>JAPQWV010000303.1:0-727000 GCA_027422505.1 Craterostigma plantagineum | reverse complement strand
CATCACATATTTAACTAACATTATCACAGTGATTTTCCAAGTTACCTGGCTTGGCCATCGCTATAGACGGGTTCGTATGGCAGAGATGTCTTGCCCTGTATGCGAGAAAAATGAAGTCGTAAGAGATGTTCGACGTGCCCATACATACAGGGTACACTTGAGCTTTAATACAATCGTTCTCTGATATACACGTGTGCATATAAAATATGATGTATATAAGAGTTCAAAGGCATATAGCCAAGTTAAACCAACCTCGAGATACTTATACGTGGTGCTATCAGCAGGGACCAAACCGTTCTTTCCTCCAGCTTCAACAACCATGTTGCATAATGTCATTCGTTCTTCCATCTGTCAATTGATGATATTATTACAGGACTCATTAGTGATGACAGGTTTATATATGAAACGGCTAAGTAGATTAATTGCCCAAAGGCGATTTATGCTTACCGTCAAACTTTCAACAGTACTGCCAACAAATTCCATTGCTTTGTAAGTAGCACCAGCTACAGAAATTTCACCAATGATCTGCACAATATATAAAAGAATTTGAGTGAACTGAAACAGCCACGTATAATAAAGTGCATGAAACGTTGGATTTCGCTCACTTGTAAAATCAAATCCTTAGCAAGCAAATAATCAGGCATCTCACCATCCATCACGAATCTCAGAGTGGGAGGCACCTGCAACGTATCAGAACAAAAATCATCAGCTGCGGCCAGAAAAAAATCAACCTTTTATAACTACATTAAGGTGATCAATCATTTAGTCTATCGAATCAGAATAGTAGCATTGGCTAGAAGAGAATATAAGGAACACGGTTTATCGAAAACAAAGCCACCTTCAGAATGAATAGATTGAAGAGAAACAACGAAAATGCAATACCTTGAGCAAAAGCTTTCCAGTACCAAGAACAAAACCTGCATCGGTGTTTCCAATTCCAGTGGCAAACTGACCAAATGCTCCGGCCGTACACGTGTGAGAATCTGTACCCAACAGAACCTACAAAAAAATAGCAATAAAGTAATAATAATAAAAAAAAATTCCCTGAATTGAGTGCTAATAAAATGAACAAAGACAAACTGAACATTTATACCTCTCCAGGTCGGCAGTGACCTTCTTGAGCGAGAGCCACATGACAAACACCTTTATAATCTGGATTTGCCTGCAATATCAATGTTTGAATTTCAAATATCTTATTCACAGATGGGGAGCAAAACCAGCACCTCAGATATCACTCACTTACCTTGAAATTACCAAGATCGATCTTTAATGTCATAGAAATACTTAATATTTTGCTCCGTACAGAAATCCCTCAAGATGTCGACATTTCGATTTGCTCTTTCATCAGTTGTAAAAATATAATGATCGGGAATTATTACAACTTTTTCGCGGTCCCAAACCTGCGAGAAAATGGTTGCGTAATAGAACACTCACCTAATACACTGAATCAATCAAAGCTCAAAATTTCAACTTAAAAACAAGCTCGACTAGCCATCAATAACTTGAAGTAACATAACATAAATACCTTGGCATTTTCACCAAACTCCCTCTTGAATATCCCAATTGAACCAGGGCCACAAACATCATGAGTCATCAATATATCCACGTTTACCCATACGTTCTCACCAGGAACCAACTGGCTTCTCTCTGAAGCCCTTGCTAGTATCTTCTCAGTCATAGTCATACCAGTCTTAACCTGCGTTAATACCCAACGTAATAAAACATTCAAAATGGCACGAAACGTCAAAGAATTCGCAAAATCAAAGCTTTTGTAGCCCAAAAGTTGCCCTTACAGCTCCAGTAGTTGAAGGTTTACGCTCAGTTTCCTGAGGCGCCATCACAGAAACAATTTTCTTGGAAATCCGTTTCTTTGCGACCTGCGAAGAGAAAGCTGAAAAGCCCACATCTTTCTGCAATAAACCAGAAACTAAAATGAGGGTTTTTCCCTGCATCTCATACATCCAACTAAAGAGGAGGAAAGAGTGCAAAAAATTGCATCCCAGCTGCTCAAATTAGAAAATAACAATAACTTCAACAAAATAGATGATACCTTGTTGAAGAGAAATGATGCTTGTGTAATAGCAGATGAAGCCATCTTATTCTTGAGGATAACTTTGTCTGAATTGATAGGGGCAAACACAAACTGCTACGAGCTCCGATACGCCGGCGTGTTTTGCCTCACGTCCTTTATTTCTTCGTAGCTTTCGTTTATTTTTTCGTTAATAATTTCTGTAATTGGCGGCTAGCTGGGAAGCTCAGACGTTTTATAACCTGATGATTAGTCTTGAGTTGCCCTCATATAATCTTCTCGTGTTAATTCATGAATTCTAAAATATTTTAATTAATTTTAGGCTAATTAATGATGGTTAATAAAGAAAGAATCTTTACCTCAAGAAAAAACAAAGAAAAATAACCCTATTTTCTCCTTTTTTTTAATCTTTTTTTTTTTTTTTTTTTTTATCTGTCTTCGTTGAAAATGAAAAGACGAAATAGTTCAGCTTCAGACACATAGAAGAGGCGTTTTTCATCGTTTCACTGCTGTGGCGGGAAGCGCCATTGTCTCGACCAAAGACATTATTTTCTTTTCGATTAAAGCTCAGAAGAAGAAAACCCCGACTACCTCCTCAAAGATGCCTTGTTGGGTTACGACGGCTAAAAACGCCGTCGTGTTGGTGCCACGTTGGCGTTCCTTCTATTTTGTCTTCTGCCCATCTCTGCACCACCACTATGGCTCACACCGGCGCCTTTATTCCTCGTACGGCTCTCTGTTTCTGTGCGTTACTTGAACGTTGTCATGTTAAAGTTATTGACTTGAAGGGGGTTTTGCAAAATGCCACTCCTGAAACTCGTGAGGTTTTTGGTACTAGCTAGTGTTAAAGGGTTCTCAACTTTTCTTCGTATACCGTTTCACTCGCCCCTGTTTTTTCTTTTTCCCTTTTTGCTTGCAGTTGGGCTGTTCTGGTTACTGGGGAAAGCTCGTCTCTTTCTAAGTCTCACTTTTAGTAGTTGCTTGGGTGTGCCTTTTTAAGATATTGCTGAATGAGGATGTTCCTTTTCATTTTCCTCTAATGCTTTATTGCATACTTGTCTTTGCATCGTTGTTTCGTGATTATTGTTCTTCCTTATCAATGTCAGGCATGCAAAGCCTATCTTTTGCTTCAAAGAGAGAAAGTTTGATGCAAGGACTACTAAGAAGCAGAGACAGTCAAAAGTTGCTCTCGAAGAGAGAGATTATGCTCACATTATATGGTGGAAGGAGGTAATGGGATGCGTTCCTTTTGCGCATTCTTGACTTATTTGCAAATTTCATCGACGATATTCTCTGTATTCATTTGTTGCTATGGATCATGTTTCCGCATCTCAGAGAATGGAGATGTGTAGAAAGCCTTCTTCTGTTCTGCTGGTTAAGCGGCTTATGTTTTCAAATTTGCTGGGTATTGATACCGCCTTGAAAAATGGAAAGTAAGAACGTTTCATTTCATTCTCCGAATTCTTCTGTTCACCTAAATTTACATGTTATGGTATGTATAGTTAGAGTTCCCGACATTAATTCGTTTTGGGTTGCGTGGCTGTTTTCATCCAGCCGTTTGTTTTGGTTAACATTGAAGGAAATTACTGCATCTTATCTCTTATTGTGTATTGTTTCTCTTTTTATTCTAGTCTTAAAGAAGGAACTCTCAATTGGGAAATGCTGCAATTCAAGTCAAAATTTCCGCGCGAAGTTTTACTATGCAGAGTATGCTCATTTACTTCCATATTCGAAACTGTATTTCATACCTTGAAGCAATTTTATTACAATTCTCTAATGATTGTCCTTTTTTAGGTTGGAGATTTTTATGAGGCTATTGGCGTTGATGCTTGCATTCTTGTTGAATATGCTGGATTGAATCCATTTGGTGGTTTACGTTCAGATACAATTCCTAAGGCTGGTTGCCCTGTTGTGGTACTTACGCAGTTATTTTTCTTTGTTGGTTCAGATACCTTCTGTAGATTTCTTTTGCGTTATTCACTGGAATCGATTTACTAAAAGTATGTGGTTCGATGCTAGCATACATTATGCAGAACTTTGTTCGATAGATATTCTATGATAATTGACTTTATTGATCTTGCAGAACTTAAGGCAGACATTGGATGATCTGACACGTAATGGTTTCTCTGTTGTAAGTTTCATTTCTTTGGGATCAACTGCTTTATAACTCTAATTTGATATTTGGTTGTATCACCCTTTGTGTCACCCTATCTGATATTTTGAACATTTTTTATGTACTCGACATGTATGTATTCTATGATGTGGTTTAATTCTTGTAAACTTTCAATCAGTGTGTGGTGGAGGAAGTACAGGGTCCAACTCAAGCTCGAACACGTAAAAGCCGTTTCATATCTGGGTAATTTATCTGCCTTGGTTTTTATAGTTCGATTTAATTCATCTGTTTTTTATATTGGATGTAATTTATATTTCGTTTAAGAAAGTTGGATCCTTTTTGTCTCCGTGAAATTATGTCATGGAAGCAGATACTGTTCTTATTGTAGTCCTTGCATAATATAAAACTGAACGTGATCATCATTATGCTGCTACTTCTATTCCATTTTTCAGGCATGCACATCCTGGTAGTCCTTATTTGTTTGGTCTTGTTGGAGATGATCACGATATAGATTTTCCCGAACCAATGCCAGTCATAGGTATGAGCTTAAGAAGTCACTTTATTGTAAGAAAAAACCCAGAAATTCAGTTTCCTAACAAAACAATGAAATAATTATCTGTGTGAATCAAGGTATATCTCATTCGGCCAAGGGATATTGCATGGTCTCTGTATTGGAAACGATGAAAACTTATTCAGTGGAGGATGGGCTAACAGAAGAAGCCCTTGTCACCAAACTCCGTACTTGTCAGTGCCATCATCTGTTCTTGCATTCGTCGTTGAAAAACAATGCCTCAGGTTTATAATCCACTGCCATGTCCTTCAGCAGTTTTCATGGCTTTGCATGGTGTTTTCTTTATGAGCTGACTAAATTGCCTAGCTTTTTATCGCAGGAACATGTCGTTGGGGAGAGTTTGGTGAAGGTGGGCTATTATGGGGAGAATGCAATTCTAGACAATTCGAGTGGTTCAATGGCGAACCAGTGAATCAGATTCTTTGCAAGGTTGTGATGAAAGTTTGATTTGGTTGATTGAGGTTGGTCAATTTTTGTTTATTATCTTACACTAACTCGTGCAATTTCAGGTCAAGGAGATATATGGCCTTGAAGAGGACATCTTATTCAGAAATGTTACTGTTACCTCAGAAAATAGGCCAAGGCCGTTGCACCTAGGGACAGCTACGCAAATCGGTTTGCTTTTGTACTAGTAGAACATGCCTTTACCATACTTTCTGTGATTAACTATATAGAGAATAACAGATTTTACTCCCGAATTTATCAGGTGCCCTTCCAACTGAAGGAATTCCCTGTTTACTCAAAGTCTTGCTTCCCTCAAATTGCACAGGCCTACCTGCTATGTAAGTTAGGAAGCCTGTTCTAAGATGTGACACCTCGTTAATATTGCCTCTTAGAAACACGAATCGTTATTTTCTTTTTTTCATTTTTTCGTGTAGGTATGTTAGAGATCTCCTCTTGAACCCTCCTCCCTATGAGGTTGCATCAACAATTCAAGGTTTGTGGTTACATTATGCTATGTATTCAGTTTGTTTATATACAATCATGGTAATCAATGCTACTTTTACTGTATAAGTATTTCATTTATTACTGTAACATGTGCTGTTCTTGGCCGTATTAAGCTACACCTTTGATCTGTCTCTCTCTCTCTCTCTCTCTCTCTCTCTCTCTCTCTCTCTCTCTCTCTTCTTCTCTCTGCAGAATCCTGCAAACTCATGAGCAACACAACATGCCCCATTCCTGATTTTACCTGTGTTCCTCCAGCCAAGGTAGAATTTTTTTATATATAAAGTAGTGTTGGTTGTCAATATTTTAGGAGTATTTGTTCCATTTGTGCAAAATGTGTGTGAGATTATAGTTTGATGATCCATTGTTTTTGTCTTGTGCAGCTCGTTAAGCTCCTCGAGTCAAGAGAGACTAATCATATTGAGTTCTGCAAAATGAAAAGCATTCTTGATGACGTATTACAGCTGTACACAAATGCTGAACTCCGTAAAATTCTTGATTTATTAATGGATCCTACATGGGCAGCAACTGGATTGAGAGTCGATTTGGAGACATTAGTAAGTGTTTTCCCATTTTTAGTATTGTTACATGGCTCAAAATTTTATTATTGGAAGCAGTAACTGATATGGGCCGTTAGGGCTCATAAACCAACTTCGTAAAATAGTTTCTGATTTATGAATCCTTTCATCCTATAATGACTGTTACTAGCAATTACAATAACCCTTTTGGACTGCCTAATTTCAGGTGCATGAATGTAAATTTGTTTCTAATAGAATCGGTGAAATAATATCCTTAGACGGTGAAAACGATCGGAACATAAGCTCATATGCCATTGTCCCGAGCGAGTTTTTCGAAGACATAGAATCATCATGGAAAGGCCGTGTCAAGAGGATCCATATAGAAGAAGAAATTGCTGAAGTGGATGAAGCAGCCAAGGACCTATCAATTGCTGTAAGCCTTTCGGATATTAGAAAACTTTAAATGAAGTTTTTTTCTTGGTCAGTATGATACCTTACAATATAAACATGCTTATTCAGATCAACTAGTTGGGTGACTTGATATTTGAAATGAACATCAAACGATATACAGATTGCAGAGGATTTCCACCCTATAATTTCTAGGATTAGAGCAACCACAGCCCCATTAGGAGGACCGAAGGGAGAAATTTTATACGCACGTGAACATGAATCTGTTTGGTTCAAAGGAAAACGATTCACACCATCTGTTTGGGCCGGCACTGCTGGCGAAGAACAAATCAAACAGCTTAGACCAGCTTCAGATTCCAAAGGCAAAAAAATTGGGGAAGAATGGTATACCACAGTAAAAGTAGAGGATGCATTAGCCAGGTAACCTTTCCATTTTTATAATAAAATCGATTGTTGAATGTGCCTTTTACGTGCTTTTCAGTTCAACCACCGTGCGCTTCTTGCTCTTGTTATAGGTATCATGAGGCTAATAACAAGGCTAAAGCAAAAGTCTTAGAACTCTTACGAGGATTATCCGCCGAACTGCAAACTAAGACAAATATTCTGGTTTTTGCATCCATGTTGCTCGTTATTGCAAAGGCATTGTATGGTCACGTAAGGTTGGTGAAAATCAACTTTTTTTTCTCGATCAAATATATTCATATATATTATAGATTGAAAGCTGGATACTTCATGTAAGCAGTGAAGGAAGACGAAGAAAATGGGTTTTCCCCTCTCTCATTCAACACTGCTGCTCCGAGGTAGTTTTCTGAAGCTATTATTAGTTAATTTTTCTTTGATACAAAAAAATCAAGTCGGCAAGATACGAGATCGAATATTTGTTCAGAAACTGAGTGCATAAGATCGTTATGTAACTAAACGGAGCAATTACTTGCAGGACCTAAAAATGACACAAGAAGCTGAGAGGTTGAAGATAAACGGATTATCTCCCTACTGGTTTGACGTTGCTCAAGGTGGAGCCGTTCTAAACGACGTCGAAATGAATTCGCTGTTTCTGCTAACTGGGCCCAACGGCGGTGGAAAATCTAGTCTCCTTCGATCGATTTGCGCAGCAGCGTTACTTGGAATCTGTGGGTTCATGGTGCCCGCTGAGTCAGCAATTATACCTCATTTCGACTCAATCATGCTCCATATGAAGTCTTACGACAGCCCAGCCGACGGAAAAAGCTCTTTCCAGGTTCTCAACGTCGAGCCTTAGATCTATTTTTCTGCACAAATTTAACGTGTGTGTGTATCTTTTCTTCCCTGATTCTTGCATGTTCTGTTCTAGGTTGAAATGTCTGAGCTGCGTTCGATCATCACCGCAGCCACTTCGAAGAGCCTTGTCTTAATAGACGAAATATGCCGTGGAACTGAGACAGCAAAGGGCACTTGCATCGCTGGCAGTATAATCGAAACTCTTGACCATATTGGCTGCTTGGGAATTGTGTCCACTCACTTGCACGGTATCTTCGACTTGCCTCTGAACACTGAGAACGCCGTGTTCAAAGCCATGGGCACGGAGTACATCGACAATCAAACCGTACCGACTTGGAAACTGATCGACGGAATATGCAAAGAGAGCCTCGCCTTCGAAACAGCCCTGAACGAAGGTGTCCCCGAGCCCTTAATTCAAAGGGCCGAGGAGCTGTACCTTTCGATTTATGCAAAGGAAGGCGCTTCGAATGCTCGTGGGTCGAAAGCAGAGCACATCGCTGATTCGAACGCGCGTGAGTCCGATAAGGTAGCTGGAGTAAAAAATCATCGGGAAAAGGAGCTCCTTACAAAGAACCAGTCGTGTAGTAAGGCGGTCGAAGTATTGCAAGAGGAGATCGAGGTTGTTATCGCAAGCATGTCTTGTGAGAAACTCATCGATCTTCACTGGGGAATCGATACGACAGAGAGTTCATCGGTAAGATGTGTACTCATTGGTGCCAGGGAACAACCTCCTCCTTCCGTGATTGGTCTTTCGAGCGTATATGTCATGCTCAGACCTGATGGAAAACTCTACGTTGGCGAGGTATATACATATATACATATAGAGGGTCTTTATTTTCTTGGCTTTCGATGTACATCGAAGGATATTATGATTTCTGCTTGAAATTCTTACTCTTTTTTTCTTTCAGAGTGATGATCTTCAGGGCCGAGTGAGGGCTCATCGGTCGGAGAAGGGGATGCAAAATGCGTCGTTCGTCTATTTCTTGGTCGGGGAAAAGAGCACAGCTCGTCAAATGGAGACCCGTCTCATTAACCAGCTTCCTAGTAAAGGGTTCCGCTTGACCAACGTAGCTGATGGAAATCATCGAAATTTCGGAACGTCGCGCGACTTGGGAAAGGAGATGTTGGTTAGATGAAGTTTCTTTTTCCGCGAGTTTGGAAACGGTTTTGGTGGGATGAGGTTGTCTTAAAACTGATGTGGAAATTGAAACTGTAGAAGTAAAAAATGTAGCTTCACTATCCATAGGTTGTGCAGGGGATTATTGCAGCTATTTTGGGGATTGTCATAGTGCTGCTTTTCCTCAAGCTCTAATGTTGTCGGAATTTCCAAATGTGGTTATATTTATTTATCCTCATTTTTCCAGATTAACGAATTGGTTCGCCTCTATATTAATTGGAAATTGCACTTTCACCCATGTAATATGCTTAATAACACCTTCGCCCCATCGAAAATAAAAAGGTGAAGGACAATGAAAGGTGAAGCAATGGATCCTTCTATTTCCTGACATGAGTGGTCGTGCCGGAGTGGTTATCGGGCATGACTAGAAATCATGTGGGCTCTGCCCGCGCAGGTTCGAATCCTGCCGACCACGCTTTTTTTTTTTGCTTGTAAAGCAATTATATCGATTACTCAAATGAAGAGTTTTTTCGAACTTATTTTCCAAATATCCCAACATATACAACAAACCACCCAAAAAGACATCGACAACCCCCCATCCCATCATCAATCAATTGTGTAAAAAAGTTCAATCTTTCGTTTGCAAGTATACAAAACATTCAAATTCCCGAACCAAAACGACACCAGTTAAACCATATCTCAAAATCTCTACCAAAGTCCTTCACCACCAAATTTATCCCCTTTCTTCCCCATAGCAGATAGCAAGTCTCTCCTTCTTACACAACTCATCACCACCCTTTCCCGCCCCATAGTCGAGCGTTATCTCCCTCATAGGAGGGATATTCTCCATGGCGAAAACCATCAGTCGAGGGAACGAAGCATTGCTGTGATCGTACATCACGTTCTGAACCATAGCATTAGGGCTCGAAGAGCTGTGCCTAATATAGCAAGCAAAGTTCCTCACCCTCGAAACGTCCATGGCAAAGTCCAACGGAGGGATGGAGGGGAAATTGGGCGGAGAATAATCTGCAAAAATCTCAGACAAATCTCCCCATTCTCTCCACCGTTCCCCAAATCTTCCTGGGTAGACAAGACCATCGCCGTTCATGGTAAAGATCTCGGCTTGCTGGCTCGTAAGAGCTACGCCAGCGTATTCGCATATGAAAGAACCTGCTGGGATCATCTCTAACGACCTCAATCCCCATTTCTTATCTTTGGTCCTAAAGACCTCAAAGTGGCTTGCGATCCCTTTTTGAGCCACACGGTTCTTACAGGTAATACGAGAGCATTTACAACCGGGCCCACATTCAAAAACCACGGGCTTTCCACGGGTCAAAATCCCATCTACGCAATAGGAAAACTCGCCGCCATTCCTCGTGAAACAAAAGCAACCATCTGTGCAGTTCTCCTCACATTCGCACCCGCTCGAGCTTTTCGCAGAGGTAACGAAAGGAGGGAAGACTGCCTTCGCAATGTATTCGTAACGCAATGGATTACGATCGCTGTCCACGTTGTTGTAAATCATGACTGGGTATCTCTCTTTGCCCTGTGATAAATCCAAACTGATATAGCCCTTGGGCTTGATTTGTAAAGGCATTGAGCCTGCCATAGTCATAGCCAGCTTCACCAATCTACTTCCCATTTCCTCTTGACCTTCGATTCGCTCTAACCTGAATTTATAAACACCATGGCCCGACCTTCCGCAATCGAACCAAGACTCGACGACATGGTACAATCCATCGTAAATGTAGAGCTTTCCACTGGGACTCTTTTCGCACTGAATGCCTCTTATTACTCTAACTTCAACGTTGTAACACATACTCCTATCTAAGGCTAAGTTACCGCTTTCTAGTGACTGGCTAGCTACCTGGCGACCTTGTCGTGTTTGGCCTCCTTGCCCTGTGTAGATGATTACGTCGCCGGAATCCTCGTCATCCTCGTACCCGCCTGAAACCACCACGCTGGTGGCAACTGGCTCGCCGGTGGAGCTCTCCGACCCGCTCAAGTAGTCGATGCCGCCTTGGGTTTGACCATGGAGGCCGACGACGCACAGCTCCGCGCGGTAGCAGTAGGCGTCGCCGACGCGAACGCCGGGTATTTGGCCGACGTAGCGCTTCTCGCGGTTAAGCCAATGGTCATTCTCCCTCAGCATTGAGGCGGATTTGAGGTCGAACCTCCGCCGGCCGTTGAAACCTCCTCCCTTGAAGAGGCGCTTGTGGTGTTCGGCGTGGAGGAAGCAGACGACGGAGTTGTAGAGGATTAGGGTTTTGCGGACGCGCTGGTAGGCGGCGAGGTAGCACTCGGCGGGGTTGGCCAGGCGGACGAGCTCTGAGGAGCGGGGTTTGGAAGGGAAGCGCGGTGGGTCCTTGGGAGGCACGAGGGCGCGTGAGCTGTCGAGCGCGTGGGGATCTTCAATTGGTTCGTCTAAAGGTTCGGGCTTCGGATTGAGGATTGGGAATTTGGGTAGCGATTTGTCGTCATCGGAGCTCATCTTCATTTTCTTGTTTCCCTCCATCTTTTTTTGGGAGTGTGTGTGTTTCTGTGTGTGATAGGCGAAAACGAAGGACAAGTTTTTATTTATTAATTAATAAATATGCTTTTTTTCATGACGTCGAACGGTGGCGAAATCCACACTCCTAATAATGGGCCAGTTTAGGCCCATTTGTTTTTTCTAAAATGTTGTTGATAATTACTTTAACTTTTTTTCTTTTTATAATCTAATTTAGGATTTAATATACGGACATTTACACATAATTGTTACGATGTGACATCTAGTAGGAATGATGCTTTGGTTTGGATAAGAGATTTAAATATCTTTTGGTAAATCTTTACGATTGATACCTTACGGTCGTATTTAGATTAATTAACTTTTGTAGCGTTTGACGGCGTCTAATATCGTGTATATGACGAAATACATCATCATCATTTGATTTAGGTATTACCATAGGCTATGAAAGGAGTAATAAATAAATTAATTACTGTCCTTGCAAAGAAAAACTGAAAATTGATGGTTTGGATAAGGACACTTGAACTAATATTCCCTCCATGTCATCTCCATTCCCATATTGAATCATTTTAAGGTAATTATATTGGCATATTTTCTATTTGCACTCATAATTAATATGTGGAGTACGAATTAATTAATTACTAGCTATATACCCCAATAAAAAGGAAAAAAAATGAGTTTTAATGGTAATAATTTAATTAATATAATATTAACAAAATACTTGCCAATTAAAAGAACGCTTTTAATGTGAAAAAAATATTCTGACTTTGAAATAAAAACTTATTGAATTAGAAAGCTTTACATAATTCAAACTAGTTATGTTAAACGCAGGCGGGCCGGAGACTCGCGTGCTTACCCCGCCGGAAGTAAAAAAAAAAAAAAATCGAGAAAAAATTTAAAGAGAAAGGGGAAAAATAAAAAATAAAACAAGAGGAAGAAGAAGAGGAAGAGGAAGAGGAAGAAGAATTTTAGTTTGAAACTATAACTAATTTAATCATAACTCTTTAATAATAATTTATTTATTTTATTAAACTTAATTTCATTTAAAATTGTAAATAAAAAATATAAAAAAACCTATATAATTTATTTATACATCTATTATTTAATATAAATAATAATATTTTAAATAACGGCGGGCCTGACCCGGCCCTCCAGGCCTGGCCCGCCAAAGCCCGCAGCCTGCTGCCTGCCTCCATGTAATTACGGTTCTAAATTTATCGCTTAAAAGGACTTAATTTAATTTAATAGTCCATGTAATTTTAAAGGAAAATAAACCAATTTTTGTTGATTCATGTTATTATTTAAAATTATTATTACAAATATTGTTTAGGAATGTAAAGAGTGTTATTGAGGGTGCAGGGATGTGAATAGTCGGATCATTTTATTAATTAGGTATTGATGAATGAGAATGACAGTGAAAAATGGTATCCTTCACGTGTTTGGTTAGAGTAATTACACCTCATACGAAATGTCAATTTATATATTTAATTACTATGTATCATCAACGAAATCGGACCTAATTAAATTCCAGTATTTGACAACTCGGTAACAAGTGAAATTTTTGGAAGATAGTTAATGAACTACAACTTAACTTCCACGGCTTTTCCATGCATCCACGGGTATACATGATCTTCATGTTCCATGAAAGTTATAATAAGAAAAATTTCTACAAAAACAATAATCAAACTAAATCATCTTAAGCCAATATTCATATGACAACTGTTCAGCCCTTCGCCAATCAATGCCCAGTTCTCTCGTTTCTATCCCTTCCTTCCCTTCAGCCAGAGATTATATTGGAATTGATATATTTGCTACATCATAAATATCTTCTAAAAGAAAAGAAGAAGAAACCTAAAATTACATATTAACGAGCTTAACAAGTCGTTTTCCACCGAAGAAACAATCATATGTTTAACAATATATTACGTGTCTAACTATGACGTAGCAAAAGCATGAATAAGTTGGTGCCATATATAATAAATCATGATTATGATATCTCTAAAATGGAGCTTGATGAGGTTTCTTGAACCGTATCGAAGTGGAAAAGGTGTTTTTTAAAGTAAAGCATCAGATAATAATAATAATAAATTAATTTTTTCTAGAGATCGGTAGAAGCGCCAACGTGTAACTAGATATGCATCACACCTCTTCAGACTTCTTACCATACAATGATAGTAAATATATGAAAACTAAAGACACGCGTCTAGAAATCGACGTGTCAAACGCACAGTGCATCAACAGTGCCACGTACCATCTACACCCTTCTTTGTAGCCCACCTCTTCCTATATATATCTTTCTCGTTTTTTGTTGTTTCCTATAATCTAACCGAGCAAGAATCTCTATTTACCAACTGTACTATTCTGAAATAAAAGTAGAGTAAAAAGACGAAAATGGCAAGAACCGTGGCTCGTACCTTGGCAGCACCATTGCTGTTTCTGAACCTCGCTATGTACATTGTGGTGCTGGGCTTTGCGAGTTGGTGCCTCAACAAGTACATCAATGGCCAAACTGGCCATCCAAGTAAGTGAAACTCAGAAAAAGAAATACCCCTAAATATATCTATCTATTCGACGGTGTTATGACTGACTTGAGATTCTGCTTTTTCTTGCCTTGTATGCGTAAACCTTACAGTCATGGGAGGAAATGGGGCGACAGGGCTTTTCCTGACATTTGCGATACTCGCCAGCGTCCTAGGCATCGCTTCGAAGCTTCCCGGCGCTCTCCACCTCAGGTCGTGGAGGAACGACAGCCTCGCCGCCGCTGGGTCGGCGTCGTTGCTAGCATGGGCCGTCACGGCCCTTGCTTTCGGGTAATAATTTTACTCTTTGCGACCACTCGAAAGCTCACATGAAGTAAAATAAGTATTTAATGTTGCGTATGTGTACGTAGTTTGGCTTGCAAGGAGATACACATAGGCGGGTGGCGAGGGTGGAGGCTTAGGGTGCTCGAGGCATTTATAATAATCCTAGGAGTCACTGAGCTGCTGTACGTTTTGCTCCTCCACGCCGGCGCTTTGAGCAGCAGATACGGGCCGGGCTACAGAGACAGAGAGTACGGCCATGGGGCAGGCGAGCCCGCCAAGGGACTTGGGCCCGGCGCTACTACCGCCGGCGTCTGAGTAAATATACAAAATAAAGAAGAAAGCCAGCCTCTCTTTCCGAGGTTGGAAAGCAGCACGGAGCTGTTGGTGTCTTTCCTAAATTTAGTTATATACTATGAACATGGTTTGTAATTAAAGTAAGGCTTAGAAGCGCGTGTGTGTGTGTGTGTTTCTTTCTATCTTCGTCGCTCGTTTACTTCGTTTCTATGTTATTTATGTCGTGGATTTCTTCGGAAATTTGTGGCTGCTTTTGTGAAGGCGTTGCTGTGTGCTTTTCTTTCGTCGTGTTTGTGTCTTTAATTGCCCTCTCTCTTATTTCTCAATCTCTCGCTCGACCCATCGATTAAAAGCCTATTGTATATTTGCATAGCCTTTGAGGAAGAGAATAAGACGTTGAGAGAGAGCCAAAAGCCTAATTGTTTTCATACACTTAAAAGCAAGGTTAACCATCTTTTATATAAAAACAGTTGTAAATAATATTGTTTTGGGAATTGTATAGCACAATTTTAGTAATTTGAAGTTCTTAGAGACGATGCGTGGAGCACGTTTTGCGCCACACTTGACAAGCAGCGTTTTACTCTGAACCATCGACTAACCGATGTTAGATCTCCACTTGTAGCTTTTACATTGTTGCTCGTCACAAGCTTTTCTATAAGTACCTCACTATACACAAAAAAGATTAATATCCAACTTGCAATTGAGAAAGAAGTACCACGCAACTTTGATTTATCTACTAATCCTTCTCGAACTATCATAGAAAGATGTCGAGTGCACAACACAACCGTGGCCAGGCTCAGGTAACATGCAATCTATTTATTGGATTTGCACGTATGATGATGATTTTTTTTATGTTTGAAATACATATATATGTATATATATTTTAAATTGGGCCTATTAATAGGCTAAGACTGAGGAGTGGGTGGAATCTGCTAAGAACACAGCAAGCCAAGCCCATGACAAGGCATGCGATGCAGCTGGAAAATCCCCTCAAGAGACCCAACATAGCAAGGATGAGAATGCTACTTTCCTTCAACAGGTATATAATATATATATATATATATATATATAAATATATTGCTAGAGCTCTATATTCAAATTCTTCAATTTTTTTTTTCTTGATTTCATATTCTTTCTGTCTACTATTATTGTTTTTTACACGCAGACGGGGGAGCAAATGGCACATATGGCTCAAGGTGCCATTGATGGAGTGAAGAACACTCTCGGCATGGGGGACAAGAAGTGAAAAAAATACAAATAAGTAAAATGGCATGCGAGTAATATTTTTTTGATATTAATATGCTGCTATATAATAATTAGAAGTACCTTCTTATTTCAATTAGTTGCTGCTTCCGGGTTTCATTAGGCAATTAATTACCCGGGTTGCAATAATAAACGTTATTTTCTTTTGTTCTGGTGAAGGATGTAACTCTATGTTCTTCCGACAAATGTTTACGTTACCCTCGTTATATATTTAATTTATCTTGGATATTAATTATCTGGGAATTTCAGTTATTACCGTTACATGGTCCGTTGCATTTACCATGAAAACGACCGCTCATGAACGGCTGAACCTTGTTCTTGGAGGGTGAATCTTGTGTGTTTAATATAGAATCTCTTAATTTAATATTGTATGTTTAAGATTGTTTGATTCTTTGAACACTTGTGGTGAATGAAGATCTAGTGATATGCTTCGAACGAGGGTGAGAAAATCTAAAAGGTACAATGAATTTATTACGGACTTAGTCATTTCAACGGGTGCTACTATTGGCACCCCTTGGATAAAAAATACTAATGTCACCCCCATATCACATTAAATACTTTCCATAAACGGTATAAATGATATTAACACATTAAATACTTTCTACATAAGTAATATACGGTTTGTTTTTTTTTTTTTTAAATGAGGATTTCAAAATCCAAATGAACACAAAAGTACAAAAGAGCAATATTCAAAATATTACAACATTTTGACTATTTCTATTGCGTAAAATACCGGTGATAGTACAGTATCCGTTCCAAGACCCCGAACAGAGAAACCCAAAAGGGGACTCCCACGAGGGAGAGAAACGCTTCCACGAGGGGAAAAGAGTCCTACAAATGGGAGAAGTCCAAAAAGGGTAATACACAATTGGAATACCAAAATTATTCCATCATTCTTAATTTTGTTTTAGTTTATTTTTTCAATAAGACATTGCATTTAACAATATATTTTTAAATTTACACCTATTTAAAACGTATTATTGAGTATTGTGAATAAATATAAATAAATAATTTATTTTGATAAAATAATATCATGATATTTTTATAGTTATACAATAATCATCGAAATATATATACAAGTTAGTTTAGCTGAATGCACATCAAATATAATTAATTAGTAGACTATAGATACTATACATTAACGTAACAAATGAAAAGAAAAAGTCGTATTTTATATATTTTGCTCAATTAAAATATAAGTATATATTTATGAGATGAGAAGTCGTTGACTATAGTAAATAAGTTGTTCCCTTTACAAATTTTACTTGTAGAATAAATTTGTGAGGGAATATTTCTTTTCGGATACCCGACCGGTTCCGGGTTGCCCCGACTAATCCGGTTCCCCCCGCGTCGCGTACCTGGTAAGGGCAGGTGAGGCTCCCAAAGGGGGGTGCTGCATACACAAGGATTCGAACCCGAGACCTTGCTTAAGCGATACCAAGCCGCTTACCACAACACCCATTGGTAATATGTGAGGGAATATAATTAGCAGAGAATAATCAAGCTGTAAAACATACTATATTTAGTATGATTTACTTAAATAATAAATAGGGGGTGTTTTTAGTAAATAGGTGGTGTGAATAGAATTATATTACGATATTAGAAAATAGTTATTACATTCAACCAATGATTAGGGAAATGGAAGCATTGAATTCGAGGTATCATAATATGTTGGAGGCTTCGTAGTTATACGAGGAAGATTCAAAAAAGATACAGGATATAAAAAGATTAATAAATAGTCTTCTTTCATTATAGATTAAAATAACGAACGGCCAAATTTACCGAGTGCCACATACATCATGTCGAATTATTTGCGGGTAACTATATAAATATAAGCGGTCATTCTCACATAAATATCCTTTTTTATTGCACAATACTTAATTTCTTAAGCGAGAATAAATTAACTAGAAGAAAGAAAAAGTATAATTACAAGTTGTAAAGTATTGGCGAGAAACTTCCGAGCCCAAGAAGTGCAATGCCCATGGTTGCTCTATCGTTGTATTCTTTTGTATTATTATACGTTACTATATATATATATTGTGTGTGTATATATATCTATATTAACATAGGGAGAGAGAGAAAGAGAGAGAAAGAGAGAGAGAGAGAGAGAGAGAGAGAGAGAGAGAGAGAGAGAGAGAGAGAGAGAGAGAGAGAGAGAGAGAGAGAGAGAGAGAGAGAGAGAGAGAGACTCAACTAATCATTGATAGAACAATAGAAGTGTATAATATAGGATCTTATCACATGATAAAATTATAATAACATAACAAAGTGCCAGTCCACAAACAAATATTCCTTCCCTTCATTAAATTTCCATAGAAGAGTTGAGCAGTGATTTGCAATGATGGATTTGATTTCGGTCAAATGAGATCACGCAGAAAGTTCCTATTATAAGATAATCAGGATCATGAAATTATAGATATATAATATACGTGTGCGTGTAAAAAGTTCAAATTTCTTTATAAATTTTTTATTCGTGCCTCCATGTGATATCATATTGGAATAATGAGTGGAGAAATACAAACTACACTTTCGTCGAGGATGCCATTATTATTGTCATCAGTAAGTAGCATAGCATGCATGTACAACATAAAATGAGAATAGATTAAATCAAATATAATAAGGAAAGAAAAGCAAACGCGTAGGTTTAATATATTAATCGAAAGTTACTCATTTTCGCCTCCTTCTTATAATATTAATATAAATATATGGTAAAAGAAACCTATTTAAAATTCAAGTAAAGTGACTTACATATGTTATGGCACACACAAGCCCATCTCACCCACTCCCATGAGTAGGCCTAGCAACAAGCTGGCTCGACCAGCTTTCCAATTTTGAGAAGTCATCCCTTTGCAAACCTTTATTTCCTTTAATTTACATTTCACATATTAAACATACCTACAAAGTTTATTACATGTGTTGTTACACAACGATATATAGTTTCATGATTTAATTTGTCGTTTTCTTGATGTACGCAAACGCAGATTGAATACTTCTAAAGAAGCTTGATTGATTAATTGATTGTGCTCTAACTCCTAAGCCATTGGAAGATAAAACAATATCGCATGACAACAAATGCTAAGTTTCTTGCATGAAAAGAAGAGACTCCAACTAACAAAGGCTTCCTTCCATAATAATGCACATGCCTTCATTTCGAAAGTGTCTCACTACTTTCTTTTCTTAAGCTCAAATTCGACGAGCAGTTTTTTTCTGAATCTCTTCGTAACTTGCACTACTCATTCATGAATGTATGTACTTAAAAAAAGTTATTAGAACTTTAAGACAACCTCAAAATTCCACGTCACTCGTTAACAATATCGAGAGATCTACTCCAAATCAAATAAAGTTCCGTATTAAAAAAATGGCATTTTCCCGTCCCAACCCAATATCTCGATAAATCATTGAATGGGTGTCATTAATAAATAAATAAAATGCACTACATAGTTGCATATATGAAGAATGTGTGTTTGTAAACTTGCCCACGTTCACCTGGCCGCACGGCTATAATACAACGCCTTCATCACCGTTCTTAAATATTAATGTGGTGAAGATGGCGATTTAGGTTAGCAATAGATATGAGGGGTCTACGGAGGTGTCGCCAGCATTGAGAATCGAAAAAATGCAAAAAAAAAAAAAATGTTGCTTATGATGCTCACGGTGGTTGCTCACGGTAGATTTGCACCATAGCACATCTATATATATTAGTAGATTATTCCAATATGTAAAAGAACGATGATGCGCATATTAATACTACAAATGGGTTTTAGATATTCCTAAGTACCACATATAGGTTGTATATTACATATGCGTGCGTGCCTAGCTAAAAAGAGAGACGACGTTCTTGCAATAACAAGCGAATTAGTGGGGCTAATGTTAGGCCGATTTTATCCAACCTTGTACTGAATCAATGGATTAGTATTACCTGTACGATGATTTACGGAAGCAATAAACAAAGTAATACCGATAGACGAATTGTAGAGTTGGAACGAGAGCGCGCGAGTTCTTCAGAAAAGTCGTCAACTCAAATATGATTCAGCAACCCTAAACACTAATGTGTTTAGGGTATTTATACACATAAGCCCTAATGGGCTACCTGGGCCCAACATAACTAATATACCCACAAGTCGGGTATATTTACAATTAAGTCCTAGGGCAAATAGATTACAAGATTAAGATAGCCTAATTTAATTGAACACAATAAATAATTCCTAACAATCTCCCCCTTTGTGTTCAATTTGCAATTCAACGCTGGTTATCTTCGTCTTGTAATCGTCCTGAGTCCTCAAAGAACACGTATCGGAGTATATGGCGAAAGCGTCTGCGTGCGTGTTCTTTTTCAATCTTCTCCTCATTTTTCTTGTCTTGTGCTTGGAGGTCCATGCTCACCGTGTTCTTGAACTTCTCTTCTCCTAAGTGTTCAAAGCTGCTTGTTGGATCGCCTCTTTTTGTGTTCGAACTCTCCATTGGATAGTCACAACTCCCTCTACGCTTGTTCAACCTTTTGTTGGATTGAGGAGTTCTCTTTAAATTTGGAGAGACATACACGAGTCGAATCCTCTCCTTAGGTGTTCAGCTCTTCCTTCACTTGTCGCAACTCCCCCTACATTTGTTCAACCTTGTGTTGGGATTGGGAGCTCTCTTTAAACTCGAAGAGCTGTACACGAGTCGGCAGCTTTGATTCTTGAAGTCCATGCTGAAGTTGTTGATCGTATCTTGTCATTTGAGTCCGATCTCTCCGTTCGATTGCAGCTCAACTCCCCCTACGTTCGTTCAACCTTGTGTTGTGATTGGGGAGTTTCTTTAAAATCAGAGAGTCGTACATGAGGCGACAACTTCAATCGTTGGACTCTGTGGTCTTCGCTTGATTCTTGGCGACGCTTGAGATTTGGCATTTTTTTGATCTATATTGCACTTTCGTCGTGGTGTTGCTCCCATTTTGCTTTAGTACTCCTCCCCCTCATGAAGATCGAGCTAGGGAGATCATCATGCGATAGGTCAAAATGGGGCATCGTCTTTGGCAAAGAGATCGCGTCGTCGGGACAAGAAGAAGGTGTACGTAGTGTGTATTTTCCGAAAATATGTCTCGGCTCCTTCGGATTTTTTCATCAATTACATGAGAGCCTATCTTCACAGTGGTACGCGCGGCGGAAATGGTGGGTGCTCAGGTTGGGTAATAACCTGACGGAGCCACAAAGGCAGTCCGTCGACACGACTCAGGGTTAACTGAGACGTGGCCTGTGAGGACAGGGCTTTATAAACCGGGGCCACATAGGCGTCCCGTTAACATCAATCTGGGAGCATAGCTCATAGACGATGGCCTGAAACCGTTGTTGTTTTGACGTTGCAACGGTAGGACTTCCTTCCGATCATCGAAGCATGTCGTAGTAGGACATGTCTACGAAAGTTCTGATCTGGTCACAAAGTCCAGATAAGAAAAAAAAGTGTATGTGTCCTAAAAAGATATAAAAATATTTGGATGGTGAGGACACACTAGACTCGATGTGTTCAATAAAATTCAGTGGTGTGGGGCTGACTACCACTTAGTTCAATATCTCCTGCTTCCAAGTGAAGCAGTGATAGATTACGCGGCTCCCCGTGATTTAGTGAAACATCGGTCTGTTGGGAGATCGATGAGTGGGTAGGGCTTGGTTGTGCATGCGCCGTTGGACCTAATGCGACGACTTCTACCCGGGGGCTAATAAAATTAGCACCTGTACCTATGGGGGTTGGTCCGAGTAATTTGTGACTAAGAGAATTTTGTATCTTCCGCTCTTCGGTGTTGTCAAGAATTTCCAAATAGGGGTAGCTCTATGAACTTGAATCGTCACTAACACTCGGCTACGTTCCGGGGTTAGGTTCAGTTTGGTCTGACTGAACCATGGGAACTTAGAATCCATGCATCCGTCAATTTGGTGAGTGCTGCTTGATCAGCGAGTTGGAGCAGGTCGGTTGAGATCATCTTCGTGATAGTGTACGGTTGTCACGCCTTTTGAAATTCTTGAACTCTTGTAGGCTTGAGATTCGTCCTTCAAATATATCTTTGGAAGACAGGGGAACTCTTTTGAAGTAAGATTATGAGAGTATGAGGCCTTTCTTTTTCTTTTCTTTTCTTTTTTTTTTTTCTTTTTTTTTTCGTTTTTTTTTTTTTTTTTTTTGATTTTTTTGTTTTTGTTTTTTCATATATATATATATGTATTATCTTAATAATAATATAATAGTAACTATATATTATATTATTTATATATTATATATAGATATATATATATATTTAAAATCCTCCTACTCAAAGCATGCTTCTTAAAACCGAGTTACTCCCCCTCAAAAGATGCATATTCGGATTAAAATTATCGTTCGAGAATCTCTTTTCCTAAGTTCACACATTAAGTTCGCTCCCCCTAAAAATTTAGTTATTTCTCCCCTTAAGACAAATATAAGAGTTGATTCTCTTTAAAAAAGAGTAGCTCCCCCTCAATGCATGCACATTAAACATGTAAATTCTCTCCCAATTAAATAAGCGTGAACGTATTAATTTATTTTCAAAGCAGATGCAAACTAAAGAGTTATTGTTCTTTAAGAATGCATTAGAATGTACGTTTTTTGTCGCTCTAAAGTTAGAATAGGTATTATGCGCTTCAGATCATATGCATACAGAAAATTTAAGCTCGAAAATTTTTTAACATCCATGCATAATGAAATGTACCTATAACGTGGTCTTTAATGCATTTCAGCTCATGTATGCATGCAAAAATTTAGAATTTAAAGTCTTTTTGAAGCATGCATAACTATAATGTACCCTTTAGTTTCAAAGTAGGTATATAGTCTTTTCAGTTCGATACGCATGCCAAAAGTTTAACTATGGAATGCATATATATAGAATTTACCTACGATTAGTTGCTCGCATCGCTAACCAGTCGTGTCTGTGGAGCAACCCGATATGCCATACACGCTGGAATATTTAGCTGCCCTCGTCGCATACCAGTCATGAGTGTGGAGCAGCTCTCATAGTACCTACTCATGCTGGGATATCTGCAAAGCATTACCGGGACTTTGGTACCCATTTTTGGATGGGTCCTCCCTTATTAGCAGAAAACGGGTTAAGAGGTTCAGATATTGATCCTAAGTCAACTTTTAAAGTCCTATTCAATTTGATTTGTGACTTAGGAATCCATATCTTCAATCCTTGTTTTGAGTGTTGTGGGGATGTGGAGTGATGTTTTTGCTTAGGCACCCAAATTTGTTTAACATTAAGATTATATCCTGTTGAGTTTTTATTCATCAATCGATTGAATACGGGAGTGTTCGAGACGTGCCTTGCCTGAGATGATGCCTGTCGAGTAGAGGAGTGATGCAACTTATAAATATTAGATTTATTTAGACGGGAAACTTCATAATACTTAGTTGTCTTCGAAGAAATAAAATTATGTTCATCAGAAGCATAGTTTGTAGAGTAGAAGGCCTTGGTAGGAGAGGGTTTAGATTTTGATTTCCTGACCCTGTCCATCGTCTTCGTCTTCTTGGTTAGTTTCTTGCCTGTAGCTAAATTTAACACATCATTAGGAGTTAAATCATAAGTCGAAGATGAACCAACCTCAGATGAATGATCGTTGGGATTTCTTAGGAGGGAAATTTCATTCAGAAGTTTTTCTTTTTCGAACTTGAATATTTCATATTGATTCTGGTGTTCCTTTGCTTGTAATTTATTGATGTCCTGGAGACGTGAAATTTCGGCTAGGAAGTCCGTCTTGCCTTTACAGAAGAACCGTGTGTCGTTCTTGATTGGGGTTGCGCTTGCAAAACGAAAACGGGAATTCAAGTCAAGTGCATCATCGTAGGAATAGTAATGATTTGAGGGGGATGCAAATTTTTCAAATAATAAGTCTTCTCTTTTGGCTATCTCCTTCCCTTTTATTTTCTTATGGAGTGATGCTTCTATCTTAGGCTTAGCCAGATGCAGTTGTGGGGAGAGATCTATGGAGTTATTGACTTATTTTTCGAGTGAAGATATAATTGTCAGAAGTACGTCTTTTTCCACTTGAGCGGCAATCTCAGTCTCAGAAGATGAGTCAGTTGGGAGAGTAGCTGCAGTGGTATGTGCTTCATCTTCAGAGTCAGCTTCGACATTTGTCATGGGGCGCGGGCCAACACACGCGGCGCAAGGGTCTCTGTGCGGGAATTTCTGAGATTTGATATCTCCTCTAAAAGATTTTCCTTCTCCGCTCGAAAGCCTACTCTTTCCGATTCCAAGGTTGCGTTTAATTTGGAAATTTTACTGGCAACCTCCGGAATTTCCAACCACGAGATAGGTCTATTACAATGTAAATCGTTTTCCCCGACAAGCGCCGAAAAAGAATTTTGGTCGACTAGCTTCGCAATAATTGTCTCTAAAGGGATAGATCTAGTATACCATTTATTGAGGTATTTAAAAATAATCTCATATTGTTGAGCGGCTACATTCCACTCAGTTGCTATGAGTTCTAGATGATTTAGCTCAAGTAATTCACGCTTTAATTTCTTAATTTCTTTAGCTTGTTCATTCGCTTTCTGTTCCCAATGATACGACATATTGAAAGTGGATATTGAAAGTTCAGTTCTAGAATTATTTTGGTTGGATTGAGAGTTACCGTGAAGTTTCGAAAATTTTAAGCGTTGAAAACCTTTTGGTGTACACCGAAAAGTTTTGAAATAATGTCGAAAACTTCGAAAAAGATACTAACCACCTTTTATAAAATGTGTCAATCTTGTAGTAGGTTGGATGTGGATCTTAATCGTGTTGATCAGCTTATCTTAGACGAATCATAGAAAGTTAGAAAGATAGGTGAAAAATAAAATAATCACAGAGAATCAAAGAAAGTTAGAAAGATAGATGAAAAATAAAATAATCACAGAATTTAGTAGTTAATTGATTATTAATACTAATAATATGAAAAGTTATAGATATATATATTAATAATTTTATTTATTTATTTATTATAATTTTTTTTTTTAAACTGTGATTATCCAAAGGATGATAATAAATATACGAAAGACGATAATAGATGATAATAAATAATGGCAGGAGTTTCGATGATAGAGGTCAGATCTTATGTAATTCAATAAGTTAATTTAATTTTTTTTTTTTTTGGAAGATCTGCTCGAAATCTTGATGAGGCTTTGCAGATAATTTGAGAGGTTCAAAATCAGGGATGGAAAAAAATGTTATCGAGAACTGAATTGTCCGATTGGAAAGACAAAGGATTTTGAATTTCGAGATGGGATGGTTAAAATATATGACTTGTTGAAATATGAAATCTCGAGTTAGTGTAAAATCGTGAATTTATGTAATAATCAAATAGCAATGATGAGTAAGGAAGAGCTAAGGCCACGTGTTTAATGAAATTATGACTCAGTGATGGATTTCGACAATGTAAGTAAAGCAATAAGATGTCGAGATAAAGCCACGTGTTTGTAGATCTCGAGAATCTTGGAAATGTCGTGAGATGGATATCGAGTGATTATAAAATGTCGAGGGAATTTTGAGAGATGTCGAGATTTAGGAGAGATGTCGAGAACTTCAATGAATGAAATGTCGAGAGGATATGAATCGGACTTACAAGATGTCGAAATCAATGTCGGGTTGAATTTGGAGTAAAATGTCGATAACCTGATTCCTTAGCAAAAAGTCGATATAAAATGTCGAAGTGAATGAAAAATAAAATGTCGAGATGGATAAGATATCGAGAAGATGGGATATTTAGTAGATTTCGAGATGATAGGATGTCGAGATCTTTAGACTTTGTAAAATGTCGAGGCTGGTGTCGAGATCTTTATGTCGAGTAAAATTTCGAGCAAAATGTCGAGATCCTTATAGCTTAGTAAAATGTCGGGGCAGATGTCGAGATCAACGTCGAGCCAAATTTCGGGCAAGATGTCGAGCTAGATGAGCAATTCAAACTTAGAGATTTCGAAGAGTATCCCTTCTTCGAAAAATTTCTGTTCGTCGTCAGAATCTGTTCTTCGGCAAAGAAAAGGCAAATAGACTGATAATTTCAATGAAGTATTACGAGAAGGCAGATTTGCACCTATGAGTTCTTCAGAAGCAGAGAAAAATCTGAAATTTTTGGCGTGAGATAAAAGACGAGATTCGAACAGAGTAGAATATCAATAAACTTCGACGAGTTTGATCCACGATTTCGGCTCTGATACCACTTGTTAGGCCGATTTTATCCAACCTTGTACTGAATCAATGGATTAGTATTACCTGTACGATGATTTACGGAAGCAATAAACAAAGTAATACCGATAGACGAATTGTAGAGTTGGAACGAGAGCGCGCGAGTTCTTCAGAAAAGTCGTCAACTCAAATATGATTCAGCAACCCTAAACACTAATGTGTTTAGGGTATTTATACACATAAGCCCTAATGGGCTACCTGGGCCCAACATAACTAATATACCCACAAGTCGGGTATATTTACAATTAAGTCCTAGGGCAAATAGATTACAAGATTAAGATAGCCTAATTTAATTGAACACAATAAATAATTCCTAACAGCTAATAATAAGAATTGTGGACCTCGTCAACCTCAAAACATCACTTGTAAGAACAACCGTGTGTGTTGACATGTCCATTATCAGTAATGTGACAATTAACACTTTTGGTAAATATTTAGGGTTTTGTAACTTCGAATCTGTAAATACATGTCGAGACAGATACGATCTCTGACTCATATCTACTCATCCCATCGCGTAATATATTTATATAACATTTACATGTTTGTTGTATACGAGTCTACGACCAGTCATGACAGTAAACAAGAAGAAAACGTTAGAGAAGCACCCACTGGAAAGCTGATCAGAGTTGAAAGTAAAGATATATAGTAAATTGATCTTGGATCATGTAATAACACGCTGTAAGTGCGATATAAATTTGCATGGTAATAGTTACAGTTGGCATTAAGAAAGTTTCGTAAAAGGAATAAATGATCCTATCTGGTTAATTGCTTTATACAAAGTTCCTTTTTCTCCTAATAAGGCATATAAAGTAGCCTCTTGTTTCATAGTCCCAACTAACATAACTCGTCGCGACTCCTAAAAGTAGCTTAATATATATTATTTGTGACGAAGAAGAATTTTATAATTTCCATTTACCGAAAGTTGCTTGCTTGCTGTTACACAGTTATTAATTTAATCTTTGCATGTGTTTTCAAGAAATAAGTCATCGGTTACAGCGCTATGTAATAATCCAAATGCATTAGCCAAAATAAAAAAAAAAAGTTATACACGCGGACAAAGCAGCTACTGTTTTACAGCTTAATTTTTAATATACTACAAATATGGCAGACGTAAATTCATAACAATTTTAATATTAACAATAATATTAACTAGTATTTTTAGCACACCATATGTGTGTGCAAAAATATAAAATTATTAGTGGATATACTAAAAATAGAACGGGGTGATTATATGAGTCCTTGTAAAGCTACGTGGTTTACTAAGCTTTTTTTAATAATTGATATACTAAATAGAATGAGGTGGTTATTATGATTTAATAGGGTTTTTATTTATAATAGTAATTAAAGTAGAAAAAAGTTTGATTGATCAAGTTTGACAGACCACTTTACAGTTTTTATTCCCTCTAGGATCTTTCTATACGAGCATAGATAATAATAACTAGTATATCTGGCACACCCTACTGCATGCAAAAATATATATTATTAAATATTTTTAATATAACATACTAAAAATAAATTTTTGTAGTTATTATCAAGTTGTGAAAGGTACGTCGCTTAATAAATTTTTTTTATTTTTTAACAAATTTAGAAAAATTTGATTGGTCAATTGAAACAGTCTAAGTGATATAGATGATATATCTTTATCACCCTTAATATAAAAGAATCCATAATAATAACAACTTTGATTTTCAAGAAAGGAGAAAAGAAAGGAGGACACTTGGTAGTAGTTTCACTCTAGTACATCTACATAGTGCCGACTCAAGATTATCTTATTATATATAATATATATATATATATATATATATAATATTTCACTAAGATATATATGTAATCTGTAATAGAATCTTAAAAAGAAAAAAAAAAGAAAAGAATGATTTTTTTCTTCACATATCTTAATTACAAGTTGCCCTATAAGAATAAGACCTCCCTTCCGTTATTTAAACCTCCCCATAACTCTAATCCCCCTTCATACACACGTCTCATTCAATACATTCAAAACTACATAAACATTCTCCATAACAACATTATTCCTCCTAAAAACACCAACGACATTATACTGCTTGCTTCTCCATATCTTCCTTTCACAGAACGAAGAAAAAAAAAAATAAACACTTGATGAGTCGCTGCGATCATCATCATCATCTCTGCGTACCCTCAACCATGGTTCTCCCTACCCCAGACGGCGACGGCTTCTTCTCGGGCCGCTGCGTACTAGTCAACGGGCCCGTAATAGTCGGCGCCGGCCCATCGGGCCTAGCCGTCGGAGCGGGCCTCAAACAGCAAGGCGTACCCTTCGTCATCGTCGAGCGAGCCAATTGCATTGCCTCCCTATGGCAGAACAAAACGTACGACCGCTTAAACCTACACCTGCCCAAACAGTTCTGCGAGCTTCCGTACGTACCCTTTCCCATGAATTTCCCAGAATACCCTTCGAAGCATCAGTTCGTGAGCTACTTGGAGGACTACGCCGAAGAGTTCGAGCTCGATCCCAGGTTCAACGAAACTGTCAACTCCGCCAGGTACGACGAAACCTGCGGCCTGTGGCGCGTCAAGACGGCGGCGGCGGGAGGCGGCGGCGACGTCGAGTACATATGCAGGTGGCTCGTGGTGGCGAGCGGGGAGAACGCGGAGAAAGTCGTGCCTGAGTTTCAAGGGTTGGGAGATTACGAAGGGAGTGTGATGCACGCCTGCGATTATAAGTCGGGCGAGGATTTTAGGGGGAAAAGGGTTTTGGTCGTGGGATGCGGAAACTCGGGGATGGAAGTTTCGCTCGATCTCTGCCATTACAATGCGTTGCCATCCATGGTTGTCCGAAGCTCGGTGAGCGTAGTACGATAAAAATGAAATCTTTAACCCTCCCCTGTTTCTTGAAAATACCCTGTTCTGATTCTTTATCTTTCTTCGTATGCGCAGGTCCATGTATTGCCGAGAGAAATTCTCGGGAAATCGACGTTTGAGATAGCTGTAAAACTGATGAAATGGATGCCCCTTTGGCTTGTGGATAAGATCCTCTTAGCAGCATCAAGATTGATTCTTGGAAACGTAGAGAAATTGGGAATCAAAAGGCCTTGTGGTGGCCCTTTAGAGCTGAAGAACGCACGAGGGAAAACGCCTGTTTTGGACATAGGGACTCTTTCGAGGATCAAAGCAGGGGATATCAAAATAGTTCCTGGAATCAAGAAATTCTTACAGGGAAGCGTCGAGCTTGTCGATGGTCAGGTTCTTGAGGTCGATTCAGTGATCTTGGCCACTGGATATTCAAGCAATGTCCCCTCTTGGTTAAAGGTAATAATAACGTGGATCCTTTTCTTTTCCTTTTTTTCCCTGTTATGTGGATTCGTGCGACAGTTATGGAAGTTGGGCTCACACTAGATTCTCTGTTTTCTTTAATCGTTCATTTATTTATTCTAAATTGTTGCAGGAAGGTGAATTCTTCGGCTGCGATGGATTTCCAAAATCTCCATTCCCAAATAGCTGGAAAGGCGAAGATGGGCTCTACGCAGTTGGCTTCACAAGGAGAGGACTCTCGGGCGCATCGATCGATGCGATCAAAGTCGCACGAGATATCGGGAAAATGTGGAACAGAGAAACGAAGCAGAGAAGCCATTCGGTCGGCGTTATGTGTAGAAGATGCAAGCCTTGTTAGTTCTGTCTGTACTATGATTTCCTTTTTTTCCTTCTTGCATTGCATGCATACCCTTTTTCTGGCAATTTTTAGTTTTCCACTGTACATTCCAAGGATCAGAAAAGAGTTTGGCTTAGTGTAGAGAAGGTCTCCTCCTCATTACATAAAAGGAAAAAAAAACAAAGTCCCATTTTTGTCCTGAGGATTTGTACAAAGTTAGTACTCGATCTATTTGTCTCCATCCGAAAAACCGTCGACGAACTGAACGTTTATCCGAAAAAAATCCGTATGGAAGCAGATAACACGCACAAACACACACACAGTTTGGTCCAGGGCATGTGTTTAGTGCAAGAAAATTGGTCCATATGGGGACCCATTAAATATTGTGGACCTTATATTCCCATAAACCATTTAGCACCATATTCTATTCAATGTGATGCAGACCCTTCGCTGCCTTTGCTAAGGAAGTATGAAGTTTGTCTTTTTTCTTTTTCTTTTTTTTTTCAAAATAAAAGGGAAAAACAGAGTCTGGGGAAGTCCATGTTTTCTTGCACATGCATAGGAGCCCACCGTAAGAACAAGAACTATGTTACTTTCATTTGGATCATTTAACTGCAAGTCAAAACTCAGAATTATGTGAGTGTATAGCAAAAAACTAAGATGTGCATTTAAAGCTTTGACAGCAGCAGCTTCTTGTTAAGTAGTTTTTTTCTGACCTATAATACTACGCAGAATGTTCAAAAGAAAAGTCGTTGTCATAAAACAGGTATTGATCTTAAGGTACCAAAGGACAAATCGATGATGTATTTGAGCTCACATCCACAAAATCTCTCCAGTCATTTCATTTCCCTGTAGGCTGCCAAAAATGGTTAGAAGGAGCTATGAGCTTCTCTCCTTTTTTTCTCTAACTCTTTCCCCTTAATGAACCTCTTTCTTACATGGCTCTGTTGAGATCTCTCTCTATTTTTGTCCGTGGCGCACGACTTCTCATGTTTATAGGCCTTCCCTGTTTGGGTCATTAGTTAACACCTTCATCATTTGATTACTACAATGACCTAAATTTCCGGTGAGAGTAAAAAAGATCACGTTGATCACACGTGTAAAAATAATAAAATCTATCAATGGATGTAAGAAGAAACAAAGCAGCAAACAGTAGATTCATTCTTTCTTTCATTCATGGACAAGGCACATGAGTTCCCATACCTGTTATATTTTAAGCATATGTGTTATAGCCTCTGATGAATCTTGGACCATGTAATGTTGCTTCGGGCAACACACATGAATCAAAATCTAACCCACATGAGTCCAAGTCAATGGAAGATCTTTCATGAATCAAAACACATGATAAAATTAAGTTTTCCTTTTTTTTCTTAAATAAAAAAACGAAAGAGCGTTGAATGGGGCTGGTCAACAGATTATGTATGCGCATCTATCTCCTCTAGTTTACCTCGTGAAGAAAGCCCACTCCTTCATGTTCTGAAGCATTTCTGAGTGTTTCATTAACTTGTTGGAAGGTAAGAATTATCTTCAGATCCTTGTAATGTAATGCGTAGGCCCCGCCGAGACAATGTGCGTGATATTAAATGATGTCTTGCAACCCCAAATCTATGTTGTGATTGTTTTCTCAGTTCTTCAAAGATTATATATATATCAAAGAACATGCATGTGATTGTTCTTCATCTCATTAAAACTGTCAGTTTAGCCAATAAGTTTGTTCCAATGTAGTTTGTTCTTAGGTTCGTTGATAAGTCGGTGATCGTCTTGTAACTGAAACTGGATAATGTCTCAGTGCCGACAAAAAACAATTTCTCAATTGCAATCAAACCAAGAATGCAACTGATAAGAAGATGCAAGTATGAATGGGAAACAGATGAATAAAGAAAGGACATTGATAAACGCAGACAGGCCACATTGTCATATAATCCTAAAGCAAAAAAAAAAAAAAAAACAACAAATCTTTATTGATTACAACACTGAATGTATAGTAGAGGAGATACTATTCTATTTTTTCCGACGCCTTTTGTTCCCAACACAGTTTGGGCAGTACCATTTTCCTTTCGGCTGTTCTTTCAGTCCAACGCAGCCGTAGTGGAACCATTCGATCTTGCACTGCAGAAAAAAAACAAAAAACAGAGAAATAAAATTACGGTCACGAGGTTAACACTAGACATGGGATTAGTTCGCATTTGCATTATATACTCATACTTACGTCAGGATTATCACAAGCAACCATTTCTCCATAGCTCACTTGGTTGCAAATACAATACGTAGGTTCGTTGGGATCGACGGGTAAATCCAATTCCATAGCTGCGGGATTTGCTGTTGTTGCAGCAGCCGAAGATGTGGTTCCAGTTACTGCTGCATTGCGCCTGCAAAGTGTGCATACAAACATTACACGAATATTTATAAATTATCCAATTATAGCGCAGGTGAAGCATTAGGAAATACCTCTTTCGCCCTCTGTTGCTAGTCTCGCCCGACTTTGCAGTTTTTGTCTCCGTACCATCATGACTAGGAGCAGATCCAGCATTAGCTGCTGTCTCGGCTGGTCAACGAGATTTGCACAACCTTTAGACGGAAACTAAGGGTGTGGTGCCATTAATCTAACTAATGATAAATTTATCAACTGATGGTGCAATAGGTATAAGTACCGCGACGGAGCTCTTCATCGAGTTTCTTCAAATACTGGTCGAGCTGTTGAACGTGACCATCCACCTGTTTCGAGTATGGCAAACTTGTAAATTCGTCATTGATAAAAAAGCAGATAGGTCTGCAACATTTTGCCTTAATGCTGTGACTTTGGGTCGCTCTTACCAAATCATACGTCTGGACAGCCAATGCAACTTTCTCATCGGCGATTCTGATTGCATGCTTTTGCTCTTCAACAGCATCGGCCGAGAAATTGAGAAGAGAAGGATTAGGAGTGGTGTTACCAGTCTTAATACCACGCTTCATATCCTCTATTTCTTGCTCACATCGCTGTTCATTTTGCTTCTGGATTTCTGTTCAACAAAGTAAAAGAAAGTGATAAATTGCTCATTACATCAAAATGAATTCCTTCTCTAAAATTTCACCCTAAAACACGTACATACCTTGCAAACTTCTATCCAAATCTCGCAGCAATGCATATTTCCTTTGCAATATATTCGGCAGAGCTTCAATGTCTAGCAAAGAAAAGACCACGATGGAAACACAATAAAATCGAGAACAACATTTTACTGAAACTCGCATTAGGAATGGAAAAAGCACAAGACTTTATCAACGACAGATTAGAACAATAAACACAATCGAACAAATCAAAACAGCCAATATATCAGGCTCCCAAGTTACAGAAATACAGTGTACTTTCTATCGAGACATTACCAGCTCACGAACCCATATCAACACGAAATCAAAAACAAAGAAATTAAAAGGCCAACTGAACAAGATATCCCGAGCCACAGCATAGCTGCAACGAACGCCAGCGCAGCCCACAAAAAAGGGGCATAAAAATCATGAAGAACGGATGAAATCAAACTCACTAGATTGGAATTCTTCGAACGAGGACATCGTTGAGGAAGGAGACTATCCTGATCCAACGAAACAACTAATTGTCAACGAACCTTCCCGCCAGTTATAAGAACAATTTCAAGCCCTAATTTATACGATTCCGATTCCTCCCCCAAATATTTCAACTGGACACTTATGCCCCTGACCTCCCCTCTCTCTCTCTCTCTCTCTAAGCCCAACACAACAAATGACGTTAGGATTAGGCCCATTAAGAAGTTATCAGCCCAACTCAAATTATAGTTTATAATACCTAATCACAATTATATATCAACAAATCAAATATGCAAATAGAATATAAAAAAATAATATCATATATAGTAATGTAAAATCGACATGAAGCATTTTCTTGCCAACTTTCACCAAATCCCATTTGTCGTTTTAATTTTACTTTGCCCTAACAAACAAGTGTACTAACTCAAACAAGGACATAACAAAACCCCAATCATGTAATAACTAATGACTGATATGAACATCTACTTCTCCCCACCAGGAAAATAAGATTAAAAATCTAGAAATAGGACAAAAAAGAATTACAATCAAAATCTCGAAGTACGAATATATCCAAAATATTTGGTCGATAATTAAAGTAAGAACCACATACTTTTACGCGGTGCATGACAGTCTAGCCTCGAGCACCTCACATGCCCTCCAACGGTAATAGATATACGTACGTAGTACAAAGATACAAGAATTCCGTTATAAAATATCAATGGTAATTTAATCAATTTCATTTGTTTATGGAGATACTTGCATTCCAATTAAAAAATATCCAGGAAATTTTGTATATTGTTTCCCTAACGAAGCTCAATCTGCATTGGCTCCCACCCTCAACCCACCTTTGTCTCTTCTATCCTTAAACCTCTCTCACTTAATCAACACTCTAAGTATATATGATTTTAACTTTGATTACTCTTTGCTTAATCCACTTCAATTGGTGTTTGCTTTTCAATAATATTAGTTATGCATGCGCAGGGACATTATGTAAGAGCAACGATGATCACTTGAAATAAACTTTATATATATTGAGTTGTAATAAATATTCCTGCATCATGGGATCCGAGGAGTAATTGCATTTCTTGGACAAGGCACTAAATTCAAGGTCCAAATATAGACAGACACCTCATCATTTGTTGACTACTGATGGTATGGAATGTTTATTTGTAATAATGACATGGAGAAAAAGTCTATAAGGCATGTGACCAAAGTGGGTTGTTGAATGATTTAATTTTAGAGGAGCCTAATCTATTTTTAACCTTTTTCTTTTCTTTTTCCTTTTCCCATTATATTTCTTCCTTTTTTTTCTGGTCAATAAATTATACAGTGGGCTTTCGAGTAGTCTGTAAGTAAATATATTAATGCAATCAGCCTTACATTTTCTTTGCGTTGAGGGTTATGTCTCTGAACTCTCACTTCTCCAAAGAAACGTGAGGAGTTTTTCAAAGCCCAGAGAGAGTTCAGAAAGGTTAGCATTCAAGAATCCTCCTCATTACTGGAATTTGCTTCTGCTATTTGCATTTTTTTTTTATGTTATCTTCACAACGGATTCTCTGCTATTTTCTTTAATCTTTGGGGCAACAGTAGTTGTTGACAGAAGTCACAGGTTTTGGTGATTTTTTTGCTCTTCGTACTTCTTTGCTGCAAAGAATTTGTAGTGTGAATAAATAAAAAACCTCGACTTTGCTTGTGATTGAATGGGAAGCTTCAATCTTAGGCCAAACAGAAAGTTTCTCTCCCACCTTAAATTCCCTCCGTAACCGATTCTTTACTTCATCTGCTAATAAGACTTGAACATACATACCTTTCTTGCCAGGCAAAGCTTACTTGGCTGAAACAGAAAAAATCCATTTTCATCACATTTCTTACCAGTTATCGCAGCAATTTAGATCAGTTAGTTCGCCATAGTTCGTTTAACTAATTATACATCGTAACGATCATGGCTTAGTCTTAGCCATTACCTTTCTTAGGACATGGCTGAGAATGGACAGCCTAGCCCATCGTCGAGGGACGAAGAAGCTGCCCAAGATCATCAGGAACTTCCCTTTCAACGCCAGAAGAGCATCAAATGCTTGGTCGAAAAGAGGATATCTTTGCGCGCCCGATATGCCTACGGTGCTATATTCTTGCTTACGACTATCATAGGCTGGCTCTTTCGAGACTATGGAGAAAAGATTTTGCCCATGTTGCCTTGTGAGCTAAACGTCCCTTTATCGAATGCATATGCGTACGTTGTATTAACATTTTACTCAGGCGTGTTTTCGTCGTTGTCTAAAGATTCAAAAGCGTGCGGAGCGCAAGAGAGCAAATGCTACCATACGATGGGAGTTCTTCGTGTCAGCTTAGGATGCTTCGTATCCTTCCTCGATATACCTCATTTAACTGTAATAACCAACTCCAACGCTTCAGACAATTGAGAAGAAGCTCATGCCTCCTTCCTTGACTCAAATGGGGCACAGATATTCTTCTTCATAATGATGATCACGACTTGCAATACCAGAAAATTTTACCAAGTTAGGAATACTTGGCACTCCGCTTGGTGGGGCCCGAAGTTTGTCCTCGTGCTTATCTGCTTCGTCATCCCATTCTTTATCCCGGCTTCTTACATTCAAGTATACGGTATGAAATATAATCTTCTGTTCTTAGTTGCTCTTGCCAAGAAGCAGATTCATAGTCAAGAATCCTTATGAATCCCTTTCTTTTTTTGCAGGTGAATTGGCTCGTGTAGGCGCAGGGTGGGTAATCATTACATATCCAATCACTTGAAAACAGATTCGTACTATACGAATAAGTTTTTTTTTTTTCTTTTTTCTTTTTTCTGATCGTTCTGTTTTTAACTGGGCAGGATTTTCTTGATTCTCCAATTGGTGAGCGTGATAGAGTTCATCACATGGTGGAACAACTATTGGATGGCCGACGAAAGGAAGAGATCGAGGTAATAATAGTATGTACATACATCTGGCGAAAGCCTGGGACTAAAAACAACTTAGTACATGAAATGCAAGAAGAAAAATGGGTCTGATCATCTGATGAGTGCTACCGTCTCGGCTTTTTTTTGCAGCTGCATAGGGCTTTTCATGTCGACTTTATTCTACGTAGCGTCGGTGTGCGGCATTGTCGTGATGTACGTCTTCTACGCGTCGAAAACTGCTTGCTCGCTCAACATATTCTTCATCTCATGGAGCGCAGTTCTACTGCTAGTGATGATGGCCATATCGCTTCATTCGAAGGTCGTGAGAATTCCCTTTTTTTCTTTTAAGGCGAAAAGATCGTTCGTTTGGAACAGAGCTTCGTATTCTGTTCTAAATGCTTTGCTGCGTGTTTATGACAGGTGAACAGAGGCCTTTTGTCGTCGGGGATTATGGCATTGTACATCGTATTCCTCTGTTGGACGGCTCTTAGAAGGTAAGAAGAAAAGAACAATCTTTTCTACGATCCCATTCGTAAAAGATCTGTGTTGAAATCTAGGCTTATAACAATTGGCCATTCGATATGATTCATTGCAGCGAGCCAGCGAGCGAAAAATGCAGCCCTCAGAAGCAAGAGGGTGCGCATAACAATTGGGCCACCATTGTTGTAAGAATAGTCATGATTCATTCGAATCCATCTCTAATATTTCGTAGTGGCTTATCTTCTCTCTGTTTTTTCTTTTGAAGGGATTTCTCATCGCTTTGTGTGCCATTGTAATAGCAACGTTTTCCACTGGGATCGACTCCCAGACATTTCAGGTGGGCTCAGAGTAGACACAAACTCCATTGAATTTTTCCCTAATCATAGACAACATCTTATACGATTTCTTTTTTTTTTTTTTTCAGTTTCGTAAGGATGGAATACAGTTATCAGAAGACGACGTACCTTACGGCTATGGATTCTTCCACTTGGTTTTTTCGCTGGGCGCAATGTACTTTGCCATGCTATTCATCAGTTGGAACCTGGGAAGCCTCACGCAAAAGTAAAAAAGAAAAAACACAAATTCTACAGATTCATCAGTTTGATTCTCTCGTCCGTTGATCGTCATCTTTGTGTAATAATAATAACAGATGGAGCATAGATGTAGGGTGGGCAAGTACGTGGGTGAAGATCGTCAATGAGTGGTTTGCCGCCACGATTTACCGTGAGTTTCTGCTTCACTTTCTGCAATCGATTTTTATGGGACTTTTGCTGATATTTTCTTTTTTTTTTTTTTTTTTGGTCGAAAATCTATATTATAGTGTGGAAGCTGATATTCCCAGTGTTGAAGCAACAGCCCAAAGTGATGAGCCATGAAGACTACTCTGTACATGGAGGAGCTCAAGAACATGAGAATAAATCTGTAGCTGAACCTTGATTTTTGTTCTTTGAAATTACATGTATCAAGTCATCGTATGATAATACCATGTAGCGATACGTTTTCGGATTATATATATACGATACGCACACGCACACAGTTGTTCAACGTTCGGTTATCATTCACTACTGCAATAATCTCGACATGATTAAGCGAATAACTCCCAAGAGAATCGTTGAGATCGAGTAATACCTACGACGTATAACGTAAGTAAGCCCAGAAAATAGAACTGCTTTAGATAGCTTGAACTAAGTTTTGGGTTCGGATTTTTGTGGGCTTATGACGGGCCAGTTTAGGATGAATATCAAATAGGGAGATGTTATTGCCATTAGGTGATTTAATGTTATATAGTTTTTTTTACGAGCGACCTTTCTCTCGAAATGAGGTGTTTTTTCTCTCGAATGAGATCTCTCCTCCTCTCGTATGAGAGTTTTTCTACCCGTGACCCCCACCAACCGGGAAGGGCTGAGATCACCTATTCCACAATTTGTATTCCACTCCGTATTCCAACGATTGAAAATCGTTACACCTCCCCCGTCAAGTGTTAAAACACCCGTAAACATCATTACACCTATAAATTTCATTACAACAGGTGTTTAAACAAGAAAAAAAAATTCATTATTTCGTTTTTTTTTAATATGGTGTAGAAAAAACCAGTATTATATATTAAAATAGAAAAAGACGTAATAATGAGTTTTTTTTCTTAATACATCAACGATACGAATTTTAGTAAAATATATTTATTTTCAGGGGTTGCGGTAGTTTGAGTTTACCGATTCCCATTTAATTTGAAGGATGGACAAATATTCTTTCTTGAATCGTGCGATTATTAGACCGCGCACGTAAGAGATGATATAAATCACATTAAATTATCACAAGAAAAATAAATGATTCTAATTTCCAAGCCTTGTGATGATCATCACAGTTCGTCACTAATATTATTACGAGGGTTGAGCGATGAAATGATTCTATTTATCAGATTCTCGTAAACCTCATCCCTACTCCTAACTGAGAGTCACAGCGATGCTACCAAAATATTACGATTACATTTCGAACCAATATATAGGATTCCTATGTGTTTTATGCTTTAGTTTCGGTAAGAACTTGAGCAAAAGGACCGAGAGGAGTATCTGATTCTCAGGACAATTACATTCATATGTACTTTTCACTTATTCTACCTATAACCCGAACGGAAATGAAACACTTCGAGCCATTAAAAGAGGAAAAATAACAGAAGATAGAAAACAATAATATGTTTTGAAATGTAACTTGTAGGCAAATTGGGCAATTTTCTAAGTTTTTCGAGGACTACATGCATACACAACAACAACATTTACTACATGGTCGCCCCAAAAACCTCCACGTAGACGAATCCCATGTCTATGAATCTCAATCGCAAACGGTACCTAACCGTTAGGTACCCAAAAACCCCCAAAATTCGAGTGTATTAATGCTTAATATACTTTTCCACACACAGGACAAACAAAATATAAACAGAAAAACATTATATTAAAACCTAAGAAAGTTAAAAAGATACGTCGTCTTACAAGGAGAGCCACGTGATTCAGCTACCATAGCCATCGCCACAGTAATAACTACGAGACTACTACAACACACTCCGTTTCTCTTCTTTATATAAATGCACCTCTCCAAGTCAGTTCTATTCACTGAGTCTTGCTAGCGATCGCCTCTTATACATATATATTTTCTTTTGAATAATCAGTTTATAATATATAATTAGTTTTATTATTTGAAACAAATAATGGTGAGCGTAGAGGAGATTCGCAGGGCTCAGAGAGCTCAAGGACCAGCGACAATCTTGGCCATTGGTACTTCAACTCCAGCGAATTGCGTAGATCAAAGCACTTATCCTGATTATTACTTCAGAATTACCAACAGCGAACATATGACTGAGCTTAAAGAGAAGTTCGTCCGAATGTGTAAGAGATGGCTGCTTAAATCAATCTGATCATGTTATATGACTTGAGTTTCTCTTTTTATTACACACACGACTTGAGTTTTTTTCTTTTGTTTCAGGCGAGAAGTCTATGATCAAGAAGCGTTACATGCACCTCACGGAAGACTACCTCAAAGAAAACCCCAACATATGCGCGTACGAGGCACCTTCCCTCGACGCGCGTCAGGACATAGTGGTGGTGGAAGTCCCCAAGCTCGGCAAAGAAGCGGCGCAGAAAGCCATCAAAGAATGGGGTCAGCCCAAGTCAAAGATCACCCACCTCATCTTCTGCACCACCAGCGGCGTCGACATGCCCGGCGCCGACTATCAGCTGACCAAGCTCCTCGGCCTCAGACCCTCCGTCAAGAGGTTCATGATGTACCAGCAGGGCTGCTTCGCCGGCGGAACCGTGCTGAGGATGGCCAAGGACCTCGCCGAGAACAACGCCGGCGCTAGGGTTTTAGTCGTCTGCTCAGAGATCACCGCCGTCACCTTCCGTGGGCCCAGCGATTCCCACTTGGACAGCCTCGTCGGCCAGGCCCTATTCGGCGACGGCGCCGCCGCTCTCATCGTGGGCTCGGACCCAACGGTCAGTCTCAATCTCAGACTCGATTTCCCATCGTATTAACTACGTCCACACAAAAGCATAAAAATTGTTTCTTCCGTCAAATTCGACGCACAGAGCGTGGAACGCCCGCTTTTTCAAATGGTCTCGGCGGCGCAGACGATCCTCCCCGACAGCGACGGCGCAATCGACGGCCACCTGCGCGAAGTGGGTCTCACCTTCCACCTACTGAAAGACGTCCCCGGCCTCATATCGAAGAACATAGAGAAGAGCCTCAAGGAGGCGTTCGATCCCTTGGGAATCGCCGATTGGAACTCCATTTTCTGGATCGCCCATCCCGGCGGTCCGGCGATACTCGACCAGGTGGAGGCGAAGCTCGCCCTGAAGCCCGAGAAGCTGAGGGCGACGAGGCACGTGCTGAGCGAGTACGGAAATATGTCCAGCGCCTGCGTTTTGTTTATCCTCGACGAAATGAGGAAAGCCTCCGCCAAGGATGGGATGGGCTCCACCGGCGAAGGGCTGGACTGGGGTGTTCTGTTCGGGTTCGGGCCGGGCCTCACGGTGGAGACCGTCGTGCTCCACAGCGTGCTCATCAACTGAATTCGATTTCTGGTGCGACTGCGTTTTAATTTACTTTTCATAAATGGTGTAACATTATTACGTGTTGTGGCTATAATGACACATTTATTGTGGTGAATTACGTAAGATTGGATTGTGCATGTTGCGAACGATGTTTGATTACTATTACTTTTCCTAAGGGCAGTTAAAGGTAAGGACATAACATACGTTTATTTAGAGTTCAGAACCTTGTCAATAATTTTTAGGGTTAAGGACCTGCTACACTTAAGTGTTTTTCAGTGCCACTTCATGGACCTGTATTAATACTTCGTGGGATGCAATACCACTTCATGGTTCTGCAGTACCATTTCATCGTCCTGCAGTACCACTTAATTGTTTCACATTACCACTTCGAGTGTGTTTGGTTGGGGATATTAGGAGGGATTATGGAGTATAGGATTTACTAAAGTAATGTTTGGTTGAATGATTTATTTAAAGGTGAGATTTAATTAATACTCCTGCCCTTATAGGTATTAATTAAAGGAGTCTCCACCGCTCCATTTATTTAATCCCACCTTATTATTAATTATTTTATTTCAAAATTTATTACTTTTTTTTTCCTTTCTAATCCCCCCATCTCTCTCTCTCTCTCTCTCTATATATATATATATATATATATATATATATCTTCATCTCTCTCCACTCTCTTTCTATCGGAAATTTTAATTAAAGAAAAGGTAAATTTGTAATTATATTTATTAAAACCTAATACCATTTTAATCCATATACCAAACATGTCAGACATCATTACTTAATCCTATCAACCAAACATTCTCAAAAATTCATACCCTCCATTATATAAACTCAACTTAAACTAATACATCTATATTCATCCCTCCAACCAAACGAGCCCTCATTTTGCAGCACCACTTCTGTGTTCTGAGATAACACAAAATGATGATCCCGATACCAGTTCATATACACCGTATAACATCAGGTCATCATCCCTAAATTTCATCCAAATCAGGTCCTAAACCCAAAAAATTTCTGACATAGTCCTAAATCTTAACTTAAACTATATTTTGGGGCCTGAAGTTTAGTTTGTACTTCCTTAAATTGATTCGTACAACCTTGGCATATCATATAATTATAGAGGCATGTCTAACGTGGCCAAATATCCATCACCGGAGCCACCAACCCGCTAAAGATGAAAGAAAATAATCGCTCGTTCATATATAGTTGTTAACTTGCTAAATGAACAAGAGATGGGTCGTTTTGTTTATCCATTTGGGCCTCGATATTTCTTTAGCCCTGCCATATCTCTCCCTCCCTCTCTCTCTCTCTCTCTCTCCATCTCTCTCTCTCTCTCTCTATATATATATATATATATCCTTATATTTACACTAAGTCGTGTAATGAATATTATATCACTCAAAATATTATTTTATGAATATTTATATAAGGACGGAGATATAAAAGGCTTTTTCGAGAACAAAATGGGAAACAGATGGCGACGATTGGATTAGATTATATAGCTTCCAACTGCTCATGATTTTATGACAATATGTACTATCACGGGAAGAGATTAGAGACAACATAATTATTACAACGATGATGATGGCTACTTACCGACACTTTGTGAAAAGATCAAAATATTACACACGCCATGAAATCTTTCTTTATCTTCCAAAAAGCACCATGCCTAGACTTGTAGTAACAAAAGCCAGCTTATTTTTAGTGACATAACAAAAGAAAAAATAGAATAAATCTAAGTAGAAAACATTAGTGGATCCTAGGCACGAGCTCTCTTGAGTTCATGATTGCCGCATAACTAATCCTAAATCTTCTCTCTTTCCTTTTCTTCACCCCTTAACTTTCCAATTAACCCTACTTTAAAATCTTTTTCATCACAACTTCACTATATGTCATATATATGTACAAGCGCTCACAAATTCTATCCTGGCGTCGGCGATCGCACAAAGACAAGTGCAGCTCGATAGTGTGTGCTCTTGCTACGTGGCTTCGAGGAAACCCAGATACGAAAGAAGAAAAGAACAAGTTCGAGCAAGAAATAGTAATAAAAATAGGATTAAGGGATCTGATGATAATCATATCATGTAGAGAACAGTGAATGCTCGAGGAGAAGCACTATTAGTAAAATGGTTCGAAGGAATAAAAGCGAAGGCGATGCTGCAGCTAAAGCATCGATGATGATGATGATGAAGTATGAGCAGGTGAACTGTGCTCCTCTTAAGAGTAATCTGAAGAAATTTAGCAGCAGTAGTAATAGCTTGAATCATCAGATGATTAGTAGTAGTAATGAAGGGACGACGACGATGATGATGATGAGGAGAGTGAGTTGGTCGGATTCTCATGGTAAAGACATTGCTCATGTCCAAGAATTTGAACCAAGGTAATAAACAGAAAACAAAAATATTATAGCTTTTGTTACCAATATATATATGTATGTTTGTTGTTTACTGTCGAATATATGATTCTGTAGCGAAGAAGGGGAGATAGGTGGAATAGGAAGCTCTTGCAGATGTGTCATTCAATGATGAAATTCTATTAGGTATGCCTCTCTTTTTTTTCTTTTTTCTTTTTTTCCTTTGAAGTTTGAACTTAGATTATTAGAGAATGCACATTGACATATTTGTAGCTTAAGAGTCTCGAATTTATTTTATTTGTAGTGTATTGGTTTGGTATCATGTCTTGTGCTTAAAAAATGTGTTGGAAAATATTATAGCCGGGCCTTTTTACCACATTAATGTTTTCAAGCAATCTTGATCCCAAACGATGATCATTCACCATATCCAATAATGACGTTTTCAAGATAAAAAATCAACAATATTGTTCCAGAGATTAATCTGAACTACTTACAATTCCAACAAACAGCTAATACTAACTACCAAGTATAAGATTTAGTGGGCTTTAATCTTGGATAAAGTGCAGAAAAGTAGATTCCATCCTCCTCAGCCTCCCAATAGCACAAGGCTGAATAATGGCAGAAAGCCCTCGTAGTAGAGTTGAATGCATCGAAAGATATCTCCTTCTTTCCCCACTTAAGGTGGCAAGAATACAACGACGTTTGACCACCGTCGTAAGGCTCGCATAAATTCCAATGAAACTCTCCTTTATATGCAAGGAGATGACCTCCGAGATCTTCCTTCTTAGATCGGCAGCGAAGGAACAATGAAGCCCTACGATTAATGCGGTTCACCATTCGAACTTGGTAGCATTCGCCTGCCTTTGTTTCAAGATTTAAGTTGCAAAATATTGCGAGTATTACGAAGCATACAATGATTATTCGCCTCATCATGATGATATATTTCTCCTTCAAAAAAAATAAAAACATATATATGATGTATATACGTGTATATATGTCACGATGAATGCGCGTGCTATAAGGATTTTCGTGGTCTTAGATGTCAAAATCTGATTCGATGAAAGGATTGTGACACTGCACAATGATATGGATAAGAACAACGGCTCAAATTTCCCCAGCTTCGTCGGTGGTACCTACGTTTTTTTTTTTGCGGGCAATTCCACAACGTTCTAATATAGCGTTGACCCTTGAGTTAAGAATTCGTTTCATGATAAATGCGTTGACCCTTCACATGGAATATTACTAGCTGATCATACAACTTCGCACACACCATGAAAAGACAGATCTTTATTTTAAAAACATACTTTTTTCCCCGACTGCTAACTACCAACTGTAAGATTTCGTCAAGTCTTGCCTCGGATAATTGCCCGAGAAATAGATCCCATCGGTGCGAGAAGCCCAATAGCACTCGCCAGAGTCGCCGCAGAGGGTTTCGCTGGAAGAGTTGAAGGCGTCGAAGGTTATGCTCTTCTTGTCCCATTTAAGGTTGCAGAAGTACAGAGTACGGCCGAACACTTGGCTGCAGAAAGTCCAGTTATAGTCGCCCTTGTAATAGAGCGTGTGTATCCCAAGGTCGTCGTCCTTCGACTGGCAGTGGACGAACATTGGAAGCTTCGATGGGCTGATTGCGTGGACGACGTGGACGGTGTACTCTTCGCTGGCGATGCATGTCTTGGCATGCGTTTTAAGGAAGAGGTTGTTGTCGTCCAAGGTTGTTAGGGTAATGAGGAATAGAACGACATGGATGATCTTATTGGTCGTTTGCATCGTCATGGTTTTTAAGGGTTTACGACCAGGCTCTTTCAGATATTTATAGATGGCGTTTTGTTACATGTGATGTGTTTGATTTTCCAGTTTGAAATGTTTAAAATCCAATGGCTTTAGTCTAACTGTAATGTGATTTTCAGATTTATGGAAGGATAAAGTATTACTAAACAAGTCAGCAAGCAATCCTTGACTTGAATAATTTGATTTTTCACAATGTGAGATCACGGATAACAGTAATTTTTATACTCACTTCTAACCAGTTACATTACAAAACAACCTTGTGGTTTTCGATATATACAGTATAGTATCTATATAGTCCTATCATTATTTCATTTGAGAATAAGATGGTCTTTATATAACCCATAATAACCCAATCGCTCTCGTCATATAATGTACTACTATCTCGTGAAATCCCTCTATCTGTTTAAGCCTAAAATTATATAGAAAAGCAGGAAAGATAAATTTCGTGAAAGACTTGACATACAAAAGGTAATGGGACTCAACGGAAAAACACGATTTGAAGAAAAAAAAAAAGAAAAAGAAAAAAACAAGCTAAAATCATGACATAAATAATATGCATGGGATTCTTTTCTTGATCATCCATAGACAGCAGACAGTGTCCTTAAACGCTCCTTCGTCGTTTGATGGTAATGATATTACACACTCTTTACATAGTTTAAGCAATAGCCACTAAGACACCATATAAAATGACTATAGAATCGCCGATTTTTCCTGCAAAAAACAGCATCAGATCGTCCGAATTGCAGCGTAGTCTCGGGTGGCATTTTATTGAAGATTCAGCTGATACTGCGGATTTAATCAAGCTTGACATTAGAATACAAAAGCGTGTCCTTGGTGAGAGGCATGTTGAAGAGAAAGATAACCTGCAACCAAACAAGAACATGTTATTACAGACATTATGTTCTCAGGACAGGCCCGAAAAAGTTTTAATTAGTCTAAGAAATAAAGAATTACCCCCAAAATAGTTGCGATTAGGAGGATGATCCCAGTGATCCACGCCAAGGCTGTCCTGACGAATATCACCTCGGCGATTACGATTGCTGCTTCGGGGGAGACTTCTGCTTCTTTGTCTTGTAACCGTCTTACAGATGGAGATGGATTCACCGTGAAGCGCAGCGTATTTTCTGACTCGAGCCCAATGGGTAAACCGCTGGCAATGACTCCGATAATTTGTCCTGCATTTTTAGATGATAGTGACCGAAAATACACTATTGTAATCGCCCTAATCAAGAAAATATGTCTATTTCGCAAAACAGAAGCATATGTAAGACTGAACTGTTTTTTGTAGATAATAGCTAAAAGTACCTCTGTATGCCTCCTGCAAGCTGTCGAATATCTTCGAAACAGAATTGAAAAGCAATTCTAGTCCACTCCGAGCAATACCTTCAGTCCCATAATGGTCTCGCAAAACCTGGAATATCAGGTTGTCAATGCTGTATAGATGAATTACTTAAAGGTAGAGAGGTTGATGTTCATCCATTATAGGAGTAGGACAGAGAATATTAAGATGAATATGCTCCATTCTCCATTCAAGGACCATACAGAGTTAAAACAAATTTTAGCGAGTGATTAACAACCTTAATTCCATCAAATCTGCCGGTGATTAGCTCTGCAGGACTCTGCTCGCTCTTTGTCAGCACTTGGTGCAACTCCATAGCACTTCTAATGTTATCGATGAGCGTTAGAAGACTCGTCGTGAACTCCATATCAGCTCTCTGTCAGTGTGTGAGATAGAAAGGGTGAAAAGCTTTATCGAACAAAACAATCAATGGCAAGACAGAGAATCATGAAATTCAATAAACCTCTGACATATGAAGTCTCATAATTGCACCGTTTGCCATAGGGATGGCCAATTCTCCGTTTAACGGGCCAGAAGCATCTTCTACATATGATCCTCCCAACCAAGTTGCCTAAATACATATGTCCAAGATTATATCGAGCTTACAGAGAAGTCCCTCATATGCATGAACATATATAGGCAAAGGAGCGAGAGAGAGACAAAGAGACTAACAAATTCACTTAGTTGTTTATCTGAAAGATCACTTGAGCTTTTATCCAATGAGAACAACGAAACTTCATCTTCTCCCGGCAATTGTATATGCACTCTCTGATCACCTTCAACCTTAATCCCCAAAGCACCATTAAATGGAAGCGTGCTCGAGTCAGCGGTGAATTGGGAGTCTGCAGATACAGCACCATCAAGTCACTACTGACTTCACAACAGAAAACCAACAATCACATTCAATATACTGAAGTTAATTAACACACCTTCAATTCCTGTAACTTGAAGCATCAATACGGAACGAGGTTTATCAAATGGGTTAGGCGTGAGAACCTCATTTAGCTGCAAAATGTTACATCATTATACTTGTTAATAATAGCAAAAATACAAGAAATCTTACGTTCTCATATATTGATGTACCTTGAATGAGCCAGCAGCAGTGAGCGTAGAAGGGGGTGCAAATCCAAGCAACACAGAGATTGCAGCACCAATTTCTAACACTGAAAGTGAAGCAGTCTGCACAAGTAACAAGCATAATCATCAACAGTGGGAACTTATGTCAATCGTGACAACGAAAACCTACAACAGTAACCCACAACGGCCGATATCGATCTCATACAGGAAAACATAAAGAACGAATCTTGGACAAGCTAAGCAGCCAAAAGCTTCTAATATCGCCAAGACAATTCAATTTCAGGACCTACCTCTGAATTCGAATGGCGAAGATAATGCCGAGTAGGACTATCGAGGAACAAAACAGACGAATCCCCACAAATCACCTGAAAAAGGAATTGAAACTGTAATCATCATGTGCATCAAATAGCTCAAAGATACGAATATTACCGAGCCGACGCCAAAATCGACGATCCAACATGCAAAAACAAGAACGATTACCCTGTGATTTAGAGAGAGAAAGCACGCCAAGATCAAGAAGGCTCTTAGACGATCCATGAGGCGGATAAATGGATTGTGAGACCGTGAATGATAGGATTAGATCCGATAGACGAAGACGATGAAGATGAACTGTCGAGTCGACACCACGTTTAAGGCAAAGCTCACAATCTGGGAAATGACAAATAACTCCCGCAATCACTAAAATATACTTTTTTTCCCCAAAATTTTGCATTATTATATTATATAGGTCATACAAATTCTACAAAATTAGTTATTATACTATCACGGACATGAAAACATAGATGTTTCTCCGCAACATCTGCAGATTACGCAACTCTTCAGTCCTCAGCTCGCAACTCTCATCGAGGTACATAATAAAAGGCCTGTCTTTGCCGTACTTTCGCTCACCACTAACAATATAATCTTTTTAATGCATATTTGTGTTAGTGGCCAAATAGGTGTAGTACCCGATTCAATGTGTATGAAAATCGATGTTGTTATTAGGGTTTATGAACGTTGTGCCATTTATCAGCGAAGGCTTATCGATGTTGTTGGTTAGCTGGGTTGACTCTTTTTCGTTGTTCGCGTGTTCGTTGGATTGATTATTTTGGGAAGAATTGTGGGAGATTGATGAAGAAAGCTCTGTTCTTTGCCCAAATTTTAGTTTTCTTCTAGTTCTAACAAACTATAATGAAGAACGTTGTTTATTTTCGTGTATTTGAACTTTGATCTTTCTAATTGATTCATCAGGCTGATTTCGAGGATCCCAACACCCGTTTCAGCTCAGAGAAAATCATCTTTCTCAATATGGTCACAATTGTGTCTTGGAAATCCAGGAAAGGCTTGGCTTTGGATAGAAGGTATAAACTTTAGCAGCATTAGTCATGGGACTTTGAGCCTTGTGATCTCACCCGAGGGTCAGCCCAAGTTTGAAACTCACGAAATCGATCCCCCGAAAAAAGAGAAGTGGACAACGAAGAAAAGATTTAAGCTTCAGAGGAAGAGAGAAAAGCAGAAGAGGAAAGCTGCCAATAAGAGAGACCCCAGAAGGCTTAGCGGTGGCACGACAAAGAGGCAAAGGTTCTCAACTGCAGAGGAGAGGATTAAGTACAAGCTTGAAAGAGTATGTATTCATTTTTGCGTGTGTGTGCGTGTGTGTTTTTTTAACTCATCATCATCATTTTCAGGCAAGAATCAAGGAAGGGTTATTGATCGAAAGGCTCAAGAAATATGAAGTTCCCAAATCTCAGGGACCCATAGTCGAACCCCATAAGTTGACAGGCGAGGAGCGATTCTACATGAAGAAGATGGCCCAGAAAAGATCCAACTACGTTCCTATTGGTCGAAGGGGAATATTCGGAGGAGTTATCCTTAACATGCATTTGCATTGGAAGAAACACGAAACCGTGAAGGTCATATGCAAGCCTTGCAAACCTGGCCAAGTTCAAGAATTTGCTGACGAAATTGCCAGACTTAGCGGCGGAATCCCAATTCAGATAATTGGAGATGACACGATAGTTTTTTACCGAGGAAAGAACTATGTGCAGCCAAAGGTTATGTCTCCCGTCGATACATTGTCCAAGAAGAGAGTAAGCTTCTCTCTCTGTACTGCTGTTATTGCTTCAGTACCATCCATTATGTGGAAAACTCTTTCCTTACCATATCTCTTCGCAGGCGTTGGAAAAATCGAAATACGAGCAATCGCTCGAATCTGTGCGGCGCTTCATTGCTATTGCTGAGAAAGAACTAGAGCTATACTACCGTCACGTTGCGCTTTACGGAGACCCAAATGATAGGGATCCAAAATCAATCCTCAACCGCAAAATTGGGGCAAGAAAGGTAAAACCTGAGAACGATCGAACGCTTGCAAGTTTCGAGCCTAATTTAGAGACTGAATTTTTCGATCATGAGATTTCCGAACTCGAGGATTGTTCCGAGGGCGACGAAGAGTCATCAGATTGTTGAGATATAGATTCATTGGATACACTGCAATATGGCTGCTGAGCTGAAATGAAAATAGGTTAGATGACTACTTATGGAAATCATATTTAAAAACTCGCTCAAATGTTAACTCTCAAATGAGCAGAGATCTTACCTCTTTCTAACCGCCGTGTTATGGGGAAGGGAAGTTAAGATGATTATTCAAACGGGCCGGTCCGGGCCGGGCCGCCCAACTGAAGGGTACAACATCAACGTGGTACTGCTTCAAAATCTGAAGACCAAGAAGCTTTATTATAAAATATAACGCTATATTGTAATGTTATTTTCTAAAAACGTGACTAAGCTACATTTCAGAATCGTGCATTATCTCGATTGACCCGCAATTAAAGGTCTTGAATTTCGAAATGTTGTGAAGGCATGTTTAAGAAAGGAGAGACATTGATGGCGGCCTACCACTTGTATAAAATTAAAATGTGCGTACGTGTGTGCCTTTATTATATCTTTCTTTCCATTGCCCGATTTCATTATTGCACCACTTACAAGGGGTTACTTACATTACATGTCTCGGGAATGTTATCTTTTCTCATAGTCATCTCCTTCCACCATTAAAAATACCTTCACATGTAATTTCTTCGTTTCCTAAGGCCGAAGTCAATCTTGAAGGTCCGCCGACGTGGTTCATGGGTATAGATTATCCCTTGTGGAATTTTGGGGGGTGGGAACATTATTATTACAAGCTCTCAAGTCATGGCAAAGACCAAGAAGTCCCATGTTCTTCCACTCATCATTTTCTTTGCGCATTTGATTGTTTTCACAAATGTAATGAATCTTTGCTGGGCTGCGAGAGGATTAAGGGCTCTTTCGAACAAGCAAGGTGTTAAAAACAGTCCGCGCCATCATCCTCCTATTCATCAACAACAACATCAAAGATCAGAAGCTACTTCGCTTGATAACGACGGCTCAGCTTCGTCTTCCTCAAACGCCGCTGTGAATGGCGACTCCAAGTATGAGTTCGCTAATGATGCTCACGAAGTACCAAGTGGTCCGAATCCCGAGTCCAACTGATGTCTATGTAATATATATATATATTTATATATATATATATATATATTATCAGAATTTGATTTACTGTTTGTGTAGTTAAATGGGCTGTAAGTTTCGATTTTGTATCACTTGTTGTGATGATGCAAGCTTTGTTGGTTCTTGGCAATGATTTTGAAAAATCTGCAAAGTCATTGATAAAAATCACATGTTGGCCGAAATTCACGTGATTATGAATATTCATTTGGTGTTGTCTTTTTTATGATGAATTGGATGTGTCCATGCAGAATGTAATCCTTCTTTTTTTTTTTTGTCTTTTAGTCATTATTATTTCTCAGATTCAGAAGATAGAATGGATTTGAGCGTTTGTCCTGTCTGAAGTAGGTGGCCCTGCCCTAGAAAGAGAGTAAGTGGTTCGATATGATTTGATAATTAATTAGTGATTAACAGCATGAATATGAAATTAATGTTTATTACATGGCTGATTGTTAATGAAGAGAAATCCATTACAGCAAACAGTGCAGCGGGGATCTTTATTGACCTTCCATCAGAATCTTTATTACAATACTACCGTAGTTAAATATTAAACATGTAATAAGGAAAAGAAATTAACAACATAAAACGATAACGACCAACACAAACAACAAACAATATTTTATTTATAACGGTACTCAAGTTAATGGCCGCCCCCAAATCCTCCACCACCTCCTAATCCTCCACCGGCCCCGGCACCACCACCAAGACCACCACCCCCACCAAATCCGCCTCCACCACCGGCGCCGCCACCTAATCCTCCGCCTGCACCACCTCCCAATCCTCCACCAGCTCCATAACCGCCTCCAGCACCTCCACCCAAACCACCTCCACCGCCGGCACCACCACCTAAGCCTCCACCTGCTCCTCCACCAAACCCTCCACCGGCGCCGCCACCACCACCAAGTCCTCCGCCACCTCCTAAGCCACCACCACCCCCAAACCGCCTCCACCTCCAAGCCCACCACCGCCGCCCAAACCACCTCCACCTCCTAACCCACCACCGCCGCCCAAACCGCCACCTCCTCCAAGTCCGCCGCCGCCGCCGTACCCATGCCTCAGCCGTTTCTTATAGATCCCATGGCCGAGACGTGGGCCATAAGGCTTTCCAAGAAAAGGCTTAGGCTTGTGCAGAAACGGCTTACCAAAGAACTTTGCGTCGCCATTTTCAACCCCATTATTTTCATTGGCGGTAATCTCAGCAAAAGCTAGGGCAACAAAAAGACAAGACAGCAAAAGAAAACCAAGAACTGAATGGCTCATCGTCATCTTCATTATATAATGTCTTACAATATATAACACCTCTTGCATGCGCATGCATCTGCATCACATCTCAACTACCTAAGTGTATTTATAGTGAAAATTATTTTACAGTTCTTTCTAAAAGCTAGAGAGCCACATGGTAGTAGGTCCCAACCATATCAATCAACCGTCATTACTTTCTCCAACTGCCCCCTACTTCTTCAAATTTAGTTCGAACTCCAAAATTCACTCGTCCATTATTTTCTGTTTCTTTTTTATTGCATATATATTGTATATTATTTTTCACGAACATGGATGGAAGGTTTGAGTTGGTAGGGTTCCAATGTTCAACTACTTGAGTATTCCGCAGCCACTCATTACAGCTCAACTATTGATTATTGCCATTATGGTTATCCGCGTCTCGTGAAGATATATATCCATGAAGTAGAGGTTGATATGAAATGGCATTTATTCGAAGCTACTACTAAGCTTTTTCATTTAATACTGTCACCAAACTATGTCTTCTCATTGATAATTTTCCTCGTTGAGTGTATCCGTGATCGTCGTTGAAAATAAAGTTTTCAACCAACATATCATCTCTAGAATGCATGATTTGAAAATTGAAAGAGATAATGAGGGATGTAGAAAGCAACTCATTTGTATTCTCTTGATTATCTTATCGAAGTAGGCCGAATAGCAAAAGCCCAATCCATTGATGAGCGACCAGTTTCTTACACATGGCGATGACCCAACTACTCTTTTTCTTGGTTTTGTAATCTTCACTTTGGGTAATAATTGGGAATTATCCCATTATTTGTCATTTTATTTTGCGGAAAGTTGACTTGAATTGAGTGATTGATTAACGCTCGTCCTTTTTGTAATTTCCCTTCGCTTGTGGGGTAGGGTAATAAGGACCCAATATAGCTAAGCTCTCGACATGTATATTATTTAGACTTATAATTGATGGATAGTCAAATTGAAGCAAAGGCTAGTCAGTCTAAAGAGCATCCAAACACATAATTCAAAACCTCATCATCGAAACTTTAGGCCAATTTAATCCTCCTCGTCTTCAAGTCAATACAAGGAATACAAGTCCCGCACACTTAATTCATCGTAGCCAACGAGAATACTAAAAAGATTGGGACATTTATTTTATTTCTACGATTATATTTGTTATATATACGTACATATTATTTGTTTATGAAGTTTTTAAAAAAACACTATTTTGTAAGGTCCACAAGGCGCCGTATGCGGAAGGTGGGCTGAGTCACTCGCGTCAATTCCACATGCTATCAAATGATTCATAATTTCTGAATTCAATTTAAAATTAGATGTTAAATTATTAGCAAAAGGTATGATGTATTTGCTTCGTTGTATTGTAGCATAGACAACATTTTTATATTGCAATTTGGATATTTCTATATACGACGTGGCATATAACTTTGGGAATTAAACGTACAACATTAAAATAAGCGTGAGTCACATCGTCCGACGAGAGACAAAGACAGCACACATCAAGACATCAATCACTGTCTTTTTATATTGTTTTGTAATGTAATACTGAATTTTGTATCCCTCTCACGCCATACCTTACCTTCTCTACCTTCAAACACAAACCAAACCACTGAAGAATGTATTCATCTCTGCCAATACACGGCTTGGGAATAGAGACGACTGTCCACCACCACGGCGGGTCGGGGTTGGACGGGTCGAACTTGCCCGTGGACTCTTGTGGGCTTGTTCTTACATCCGACCCGAAACCGCGCCTCAGATGGACGGCTGAGCTACACGAGAGATTTGTCGATGCAGTGACACAGCTCGGTGGCCCAGAAAGTCCGCTCTTTTATTTTTCATTATCATTTTCAAATCTTTCCTCAATTTTTTTTTTTTTATTTTCTTCACGGGTTTCGTCTCGGATATGTTTCGTTGTGTGTGGGCAAGATTCAGTTTTTAGATAGATACTGACCGCAGTTGTTAATTTCTGAGGATTCTTCGTTGTGCTGGAGAATTTTTTATTTTTTTTTTTATTTTTTGCATTTTCGTTGAGCATTTGTGTTGACTTCATATGTTTTTCAAGACTTAGTCGATTGAATCGGTAGCTTGCAAGCTTATTCCTTTTCTTTTACGCAGAAGCAACGCCGAAGACGATTCTTCGAACGATGGGAGTGAAAGGGCTGACGCTGTACCATTTAAAGTCGCATCTTCAGGTATTTATTTCGTTACATTGTTGTTTGTAAGGAAAGAAGACAACTTCATACGTAGATGTAATGATCAACCAAAGAGGCTTTTCAAATGGCAATTGTGTTTGTAGAAATACCGATTGGGGAAGCAAGCTAACAAGGATTTGGTTGACAGCTCTAAAGATGGTAATCATAAGCTTTGTAAGATTTATCTATTACATCCTTGATTCCATATAGTGATTGATTCTCTGCAAAATTCTCCGCAGTGTCCTCTGTTTCCGAGAGCCAAGATACAGGTTGTTCTGCTTCGACGCCATCGGCAAGGATGATTTCTCAAGATGCAGTCAACGAGTATATTTTCTCCCCCGATTTTCGTCTCTTATTTATTTTGGTTTCATATCAACGATTTGATGTCCTTCGATCGTCATTATAACTACGCCTTCGCTCTGTTCGCAGAGGCTTCAAAGTGACCGAGGCTCTGCGTACACAAATGGAGATCCAAAGAAGACTTCACGAGCAGCTAGAGGTCTAATCTCTTCTTACAGTTGGCTGTTTTTCATCTTACATTAAACTATGAACCCACATAAAAAAAAAAAGAAAGAAAATCGAAGTTCTTACAGAATCTTGATTGCATAGGTTCAACGCCATCTCGATATCCGCGTCGAAGCGCAAGGCAAGTATCTGCAATCCATCCTCGAAAAAGCTTGCAGAGCATTGGGTGATCAGGCTTCAGTATCTTCTTCTTGCCTTGAAGCTGCTAGTCAAGAACTGTCTGAACTAGCAATCAAAGGAGGTAATAATAATAATAATGTCAGCGCTCGTCTTGGAGACGGTAACGTTCCCCAACCTACCGTCGAATTTCAAGACCCTCTAACGCTAAAGAAAAGGCAGCGACCCCCCTACGACATCAGCAACGCAAGGCCCGTGGGGTGGATGATGTAAACGAACTAAAATGAAATCTAATCCGTTGTTCTTTATCTCTTCTGTGTTAGCACTGTCATTCGTTTGAAGTCGTACCATGATTACACACTTGTATGTACATTCTTCAGTTTGGGTTCAGTTGATGTAAAGAGGAACAGCAGCAAAACATGATCTTATTACAACACACAACACAAGCATCAAGCTTTCTTTACTGAGGATGCAAGTAAAATCTTGTCCAAACTACTGATAGTACACCTTGTAACTCCTCAGAGGAACGCTCACCAAAGTCGCCTGCAAAAGGTCGACGTACAACGGCAGCTGAGCGACGAGGAAGATCATCAAAGGTACGCCAACGGCCATATATATGGGCAGAGCAGCAATCTTCATCTTCTCCCCCATAATAAAGCTATGCGCCGTGGAGAAAGACACTAACATGGCCGCTATGGACATGAACAAGCAGCTCAGACCAAGCATGAGCTTCATAGGCAGATTCATCCTAAACTTCTTCTCCTCGAACCTCGACGTGATAATCGCCAGAAAACAGACTAGCGAAGTCACCGACAAGCACAGCGCAAGGAGCGACGCCACGGAGAATATGTCGAAGTTCGCCGTCCCTGTTTGAGTTTTTAACCGATAAAAAGATGAATTTTTTTTTCCTAACCGAAGTCGTACAATGTCGATAAAAATTTCACTTGCCTTGCAATTTGGGCAGCCCAGTCTGATCGTCGGTGCCGCCGGGAACGGACGCAGACGTGGCGAACGCCACCCCGGCGATCAGCGCAGCGATGACCGAGCAAGACTCTGACGTCTTGCGCAGCCACTCAGCTCCTTCCTTGACGAGGTCTTTGTGCGTCTCGGTGAAGATTTTGTTTGGGATTTCGCCCTTTTCGTTCTCGTCAGCAATGGACAACGCCGGGAAAGACTTCTTCACATACTGTATATTACCATTGTCCTAACCTTATTCTCTTATTGCAATAAGGGATAATCTGTCTTAATAATTTATTATCAATACCTTATACCATATGAGCTCTCTCTGCATCTGAAGAGCAGCGCCGGGAATCTTCCATGGATGGAAATCTTTCTCCAATTTCGCGGCGAGGTGAAGTATTCCATTCCCTTGTCTATCGACTCGATGGAAGACATATTCGGGCGGTTTGCTCTTCAGCAAAAGCCTAAGCACGGCCGTTTGCCTATTCTCAGCAGCCACCAAAAGCAGTCCCTTGCCCTTGGAATCGACATCGTGGATCGAAATAGGAACCGAACTGAAGATCTCCTCGACCATCTCGGAGATGCCGTTCTTCACTGCTATTAAAATCGGCGTGTCCCCCTTTTTCGCTCTTTTCACTGCAAAAGCAAAGCAATGACCACCCACCCTTATACTATAGTACGCCGTCGTACGAATTCATTGTTTGCTTAACGAAGAAAAAAAACATACTTGGAGAATTTGCGCCGCTGGGATTATCGGGAATGGGGTCGTTGTTAATATCGCTGGGATCGTATTTGAGGGGAGGGGCAAAAGTTGGGCCGATCTGAGGGTATTTTAGGGATTGGTCGCGCGGGTCTTGGCCGTCGTAGCCGTATTGGTAGGGCGACGTGGATTTGATTAAGTCCTTCATGACTTGCTTGGCGTGGACGTTCTTTCGCTTCTCGTCTTTGATCTTGTTTATCTTCCAAAACCCTAAGTTAGTACGTATTGTTGCATGCATGGGATCGATCGATTTATTAGTGCGTGCATGGCGATCGATGTATGTATAAATTACGATCGAACTGTTCTAATTATTAATTATTAATTATTACCTAGTCCGAGGACTGTCAGGACGATCTTCATCACGAAGTAGAAGAAGAAAACGCAGGTGGCGCAGTGGGCGGGGAATAAATCTTCGTGCTTAGTCTCTTCTCCCGCGCACGCTGCATTATATTATCTGTCGTTAATTAATCAGCGCAATCTCTTTTTTTTAGCGAATTAAAAAAAAAAAGAAGTTAAGTACCCGTAATAGTTTTCTCTTCGACCCGATGATGATCCATGTATCGACCTTTACGTTCTCCGCGAGTTTGATTCTCCACGTCACGATTTCGGGATTTATTACTAACGGAGAGGTCTTTGTTCGGGAATAAAAATATATTAACTTTTCTGACCAACCTTGGAGAAAAATGGCTATGCTATTTTCGAAAGATATGATATATGTTGTACCTGAGAAACATATTTTGATCAGAGACTTAACAAGACCGAAGGCCTCCGAGCACGTCTTGTAGTTGGGCGGGCACTTGAGCTCGTCGACGTTCTCGCTTTCCGACGAAATGGCGGTATTTCGACTCTTCGGAAAACAATCCGAGGACTTCATCTTTTCGATCAGAACGCCTTTTCGTTATCATATTAAAACTATCATTGATGATCAAATATAAATCCCACAAGAAAGAACAAAAGCTAGAAGATCCTTACAGCTGTAGATAATGGACTCAATTGGGCCCTTACTGCTGCTGCTTTCGAACACATTAGGCTTCCTTGCAAGAAAATGGAGCGGAGTTTCTCCATTAACGTTCTTTCTGCTGCTCAGAATTCCATAGTTTTGAATTATCCAATAAGCCAATCCTGCGTTCAGACAGACAGCAAAATCGACGCGCTCCGTAATAAATAAACGGAAGGAACAGAAATTAATTATTTACTCTTACTGAAATGTTCGCCGGCGATGGCAGAGTGCAGTACGGTGTTTCCGTCGTCGGACCTCGTAAACAGCGGGACCAAACCGTTCCCATCGATAGCCCCGCGATTATTCCCGTCGCCGTCGAGGTAAGCCTCGTGCAAGGCGAGGAAAGCCTCGTGTTTGCCGTGGTGGGCGGCAGCGAAAAGAGGGGTTTCGCCGGCGTCGTTGCGAACCCCGACGAGCGCCCTGTCCTTCCTCGCGATCTTCGAGCACACGCTGTTCCAGCCGGCCGTCGCCGCCAGGTGGAGGGGCGTGTCTCCGCCGGAGTTCTTCAGCTTCAGATCTTCCGGCGAGGCGCAGTCGATCATTCCCGTGATTAGGTCGGCCTCTTCGTCGCTGTGTAGGCTGGAAACTGCCACGTGGAGGGCGGTTTCCTTGGATTGGGTGATCCTTGTGTTGGGCTCGAGTAATTTCTGCTGGTAGTATTCAATGATTCGCTGCCATTGTTTCTGCATTACGAGCTTGAAGACTAAGTCGGTGGTGAACTTTTTAGCTGCTTCTTCTTCTGATGTGATTATCTCCATTACGTTTATATTCTTCTTCTTCTTCGTTGGCTTCCATTACGTTTATATAGGATTGATGAGTAGCAACTGTAGCAACAGTTTATGTTTACTTCAACGTGGAGACACATTATTGCAGAAAAGAACGAGTTCGATGATTCTATTGTTATTTAGAGAAGCAATGTATGACAGTGTCTGACAAATGAATCCTTGATATACACAATTAGATTAGACATGATAGAGAAAAAAAAATAGAACAATGATTATTATTCCATTATTGTTCCTTAAGTGTAAGGTTTAAAAAGCTGATGTTCGCCAAGTCTTGTGTTCGAAGAATGAAGTAAGCTCATTATAGACAAGAGTCCCTTCCTTACATAGAGTAACTTGAGATTCATTTTTTTTAAGGTTCACTAATAGTCATAAAATGCTCTCGGATAGTGCTCCTTGTAAGGACAAGCCTGAAAGCAGTGATCGAGGGGAAAATATGAAAAAGTTATGGTTGTTTGTTTGGAAACTGAGGATCAAGAACAAATTGAAACACTTCCTTTGGAGATGTCTTCATGATGTCCTTCCCACAAAGTTAAATTTGAAAAGAAGGGGGTGCAGCTGGATACGTTTTGCTCTTCTTGTGGGAATGTGAAGAATCCATGGAACATATCTTTTTCAAATGTCCCCGGGCATGCAATATTTGGAAGTTAGCGCCGGTGACTTGGAACTTCATTAAGGATGGGGTTGGATGCTTTAATGATTGGTGGGGATTTGTGTGCGCTGGACCCAAAAAAGAAATCTTCCAACATAGAGTTCAATTGACAGTTTATTTACTTTGGATGTTATGGAAGACCCGCAATCTTTGGCTCTTCAAGGGCGAATGGCAGGAGGATAAAACTGTAGTTGAGATGGCAGGTTTTGAGTGGGCGGAGTTCTTGGAGTGTCGCTGATGTGGTTGCTGTAGGGATGTGGATGCCAATGCAGGGACCGTGATGTGATGGAGCCTCTTTTTTGTTTTGCTTACAACTTTTCTTTCCTGTTGGCGTGCTGTAGAATGTTTTCTTATATGTTTTGACTTTGTGGCTCCATGTGAGCATTTACCTATCTGCGAATTCCGTGTACGCAGAAGGTCTGGTTGGCTACTTAGCCTTGTACAATTTTTTGAAAAAATGCAAAACCAATCGTTTCCGAAAAAAAAAAAACTAATAGTCATAATTTACCAAATATTTGATGATTTTTCACCTTCCTATTTTTATTAAGTTTAAGTTTGACGATCTCATCTTTGCGAAATCAGCTACACTAAACAAGGCTGTTAGGATCGGTTTACGCGTTTAGAGGGGGGGTGAATAAACGCTTGACGCCTTTTTGGTACTTAACCAGTTAAGGTTAATACCGATGCTTGATTTTTCTCTTTGTGTTATTTGCGGAAGCTTGTAGATCGGTTCTGATTCAGAAACCGATAATCTGTGCGTAGTATTAGTGTGTGTGTGAAAGACAATACCAGTTTGTTTCTGGAAGTTCGGAGTTGAATCTCCTACGTCTCCCCTTCTTCCTCGTGAGGAAGGTTCACTAGACTTCAGTTATACACTCGCAGTACAAACCTACCCGCTGCCCTCAGCCTTATCTAGTGAATCCCTAGGCAGTCGTAAAATACAATCCACCTACTTCAACAGCTTTTTACAGTCCGTCGGAATAACAATAACTCACTTACTTAACCTGACCGGTTATCGTACAGTGAGGACAACACTTTCTAAATTTCTCGCTTTGTTCTTGACTTTCATAAGTGAATTTATTTTCTGGATCTGATTGATCTCCCACTAGGCAGATAAGTTCTGGTTCATCTTTGTGTTTGCTTGGTTTATCCTCAGAGCTTGATTCATCGGAGTCGGTATCATCCCATCTGTGGCTGTCTCCATTAGTCGTGGAGACTTGTGCCTTTTTCCACCTTGGGTGTTGGTCTGTTTCTTCTTTGCGGTCATCTTCAGTTTTGAATCTTGTCCTGTCACATTTAGACTGAAAGTTAGTATTATCGCTTAGCTTACGTTGCTTAACCTGTGTCGCACTGGATAATTTTCCATCTTTCAGTGCTTCTGCTGGATTTTCCTTGAGCTCGTTTATTTCTTGGTTTTCCCAAAGTTGACTCAGTTTGATCCACACTTCCTTAGCGGTTTTGCCTGTCATAACTTGTCTGAAGACCTCTATGTCCAGAGTCTTGAATATGGCATTTTTTGCAATATTATCCAGATTTGTCTTTCGTTTTTCTCTGCTGAAAGCTCGTGTCTTTCCTTCCGAATTTCTCTTGGTTCGTCAGGATAGACAGCATGTCTTACGTTGATTTTGTTGAACACAAACGGTCCATTTTCCAGTACGTCGATCATTTCATCGTCTTGCGCATAAAGGTAGGTCATCAACCTTATTTTCCACTCAAGAAAATTTCCCTGCTAAACATAACAAGCTGATCCGATAAAGTCATGGTTAGTGTAGAAGAAATATCAAGCAAACCCGCTCTGATACCACTTGTTAGGATCGGTTTACGCGTTTAGAGGGGGGGTGAATAAACGCTTGACGCCTTTTTGGTACTTAACCAGTTAAGGTTAATACCGATGCTTGATTTTTCTCTTTGTGTTATTTGCGGAAGCTTGTAGATCGGTTCTGATTCAGAAACCGATAATATGTGCGTAGTATTAGTGTGTGTGTGAAAGACAATACCAGTTTGTTTCTGGAAGTTCGGAGTTGAATCTCCTACGTCTCTCCTTCTTCCTCGTGAGGAAGGTTCACTAGACTTCAGTTATACACTCGCAGTACAACCTACCCGGCTGCCCTCAGCCTTATCTAGTGAATCCCTAGGCAGTCGTAAAATACAATCCACCTACTTCAACAGCTTTTTACAGTCCGTCGGAATAACAATAACTCACTTACTTAACCTGACCGGTTATCGTACAGTGAGGACAACACTTTCTAAATTTCTCGCTTTGTTCTTGACTTTCGTCTGATTGATTTCTCGTGGTTGTGTTGTTATGTTCCTCAGTGTTTCTTCTATGATTTTTATACTTGTTTGTTGATGAAGAAGACCGTTGTGAAATAGCTCCAAGTGCTGAGCTGTGCATTAAATGCACTTTCCAAAAAGGGGTACTGTCCGGTCTTGGCAGCAGTTCATACTGTCTCATTTGCTTTTTCCATTTTAAGCTTGGCTTGACTTCGACCTGACTTCCTATGGCAGCCTTGCATTAAAGATTTCGACAGTAGGTTTCATTATCCCGCCTTGAGTAAATTTTGAATCTTTGTACACGTGGCATGCTTGATGACAGAACTCCGGTCTTCGCACTTTATTGGTCCGGTATCTGAGTTCTGATCTTGGCTCCTGCCAGCTCCGGTATATCTTTATGTATCTTTCGGTTTTAGGCACGCTTCTTCTAACAATCAGTCTTGTGTTCTTTTTAACTGATGTCCGATCTCCTGCGCATATGTAATCTGCTAATTGACATCCGAACTTTTAATCTTCTTCTAACTGGTATCCTTAACCAGGCTTGAGCAGTTTCCTTCAGACTTATTATCTGGTCTTTTAATCTTCGGTCTTATGTTCTTCTGACCGGTATTCTTAGTCAAGTTTGGACAATCACCAAAACTGTTTAATCTGAATTCTTGATTCACGATTCCTAACAATTTCCCCCTTTTTGGTGATTGTCAAAACCCAACGAAGCAGAGCGGTGTTTATTATATCAAAGGAAATTTGATACAAAAACTACCGATCTATTACAACCGTTGTTGGCCTATCTATTCCTTAGATATGCTAAACTTCTTCTGGTTGTTGGCATCGTCCGGTTTCTCTGGTACATCCCGGTCTGCCTCCTGCTTCGCCTCAGTGCTACAGCAGTTCCATCTGCTCTTTCTCCTTAGCTGGTAGCACTCTTCTCCACACTGCTTGACACAACCGGTATCAGTATACTTCTTCGATCTTCCGGTTGATGGCATCCCAAGGTCTCTCTGGTACGTCCTGGTCTGCCTGCAGCTTCGTTCAGTACTGCCATCTTCCCTTTCTCCCCAATTAGTATTGGGCAGTGGGCAGTACTCTCCTTCCCCCTTTTTGACAATCATCTGCCTGATATGAGGGAAGATAGTCATTGTGCAAGAGAGTCATCATCACCGTTGTTCTCTCCTTCTGAGGCACAATGAAACCGGTAGCCCTGTTGCTGCGCTCAGATTTGACAGGATGCTTCAAGGTCTGAAGAAATCTTCTTCTGAGCCGTCCAGTCTTAGCAGCTTTTACAAAGCTCCGGTTGTCTCCAGGACTCACGGTTTGTGTTGAGCTCCTTGGAGGGTCAGTTGTTGCGTCATGGTAGGTATCCGCTTGTTGACACCACTGAAAGCGCAACGAAACTGACAGGAACCAGTGTCCGGGTATGTGCCTGGCATGGCGTTCAATCCCGGGTAACCGGTTCCCCTTTTCCAGTCCCTTTCCTTGATGAATTCCCGACCCGTTTCTTCGAGAGGCTGATTGGAGCGGTAACGTAGCCCATGGCTTCTCAACCGCTCGGCTACCACGCCGTTTCTCGGTGGGTCGATGGTCTACAAGGGACTGGAGGGGCGCCATCTTCTCCTTTGGGTCCTTGTAGTGCCCTGATGGTTCGCCCGGTCCGTGGCATCTTTTGTTCAGCTCTGGGTAAAAAGCTGATGACTGGGTGCATCTGATCCAACTCGTCCAGTCATCAGAGAGCATCCCAGAGCCCTCCTTCTGTGCCGTCGGACTTGTTTTAAAAAGCCTGCTAGTCCACAGCAGCGTCTTTGTAGCTTTGTTTGACCGCCGTGAGGTCTTTGAGTGATCAAATGGATGAGTCTGCATCCAGTCTGTTGGAGATACTGCTTTGAGGCGATTGGGTAAGAAAACTGGGCTTGGACTTGTTAAGCTTTTTCTGGTTGTGAGGCTTATCCTGACTAAGGGTTGTGGAAGTTTCGGTAATTCAGGCATTTTGAACTTAGTTGTTGTTGAGTGACTGGGATTTTGAAGAGGGTCGTGAGGTCTTTAAATAGCCGGAGAATTCCTGTCAATTTGTGTCACGGGCGCACAGTATTCCAAGCCATGCTTATCTTCTTTTCAGTGCGTCGGAGCTTTATGTCTTGTCCGATGACAGAGATTCGTTGATGACATGACTATTCACCTTCTCAAATATCCTGCAAGTTCCAAGGCCAGCTGTATTAAACTCAGTAATGTGTGCGTTGATGAGGCACATTTATCGAAGAAACTCGGTCTTTATCCGCTTAGTAGAAGTCATCTGTTTATCCATGGTCAGTCTTGGATAGTCTCGGTTTCAGAAGGCTTTTGAGACGACTTGGATACTAAGACAGAGAGTAGACACTGCTTTTGAGAACCAGTCTGGTTCAGTTGTGCGTAGTTCACCGGTTTGTCATTCCTTGTACTTAGTCTCTCCTTCCTGATTTCAGTACTCCCGACTATCTTCCCCGAGTTGGCAACCTTGGTACTTCTACTGCTTTTCCTCTTAAGGCTGTAATGTTCCTCCAACAGAAGAACTTGCTGGTTGACCCATGTTTGTCTGCTCCTTAACTAACCACTTGTTAGAGTCTGAAACTTCACTCAGTCATTCAGAAGGCTGAGAACCAGTCTCCATGTAGAGCGTCATGACGCCATTTATCTGGAACTGAGATTATTTCCTTTTATGTTCTTGAATTCCAAGAGCTGGATGAGTTTTTCACACATTTCCTGTGTAGTACTTTTGTCGTTTCCTTTAGTTGTCTTTCTCCGGTATGGATTGTCAGTCTTTGATGGAAACTTCCGCCCTTAGTTGATCTCGAGACTGGTTCAGTTCCTTTATTGCTTGATTTTCCCAGTTCGGATCTTCCTTTCTGGGGTCCTGTCTGTCTGCTACTGCTTGATTGTCCTGATCATCTGTTTGTGCTTTTGCCAAACAGCTGATTCCTTTTCTTAACTACATTTTTACCTACACTTGCCAGTAGATAGATGACTCACAGCATACGCTATGGCCCTTAGACATAATGTTAGTACCAGGCTTAGAAAGAACATCTTCTGTTATCTTTTTCTACACTCATACTGGTGATGAGAGTGGGTAATTATTTGACTTTAATAATTATAAGAGAATTTTAGAGTTCCCAGATGATTTATTTCTAATTACATGAATTCACCAGTAACTAAGCACACTGAGCTGTAAGTTCTTTCTTACTTGTACCGGTTCAGACAGTTGCTTTACTTGATTTCTCATCCGGTTAGTATGGTTATGTCTAATTTTTAGTAAGACAATCTAATGATATTTACATTTTTACCTGGATACCTATTTCAAAGGTAACCGCTGACTTGGCACATGGTTCAATCTCAGTGGGAGTCTTTCCCCCTGGGCATGTGCCGACAGCATCTGCTGTCTAGAGGTTAGTAGAACCGGTTGAGTTCCTGCATGAATTCCTGCAAGAACAAATAAAATCCTCGGTACCCAAATCTCTTTGAGTCCGGTTAGGAATTAGTACCTTAGGTATCCATAATTGGATTATCCTAATGTGTCTGCCGGTAGTGGGATCAATAAGATATTTATATTTATTATTCCTCTTCTGAGACCGGTCTTTGGATCTACCGTAGCCTTGTGTCCCTGATTTCGTATCGTGACCATTCCCCTTGGTTGTTGAGGTCTTCTTCTTCGTGAATCATAACTTACTCCGGTATTCCCCCTTAATTGTTGGGGTACTCCTTTATGTGGAGCATTTCTTACATTATTCCCCCTTGCTTCCTGAGATCTTGTCCTTGCGTAGGACATTGAGGAATTGTAGCTATGTTTCACTCCAGTTTCCTTAAACCTGTTCATAGGAACAACAGAAACTGGGTTATAGTTTTTGGGACGAACAAAGTTGATCACCTTTGATGTAGTTGGTTGTCCGGATGTTGTTGGCTCATCGACATCAATTCCTTTGCCGTAACCAAGTCCTGTACGGTCACCAGCATCCCTTAGGGAACCTTGAAGACATTGAAATGTCTCTGTTGACTTAGTCCATGACTGGACCAAGGCGCTTAGCTTTTTGTTTTCTGATGCAGTCTTTTCGGCAGCTTCTTTGAGTTTGAGGTTTTCTTCCTCTAGATGGATGATCTTTTCAAGAAGAGATCCGGCATCTTCTAGCGCTGGTCCCTTTCCTTTTTCTGCCACCTTTAACTTCTCGTTCAGTTTCCAGTATTCATCAGCCATATTCTGGAGAGCATCTAGAACTTCTTCATAAGTGAATTTATTTTCTGGATCTGATTGATCTCCCACTAGGCAGATAAGTTCTGGTTCATCTTTGTGGTTGCTTGGTTTATCCTCAGAGCTTGATTCATCGGAGTCGGTATCATCCCATCTGTGGCTGTCTCCATTAGTCGTGGAGACTTGTGCCTTTTTCCACCTTGGGTGTTGGTCTGTTTCTTCTTTGCGGTCATCTTCAGTTTTGAATCTTGTCCTGTCACATTTAGACTGAAAGTTAGTATTATCGCTTAGCTTACGTTGCTTAACCTGTGTCGCACTGGATAATTTTCCATCTTTCAGTGCTTCTGCTGGATTTTCCTTGAGCTCGTTTATTTCTTGGTTTTCCCAAAGTTAACTCAGTTTGATCCACACTTCCTTAGCGGTTTGCCTGTCATAACTTGTCTGAAGACCTCTATGTCCAGAGTCTTGAATATGGCATTTTTTGCAATATTATCCAGATTTGTCTTTCGTTTTTCTTCTGCTGAAAGCTCGTGTCTTTCCTTCCGAATTTCTCTTGGTTCGTCAGGATAGACAGCATGTCTTACGTTGATTTTGTTGAACACAAACGGTCCATTTTCCAGTACGTCGATCATTTCATCGTCTTGCGCATAAAGGTAGGTCATCAACCTTATTTTCCACTCAAGAAAATTTTCCCTGCTAAACATAACAAGCTGATCCGATAAAGTCATGGTTAGTGTAGAAGAAATATCAAGCAAACCCGCTCTGATACCACTTGTTAGGATCGGTTTACGCGTTTAGAGGGGGGGTGAATAAACGCTTGACGCCTTTTTGGTACTTAACCAGTTAAGGTTAATACCGATGCTTGATTTTTCTCTTTGTGTTATTTGCGGAAGCTTGTAGATCGGTTCTGATTCAGAAACCGATAATCTGTGCGTAGTATTAGTGTGTGTGTGAAAGACAATACCAGTTTGTTTCTGGAAGTTCGGAGTTGAATCTCCTACGTCTCCCCTTCTTCCTCGTGAGGAAGGTTCACTAGACTTCAGTTATACACTCGCAGTACAACCTACCCGGCTGCCCTCAGCCTTATCTAGTGAATCCCTAGGCAGTCGTAAAATACAATCCACCTACTTCAACAGCTTTTTACAGTCAGTCGGAATAACAATAACTCACTTACTTAACCTGACCGGTTATCGTACAGTGAGGACAACACTTTCTAAATTTCTCGCTTTGTTCTTGACTTTCGTCTGATTGATTTCTCGTGGTTGTGTTGTTATGTTCCTCAGTGTTTCTTCTATGATTTTTATACTTGTTTGTTGATGAAGAAGACCGTTGTGAAATAGCTCCAAGTGCTGAGCTGTGCATTAAATGCACTTTCCAAAAATGGGTACTGTCCGGTCTTGGCAGCAGTTCATACTGTCTCATTTGCTTTTTCCATTTTAAGCTTGGCTTGACTTCGACCTGACTTCCTATGGCAGCCTTGCATTAAAGATTTCGACAGTAGGTTTCATTATCCCGCCTTGAGTAAATTTTGAATCTTTGTACACGTGGCATGCTTGATGACAGAACTCCGGTCTTCGCACTTTATTGGTCCGGTATCTGAGTTCTGATCTTGGCTCCTGCCAGCTCCGGTATATCTTTATGTATCTTTCGGTTTTAGGCACGCTTCTTCTAACAATCAGTCTTGTGTTCTTTTTAACTGATGTCCGATCTCCTGCGCATATGTAATCTGCTAATTGACATCCGAACTTTTAATCTTCTTCTAACTGGTATCCTTAACCAGGCTTGAGCAGTTTCCTTCAGACTTATTATCTGGTCTTTTAATCTTCGGTCTTATGTTCTTCTGACCGGTATTCTTAGTCAAGTTTGGACAATCACCAAAACTGTTTAATCTGAATTCTTGATTCACGATTCCTAACAAAGGCACTTAAACCTAAACTTAGCGGATATTGATCGTATTAGTCATTTCAAACGTAGTTGAGTTGCCAAATGGATAAAGGATGAATAAGAAGTAAGCCGATAACAAATCCAAGTGATATTATACTATTTAATTTAATTCGTTATTACAAATTAAATCATTAATTACAAACCACACCACAAGCAAGAAATAGTAAACGAAAGACATTTTGCAGCACTGAGAAATAAACATTCTTCATCTGCAGTTTCTTCATCTGCAGTTATAATTTCAGATAAACCCTTCTTTCTTTTAAGCAAAAGCTGCAGATGGGGCATTATTACTGTGAAGGCCCACCTTCGCCTGAAGATCTTCCTTCACAGCGCCGACGACCTTGTCGATCACTTTGCCGTCTTTAATGAACAAGAAAGTCGGCATAGCCTCGACGCCGTACTCCTCCGCGACGGCGCCGACCTCATCGACGTCCACCTTCAGAAAGATCGTCTCCGGCGTTTTCTTTGCTATCTCGGCGAACACAGGCGAGATGAAGCGGCAGGGCCCGCACCACGACGCCGTGAAATCCACCACCACCTGCGGCGGCGGTTGGGTTATTGAGATAATTAATTCCCACGTTTCTTAATAATTAATTCAGAAAATATAAAGACCGACAAAGGATATCTAATTATTATTACCAGCTTATGAGTCTCTAGACCTTTCTTTAGATGAACGTTCCACTCGTCAACGCTGTGGACGCCGATAACTGCTTGTCCTTCACCAGCCATCTTCTTCTTCAGCTTCGTTTTTCTTCTTTCTTATTTCCAAAGTTAGAAATCGAATGATTTTTTTTTTCTGTGAAAATCTTCGTTTGATGTATATGAGCGTTGGTGGAAGGACCTCTTTTATAGGCCGCAAAGAAGTAAACGGGCTTGTTGAACGGTGTGAGGTGAGCTATGACGTCATGAAGATCTAGAACATTCACCTGGAATAACGCGGCTTGACCAAGGACTTCTTACTTTCTTAAGAGGATTTCAATATTATTCAACTTTGTGATGTGAAAGAATTGAAAGCACTTACAAAATTAGGCCATTTTCTGATTTTGGATCACTATGTTTGCCAGTTACAAAATTAGGTTACTAAGTATATATATAGTAACAAAATTGTACCACCAATTACAAAACTAGGTCATTAAGTATGTATATAGTTACAAAACTAGGTCACTAAGTATGTATATAGTTACCAATTTGGGTCACTACTAAGTATATATCGAATAAGAAAAATGAGGTCAGTGACCCAATTTTGTTATTTATACATACTTAGTGAGCTAGTAATGGCAAACATAGTGACCCAAAATCGAAAATTTGCATACTTAGAAATCCATTTTTATAATTTTCCTAGGATTTCAATATTATTCAACTTTGATGTGAATTATATATATATATATAGTATAGATTACATATATAGAGTATATTCATATTGAAAATGAGCTATTTATTTAAGAAAGAGGAACATGATTGACTTTTAACGGCCCCACGACCGTGGATAAAGAAAGCTAGTTGTTGTGGTTAATGAATCTGCTCAATATCACGTCCAGATTAGAAGAGTATAAATTAGAATTCATGACAAATATATCCATTTAAAAAAATGTTTTATTTTTTTTGGAATATCAAGTGTGAATTTGTGTCAATTATTAGGCAACTCTTCTAATGGGAGATAGGTGAACATAGAAATTGGCCCACTCTTAGAACGAACGACCCATGTAAAGCCTTTAATGAGCCATACTAAAATCTGAGCCCACTAACGGGAATCTGAGCCCACTAACGGGCCAGGCCCAATATACTGACAGAATTTTACATAAAAACCTGGGTGAGGTCTGTCAAATTGGCGGGGCGGGCCGGGCTAGGAGCCCGCCCCGCCCCGCAGCGGGCCGCGGGCCAGGCCCGCCCATTTTTAAAAAAATTAATATTATTTAATCTAATTAAATATTTCAATTTATTAATAGTTTTTCATTAAGTAATGAATTTATTAAAAAAGAAATATGCAATTAATTATTTATTAATTAATAAACATGATAATAATTAGACATAATTAATGATTTATTAATTAAATATCTAACTAATATAATATTTATTATAGATTTAGTATATATTATATAAATTATATATAATACCTTAAATTGGCGGGCCGGCCCGCAGGCTAGCCCGCCCCGCCCGCCTAAGCCCGCGGCCCGCGCGGGCTGGCCCGCTCAGGCCCGCCCTTCGGCGGGCCTAAAAAATCTCAGCCCGCCCCGCCCTTTTGGCGGGGCGGGGCGGGCCGGCCCGCGGGCCACGGGCCGGATTGACAGCTCTAGGTGAGGATTTGGTCATCAATATCTTGCATCTGTGGAGATTGGAGCAACATTCATTTGTAGGAAATATGTAATGTATGTATATATCGTAGAATTACACTCCGAAATGATTGTTTTCTAGCAATTAAGCGTGTGAAAAAGTGTGACAATTGACTATTGCATGAAGGTTGAAGATCAGTAGTGGTGATACTTAAAGAAGAATTATTTAGGTTTTTAATGATTAAAGGGGGAAAAAGGAGCCCTTCTAGTGCCATTCACATGCATCATTAGTCTCGTGCAATCTACTTTTTTGATTTATTTTCTGTATATATCTCGCAATTATATACTGTGTTAGCGTGCTATTTGAGTATATAATTAGAGAAACCTTTTTTGACTCAACTAATCATTACCCATTTGTCTGACAACTACGATCCCACCTGCTCAACAAACATGGCTTCATTACGTATTTATTATACATATAAAGCTCGTGACAATTTTAACATAAAAATATATTTTATCTTAAAATTGGTATCAACAAATAGAACTAAAATACACTATTGAAGTTATAGACTTCAATTTTGACAAGATTGGTGTTAAGCTATAGATCTAACGTGTTTCGACACAACATTAGATTTGAAAATGCATCACAACAATCGCTTGACAACTTCACCATGACATCATAATATATGTACCATTTAATTTCTCTCTTTCTGTCGTTTTATATCTTGCAATATATATAGATAGAGTAATGTCATGGGCACCTACGTGAGTACCAACCACATCAACGCGTTAAATCGGCATACGATGGGAATTTTTTTTTATATATATATATACTAAGATAGATCAAACACATAAGAAGAAGTGAAAAAAGCTTGTTGGAACATACCAAAACCACCATTTTTGCACGACACTACTTTGCCCCTTTCATCGCAAATCGCAATGATCGTCAGATTAAATAATGTGGTCCCATGTGCTTTTTATTTTACCGAAAAAAATATATATATTACACAAGGGCTATAATCAAGATTGAAAATTCCACATAATCAACCCATATGGAACATTCATATTGCTTCATTACATTTTTCGTTCATATTTCTTATAAAATTAAAGCCACTCTCCTAGCTACTAAACCAAAAGTAGAGCGACGAAGGTTCGAAATTCTAATTAGCAACGAAACAACAAAGCAGCTTAGACACGCAAACTTCAAGCATCAAACACACAAACAACATAAGTAAACATATTACATATATGGTCAAACATTTTCCGTTGACTGAGACAGCAGCGGCTGAGTGGTCGACGACGACGGCGGCGGGCTCTGTATCGCGGCTGCCTTCGCCGACTTCCTCTCCTCGTTCTTCCCCCAGAGAACGAAGTAAAGCCCGACTATAATGAACACAGCACCAATAATCCTGCGAATGAAAAACATATGAAACTCAATCTTTTCCTCGAATGTAAATATCATGTAATAAACACTATTATATACATACACTTACCCTCCCAAGTAGAACTCTTCAGCCATGACAAGAGAGGCGACGATGGCGACGACCAGCGTCTGAACTGGCTGGTAGACGGCGACGAAGACTGGACCACCTCTGTCGATGCACCATATCTGTACGGCGAATGCTATCCCTGAAGCAACTACTCCCTGTAATAAATCCAACATTAATTGATAAAATGAGATTAAATTATCGTAATATATAGGTAAGGTTATTAGGGAAGAAGAAGAGGAAGAATTGGCGGCGGCCGGCGTCGTCTCCTTACAGCGTAGAAGACGCTGAACAGCTCGGAGCCAGAGTGGACCATCCAAGCCTGTGGGTCCCTCTCCACGAAAGCAGCGATGAGAAGGAACTGAATAACGCCGAAGAAGCATTGGTAAGAAGTGAAGGAGAGCCTCGCTGGGTACTTCTTAAGGACCGGCGCCTGAAGCACGAGCCAGCCCGACCATGAAAGGCAGTGGCCGATCAAGAATATGCAGCCCAGCGTCCAGTTCTTCCCCTTCGCGTCGCCGAGGGATACGATGATGTCAGAATAAGGAGAAGAAGACGTGTTGTTTAGGACAATGTTTTGGTGGGGTTTATTGGGGCTGTAGATTGTGGGGCCTTTGTATAGGGTGATGATCGACGCCCCCACCACGCATAGGAGTGTTCCGGCGACTTTTGCGATCCCCTCTTTGCGGTCCAGCCTCACTTTTTCAATCCTGGTAAGAGAGGGAGAGAGATCTTGTTTAAAACTGAGATTCATTTCCTTGCATGATTACATTCGGATGATACGATGAAAGGAGAAAGAAAAGCTCGCCTAAGTAAGACGGCGAGGAGGAAAGTAATGGCTGGGACTGAGTTTTGAATTGCTGAAGCAAAGGTTGGCGATGTGTTCTCCAATCCCAACAGATAAAACCCTTGATTAGCAGTTATTCTGCAAAAAAAAACCAATTTCCACGTTAATTATTTGAAGATATCGCAACATCAAACGATCAATGATCATTACATCATGCATAAGCATACCCGACGATGGCAAGGAGGAAGAACTGAAGTACGAAGTTCCATGAGATCCGCGGTCTCTCTTTCCTGACCATTATTAGACATTCATAATAAGTTCATCTATTTTTACTCAGAAAAAGAACGCGAAGTTAATTGGAGGGGAAGAGAAGAGCTTCTTACTTCTCAAGAAAATAGGCAAAGGGCACGAGCAAAATCAAAGCCAAGATGTTCCTATAAACAGGGAAGACAATCTTGCTAATGCCCATGTTCAGCGCAGCCCTTGAGACGACATGGAAACCTGCGTAGCCAAACTGAAGGGCCAACATGGCCAAGTGAAGCTGAAATCTCTCTGGTATGGCGCATGTTATCCTTCTTCCCATACCTGAATTACTACCACTAGCATCAGCCATTGTAATGAAACTATGATGCTATGTTTTTTTTTTTCTTGATGTATAGCAGCTAGTTTTTATAATATTAAGAGGCTATGAAATGAAGAAGCTGTGGTGAATCTAGGGTAGAGTCTAGGGCTGTATAAATATTACTTTGGAGGTTAGGGGGTGACCCCACTCCAGGGACATGAGGTGCTAAAAGAAAAAAAAAAAAATCCGAAAAGAATGAAAGGATGTCGAGTTCGATCTACCTAAAGTATTATACCATATTGTGACTTCAAGTTTTAGTTTTAATGCAATTAAATGTTTTCACGATACGATTGATTAAATGGTTACGGATGAAGTAGGTCTGTGATTTTTGTATATATCAAGTTGGACTTATTTGAAAACAAATAGTCTCAATAATAAACCCCTAAATGGGACGTGATTTATAGTAGACCTTTGAATTTTAGTACGTATGTATGCATTTGCATACACGTAACATTGATTGGTAAATACTAAATAGTAACGAAAAGCAACTGCCTTTTAATTACTACGTTTTAATACATGCGATAACACACCGTGACACTCCAATTGGTTGTCTCCCACATTATTTAATTCCTTTCTCTTATTATATTTTCTTCCACGCTCTTGGGTGACAAGACAACCCCTCAGCCATCCCACTAGAGAAAAAGATAACAAATATATAAAAAAATAAGAGAAAATAAAAGAAACGCACATACTTAGGGATATGTGTGTGTGTGTGTGTGTTTAATTGTTATCGATGGTCTATTTGGATGCATGCGATTAAAGGATGATGTATGATTTGATAAACTTGAAGTGATGGCCGCCATCGATAGATACCGCGCACGCATGGACAGGTCTTCTCTATACCCCACCACGATTAACCAACCATGGAAGAAAAATACAGTCAATAATGTTATTAGCAAACTAATACTTAATTACTAAACGAATATCTAATTTTAGAAAGAAAAAAAAGGACAAGATTTTCGTTATAGGTGAGATGGATTCATCACGTTGAAGAAGAAGAAGAATATGTAAAAGTTCCTCTTTTCTCCTGATGATATGGACAATTTTCGTAAAAAGATCTTAAATTATTTATCTTTAAAAAAGAATGTACGAAATTGAAGCTTTTTAATTTCACGAGCGACATACAGATTATAATCAATCATGTTGTTTAAGGATATTAATTCGTGTTTCCCACTTACAGCCCACTTTCATCATGTCAGAAAGATTTTTATTGCCCTTTTGCTTTCCGAAAACATTGTGTCCCCGCCCATAGTCGAGACCATCATTTCAATAATCTTTTCTTTGCTTAATCTTTTCTTTGTATAAAGTCGATGCACCCTTTCAATATACTATACAAGTAATACCGTTAATTACAGCGATACCATGTGATAGTTTAAGAATATTTACGCTAGAATTGCATTACTTACATACTAATGTAAGTTGATGAATTAATAGAATTGCATGCCAATAAACACTGATCAAGAAAAGAGAAAGTGCTGACCCGAAAGCAAGAACCGGTCGGTCACTAAGTGTACATTTGTAATAAAACTCTGCAATGTACTTTTTTCTATGTTATTCTAAAGACGTTAAATGCTTGACAGCCATGTTAGATTTTCTTTGCTGATACACACACACATATAGATATATATTATATATATATAAATAAGAGAGCATAATAAATCTAAGTATCTAATATGCATCTAATTTGTGGACAAGATTTAGCGCGGTTAAAAGATTGTCATGAATTCTGCTCCATGAAAGTACAGACAAAGGAAATGAAGGCTAAGCGTGATTTTTCTTACTTTAAGGTTTGACCATCTATATTATATTATATAATGTACATAAATATGTGATGTATATATTCATATACAGAACTTGCTGTTCAAAGCGTGTTAACTGCAATAATTGCGCATCCCTGATCATGCTCGAAATTCTCGATTCCATCAGAGGTAAAAACAAAACTAAATGAATGGATAAAAGTAGAAAAAGAATTAATTTACATTAACTTGAAATGAATGGGTAAAAGCAATAATGGCCAACGGGTAAGATAGCACAATATATTTGCAAATTTTTTTTTAAATGAAAATTAACATATCGTTTAAGCTATATAGGGCATATTGATATAGTATAGTGAAGTAACAATGCATGTGCATACATATGACATGTTAACAAGCAATCTTGCGTTTGTTGCTTTCTCAATATAAATAGTTGTATATGGAAAATCGTATCACAAATCAACTTCTACTCCAACCCTGCATTTTTTTCTTTTCGTCTTTCATTTATAAATTATTCTACGCATATTACAAATACTAAAAAAATTCACATGTGGACATTCTTGATCGATGCAAAAGCAAAACGTTAACATTTCAAAAGAGCAATATTTTTAACTTGGATTAAAATAGGCAAACCGTGACTATAGTTTTCAGTAGTGCCTCGCTGGCTTTTTACATTTTGATATAAACTGACATATAGAGACAGACAAACAATAGAAAAGATACAAAAAAAAGTGCTGAATACACCGTACATTACATGCTAGTATTACTTATGCTATGTATTATATATACCTTTATATAGAGCCTACCGCCATAAACAGTCAATTTTGGTATGTCAATTTAACATATAATTTTCAATTTTACCCTTAACTGCTTACTTAAAATTTTCATTTATTATAAATTTTTCCCTAAATTAAAATTATTTATAAATAGCTTAATTTATAATGTAAGATGTTCAAAATATAAAATAATTTAATATGTTGGCACACACATCAGGTGTGCTAAAATACTAGTATAATAAATTAAGAGTTTGAATTAGTGAGAAACCAAGCTACAGTATAATACACTACCCATACATATTACATACACACATTCGATCATGGACTAAGATATGAAATCCTAGACACCTGCAAAAATTCAGTCATCATTCATTGTCGGATATTCTTCCTTTTTATATCATGAAGATAATGAATTTAGTACAATTTTAAGATATTTCTTTCTTAGAATCTAGAAACAATTTGAGATCCAAGTTTGAAATAGTGCATGAATTTTATGACACACAAACACACATGTGTGTGTCTGTGTGAGTGTTCGTGAAGTGTACACAAGCCTCCACTGCCTAGATTTTTTGTTGGCCCACTACGATCGTAGAAACCCTGATTTTCCTTCATCGATGAAGAAAAAAATTATAATTGTTTTATATTAGGAACTGATCAAAATTTGATTATTTTTTCAACAAACAAATTTCTAATAGGTAAAAAAAGCTTGTGTTAGATCTCCATCTCATCTCTTTGGGAATGTCTGCTTGACTTCATGCGAGATTTTAAGCCTAAAGTTCTAAGAAGATAAATGATAGAGATCCACCAACAGTTTCTTTATTTCATGCATTTGGAACTTTTGGCCCATAAATTGATTCCGAACACTGAACCTGAAATCAAGTAAAAGCGGATACGTATTGTGAATTATCTCCTAACTTTCTGATAAAATAAAATAAATAAATAAAAAGTGTTTCTACGGGAAAAGAGGATAAGGAAGAAGAGTTCATTTCTATGAAACCAACATTTTTTTCCTGTTGTTGCAAGAATCGTTAAATTTACCATATATTTTTTATTTCACTGAGACTCAATTTATAGAGTATTCTTTCATGGAAGAACTGGCCATGAAGAATACCTATATAACAAATCACTGTGGCATGTCGAATACCTTGATTTGATACGCAGCATAAACTAATTTTTGTTTATTACGTAAACGATAATCTTACAACATCATAGTTGTCATTATCACTAGTGCTAAACACCCGACTTAAGTCTTTTTCACAAGATAAAAATAACGAACATGCTTGATAGCTACATTTACGGCTCGTTAAGTTTCTGACGATTCAAATAAAAAAATGGATCCCAATAGTATATAAAATCATATACATTTCTAGGTCAAAAATCATATCGAGAAGCAACCGATCGAACTAACCTCGAACACGAAACACAGAAAGATATTGACAATTAACCATAATTATGTGAAATAAGTGGAGATCACATGAAGATTCACTCAAGACTACATATTAGCTAAAGATTATATTCTTGCAGGAATCTTTCAAGACAATATAGCTAGGGCCACCACCATTAAAACCCATCAATAAAAACCCCTTGAAAGAATATAATCGTTAACCATTTGCGTCATCCACGTTTATGGGATGATATTAAGTGACTAGGTCTTCCATTACCAAGAGTCTTATAAGCAATGAGAGGCGATAACGAAAAGAAAATAAAGAAGATTCCTAGTTGGTCGTTTTCAGTTAAATTGACACGAGTGGAGTTGGCCTTTCGAGTATAATAAGGGCTATGCTATAAATCTCCGAGTGCTGTGATATTTGAAGTAGGCAATCAGTGGATGATGAACATGAAATTGATCACAATAACGAAGCATATGACATGAAAATGTGACTAATAGATAGTATTGGAATTTGTTCAACAAAGCATTTATTCGTGATGTTATACGATAATGCCACCCATACCTAATTTCGATCATATGTAGTTGTGAAGTACGATTGAATTTCATATATTATGAATGAACACTAGCAAAGAATTAATTCCATACAGCCTCTTATCTCTGGGCTTATACTTGAGCCTTGAGACCTAACTAGAATCTTCTTAAAATTGGATCTCAAGCCCATCGTTTGATATTACTGACTGGACTTCGAAATATATACTATTTGCTTCTTTTTTTTTGAAGTAATTTAATCTTTTGAAAACAACATAAGGGGTCCTATGTCCTGTTGGTCGCAGACATAAGACATCGAACAAAATTAATTGCAACGAACTTTTGTCCCCACTTTATTAACATCTTCAACAAGCACTTCACTTACGAACTTGTCTTAAGCCAGGGTGCTCTATATTAGGTCAACGGTCCAATTGGAAGAAGAAGAAGACTTAAAGAGTTAACGGTTTTTAATTGTTTTCAATTGTATAGTCGGTATTTTGTAATTTGTAATCGGTAAGGTATAGTCGGCGCATTTTGGCGCGATCTAGGTCTATAAATATTTCGCTTCTCAGATGTAAATCAATTAACTTCTCTGAATCAATAAAGAAAATTTTATTTACATTCTTCTTCGACATTCAATATTCCCTCATCTCAATATGGTATCAGAGCAATAACACTGCTCAAGAAACTCTGATCAATTTCATCGAAATCCATTCCTCTTTAGCTTTTCAATAGACCAAGAAAACTCAAGAAATACGTTCTTGATACATCACTCTTGTTCGATCCTAAAGAGTTCTTCCAATCAACTTCAATGGCGACAGATGAATCCCCGGAAAAGAGCAATCCAACCAGTGTCAAATTCAACACGCAGGACACTTTCGACGATGAACAATTGAATCCTTTCTATCTTCATCATTCTGACAACACGGGATTGGTACTTGTGCATCAACCTCTCACGGGAGACAATTATACTTCATGGGCAAGATCGATGACAATTGCGCTGTCAGTCAAGAGTAAGATAGGCTTCATCGATGGAACAATCCCTAAACCTGGAGCTGAAGATCGCAAATATTTAGCTTGGAAAAGAAACAATGATATCATCATCTCATGGATACTTAACTCGGTCTCAAAGGAGATTTCAGCTAGTGTTCTTTACTCAGATTCAGCGAAGGACATCTGGGAAGATCTGAGACAACGCTTCCAAGAATCAAATGGTCCACGGGTTTTTCAGATCAAGAAAGACCTGACGAATCTGAAACAGAATCATTCCTCAGTGGCGGTCTACTTCACTAATCTCAAAGCTTTGTGGGAAGAAATGAACAATTTCAGACCTTCTTGTTGTTGCGTAGGATGCACCTGTGAGGCAGCCCAGAACAAGTGCCGAACGAAGGAGTTTATAGATCAAGAATATGTCTGGGCGTTCTTGATGGGGCTGAATGATTCTTACAACCAAGTGAGAAGCCAAATCTTGATGATGGATCCACTACCCCATATCAATAGGGTGTTTTCACTTGTTGTGCAAGAAGAAAAACATAGGCACATTGCAAGTTCAGCAGCAGATCACATGATGAGGCCAATGGCCATGTTAGTCAACAAGAATCCAACAAATCATTTCCACGAGCACTTGAAGGGATCTGCTAACACAGGGCAAAAAGGGGACAGCAACAGGCCACTGTGTGTTCACTGCAATAAAGTTGGGCACACAATTGAGACCTGCTACAAGCTTCATGGCTATCCACCAGGTTTCAAACCGAGAAGTAGGGCCATCCCTCGAGGCTCGAACCAACCAGATATCAGCCGAGACATCAGTAATGCCATTAGTATCACAGGATCACACAATAGCTGATCATCCATCAGCAAGTGAGCTTCTGCATCAGCTCAACCCTCATCAGATTCAGCACTTGAAGCATCTTTTGAGTCAACCAATCCCAGGAACTGCACAATCAGATGCAAGAGCCAACTCAGAAGGTCAAGCACCAGGTTTCTGCTGTACCTTTAATATCCCTGATCAAAACAGAGAAGTTTTGTGGTTAATTGACTCTGGTGCATTTCGCCATATATGCAATGATCTGTCATTATACTTGAACTCATATGAAATATCATGTACTGACATTTACTTGCCAAATAAGGCATCTATGCAAGCCCACAGAGCAGGTAACATCAGGATCAATAAGCATCTCATACTCGATAATGTGTTGTATGTTCCTGAGTTTAATTTCAACTTATTATCTGTATCAAGTATGACAGCTCATAGGAATATTGAGGTAGTCTTTTCAGCTAATCAGTTTGTGATACAGGACATCAAGTTGCACACTATGATTGGCAAGGGTAGACTTCGGGAGGGACTTTATGTCCTGAAAGAAGAACTCGCTGCTGATGCCCCTAGCTGCAGTTTATCACATGCTTTCTTGAATAAAGTCTCGATAGATACATGGCATCATAGGCTTGGACATCCATCATACAAAGTTCTAAATAGAATGAGATGTGTCCTAGACTGTAATGATTCAAAAACAGAACATCTATGTACCATTTGCCAGATGGCTAAGCAAAGAAAACTCCCTTTTGATTCTATTAACAGTTTTGCTCCTTCTTGCTTTGATTTAATCCACTGTGATGTGTGGGGGCCTTTTCATACCCCTTCAATTGATGATCATAGATTCTTCTTAACAATCGTGGATGATCATAGTAGATTCACTTGGATATTTTTAATGAGATACAAGTCAGAAGTTCCAGCTATTATGGACTACTTTTCCAAGCTAGTAGAAACTCAGTTTAAAGCAAGGATAAAGGTAATCTGATCTGACAATGCAAAGGAGCTGCAACTCACACACTTGTTACAGTCCAAAGGGATTCTACACCAATTTAGCTGCGCATACACACCACAACAAAACTCGGTGGTCGAGAGGAAGCACCAACATTTACTAAATGTGGTCCGGGCACTTCGATTCCAGTCAGGTTTATCTAAGCCCTTTTGGTCCGAATGTATTTTGACTGCTACATTTCTCATAAATAGGTTACCTTCACCAGTTCTGAATGATAAATCTCCATATGAATTACTGTTTTCAAAAACTATGAATTATAATCTCCTCCGGGCATTTGGATGTCTTTGCTATGCTTCTACTATCCATGTTAATAGAGATAAGTTCGCACCTAGAGCTAGGAAATGCATATTTTTAGGATATCCCACAGGTGTAAAGGGATACAAGGTACTAGATCTTCAGATCAATGAGGTGATTGTTTCAAGGGATGTAGTATTTGATGAAAATACATTCCCCCTCCAACATGGAACTGATAATTCTGATTCTGTGAACTGTGACCCTTTTGATTACATTGTTCTGCCTAAGATTGCAGCAGATATGGATACCAATGGACAGTCTGTGCCGCCTGATGTCTCCGATTTTCAGCCCATTGCAGATACCACAAGCCCTGTTTCTAATCCTTTAGATACACATGAAGGGAATCCTTCAGATCTTGCAAATGAATATGAGTCGAGGACTGAAGTACCTGCTGATAGTGAGCCAAATCCTGACCTGAACATATCGGAATCAATTCCAACCTCGCCAATGCTCAGAAGATCTCGCAGACAGGGAAAAGCTCCTTCGTATCTCAAGGATTTTCACTGCAATACAGTATCCGACACAGAATCCACATTTCATCCTTTATCAAAATCTTTCACATATGCCAACCTATCTGATTCTTATAGGTCCTTTGTTCTCAGCACTTCAGTCATTCAGGAACCTCGTTTCTATCACGAAGCAATGCATGTACCAGCCTGGACCCAGGCCATGAAGGATGAGCTTGCGGCCCTGGAAGAAAACCACACTTGGACTGTCACAGAACTACCTAATGGTAAGAAGAGCATTGGTTGTAGATGGGTATATAAGGTAAAATACAATGATGCAGGCCAAGTTGAACGATTCAAGGCACGATTGGTGGCCAAGGGATATAAGCAAAGGGAAGGAATTGACTACATTGATACATTCTCACCCGTTGCTAAGCCCACAACTGTCAAAGTTTTGTTAGCACTCGCAGCATCACAAAAGTGGCACCTGTTCCAACTAGATATAAATAATGCGTTCCTAAATGGTGATCTTTATGAGGAAGTCTTCATGGATTTGCCCCCGGGATATAAGGTTACTTCCAATTGCTCGGCTGGTAAACAGGTTTGCCTTTTACATAAATCAATTTACGGTCTCAAACAAGCGTCTCGCCAATGGAATGCTAAATTCTCTGAGGCTATGATCAGTTTTGGTTTTCATCAAACAAATTCAGACCATACTTTATTTGTTAAAGGATCAAGTCACCATTTTATAGCACTATTAGTCTATGTAGATGACATTATTATCACAGGTCCATCCTTAGATGACATCGACGAGGTAAAAGCATTTTTACAGCAGCAATTCAAACTAAAAGATCTTGGCTGCTTGAGGTTTTTCTTAGGACTGGAAATAGCTCAGGTGGAGCAAGGAATTTCTGTTTCTCAACGCTTGTACACCCTCAAACTGCTTGAAGATACAGGGTATCTAGCTTCGAGACCAGTTTCAACCCCACTCAATCCCAGCAAACACCTTACAGAGGATGATGGAGAAAAGCTGGACAATGCCTCTCAGTACAGGCAGATCATTGGGAAGCTCTTATACCTCACGTTCACTCGCCCGGATATCTGTTTTGCCGTCAACAAGCTAAGTCAGTTTGTCTCGGACCCACGGACTTCTCATCTTGTAGCACTTCGCCATCTCCTTCGCTATCTCAAAGGATCACCCGGGCAGGGACTGTTGATGCCGTATGACTCTCCAATTCACATAAAGGGATTCTCTGATTCAGACTGGGCCACATGTTCAGACACTCGACGCTCGGTTACAGATTCTGCACTTTCATCGGCCCCGCCTTAGTCTCGTGGAAGGTTAAGAAGCAATCAACTGTGTCACGCTCCTCAACAGAGGCTGAGTATCGGGCCATCGGGTCCTTGACCACAGAGATCCTTTGGCTTCGGCAACTACTGTCCGATTTTGGGTATGAAAGGCTGCCTACACCAATCATATATTGTGACAATCGCTCAGCTATTCAATTAGCCTTGAATCCCAAATTCCATGAGCGAACCAAGCACATCGAAATCGAAGCTCATTTCATCAGACACCACATCCAGTTGGGCAACCTTAAACTACTGCCGGTTAGCTCAAGTCTTCAACTCGCCGATATGTTCACAAAGGCCTTGTCCGGTCCTCACCTATTGTCACTCCTAGGCCTGGGTAATGGGCCGGATTGGGCCGGTTCCGGGCCGGTTCTACCGGTTCCGGTTCCACCGGTTCCGGTTCAACCGGTTCCGGCACTGTTCCGGTTCCGGTTCCGGTTCTGGGACCATTTTCCCCGGACCGGACCAGAACCGCGGAGCTGGACCACGGGCCTTAAATGGTCCGGTTCCGGTTCTGGAACCGGAACCGGCCCATTAATTTTTTTTTATTTTTTTTATTTTTTAATGTATTTTTTGAATTAAAAAAATAGTAAATAAAAACATTTGGGCCGGTTCCGGTTCCGAACCGGAACCGGAACCGCGGAAACCGGAACCGGAACCGGGAACCGGAACCGGTAATCCGCGGTTCCGAGTTCCGCGAACCGGCCCAGTTCATTTTAACTGGGCCGGTTACCGGTTCCAGAACCGGATCTACCGGTTCCGGTTCTGGACCGGATTAATGGGCCGGTTTTGGGCCGGTTCTGGGTTGGCCCGGCCCAAAACCCAGGTCTAGTCACTCCTGTCCAAAGTGCCCGTAATCAACATCTTCCGTCCACTTTGTGGGGCGGGTATTAGGTCAACGGTCCAATTGGAAGAAGAAGAAGACGTAAAGAGTTAACGGTTTTTAATTGTTTTCAATTGTATAGTCGGTATTTTGTAATTTGTAATCGGTAAGGTATAGTCGGCGCATTTTGGCGCGATCTAGGTCTATAAATATTTCGCTTCTCAGATGTAAATCAATTAACTTCTCTGAATCAATAAAGAAAATTTTATTTACATTCTTCTTCGACATTCAATATTCCCTCATCTCAATACTCTATGACAGAATTAACGAGCGTTTCATAAATAATGTATATATATATATATATATATATATATATCTTTGACATTTGATGTTAGATCGATAAAAAAAAAATATTTTTTCTTTGCTAAAAGCATGTAGAAAGTTCTTGCAAATCAACTAGCAGAAAGAGATATGTGGATGATGATTGAGTTATTAACGATGGGATTTTGGACCACAGTCATGCATATGGACTGCCATATACAACGATAGCAGAAAAGATATTATAAGCACGCGTTTATGTTTTTAGGGCTCACCCTATAAATTAACTACTTCTCTTTCCCTAATATTTCCACGCCCTATATAACCCTAGTATTCGAATCGGCTTGGTCTTTTCCCTGATATATACACTTATATATTATGATTTACGTAGACAATAAATTCTATATTTATTTTGACAAAAACTTGTGTGTAATTCCCTTTTCGCCAGCAGAAGAGCATTAATGATATATTGCACGCTGTGTTTATGAAGCAGTCAGTGTAAGTGCTATGATATATCACGTCCTGTTTTCTTTTTTTTTTTTTAATACACTATAATAATTTCGAAAGATATAATTTAAAAAATGGATTTCTAAATATACTAGTGGTAATAAAGGTGTCAACACGGTGAGTGATGCGATCTTGTCTCTAATGTGCAATATGCAGTGTGAATAGAATAATAATGGGATTTTTTTTTTTCCCGCATAGAACGGAAATAGTAGAATATCATTATTTGCATGCCTATATTACATATAGCCTACGGTCATAAATGGAAATTTCTTCCGAAAGAAACATGCATTCACTCGCCAAAGGAGACTTGGGAGATTGCCTTAATATTTACACTATAATAATCTCCATGTTCTATATTTATTTCCAATGAAAGAAATGCATGATCCATTTATGCAAACTTATTATCTCCCACACCTTATATTGGGGACTTGGGAGCACTCTATATCACGAACCTTCACGTAGCATGTGATAACATACCAAATAGACTCCAATAAAACATTGAAATACGCGCAAGTTATTTCACTGTCCTATATCTAGTATCAATGTAAAAATAAAATTCGAAAATCATGACACACAACTTTATGGACAAAGTGGATGCGTATGAACAAGAACTGAGAGAAGAAGTATGTGTTAGAAGGAAAAAAGATTACGTCCTTGTCTACAAAGATCATTCATTGTACTTTCCTAAGGTACAGAAGTTTCGAAGACAAGGAAAAGTTAGTAAGATTTCCTGTTTCCTGCATAAGATACCATATCGAGAAGCCTATACAAAACGCAACCCTTTAACTTTACCATATCATATATATCAACATTTTATATTGAATGGCCGAAAGTAATACTTTTGGGATCTATATATCACATTCATATGGGACCATTGAACAAGGCAACTAATAATTCCGAAGTCTTTCCAATCATTAAAAAGAAAAAAGAAAATTGAGCCTCTCTCTTTCATATGTCACGCTCGCATATTTCAATGTCAACTCAATAACAGCCCTTAGGAAACCTTCTTCTCCGGGCCATAGTTCAGTTTGTCGTGCAATGTAATAACTGCAAGTCTGCAACTTCAATGAATATTTCAATTTTTTTTTCTTGTCGATATTTATGTATCATGTGTTGTGGGTTTAGAGGTTAGGACATTATTCGTTATATGGATCATATTTTTCGGGACTAAACAAAGGCAACACACGTAACATTGTTTTATGTGTAGTTCCAATATATTAATTACATCGTGGTGACGATTAGTGTAAAATGTATGTAAAGAAAGTATAGAAAGCAGACTCATTTATAATTATCCCGAATTTGAACGGATTATAGGGCGAGTTCAAAAGCCAACTCATGAAGTAAATAATAGCAATGTCAGAAACCAAGAAACATAGTAAGAGACAAAAAGCTTATAGCATTATTCCCAGAAAATAAGGATCACCGCAAGGTCAACAGCAAACAATGTTATAAAAGATTCAACATAACCAAAGCACAAAATCATACTCGAAAAAAGCAATTAAAACAACAATAATCACGTCTCACGATAAACATTTATAGCTCCCATTAATCTTAATCTCCTACCAAAGGGTTTTCAGATCAAGCTTTAGCACTTGATAATGTGCCAATAACAATTCCAAGTTTCAATCTTAAAGAACAACAACAAAGAGAAACGAATACCCACTAGGAAAACAAAAACTTTCATCTCAAAAAGCAGTTAAAACATATTACCCATGCAAGACTTCTTTTTTTTTTTCAAGGTCTTGGCGGTGGAAAAAATTGCGTACCAGCCATAAAAGAACTCAGTGGAGTGGGATAGTTCATGGACGATGGGTCGTTAACCATTGCGGTCATATTCATGTCGCTGCTGCTGGTAATGGCCGCCGAAGAAGTGGTCGTTGATGCACCGGCGCCGGCGCCGGCGCCGGCGATGAGGTTAAGAGGCCGTTGGTGAGAACTTTCTCCGATCGTCATGCCCATGCTGTAACGATTCTCTGGGCCTTGATCGTAGAGGATTCCCTTAAAGACGTGGCCGGCGATGCTCACAGCAGTTTGATACGCCAAGTGTTCTTCGGGGTCGTCCACCGCACTTACTCTTACACATCGGAAAACTGCTGGTGAGTTTATCTCCGCAGGGAAGTGTCCTAACTCAAACCCTAGTGAAAAGACATGGATTTTACAATAATTCAGAACATATGTTTGTCTTTTTTTGATGACCATGTTGACTCAGGAAACTGGAAAAAAAAAAGTCGTTCTTGAAAAGAAGTATATAGCTTTTTCCAAAATATGTAATTTTCTGCTCTATCTTTCATCTTGTTAAATCAAACTTGGCATATCTTGATTGGAATTTCTCTGCGTCAGTCTTACCTTGTAGCAGTAAACGGAAAGGAAAGAAAAGAAAGGTCAGGGTATAATTGAGTGAAGCTGTCATGGAGAAGATAATTGATCATTACACGCCAAAATGAATGAATACACACATTATTATGATCATGCAATTATAACTTTATTATGCCTTGATATACATATACCGTCATCACTAATAAGCAGCAAAAGTGCTATAGCTAACTCTTAACTTCAATTCCACAGTTTTTCTTTGTGCCTCTGCAATTTTCACCAGTTATTATTACTGTTCTTCAGTGATCATCGCCCAGTATACCAAAAACCCACCACAGAATGAAAGAAAATTAGAGGAAAAATGAAAGAAGCAACATCACCTGACGAGCTAGCAGCAGCCAAACGCGAACTAGTAGCAGCAGTGCAAGCCACGAGACTGCAATTTCCGCCGCCGCCGCCAGGGCCGCTCGAGTCGTCGCTGAGCCTTTTACCGCCGCCGCTGTCACCCCTAACATTCAACTGCTGCTGCTGCTGCCTCTCGCGCCTCTTAGCCGCCGGAACCCACGTGCTCTTCACGTGAGTTTGGCACTCGAAGCCCCTACTCTTACAACAAGTCCTACACCTCATATGCATACAGTCCTTCTTAGCTTGATTTCCACAGTCCTGACAGTTTATGCCCTCGCTCCCACTACTGCTCCTTCCTTGCCTCATAACCATGCCAAGCCCCGACGACGACAATCTGTAGCCGTTGTAGTTCAAAGGATCGTCGCCGCCGCCGCCACTGCTGCTAGGGTTAATGATGAGGTTGCCGGCGCCGGCGCTGTTAGCTTCGTTGTTCCTCCTGCTTGGGCCGACGGAGAAATCGACATCTTGCAAGTTAATCTGATGATGATGATGATGAGATCTTGCTGGTGAAGTTGATAGTATTGTTGCCATAATTCAAAACCCTTGTTATAGATCTCTTCGTTCTTGAAAAGAAAGAGGCTACTGTTATTGTCGGTGTGTTGATCTGCTTGGTCTTGCTGATGGTGATCTTTACTACTACCGCCTAGTGAGAAGAAGTTGGACATTTTTTTTTTTTACTTTCTCGAAACCTACGACGATTTTATAGCTAACCAACCCTAAGCTCAATTTCGAGAGCAAACTATCCAAAACGCCTTAGCAAGAAGAAGGCCTAAGATAATTTAGACAGGGGTTAGTGAAAGAGATGATGGTGTGATTATAAAGTTGTGTTAGCCGATTCGGAACTAGTGTGTGTGTGTTTGTGGTCTGGGTGAAAAGTTTTGGGGTTTGATTTGTAAATATTTGCAAATTTAGGTCATGTGGTTGCGACAAATGACAATTTGCCTTTCATTATTACTACTATAAATAACAATGCAAAGAAGGTGCTTGCGAGTTTGTGGCTGGAGAGACTAGCCTAGAGCTGAATTATATACGAGTGTGTGTATTCTTTTTATTCAAGAAAAACAAAATTAGGATGAGAAAGATTAAATAGAGAAACGGGATTATGGTAGAAAAGATGCAAGAAATTAGAAGACTTCTTCTTCGTTGGTTCGTTTCTCTATGTAAATCATTATCTATTTCTGTCTAACGTGGACAAGCTCGGTCAATGTATAACTTATTTCAACTCTATTCGCCTTCGTAACTTTCATTTACTTCTTTAATATTATATATTAGAAATAGGTTTCCATTATGTTTTCTCGTAATATTTTTTAACCAAAGAATGCATTAAATTCACAGCCTGCAAACGCCGCCATAAGACACAGTAACTACTTCCCTGCAACCTCAATTTAAGACATTTCTTTTATTAATTGTGCATACTTACATAGTACGAATGTATGTGCTCTCTATAGTAGTCACTACACATACTACACATACTACACACTCTCTCTCTCTCTCTCTCTCTCTCTCTCTCTAAACATATATGGATATATAAAGTTGTGTGGCACTGAATGGTCTTTCTTTAAGCAGAAAATCTAGGGAGACTTGCTTCTACAGTTCTCTTGTAGTTTCCAGTTAAAAAAAATATAAATTCATCAAGAAATTAACATTCAATCTCAGCCGTCGCATGACGATCGAAAGGAGTGTACTTGTCCACGTGGCAACGCGTCAGCATTTTTCGCTTATTCGTCCTTGCACCGGAAATCACGCTCTACTTTTTTCCTTCCTGACAATTTCCCATAATTTACGTTATTTAACATTTTGCTATATAATGCTGTTTAGTATTCATGTGTCAAATAAATCAAATTCATGGAAAATAAACCAGATATAGTAACAGAAGATCCAGTCCCATTTTAGTCGTAAGATCCTCAACAATCAATACGCGATAATTAGGGTTTTCGTTTGATGATAGAAGTCACGGTCGGTAAGTGAGGTAATTTGTGATTGATTTATTTCTTTCCGAATCCCTTTTCCAAATTAAATTATTTCTCGAGTGTATAAAAACCTAGTGCCTACACTACTTCGATGCTTTGTATAGTACGTATAATGTGTACAACGCCTCGTATTCCAAAATGTAATTCTATGGCTAATCATTTTTACAACATTGACACATAAACGCCTGGACTTCTTTTGTCTTAAAAACCTTAAAACAATAATGATGTATGTATAGGCTGGATTGAAAATTGAATCAAGTTACACTCATCCTTAACAATTAATACGAAATTGAACATTGTATTGATGTTCGTGTAATAAATACATGTATTACTGTGGGTTTTGTATGTATATGCAGAGACCCTTCTAAGAGGTCAACCCTTAGATATTAGCATGACTTGCCAAGAAGATATGGTGCGTGCATTCTAAGTTGTCCTTTGCTCTTGTATTTCCAACTCGCTTAGTTGGACATTTTGTTATTTAGAAATTATAATTTATTCTACACCATGAGTAATAGATTACTTAAATTATTGTAACGGCTGAGAGAAATATAATTAATTCATGATTTTTTGGACGTTTAAAGGATTACATTGCACTTGCAGTTTCTAGACAAGACATCTCCTTGAGAAGGGAGATGCAAAAGACCATGAACTGCGATTCGAGTTTGGACCATCCTTAAATCTTACCACATGCTCATGACACTTGTATATAAATTAATCAATCAGTCTAAGTCTTTCATTTTTATGAAGATAATGTCAGAAATCATGTAAAAAGTTCTCAAAAAAAAAAAAAAAGGTTCGTGCCTGAATGCTGCTAAGTGCTAATCCTAAACAAGTTCACGTGAGAGCCCATAATCGATGACGTGTTTAAAACCCTAAAAATGATTACCACTCCTTTGATTAATCAACATTTATCTTCTACAATGAAATAATTTTTTCGGCCGAAATGCAAAAGTATTTTTAGTGGCCCGAGATGATCTTTCAAATATACTTATATATACGAGTCTGCATGAAACCAAAAGGTTCAACCTTTCGTAGAAACGCTAGAAACGTTGAAGAACCTGCATTAAATAATACGCTTAGTAATAAAATAGTTACGTATTTCTTTCGGCAGTTGATATTATTATGATTCTTCGAACTTCATATTTAGATTGAAAATTTAAAATTCATGACATATATGCCAATGTTTGGAATTTTAGATTCCCAACAGTAATGAATTGAAAGAAATGAATAATGGGAATGCATATTGCATTAATATTAGTAAGACGTCGAGCCCCGTGTCCCATTCACCTTTTATTCAGGCGTTGACCTCCTCCGAGTCGTCAGATAATAATAATATATTAATACAAACTTGTGTTATATATCTTTAATTATTCTCAACATGCCATGCCCCAAAAATAATTTGAGTGTAATAGTTAAAACTAATGTAAGGAAAAAAAAAAGTTCGATAGCTCCCAATCCTAGTCATCACATGGTGGGTCCAAGTCAACTTTAAGTGGACCCCAACCATGTGACAGAATCATGACGAAGTCCAGGCAACAAATCATATTAGGTCGTTTTTTTATTTTAATGTGTATATACGGATAGATTTAGGCGTTGATTAGCATGTATTTATAGACCCTTCTTAGGTTTCTTTGAGAATTATCATTATTGGTTTTATTCGACATTAACAAGTCATTATGTAGCTCAATTAAGAAGCACCGAGTCGGCCATATCACGTGGAATCTATTTTTAACTACTTTTGAAACCCTAAAACCAACATAAATCCAAGGTTTTGGTTAGCTACGGATCTTAAGACGACTAAAGTTGATATTCTCTTGTAAGAAACAATATATATTTGTAAAGGGTAAATTAATCACTTAGAAAGTGGTCCCTAGTGGCATTTTTACCGGAAACAACCAAGCAAGGGGTCGTGGGTACTAATTAAGAGTATCTTGACGGAAATAATAAATGAACCTCAATCAATTCTTAGGCAACTTTTTGATAAAGCAAAATACTTAGATCGACAAATTACCAATATGTGAAACCATATTGGGTTTTTTATGGGCTTCTACATAGGCTTTAAGAAGATTTTCAAGGATAAATGGGCTCTTAATGGGCTAGTGATTGTTCTCCTTGTCAAAACTGGGCCATCACTACAACATTGACCTAAGAGCTATTACAAAAAATCACTCTTTTCTTCGTCAGATGTAAACTTGGGAAAGGTTAGATTATCATGCCATGCAACGGCAGTAGTCGCTGAAAAATTGGTTTTTGGAAGTAAAATTTTGTTGGGACGCCGAAGTCCAGAGTTTTCTTTTCTTTTCTTTATTTTTTTTAACGGAAAAGATTGAGTTGAGGGTAGCGCAATTAAGCAGAAGATTGTGGCCCCTTACCTGTTTGATGAATTGCTTCAAACATCTGTGATTGAGGGAGATTCTGCAGGTTTTTATGTAAGGCACTACTTGTTCCTTGTGATGTCCTCACGAAGACTTGCATTCACGCATAGCTTGAGCAGAGCTCGGAGATTGTTGGAATGTATAAGTTCACGACCATTCACGGGCTACTACCATCGTCTAACAGTACCTCATTGTGTTCTACTGAGCCATGTCCTTGATCGAAGTCAAGCTCCAAGCTTTTCTACTTCTTTACCCTCCAACAGTTCATCGCTCAGTCGCAACTCGTTGATTCTTACCAAGGTAATCAGAGGGTACTGTTCTTTAGAGGATTTGGAGGCGGAAAGAACATCAGATATTGACTCGATTGGTAATATCGATAAGGTTTATAAAACCGTGTTGGATTACGCCAACCCTGAGTACAAAATGGAGAATGCTCTTGATAATCTTGACGTTGAACTCACAACAACTTTGGTGGTATCGGTTTTGGATAGGCTACGCTACGACGAAAAGTTGGCCTTCAGATTCTTTACTTGGGCAGGCCATAGGGAGAATTTCAGCCACGAGCCCGAATCTTACAATAAGATGATCGATATCTTGTCTAGCACTAAGTACAAGGTCAAGCAGTTTCGCATCGTCTGCGATCTCCTTGATTACATGAAGAGGAGCAGGAAAGATTCCGTCCCAATCGATGTTTTGGTGAGTACGTTGAGAAAATATGCAGAGAAGCACCTGACCCATCTTCAGAAATTCGCGAAGAAGAAGAAGATAAGAGTGAAGAAGCAGCCCGAGATAAACGCATTCAATCTTCTCCTGGACGCTCTCTGCAAATGCTGCCTCGTCGAGGATTCAGAAGGGATGCTCAACAAAGTGAGATCCATTATCGTCCCTAATGCTGATACTTACAACATCTTGTTCTTCGGATGGTGTAGGGTTAGAAACCCTAAGAGGGCCATGAAAGTGTTGGAAGATATGATCGACATGGGCTTCACCCCCGATAACTTCACCTACAACACAGCTATAGACACGTTCTGCAAAGCTGGGATGTTGGACGATGCCAGCGAACTCTTACGGTTCATGAAAACGAAGGGCTCGACCATGTCTTCTCCAACTGCGAAAACGTACGCAATCATGACTTCAGCCTTGGTCCAAAACGATAGAATCGAGGAGTGCTTCGAAACCCTAAAAGACATGATAGAAAATGGGTACGTTCCCGACGTTTCGACCTATAAGGAGCTGATCGAGGGCATGTGTTCTTGCGGAAAGATCGAAGCTGCTTACAAGTTCTTGGAAGAGATGGGAAGAGCAGGTTATCCTCCAGACATTGTGACATACAACTGCTTCCTTAAAGTCCTCTGCGATAACAAAGACATCGACGAAGCTGTTAGGCTATACGAGAAAATGATCGAGGCGGGCTGCGAGCCCAGCGTGCAGACGTACAACATACTCATCGGAATGTACTTCAAGGTTGGAAATTCCCGAGGGGCGTTCGAGGCTTGGGATGAGGTGGAGAAGAGGGGATGCGTTCGCGATACAGATACGTACTGTACTATGATCGAAGGCCTTTTCGAGTGTGGCGATGAGAAAGACGCCGTTTCTTTGCTACATCGGGCGATGGATCTTGGGATGAAATTACCGTACAAGAATTTCGATGCGTTTATGACGAAGCTTTCGGAGATTGGGGATCTCAGCAGTATACACAGACTTTCCGAGCACATGAGGAGGTTTTATAACCCTGCGATGGCTCGTCGTTTTGCTTTGAGCCAGAAAAGGAGGAGCATGAGCTTGAGAGGGAAATGATGGGAAAATACATTTGTAATTTTCAGACAACTACATTATCCATCAATTAGTAAGTACATGAGTATAACCAAAATGTCTATTACAACTCGGAAAAAAGCATATCGGAAAACAGTGCCTTATTACAACCAGAGAAAAAGGATGATTAAAGGTGCTAATATAGAAGTATGATATACTACATAGAAGATAAACTCTGTCGTCGCTTGCATCAGATCTTCGCTCCTAAAAACAGCAATCAGTCGCACAAAATCATCTAACCTGCGAAGGCGAGCACAATAAGCCTGAGGCATCGGCCCCGACCACCGCAAGGTCACAAACGGCACAGAGCTGTCCCTGCTGAGCCGGCACGAAATGAGCACCGCAATAAGGGCAAGTTACGTCCTTTTGCCCTCTGTAGATAGGAACGTAGGTGGCCCCACAGACCACGAAAGGGTTCCTAAAATCGTAGTTCAGCTGAGAAGCGTCCTTCATGCTCCTCTCAGCCGCCTGAAGCACCTGTCGGGCCATCTTCGCCTGATTCTCGCCGCTAGGGTTAGTCTCCAAAAGCCTGCGTGCGAAATTGGCTGCGTAGCTCATGTTCTGCGCCTTGAAGCAGACGGTCATAGCATTCTGCAAGGCGAGCCTCGTGTGTGGAAGCTGAAGGCTGCAGTGCGTGAAGTAGGCCGCGAGCTCTTGCTGGCGCGTGGGGTCGTCCTTCAGTTCCCTCCTCTTGAGCTCCATCTTTAAGCCCAGAACGTATTCTCTGACGATCACGATCAGTTCCTTCACTTCGTCCACCTCTCGCCTCGTTTCGACCACGACCAGTGGGATTGTGAAGAGAATGGCCGTAAACTGCTTAAGAGCCTCCGAGAATTTCCCGGCAGTCGTAGCTTTGTAACCAGCTTTCAGCTTCTCGTCGAGCTGGGAGAAGCTGAAGGCAAGGGCGGGCTGGCCCCGAACGTTGGGACTCGCCGACTCGCTCCAATTTCTCTCCACCGCGAATGAGATCACCGGCGCTGAGGAGAATGCGCTCAAGTAAGTGTGACTTCCCAAGTGAAGGTCGATGAATTGCGGCCTGAGAGGAGCAAAGTTCTTTATCCCCAATTGGCGGCTCAGTAAGCGCATGGCAGTGTCGAAGTTCCCAGCTGCTGCATGCTCGGCTGCTAGGGACGATCTCTGCGTCCATATTTGGCTCACTGGCATGCCGAGGGTCGGCGTAACAAACACAGAAGAAGATCGTGCGTTTTGAGCAGTCTTAGGCGTCTCGGCGCCTGGGGGAAGTTCGAGGTCTTCAAGGTCCCATCCTCCTTCCTCCTCGGGCACTTCTTCGCCTTCGATCACCGTAGAAATACCTCCACCATTCTGCACGTCGTCCGCCTCACCAATGTCCAATGCCTCGCCCCAATTGGCATCCACAGCTTCTTCGTAGTCCTCTTCAATGCCCTGATTTGTATCGTCGAGGCCGCCTTCGAATATACCTTTACTGACCATCAACAAAGGCCAATCGCCGGCGCACAAGACAGGGCTCGGAGGCATCAGAAGAGAAGCTTTCTTGCTTTGCGGCAAAGAAGGGATGTTGTCCCCTAATTTTTCAGCTAGGCGCTGGGAATCACCGTTGAGCCCATGATTCGAAGCTGCGATGTAAGCAAGGGGCAAATGACCCGCCTTCTCAAGAATCTTGACACGCTCTCGGGCGTCGCCGAGGTAGAGGGCATCGTGAAATTGGCCCATTACGTCTTCCTTCACTTCGGCGATTTTCATCATCTTCGAGAGCTTGTCGAGATTTCCAGTGATGAGATAGTGAAAGGAAAGCCTCTCGAAATTCTTGGTCTTCTGGTAAGCATATTCAACTATGCCGGCATTTCCCTGTCGAAGTGCCTCCACGCCCAACCTGTACCAGTAATCTTTCTCATCGATCTTCTTAGCAGACTCGAGTGCCTTCTCAATGTTACCACTTTCAAGGGCCAAGTTGAATCGAATCCTCTCGTCCTTGACAAAATAGAGAGCAACTTGAGGAAATCCCTTCTGCTGAAGGTAAGCAATCATGGACTGTCCACAGAGGTCCGAGTTTCTAATCATGTTCATCACCTGGTCATATTTCTTCCTTATCAAGGCTAACTTAAAGACATACTCCGTAGAATCGATGATGACGGGACGGTTTTTCCCATCCTGGTCCAGGCAAAAGATGGTATTGCCATATATCTTAGTTACGTACAGAGGAACATCCAGCGTCTTTATAATTCCACTGTCCCCATTTGGAAGGCAATACTTAATGTGCGTCAAAGTAGTATAAACGAAGACTCCATTGTCATCCCACGAACCACTCTTGACGCGGATGGTCTCATGAAGGGTGCAGCGGTGCACGAGCTTCTTATCAGCAATGACGATGGAATGTTTGCTCAATAGAGCAACAATCTCCATATCCGCCGACCACACTACATATCTCACGGAAGGCGTCTGAAGATCCCCGAGAACAATCCTCTGCTGAAGGTCAAAGATTACAACCCTGTCCTCAGACCTGCACAGCAGATTTCCAGTGCCTGCGTAGAATATCGCGTCGGTAGGGATAGGAAGCGGGCTCTTTTTCACCATTTCATTTTTCAGGTTCTTGACCACGACCTGATTGGCGCTCTTCTCAAGCACTGCAAACCTGTTTCGAGCGACAAAAACCGCCGAGCCCCCACTACCTTTCTTTGCATCCTGTGATGTGTCACTCCTTCCATAACTATCTTTGGGAACGACGTAAAGCTCATACGATCCCCCATCTACATCTGAGCAAATCAAGACAGCATTCTCTGTAGGGCTGTAAGAAAGAGTTCGAGGGCCTTGATTCAAACTATTAGATCCAGGGCGCCTTATAGGAATCAGCTGTGTATCTTTCTGAGTTGAGTACTCAAAACAACGTAGAAACCGGTCCTTGACATAGAAGACAGCATCACCGCTGACAGAAAATGCAGGGCGCTCTCTCTCGAGTTTGAAAACAATCATACCACTGTCGTGGCCAGCAGCTAAAAGATTCATCTCGGGATGGGCGGCGAAGATCCAGAACCGGTCATGTTCCCTGCGGAATGTCTGCAGCCCAGTTCTTTTCGTAGCATCCCAAACTCGGATGCTTTTGTCTTCTGAATTTGATACGATGATGTCCTGCCTTGCATGAAACAGAACACATGACACATTGTTCATGTGCCCTCGCAATGTATCAACTTCCCAAGCCTTTGTATCTGAATATAAAAGAATTCGAATGCTCTGTCAACCTCACGACGTATTAAATTTCATGCATATAATAAAGTTGTGTACAAGTAAGCTCACCAACTAAGAAGTAAGCGTAAACTGTATTTAAATTGAAACAAAACAAACACACATAATAATTTGATATCATGTAATGCTTGTGCAGATTGGGTGGTAGGTAGTAATGTTAGCCAGGCTCTTTCAAGACCAAACACCAGCGAGCCTGACAATATTAGTCAAACAGGAAGCTAAAGAATCAAAGTTTAAGTCAAACATACCATTCATCCGCCATATCTTAACTTGGCGGTCATCTGCCCCGGAGACAATTAGAGGGAGAGTTGGATGAAATGAAGCCCAGTTAACTCCTCTATCGTGGCCTTCTAAGACATACTTTACGACAGCATCAACTCCGCCGAAAAAATCTGTATTCATTTGCGGCAGTCGCAATATATCTTCAGCAGGCGCTACTGTTTTCTTCTTCAAGGCCCCAATGTCCCAGACACGAATGGTCTGATCCAAAGAAGCTGAAACGACAAGGTCTTCTTTGGGGTGAAATGAAGCACACATGACATAATGGTTGTGCCCAGTCAAAACAGAAATGCAAGTCCGTGATTGCCAATTCCATATCCTAATTGTCTGGTCATCGCTTGCACTTACAATCCAGGGATTCTCGTGATGAAACTGAACCGTTCGGATGTAATCTAGATGACCAAGGAGAGTAAACAAACACCTATGCAATTTGTAATTCCAGACCTTAATTTTGTAATCATCACCTGCAAAATTTTAGGTTAGAATCATAAAATGGTGTCACGCAACTCATTAAACAATGAATCTTCAACAGGAAAGGAAACAAAAGTAGTCCACACATGCATTCATATGTGAGCTGAATGAAGTAATTCAACTGCACATCCCTCACAGTATTGGCATAGTCCTACTCTATCAAGATCCTGCAATTTTCAAAAGTGACACACATCCCTCGAAGCCTGAAACACCAAATACCAAAATCGACAAGGATCCATCTTCAAAACCCTATCATACCATGAATATCCAGTCAAAAACTCAAATTCGTCGCATTTCCAAAATTTCACGAAATTATTTTTCTAAACAAACATCGAAAAATACACATAAAACAAATCAAACCTAGTCACGAATTGAACACCTCATACCAAATGTAACCCCACAGATCCACGCTTGAAAACACCAAAATAAATCAAAACAGTGGATTGGATCCGAAAAACACTGTCAACGATTGATCGAGCTAAAGTATTTATGTATCTGCAGATATATATAAGCTGACGGAAAATTTAACCTCCAGAAACGAAAAGCGGCTGAGATTTATGAAAGTGAACACCGCGAACGGGACCATCATGCTCGTCGAATCGATCAATCAACGTGCCCATTCGATAATCCCATAGCTGGATCACACCACTGTGGAGACTCGCTAAGATCCATGGCCTCTTGTTATGAAAACTCAGACCTTTAACTCTATTACTCTTCGTCTCGAACTTCGTCAACATTTTCTTTACCTTTTTCCAGAGATCTGAATTCGATCAGGCCGAATCAAGTTCTCAATTTCTGCTTTGAGATCCAAGCGTCTCTTAGATCTGTGGAGAAATTGGAAAATTTTTCGTATACTCTCTTCCCTTCCCTCGCTTCGGACTATTAGAGCATTGCATTTGGAAGATTTTGAGAAAAGGGATTCATATCTTACATTATTAAGTAAAAGGGATTGAGTTTAAAATTACCAAAATATCCTTACTCAAAAAATGATTAGAGATAGCTAAACTTAATTACTTGTACGATTGTTTATTCGATTCTTATTCGAACGTTATTCGAATTCAATGATTCGAGTGCTATATTTGAAACACTATTCGAATTTTTATTCGAATTCTTTTACTCGAATTATATTATTCGAATTATTATTGGAATTTTTTCGAATATTATTCCAATAATTCGAATAAATTCGTATTTTATTCGAATAATTCGAAAAAAATTCACAAAATTACTAAAAATTGATTTTCGAATTTTATCTGAATTATACGAATTTAATTCGAATTATTCGAATTAATTCGAATTTATCCGAATTTTATTCGAACAATTCGAATTTAATTCGAATAATTCGAAATAATATTCAAAAAATTACTAAAAATTGATTTCCGAATTTTATCTGAATTATACAAATTTAATTCGAATAATTCGAATTTTATTCGAATTTTTCCGAATTTATTCGAATAATTCGAGTTTTATTCGAATAATTCGAAATAATATTCAAAAATTACTAAAAATTGATTTTCGAATTTTATCTGACTTATTCGAATTTAATACGAATAATTCGAATTATATTCGAATTTTATTCGAACAATTCGAATTTTATTCGATTTTATTGGAATTATTTGAAATTTCTTATTCAAATTACTTATTTTAATTACGTATCCAAATAAATCCATTTTCACGTCGATTCACTTTGAATTTGAAAAGGTATAAAACATAAAAGTTTTAAATAATTAAGTTAGCTGTCCAACAAAACTCGAATCAGGGTAATTGATGTCTTCGATCAAAAGTTACGATCGGAGATGTGTTAACTGTCATTTATGAACAACAAATTTGAAAAAAAAAAATCGACAACTTACGAAACACTAATTTTCCAAGCCAATACACTCCGAATTCATAGAAGTGTACAACATAAAACTTCTGTATAATCAAGTTAGCTATCCAAAACCGTTTGAGTCGGGGTTATTGATACTCTGAAGAAATTTATGATCGAAAATGTGTTAACTGCTATTTCTTGAAAGCAAATTCTAAAAGAATTCGAAATGTTAGCCAACACTCATTTTCTGAGCTGATAAACTTCGAATTAGAAAAACTTAAAACACAAAATTTTATAATCAAGTTATCTGTACGTGGAAGTTTACGTCGAAATTATTGATGATCTGAATCGAATGATCGAAAATATTTTAACTGACATTTATTCAAATTTGATTTGAATTTTCTGCGATTTTTGAACTACGTTTCAAAAAGACCAATTTTCTACATTCTTGGACTTCGAATTTAAAAAGTGTAAAACACGAAAGTTTTGTATAATTAAGTTAGCTGTCCAACAGAATTCGAAGCAGGGTAATTGGCGTCTTGGATTGAAAATTATGATAAAAAATGTGTGAGCTGCCATTTTTTAGTGATGAACGCGAGAAAATGTAAAGAATACGAGAAAATAGGTATCACGCGAGAAAATGTAAAGAATGTACAGAATAAAAATTTTTGATAGTTAAGTTTGTTGTCAAAAACTCATTTACCACATACCTTAATGGAACGTCGAATGTGTTGAGATATTACATCATACGATTATGATTCATATATGTGCCGAATATGTGAATTATGTTTAAATTGTTGTGATTCAAACATATGTAGTGATTATAAATATTTGAGTTTTATGATTTTATGTCTTCATTAATTTTGCAACTAAATTAATATCGCATTGTAGAACGCATTGCCATTTTCATTAGACATTGATACCACATATTAAACCTCTTCATTGAACATTGATACCTAATTATGTCTCCGAAAAACACATTTTTGAAGTCGATAAAGTTTGAATTAGAAAAAGTGTAAAACATAAAAGTTTTGAATAATCAAGTTAGATGTCCAACAAAGTTTGAATCAAGGTAATTGGTTCTCCGAATCAAAAGTTATGGTCGAAAATGTCTTAACTGCCATTTCCTGACAGCTAATTCGAATTTAATTCGAATTATTCGAATATAATTCGAATTATTCAATATTATTGGAACATTCGTAAGGTCGAATTAGTTTTATTCAAATTATTTATCCTAATTACTTATTTATCCAAAAAACACATTTCCAAGTCGATACAATTCGAATTAGAAGAAGTGTAAAACATAAAAGTTTTGGATAATCAAGTAGCTTGAATCAGGATAATTGGTTTTCCGAATCGAAAGTTATGGTCGAAAATGTCTTAAACAGATTATTCAAATAAAATAATACGAAAGACGAAATCGTCGACTAAAAAACGAAATTATCGACCTCTGAGAGGGAGACGGTGAATGCAACAACAGGATGAAATATATTAATGGGTGTAGGATTTTCGTTGGGATTAATTTTTTAAACCATTTGCAGAAGAAAAAACGACGGAGAAAAAGCGACAGATAGAGAAGATGAACAGTAAATTTCTTTTCTTTTTTATGAAATAGATAATTAAACTATTTATTAATTAAGTGAAGATTAACTAATTACTAACCTAATCAACTTCACTCCCTTTTTTTTTAATTGAAAAAGGCAAAATCCCTTTTCTTTAATTCTTGTTAAAACTAATCCCTTCTGTTAAATTATCCCATTGCATTTGCAGCTGTACACTCCTTGCACTATGTAGTGTGTACTGTCGTAATTCGCCATTTCTTTCTAATTTTACTATTTTATTCGGGTCGGGTCAGCTGTGATCCATGGTTTATTATTTTTAGTCTTTTATTAAGACACCCGATTTTTTGTTAAAGTGTATTTGGGTCTGTCATAAATTAACCATCAATAGAAAAACAACAAAAATCACTCACTAGATATCATTTTACATTTTCAATTTTATCCTCCTATTTTTAGGAAAGTATTATTTTATAATTAACATACAAGATATAGAGATATGTTGTAACACGTATGGTGTGCAAAAGGACTAGTTAAGTAGAATTGCAGGCAGCTGACCTTATCAACATGTATTAAGCATTGCACGTTTTTTCTATCTTCTGGAATTTACCCAAATACTCGACAATAAACCCAATATCCAAAATTGACCTCCATCCTACAAAATATTCACGAAATTCCTAATCAGCCTTACATAATTAAATTAAATAAATTAAAATCCAATGACGCCCCAAAATAGTTCACCACTACAATAAAGGTTGGCCTAGAAGAACATCCTCAGCAGGCCCAAATAAATCGCGGGCCGACCGCAAAAAAGCCCGAACGTGCGCAGTGATCATAAGAAAATATTTCTTTCGAGAAAGCCCGAGCATTGCATTAATCGATCTGTTTCAAAATAGCAGCAAATAATTTTGTCACAGCAATGATAATTTTAATTATATATATCTTAATTTTCGGATGAGGGTCGTTTGGTTATAAAGGTTGTATTAGGTCCATCATAATATATTAATAAACAAGCTCAGTATTATTAATCTAGGCTTCTTCTCCTAGTTAATTTGTATCGAGCCTTTTTCTCCAAACACCACATATTATTAGTCATATTGTTTGTATTTTATGTCTTATCTTGGAGAGCACTGAGGGGATGGATTTTATATTCAAGGTGAATACTAAGCTGGTATCGATGCTCTCTCATTTAATATATAATTCATCACGGAAAGCTTTCATCTTTTTTATAAAGACGTATAAAATAAAAGGGGAAGCAACCAAAGCAGCGCCAACTTTCTAAGAAAAGTCGGGCAAAGATATTGAAATGCATGTGAACCGAATCTGAAGAAATGAGATATATTCGACTCTTATCTTTTCAAAGTTTATGATATTATAAAATGCAACGCAAAGATTGAACGTATCTTCAATTAAATTTAATAATCATTTGGATCGTAGCAGAAAAAAAAGCTTCATTTGTCCTCTTGTGTTTTCTGTGGCTGCCAACGTTATTTTATTTTTAAATTTCATGAGGATAATAAGAATAATAGTGTATTTGATAACGATGCATGTGTGCAACTAGGCGGCAGCATTTCCAAGCTTATCGAAGATACTTTCCTAGTCATCAAATTCATAATAAATGCGGATAGTTAAGTCTACATTGATTATGTGTAGTCATTTCACTTTAACATTCAACAAGCTTTTATCAATATGCTTATTTTCGATATCATTTAATCAAAGATAAAAGAACAAAAGAAGGGTCCTCCTGGCATTGCACTTTTCTTAGGGGTAAATTCCTTTAGGGTGCTACTATTTGCACCCCTCTAAGGGGTGGAAAAAACCTTGAAATTTGAAAAAGTTATTTGCTCATTCTTCAAGAACAGTTATTTTATTAATTATTTTTATTTCGCGCATTAAATGACCATAACATTAACAGTAATACTTTAATCCACGTTTTAATATCATTAATCTCCAAGTTACAATATACAATGTTTGGTCATTTTCATCTTCCTGTCAAATAAACAAATACATATTTCATCTCCATGACATACAATTTCATAGTTAGTTAAACACATTTTAATATTCTAAAATTATCAACATCTATATTTAATTCATTTTGATGAAAAATTTACATATAATATAAATATTTATGTATATGTCACTTTTTTTCTAGAATATATACAAGAAATTACATTGAAAAGTAAAATAAAATAAATATGTATAAAGTTAATATGACAGAAAAAAATTTGTTGTAATAGAATTTTATCTTCTGTATATGTGATTATAATTTGCGTTAAGACATAAAGATTTTGATATTTGTTATAATAGAATTTATATGTTTATATTTGAGAATCTTTTCGAGTTTATATTGAAAATGATTTAGAGTTTATATTGAAAATGATTTAGTTTATTTAATTAAACGTAACAAATAAATATGGGAAAGAACATTATACTCTAAATTACGTTCTCACATTTACATTGTTGTGTCTGAAATTAAAATACAAGTAATATTCTGGATGGAGATTTGCTATTGCCGTCAGGTTTTTTAAATGTATACATTATTATTACGTGGGACGAAATTATTTAAAAGGATCTGGTCAACATTGAAAATTGAACTATTTCATGAGGGGTCTAAATAGAATAAAGGGGGTGCATATAGAATTCCTTTATCACACCTTGTCAGAAACTAAACTTCCTTATCAGTACGTACCTCTACGAAAGTTTTTTCCTGTTCAGTACTCATCTGCAAAAAGTTGTGTGGTTAATACCCCAAACAGTGATGTGACAGAAATACCCTTTCCTGAAATTAAGTTGGACACCAACTAGTATAGTGTACAATTCTGTTGGTATAATTACCACAATATTTGGTATAATTTCTACAATTTCTGGTATAATTTCAAAATGAGTTTGTAATAATGTCCAATATCGCTGTATAAAATTATAAAACGTTATTTTTTGGTACGATAAGCAAAACAGATGGTATAATTTTTACAATTTCTGGTATAATTTCAAAATCACTTGGTATAAATGTCAAGTTTCGCTGTATAAAATTTAATAACGTTAGTTAACCAACTGCTTCGATTATTATACCAACTGTCATTCTAATTATACCAACTGTTATCATTATTATACCAACTGGTATAGTGTACAATTATGTTGATATAATTATGACAACGGTTGGTATAATTTCTATAATTTTTGGTATAATTTCAAAATCAGTTGGTATAAATGTCTAATTTCACTGTATAAAATTATAATAACGTTATTTACTGGTACGATAACCACAACATATGGTATAATTTCGGTAATTTCGGGTATAATTTCAATTTGGTATAGATGTCCAATTTCGCTGTAGAAAATCATAATAACGTTATTTACTGGTACGATAACCAAAACAGATGGTATAATTTTTATAATTTCTGGTATAATTTCAAAATCAGTTGGTATAAATGTTCAATTTGAAGTGTGAGACTGGTGTATTTTCGACCTTTTCACCCTGAAAAGACCTTTTTAGGTACTGAACAGGAAGAAATTTTCAAATGAGTAGTTATAAGGAAGAAATAATTCGACGGGTAACTAAGAGTTATTTGAAAACTCAAAAGATAATGATAAGGAATTAAAATAATGAATAATTAGAAAATAATTCTACGTCGATCATTGTGCAATAAAATAATGAATAATTAGAATTTAGTACTTGTGGTCTTCACATCTGTCTTGGCATTTGGGCAATGGCGACTTTTAATGTAGTAATTGCACCACTATCCGCGAATTCTATTTGTTACCTTGTAATAGGTGGAATTAATTACTGAGCAGATCTAAACCAAACCCTAATTATTTAATTAAAACTTTGTCCATTTGCCAAAATAATGTCACGCATGACGTGCTAACAAGGCATATTACAGTTTCATTTAATCCAGCCACATACATTCAAACAAAAACCAGATAATATAATAATAAGATAGTGCAAGTTCTCGAGTCATGTAAATGATAAAAAATTGCATAACTCAATAATGCTGTGTACTATGTTTTGCGTTTTTATTGGTGCAAGTAAGCTTTTCCCCTGAATATAAAATCATATTTATTATAATTTTTATTTGAAAATTAAATTGAGGAGAAAAGAAGATGGTCGCCCATAAATTACTGATTGACATTGTACGGTTCGACATTTTAATAGAGACCCATACTTTTTAATTCTACCCCACATCTAAGAGTGTTTGTTTCCGGTGATCCAACACTACGATGATACGCACATCACGATGATGTCAGTATCACCGGAATGTGGATCAATGTGATATACCATCAGTGTGTTTGTTTTAATGTGATATTTCATTTTGCAAATCAACGTGATATTGAAGTATTATATTTGTTTAATCATTGTGATGTGTAGGATGACGTTGTATAAATGTCATATTTGACCATATACATATGACTTAAATAATGTGTTAAAATTTTTTTAAGGTGATATTTTAAGTAATAATCATTAATAAATTAAAATATACATTTAATTTATAAGCATTATTTATATTTATACTTTTTTTAAATATAAGTTTTAATTTTTAAATAACTGAAATACTTTTAAGATTCAATTATGTTAATCATGTACTTATATTTGTAATGGTATATAAAGTAATAATGTTAAAAAATGAGGGGTATTCTCGTCCATTAAAAGTTAGATAGATCACCATCGTGATGTTGGATCACCTAGGTTTTTTGGGTGATATGAAATATGAAATATCACTTCATTTCATCACATAGGTGATCCATCATTCCGGTGATGACTCATCACCTGAACTAAACAAACACAGTGCTAAGTGGTAAACGAGATAATCACGGTGATGTTTTGAAATATCACCTCAAAACAAACACCCCCTAAAATTCTTTTTCCTCATCGTTTATAATCTCCTCATCAGTAAGTAATTTAATCTAAACAAATGTTCTTGAGCTCATAATACACTCAGGACGACAAATATGACTATAATAAAATTGCGTTTTCTTTCTCCAATTTTAGTATGATATATTACATATTCTCAAATTAAATTTTCTTGAAATAAATTTTATTATTTCCTAGTATATTATAAATTATAAATCACACCACAGGAGATCCATGATCTATTCTATTATATTAAGATTGAAATGTGACTATTAACTGTCATTTTGTTAAATATTTATAATTTAACAGCTCTATTTCAAATTTTATTAATTAAATAATTTTTTATATTTAACCCATCAATTTTTAGTTATTATACTTAATTTAATTATTATTTTCCTTTTATTTATATAAAAATTAAAGAGCAACATGTTGAAATAAAAAGTACTTCAACCAAACCCCTCTCTCTCTCTCTCTCTCTCTCTCCCAAACTCCTTACATATAACTCTTCCCTGATTCTTGATCAGATACGTTTAAGATAAAAAGAAACTGTGAACAGTTAGAGACAATCCAAGATGAAGATTCAGTGTGATGTGTGTGATAAAGACGAAGCCGCCGTGTACTGCGTCGCCGACGAAGCCGCCCTTTGCTCCGCCTGCGACCACCGCGTCCACCACGCCAACAAGCTCGCCGGAAAACACCACAGATTCACCCTCCAAAACCCAGCTGCCAAACAAGCCCCTTTATGCGATATCTGCCATGTAATAAAAGATACCCATTTCTGGCAACAAATCTTCAGCGATTCTTGATTTTTTTGGGTCTTTATTGAGTTTGACTGATTTATGATCTCAATTTCAGGAGAAAAGGGCATTCTTGTTTTGCCAACAAGACAGAGCAATACTGTGCAAAGACTGCGATGGGCCAATACACAAAGCAAACGAACACACGCAGAAGCACAGTAGGTACCTCCTCACCGGCGTGAAGCTATCTCCGACGTCGACCCTTTACTCCGACGAATCATCGATACCAACCTCAAACGCCTCAGATAATGTCCCAAATCTAAAGCCAAAGAGCAAGCCATCCATTCCCGCCGGCGGTACGCCTTCAACGGCCGGTCAAAGCGCCGCCGTCTCGCAAGTGGGTGGGAAAGTACCTAACGACAGCAAATCTCCGGTCAACGGCGGCGATTTCAGCGGCGGTTTCATCGACAGATCTTCGCAGAGTAGCATATCGGAGTATTTGATTGAGACGTTGCCGGGCTGGCACGTTGAAGATTTTCTTGATTCATCTTTTCCTTCCCCTTACGGTTTGTCCCAGGTTTGCTGCGGAAACTTTAACCTTCTCCTTGGCTGGAAAACACAGATCCCATGTTTTCTCTTCCTTGTAATAAAAGTTCTTTTCTTTTCTTTTGCAGAGTGGTGATGGTGGCTATGATCTGCAGCTGCCGTTTTGGGACGGCGGCGATCTTGACAGTAACTATAATAGCGGTTTCTCCTCGGGGAAAAGGATGGGGTTTGGCGTCCCTCAAGTGAATCATAATCATTACAGTGTTCTTGATAATACACAGATCAACCCATCAATGGAGTTATTGGCTTTCGGTGGAAATAAGGAGCAATCGAAGGACTTCAATGCAAACAATAGCAGAAAATGGTCTGAGGATAAAGATGGCTCCTTTCTTGTTCCACAGATCAACCACAATCGAGTCTCCTCCAAGAGATCGAGAACTATGTGGTAGAATTTTCACAGGAAAGGGAAAAAAGAAATGAGAAAAAGGAAAAAGAAAACCATCTCGTGAGTTTTTTTGCTTTTTTTTAGTAATTTCTTTCCTTTTTTTTTTCAGTAATTAGGTGTTGCTTCTGTAGAGACTAGAGATCCACTTTTTGCTCTTTCCTTTTTTCTTTTTTCCATTTTGGGATTTGTTTCATGATTGTTGTACACTGATGTATGCCCAAGAAAACTGCTCGACAAGAGACTTCCACTTCAGTTTGTAATGGATCAATTTCGCCTTGTAACATAACGAAGAAATTTTCCTAGTACGTTGTCTTTTTTCTGGGAGAAATTATCCACGACATTCCTTGAGAGTTGAGAGAAATATTGAAGATCATTAAGACGTACACAGTGGCAAATAAGTGGATGTATTTGGTCATATCCAGCAAGTCATCGGTTTCACTATCATTCTTGAACCTTCTTACTATTATTTTAATGGGTAAGATGCTTAATCTTTGTAATTCTATCATTATTAAAGTTTGGTTCTTTGCACTTAAACGTTTAATCAATTACCACCGTTATCTTCAATGGGTCATAGTAATTCATGGCACTCACATTATTTTTTTTATGTAATAACGTCTTAGCATATTCCTAGATGGTATTCTTTCGAAGGAACCAAGTTTAGGGGATAAATATCCCACTATACGTCCATGTACATGGAATATTCGCTTATCATTCATATATAAAACTAAGACAATCGGATACTTTTGTTGCCTTAGATTATATTTCAAACAAAAAAAAAAAAACACAATAGACGATCAACAAACACAAAGGCAAATAGAATGAACCTTGTAAGCATTAAATTTGAAGTGCGACCAAAGGCAAGCAAAAGGAATATTGGCGGCTCACTTAGCGAACATTTTCTAGTTTTGAAGATATTTACTCTCAAAGATGGAGCCTTTCTTCTTTCCATAACATTACAGCTCGATTGTTCCACAGATTATTGCCCAAAAAGTGCATGCTAACATGGCAGTGTCAGAGATTTCTCAGCCATGACAAGTACCCTTGCATGATTTAATTTATATATATATATATATATATTTTTCTTGTATTTTTGGATGAAATAAGATGGTCCATTGCATAATACAACTTGCAGTTAGAGAGAATGGTTTAGAAGTCTTTATCACTCATTAATGTGCTTGAGTCCCATTTCTCAACGAAACCCTGTCACAAAGTCCAGCAAAGATCTGATAAACTTAAATATATATAATGTAATGATATAATATTTTCAGTTGTGAAGCCGCAAGAGGTTTCAACTTTCAAGTGAAGAATGTGATTTGATTTGAAGAACATAATATTTTCCTTCAAAAGGTTCGAATTACTGCATGTGGAAACTATTGCAGCTCTAAGATGGTCGTAGGCCAGTTATCAAATTTGACCTGAAAAGCTATGCCTAATAGTCGGAAAATGAGAACGCGTTGACTGAATTGAAAAAGTTACATGTTGTCATCTTTCGGAAAGTCTGCTAGAAAACCTTCTTAATAGCTCATAATTACATTTAGTTATACCGTAAAGGTGAAGTTGAATATGTTGATGTTTGAAAGTCTTTTCAAATCTAACTTTCGGCAATAGCCATTTTTTTCGTAGCATTCATTCGAACACGTGGAAGTTGACTCACTCAAGTTTTTCATCAAAAGAACAAGCCAAATTTCCATGGTTTTTACGCAATTGTATAGGCTACGAATGCAATGGTTGAGCGCTTTCTTAATTAAAGTAAAAAGTTAACCAAAAATATAAAAGATTTCCGTTGCCGGGACTTGAACCCGGGTCTCTCGGGTGAGAGCCGAGTATCCTAACCAACTAGACTACAACGGATGTGCTGATGTCCGAAAGCAGTGACTTATATTGTCAGAAAGACTTGGTGAAGCTTTATGACAAATATGTAATGGTAGTACGTACTGCAGAGAATTTTGGTCGTAGTAACTATAATAATTTCTAATGTTGTGCTATAGTTCTATGTTTAAGCAGAGTTTATTCTTATCTCATGTTTACGTTATTCAACTTGGGATGATGGTTTTCCGATAGAAGTAGTCTTAAGGAAAGTCATTCTTGTATTTTCAAGCATGTCTCCGCTCCGACATATGCTATATATGGACTACAAGAACATTTTTAATTCCCCCTTTATTTACGGATAACCTGTTAAAATCTCGTCCACATTCACAGCTATTTAATAAAAGTTATTTTTTAATTATTCCCCAATTTTTCCGTGGGCCTTTCACATCGCCATTGCACTGTTTGTCGTCGTTTTAATCCTCATTATCATTATTAGGCTCACGACATTGGTCGTTAGTTAGGAACCCTTCTACTTTCTGGGGTTTCCTGGAAAAGAAAAATTGCTTCTCTTGATATCTGATACAAAGAGGTTCGTCCATGCATTTTATTACATATACATATACGCTTGCATGTTGAATATGATGATTATAGAACGTGTAACTAGATCATAAACCTTATGATCTAATATTTTCATCTCATGTTGCAGAGAGGAAAGGCAATTTATACAGGAGAAAGAGCTCGTCGGCCTTGAGCCCTTCATCATTATATAAAACTTCCCTCTCTTTATCAAGGAGAGGGAAATTAGATATATAAAAAGGCTTCTTATATATATCCTCTATTCTATCTTCTCCAAACTTCCATTTTCGTACAATTAAATAAAATAATAGAACAAAAATCAGAAAATGGGGTCGATTTACGGAGAAGATTCATCAGAATGGTTGTCTCAATGTTCAAGCACACACGAAGAGAAAATATTCGTCGCGGTAAGATTAAGGCCTTTAAACGATAGAGAGCTTAGCAAAAACGATGTATCAGATTGGGAATGCATCGACCACACGACAATTATATTCAAGAATAGCCTTCAAGAGCGCTCGATGACCCCAACGGCGTATTCGTTCGGTAATAATAAATAAAATTTTCATTATATATCTCCCATAATTTTATCAATCAAAATTTCTGGGGTCATGAGGTAATGTAATATACAATTTGTAATGATGGTAGATAGAGTATTCGGTAGCGACGCTCATACTTTGCAAGTTTACGAGGAAGCTGCAAAAGGCATCGTTGTTTCCGTTCTAAGTGGAATTAATGGTGAGCATTATTATTACAGCTTACAAATCTTTGAAGATGTTGTTATATTTTCCTAGAATTAATATTTAATTGAAGCGTGTTCTTCCTATTTGCTTGCAGCTACGATATTTGCTTATGGACAGACGAGCAGCGGAAAAACGTATACAATGTCTGGAATTACAGCGTTCGCCATAGCAGATATTTACGACTACATAAACAAGGTAGGCCTAGCTAATGCATATGTTGACGTTTTCTATTATTATGCAATGTCCCAAACTTGTCCTAATTTGTTGTCCTATTTTATATGAAATAAAAATGGAAGCATGGCGAAAGAGAATTCGTTTTGAAGTTCTCGGCCATGGAAATTTACAATGAATCCGTCAAAGACCTTTTACGTCCCGAGACTCAGCTTCGACTTTTAGATGATCCTGAGGTATATATAGTATCGAAACTTTAAAAATGTAAAATACTTTTTCATTTATCTGCCAAAGAATGCATAACAATGGTGTTTGTTTAAGATCTTCTGTTGGTGTTTCAATTATTTTTGCCTCGTCAGAGAGGAACTGTTGTGGACAAACTTACAGAGGAGACTGTAAAAGACTCGGACCATCTTAAAGAACTTCTTTCAGCTTGTGAAGGTAAGAACTAATCCGAAAGAACTGCTCATATATAATCGTTTATAAGATTCCATAAAATGTTTCGACAATTACATTTTTAGGGTTTTCATCAAAATGATCTAATAATGAATCTTTCTGCAGCACAAAGGCAAATAGGAGAGACTGCTCTAAATGAAGTCAGCTCTAGGTCTCATCAGATTCTGAGACTGGTAATAAATAATAATTCCTAACTTCATGATAAGAAGAAAAAACCCTAATCAATTATCACTATAGATTCCTTGCCTCAATATATTTTCATTTGCAGACCGTTGAAAGCGTAACCCGCGAATATTTCGGAGTAGGAAACTCAAGCACCTTAACAGCTTCAGTGGTATTGATCTACATTCATATGTATACAGTTGAATTATCCAAGAAACTATAACACAAATTCATTATTATTATTTACAAAAAAAATACAGAATTTCGTCGATCTCGCCGGGAGCGAACGCGCATCTCAAACGGTATCGTCGGGAACGAGCAGGCTTAAAGAAGGATGCCACATAAATCGCAGCTTGCTTACCCTCGGAACTGTTATTCGCAAACTAAGGCACAATTTTATTCCTTGAACCCTTTCCTCAAATCATATTTTTTCTGCGCAATCGCATGCAATGCGTATCTTAAATCTGCGCTTTCGTATCACATATTTATTACCGCAGCAAAGGAAGAAATGCCCATGTGCCCTACAGAGACTCGAAGCTCACTCGAATACTGCAGAATTCCCTGGGCGGAAACGCTCGAACTGCGATCATATGCACAATGAGCCCGGCCCGAACCCACGTTGAACAGTCGAGAAATACGCTCTTATTCGCCAGCTGCGCAAAACAAGTCCATACGAACTCTCAGGTGAACGTAGTGATGTCCGAGAAAGCGCTGGTGAAGCAGCTTCAGAGAGAGCTGACGAGGATGGAGAATGAGCTTAGAAACTTGTCTGGTTCTGGCGCTTCTGCTTCGGTGCTGAAAGAAAAAGAAGTCCTCATCGAAAAGGTATACACAATCGTATAGCAAAAAATACGATATCGAAACTGTAATGACCATAATAAAAAAAAAAAACATGCTTGCAGATGGATAAAGAGATAAAGGAACTGACTCTCCAGCGCGACTTGGCTCGGTCTCGCATCGAAGACATGATTCGCTCGGGCGTAGAACTCCAATCGAAATCATGGGTTCGTTCGTCTCTTTAATTAGTCGTAATCCTTTTCATGATTGATTTAATCAGTTTGGGTATAAGAGCATATAAACTAGAATATGACACACTCCTTTCAAGCCTAAGCTTTTAGGGTAAAAATAAACATACGTCATGGTATTATAAGAATAATTACACGTTTAAAAACATGATATGTGTTAGCTTCAAGCTTAAACTTTTAGGTGAAGCGGTCATTCAATACGACCAGCCTTTATCTCCCATGTTGTCTTAAAATATATGCTCGGCGCAGATACATACGAACAACAACCACGAGAGAGGCTGGTCGGCCGACTATACTGAGTACTCAGCGTCCGAGGCGTCGGAGACAACGATAATCGATCGATCCCCAACGCTTCAACGACAATATATCTCAGCGCATGGAAGACAATTTCCTCAACAGCAACGAAGAACAGTTGTTCTTGTCCGACAATACTTCGCCGAGGCTCTACATCGATAAGTACTTCGGCCCCGACCCTTGTCGGGGCTGGGAAAAGATCTCCCCCGACGAGGATATTTGCAAGGAGGCCGAGGCGCATTGCATAGAGATCGACTTTACGAAGAGCAATAGTGCGGTCGTTTCGAGCGCTTCGTCTCCCCATCTAGATAAGCTGATGACTTCAGGTTTGTAGACTTGTTATTAGTTCTCGTCGAAATTTTGGGATATATATAGTACTATTCGTCGTCATTGGTAGGATCACAATCGCCTTCTTCTTCTTCTTCGTTGGAGCACGGCGAAGAATCAGAAGATGGTGTGGGTGCTGGTGGCGTCTCGAGGAGCATGAGCTGCGCTGCGATTCTTACGACGCTCGCCGATTCTCAGGCGCACGAAGATGTAATAATGGAAATCGTAGAGGTTGAAGAAAACGAAGCTTGCGCCGACGATCAAGAGAAGCTCGACGCACTCGAGCCAGCCATGGACGAAGATAATGACGAGAAAGAAGAAGATAAAAGCAGCTCTACGATTTCAAATTCCACAGAAGACAAACATGAAACGGCTGCCGAGCAATGCGATCAAGTAGTCGAGCCCATCGAGGACAATCTGGTGAGCCGATAAACAATCCTCGATACTAAAAATTGAATCTTTTTCCGTCGGTAAAAATGGAATTTTTTATCTTCCCAGGCGAACTCGAAGGAGCTGGAGGTAGTAATAAACGAGGCGGCGCCCGTAATCGAAGAAGTGGCGCCGGCGGAGCAATCTCCTCCTCCTTCTTCGGACTGGTCGGTGGAATTCGAGCGGCGGAGAAGGGAAATCATCCAACTTTGGCACGAATGCAACGTGCCTTTGGTCCATCGAACCTATTTTCTCTTGCTCTTCAAAGGAGACCCCAACGACGCCGTCTACATGGAGGTCGAGCTCCGGCGACTTTCCTTCATCAGGGACGCCCTTCACGGCGTCCGCGTCGTCGACGACGACCACTTCCTTCCGACGAAGCCCTCGAGGTAATCGATTTTTCAAATCTCCGTGATCGCCACCATCAAGGGCGACTGATTTAACCCGTCGATTTCGTTCTCAAAGCGCGAAGACGGTGAACCGCGAGAGGGATATGCTGGCGAGGAGAATGCTGAAGAAATTCACGGCGAAGGAAAGGGAGGCTCTGTACGAAAAGTGGGGCGTCGACGTTAAGTCGAAGCAGAGGAGGGTTCAGCTTTGCAGACGCCTATGGACGGAGACGGCGAGCATGGAGCACATCGACGACAGCGCTTCGATCGTGGCGAGGCTGATGGGATTGAAGGAAAGAGTTCAAAAAGCGCCCAAGGAGATGTTTGGGCTCAGCTTCAATCTCACGCCGGCGGCGAAGATGAGGTCGTCTTCAAGCTGGAGGAACAGCTTGCCTATGTGAAGAAGAAGAAGAAGAAGAACGAAGTCTTGTAATCACGGCTTCTTTTTTATAGAGCGAACTGTTTGTATGTTCTTTTGTGTGTGTGTTGTGTGTGTTTCTTTTCTTCTTAGGTCAAATATGTCTCTCCATTGTTGTGAGTGTACATACTCCTCTCCCATATTCTAATCTCTGTCGAAATTGTCTTCGAATTTTCAATTTTTTCTTCTGTTCTAAAGAAAAGAGGGGTGGAGGGAGACGACGGAGTCCACCATGAACATAAATGCCGCCAATATTTAGGAAAAAGTTAATAGGATTTTGAAATTTGAACACAGAGTAACAGAATCTACGACGTAATTGAAGCTGAATGCTGGACTGGGTACGATGGCGTCACTATAAATACAACCTTGAGCCAAGAATTCGTTCATAATCATAATAAAGAAGAACGATGAAGATTGTCACTTGTTTCCTGGCTATCCTCGCGGTTTGGGCAGGTGGTGCATTGTGGCACTGATTATTCTTTTGCTGGTGTACTTACAATTTCACATCTGATGAGTGCGAAATCGTTGTTATCGTTTCAGCTACGGAGACTATGCTGCGGACTGGGAAATTGTTGGATGTTTTGGGGGAAATCAACGAGTGGAAGGATTTGATCAAAGGCATGGAGAAATCGGATCCTGTTTCCTCCGCTGACGATGATGCTCTTGCTTCTCAGGTCGCGCATATCATCGAACAGATTGTCTTCAATACTATAATCTCAGATTTACCGTACACTCTCTTGTTCAACAAGTTTCCTTTTCCGCAGGTTCGTGTCTTAACTACGGAGGTTCGTGACTTGACTACGGAGGTCCGTCAACTGTCCTTGCAGCGAGTAGCTCTTGAAATCGAAAAACGGGAACAAAGTCAGTAGTTACATCACCATGTTGTTAACATCGCTAGATTAGATCCATTCGTAGGCTTAACAGAACAATCGTCTGTTTTCGCCGTAACAGGCCATGATAATGCACTTCTTCTCCTCGCACTACTGACTGGTGCTGCTTTGATCGCTGTGATCTATAGCTCATTCGTTTGCTTGGAGGTAGTTTCGATTTTCTCGTCGTAAGGTCGAATTTTTGCACACCAAGGCGTTCTTTCTGCGTTCAACAATCCGATGATTCCTCTTTCTAAATGCAGGCACAATCATTCGCAAAAGACCTTGAGGCAGTTGAGTTTAAGCAGTGATTTTTTTGTACCAAAGTTCTATACATGCATGCAGGCATTTAGTACTGCTTTTCTTTTGCTGCAATCAGGCGAGGAAGAAGGAATTGACAAAATGGATGGAAAACCTGGACAAGAAGCTGAGGGATCAAATGGGAGTTTCTGAATCAATACGCAGAAAGGTAGTGTGGACATAAGAAATTGCCTGACCATGTCCCTCTCTTTGAGGTTCTTTGTTTCCTGCTTATTACACAATGTGCAGAAAATTTTGTATGTGCTCAAATGTTGTTACTATGTGGGGAAAGATATACGAACAGGTAAATAGTTTGGGCAGCGGCGGCGGCGATATCTCTAATGCTGATGAGTCGAAGAGAATGGTTATGGGTTTGGTGAGTTTAGTTGCCTCTTCGTTTTCTTCTAGGAGTTCTTTCCATGTACTTTTTTTTTTTCTGAGTCATCAAATTTAGTTTTATCGTCTTGGCTGTGTAGGATGAAAACTTCTATAGAAGGCAAAAAAGGTAAAGAACTTCGCTTGTTCGTATTTCGCTAATGGTGTCTGATGATGAGTCCCTTCTGCTGCTATTTTCGCTAGTCCTTAGTTTGTAGGTAGCTTGTTAGTAGTGACTTGCCTTTTATTATTGTTTTTTTTTTCAGTAAGGTGTAAATAAATTTTTTTAAGGGAATATTGGTTGGTATTCATGATGATTTGATTTGGTTATTTAAAACACGAGTTCGTCCTCGAATGTCATTTTATCCAAACTCTTAATTCATTACTATGATAGTCGTGAGTAACTAAAATACGCTGAAATTATTGCAAGGCTGAAGTTGAATATATATTTCCTGTAATCGTCGTTTGATCAAAAATCTTGGAGCACTTTAAGGAACACAACCTAACATACAAAAAAATTTGACCTTGAAATAAAAACTATAATTCCACCAAAAGAAAAAAAAAATTGTATCAGCTGTGTTTACGAAAATTTGACTCCCAGAATTCAAGGGCCGGGTGGTCCAAGGTTTCATATAATATACTATTAATTTATTTGTCCTTAATTCTTAAAACAATCAGAGAAAACCCAGGGCCTACATATAATCTGGTTCACAAGATTCAGACTATTCAGTAATTTTTTCATAAATACACATTGAAGTAAATTTAATAGAGGACACGGCCTTTTGCATGACTAAGATTTACTTCGAAATTTCTATCATTTATAGATAAGGGTGCATTTAATGCTTCGCAATGATTCACACGGTCTCCTATGAGAATTTAATCAAAACATAAATGAAATCACACCAAATTAAAGCTAATCTTTATGGCTGAATATAAAGTGTAAGCTTATAAAAGCGGAGATTGTACAGAAATTAAAATATTTAGAAAGATAAAATTAAAATAATTAATCCAAATACATTATTGCAACGGGGAAAGAAAGCACGCCCACGCACACACATAAACAGAAACAGCGTAGCAGCTCACATATGGCGTTACACCTTCAATTCAAGTTCCGAGTTCCGACACTATACGCTCCCTAACAGCAGCTACATAACTCAAGAAAAGAAACGAACAAAAGAAAAGCCATTTTTCATTTCATCCTCTGCTCTGCTGTAATGTAATGACAACGGCTACTATCACAATACTCTTTTGCGTGACCCTTTCCATCTTAGTCTTTGCGGCGGCGCCACGCGCCGTCCGTACACTGACCGACGAAGTCGAAGCATTGCTCTCATTCAAGACCAATCTCCAAGACCCGCGTGGCGCGATGGACGGCTGGAATGCGTCGACGCCGTCGCCGCCCTGCGACTGGAACGGAATCCTATGCGACGTGTCCGGCCGCGTCCGCGAGCTCAGTCTGCCACGTGTCGGACTCGCTGGAGAGCTAACGGACCACCTCTCTAACCTCCGACAGCTGCGGCGGCTGAGCCTTCACTCCAACAGGCTGAACGGGACGATCCCACGCGCCCTTGGGAGATGCGCTCTGCTACGCGCCGTCTACCTCCATTACAACTCTCTTTCCGGCGACGCGGGTTTTCTCTTCGACCTGACGAACCTTCAGCTCTTGAACCTCGCGGGTAATCTCCTCTCCGGCGAGATCTCAGGGGACGTTCCGCCGCGCATGCGCGTTCTGGACTTGTCGGCGAACGATTTCTCCGGTGAGATTCCGGCGAAATTCTCCGGCGACCACCCGTTGCAGATCCTCGACCTGTCGTTCAACCGTTTCTCCGGCTACGTTCCGGCGTCGATCGGAATGCTGCAGGAATTACGGTACCTATGGCTGGACGAGAACGAGCTGTACGGCACCTTGCCGTCGGCGATCGCCAACTGTACGTCGCTCGTCCACGTCAGCATCGGAGGGAACGCTCTCTCCGGCGTCGTTCCGACCACGATGGGCCAGCTGAAGAGCTTGCAGGTTTTATCCCTTCCGAGGAATCATCTCACCGGCGTTCTTCCAACTTCTCTGCTGTGCGCCGCCGACGCGGCGATTAGGGTTTTGGATTTGAGCTTCAACGAGCTCGCGGCACTCGATAACAGCGATTCAAGCACTTGCCCGGGCGGAAATACGATCGAAGTCTTAAACCTTCACGGAAATCAAATAACTGGCATTCTTCCTCAGTTCTTCGCAAGGTTTCAGAGATTAAAAACATTAGACTTGTCGGAAAATTCAATGAAAGAAAATCTCAGCGACGATTTCTTTCTTGGTTTAGCGAGCTTGGAAGAATTCAGAGTTCGTAACACTTCACTATCTGGCAAGATTCCCCACAGCGTCTCAGAATGCAAGAAACTGGCAGTCTTCGACGTAGGAAATAATCGATTTTCTGGCGAAATCCCCGAATTTTTCGGACTAATGACGAGCCTAACATCGTTGATCCTAGATGGGAATCAGTTTATAGGGTCAATTCCTTCGAGCTTAAGCAGTCTTACTTCCTTACAAACATTGGATCTGAGCGGTAATAACTTGACTGGGATTGTACCTCTTGAGCTAATGAGTAGTCTTACCAATCTGAGCACTTTGAATCTGAGCCACAACAGATTCTCAGACCAAGTTTTGTCAGAAATCGGACGGCTGAAACGACTCGCCGAATTAAACATGAGTAACTGCGGATTCTCCGGCGAAATCCCATCCACCATAGGCAACCTTTTGAGCCTCGAAGTTCTCGACCTTAGCAAACAGAACTTGTCTGGAGAATTGCCCGTTGAAATCTTCGGCCTGCCCACTTTACAAGTCGTCGCCTTGCAAGAGAACGCCCTGTCGGGGAACGTCCCTGAAGGCATCAGCAGCTTAACGAGCTTGAAAAGCGTCAATCTTTCGTCGAATTCTTTCTCGGGAAAGATCCCGAGCAGCTACGGTTTTCTAACATCGCTGGCCGACCTTTCGCTGTCTCGAAATAAACTCGACGGTTCTATCCCGTCGGAGCTGAGCAACTGTTCGTCTCTCGAAACCCTAGAGCTCAGAGGCAACGAACTGACCGGCGAAATCCCGGGCAGCCTATCGAAACTAACTCGCCTGCAAAGGCTCGATTTAGGTCAGAACGGTCTGAGCGGCGAAATCCCAGAAACCCTATCGAACTGCTCGTCGCTAACCGATCTGTTATTAGATTCGAACGACCTAACCGGCGAGATCCCCGAGGCGTTAGCCTCTCGATTTCCCGACCCTTCGATCTACGCCGAGAACCCTAATTTATGCGGAGGGCCCACGAACAAAAACTGCACGAGGAAGAAGAAAAAGCGCAAGAAGCTGATTATCCTCATCGTCTCCGTGGCTTCGGGCGGCGGTTTGCTGCTGTTACTCTGCTGCTGCGGCTGCGCATACTCTCTTCTGAGGTGGCGGAGGAAAATACGAGCCGGTTCGACCCGCGGGAAGGAACGGGGCCCGAGTCCCGGCCCGAACCGCATCAGCAGCCCGAACGGCTGCGGGCCGAAGCTCGTCATGTTCCACAGCAAAATCACCTACGCCGAAACCCTAGAAGCCACCCGCCATTTCGACGAGGACAACGTCTTGGCCCGAGGGAAGCACGGCATTCTCTTCAGAGCCACGTTCGACGACGGGACAACCCTGGCGATCCGCCGCCTCGCCGGCGCGCCGCCGACCGACGAGGGAACCTTCCGGAAAGAAGCCGAAGCCCTAGGGAAGGTCAAGCACCGAAACCTAACCGTACTGAGAGGATACTACGCGGGCCCGCCGCCCGAGGCTCGGCTGTTGGCCTACGACTACATGCCGAACGGAACCCTAGCCACGCTCCTCCAAGAGGCGTCGGCGGGACACGGGCCCGTCTTGAACTGGCCCATGAGGCACCTCATAGCCCTGGGCCTGGCCCGCGGGCTGGCTAAGCTGCACTCGGTCCCTATGGTCCACGGAGACTTGAGCCCGAAAAACGTCCTCTTCGACGCGGACTTTGAGCCCCACCTCTCGGAATTCGGGCTCGATCGGTTCTTCTTGGGTCCCGAGGGGGGCGGGGCGAGCAGGGAAGGGGACGTTTATGGGTTCGGGATTGTGGTTTTGGAGATTCTGACGGGGAGGAGGGCGGCGGTTGGGGACGATATTGTGGGGTGGGTGAAGGGGGTTCTTCAGGCGGGGAGGGTGGAGGAGCTGTTGGAGCCGCCGGGATTGGTGGAGCTCGACGACTCGTCGTCGGAGTTGGAGGAGTTTCTTCTCGGGTTGAAGGTTGGGCTGCTTTGTGCGGTGGCTGAGCCGAGCGCGCGGCCAACGATGGGGAACGTCGTGTTTATGCTCGAAGGGTGTAGGTTGGCGGCGGAGGAGTCGGCTGGGTCGTGAATTTATTTGTAATTAATTATTATTGGGAAATTTGTATTTAATGATTGAGTTATAGAAATATGCAATTGTTAGTTGTGGTGTGACAAAGGAGAGACTCCCGCCAAATGATGTAAATCATTAGTGTAAGAAAGTAGCCGTTGCTTGAAATCTGAAAAACCTGGTGTCCTTTTATGGGCCACATATATATACATTTCGATGGAATGGTAGTTACATCTTTATTTATTGTTTCGCGTGACCGAAATACAAGTAGGATTTAGGGAATTTGAACATCCGAGCGGTCAAGTGGGGCACGGTTGATGCATTTATCCATTCTTAATATTTGTCATTAGATGCAATGAATTCTTATTATATGTCAACTACTCGTGTGGACTGGCGTAGTGGCAATCTCTTCCATCTTGCTTGGCGTCACTTGCTCGCGTCCTTGGTGTACCATATCTGGATGGAACGCAATCGGCGATGGCGAGAAGGTCGGTCGACATCCCCAGATCGATTAGTCGAGGAGGTTATGCGGCTAGTCTGCTTACGTCTTTCCACTTTACACCCTAGATTTGCTTTTCAACTTGTTGCGTTACGTAGAGTATGGCGTATTGCTTGGTAGACTTGCCACTTGTACGCGACGGTCTGTTGTCGCTATCTGTGCATTAGCATTTAGCTATTGCGTTTGTACCCACTACCTTTTATACACGGAAAATTCCAAAAAAAAAAAAAAAAAAAAAACTACTCGTGTGGACTGATTTATGTATTTACTTATATAACGAGTTTTTGGATCATGCTGCCTTTGTTTTATTTTCATTCTGAATAGGACAACTATATATAATAATAAAAACGAATTGAAATTATTTATACCGCCAACTGTAGAAAGGCAATAAAGATCACCCGTAATACAGGAACAATCCGAGCGATAACGCCGCCGTTTCGTCTCCACTAAGCGCTGACGAAAATTTTCTATTTTTGTCAAGATTTTATAGTTGTGTCATGTAATGAGGGTAGGGTACTTAAAAGTATTAGTAACTAGTGGATGGGCTATGTTAGTTAAAAGTACAACTTTGCCCCTCGACAGGGCTTTTCTTGCGCAACACACAACACGTGGAACGAACTTTCACAAGACAGAGACAAAAGTTACGAGGTTTCATCAGCCATTAACGCCGCCGTGTTCAATAACAGCTGCCTTCCTTCTTCGCCCATCTGTTGAACTTCCGACGGCGATAATATTCTGATGCACCGCACGCACCCCACGAACTCCCTATTATAAAACAAATGAGAGGATATGCACCATCATAAAAGAGAAATTGCCACTGAAACCTTAAAAGTAAAACTAAAAAAAAGAAAAGGACTCACTCCCACGGATCATCTCCGACGAGAAGAACGTCGTTCTCATAATCCACGTAGACCAGCTTCCAACCCGAGCTCAAGTCGTTCAGCAATCCCTCAAGCCCGAACATTCTTTCGATCTCAGATCTCAGCTCGTCGTACTTCTTGAAGCTCGACACTGCGATCGACCTACCCACAGATCCCGCCTTCTGAATCTGTCGTCAACAACAACAAAAAAGCAAACCAAGCGCTTGCTATGGATCTTCATTTCGTCGACGAACGGAGATGGTTACGATACAATACAAACCTTGGTGTACGTTCTGAAACGTGTCGTCACTTGCTGCCAAGAACTGTGCTGCAGCAGATTGTTTTCGTCCAACTCTGCGTTGCTCGAAGAAGCAGCGCCGCCAGAGTTGTCTGCATATTCTTGCACGGAGAAGGCCTGAGAATCTGCTGCTGCTAGGGATTGCATGCCTTGGTTCAGACAAAAGCTTCCCACGAGGTAATCATCGGATGATGATGGAGGAGGGTTGTTCTGAAAATCTGAGTTCTTTAATCCCCCAAAGTCGTCGAGGACTATGCTCGAAACAGAAGCGTCGATCACTGTGCTCCCACTGCTACTGCCGTCGATGTTCAGACAACTGTATACATCGTTTTGGTTGCCGAATTTATCTTCCGACGAAACATCTTTGAGACCGAAGGAGCTGTAGTTGATGTTAGTTGTGATTTGCTGAGGCATTGGGATATCATGGGACTTGAAGCTATGATCCCACAATTCTTGCCCTTGAGAAGAAGGAAATTTATACGCGGTGTTTTCCAAGGATGTAATAGTTTGATCGGTGGGCTTATCGATCAAGTTGAAATTCCCAGCGTAGGGATCGAATTCGACCTGCTCTAAACTGAAAGGATCCATCTTTTCTTGCACGTTCCAAGAACTTACTTGCAGAGGTAATGGCCCTTCGTTCTGCTCATCGTTCGACGGATCGTTTACTTCATTGCTTGGATTCACTGACTTCACGGGCAATTTTCCTTCCCCGCTGCAGCATTGTCCCTGCTGAGATTGAAGCTGGCTTGCCTGCTCGGGTTTCGAAAACTCCGTAGGAGATTGCATCAGAGACTTTGCTTCTTCTGTTGCAACGTTCATTATTACGTCTTGAGCAGAGGTTGTAATATGTCCATTCCCGGGAAAAGTCGTTCTCTGAGGTTTCATAAGCATGCTCATCAGCTGATGATCGGGCCAAAGATTGGGCATCGATGGGTACTGAGGATTCTCGGGAACCCTAGGAAATGGCCTGCTGCTGCTCACCAAAGTCTCCCAATCAGTTTGTGCTCCTATTACAAACAACCGAAGCACATCAATCGACAACGCAAAACCTAGGAAAGCGACGAAAGAATTCTGATGGGGGGAAAGAAAATGCTACCTAAGAAAGCAGAGTGGTACGGGCGTTTCAAGTTGGCGGTCAGGGACGGGAAAATGAAGAGGCTTTCGGGAGTTTCTACTTCCCATGGACTCACTCTGTTTCGCTTATCGCCACAGCCCGGCTCGTCCCATTCCACCTGTCGCACGATTTTATTACTATATTCTATTCTAAAGATCGTATTTTCTTACCAAGACTTTTATCACCTGAAGACTGCGCCATTTCGAGTTAGGCCATCTCAGTGGATCCACGTCGCTTATACTTGTGATCGTACCCATATATCTTCAATGAAGGTGAGCGTATATTACGGTCCATAGAATGTAATAAAATCGAAAAGGAAAAAGAGCCCGCGCGAAAAGGTACCTCCTTTTGCTCGATTCTTCGGTTTCGAACATCATGCCAAACCTCATGCCGACGGAGAGCTGCGTACCGAACACAGATTTGCGGTACTTGGCGAAGGGAATTACGAATTCTGAAGGGCACGCCCTGCAAAGTAAAGAAAGAAACCGTTACGACGAAAGTTTTTCTCTCTGTAAGAGGAAAAGATCGAAAAGGCGCGACCTTGGATTGTAAAAGACGGTGAAAGGGCTTCTGTTTGCAGATGCATGGGCAGCAGCAGCAAGTATGCCTATGTGCATGCTATCTGCAGAAAGAACCGAAGATGGCAAAGTCGTCTGCTGGCGATTCATACGTCTAACTCCAAGCATCAGTTGCGACTTCTCGTCTCTATGAAATAAAATGTTTCAAAAGTTTTACAAAAATTACGATAAGATTTAGGGGAAATATGAGGATATGTTTTTCACCTGATGAATAGAACCGCGTCGCCAGCTCGAAGCCTCTTCGCGCCGACGAACATGCTCCAGCCAGTGGTGAGCAAGTGCCTCTTCGGTTGCCCTACGTAAGAAAAGAAATTAATTGTAATTCCATTTTTTCGTTTTTGTTTCACACGAAATATGGCTTTCGAAACGAAGAGGTTAGATTTTGCACAACCTCGATATATATGACGAAACGTCCACGTACTATCGTGCAGATCTCGGACTACTAGTTCTTGGGTCGGAGGCTGCATCGAGTAATCCTGAAATAAACGTCGAAAAAAATCGATTTTTTCATAAAACAAAAACCACAAAAATGTACAAAAAATTAGGAAGATTTCTGTTTTCTGAAACAAAAACATACTAGCTGGGGGAAAAGCTTTTCGGCGGCTCTCCGAGGGACAGAGAAGCCTCCATGTGTGCTCGTATCGCTTGCGGTCAACGTTTTGCAGAAGAATTCTGTGGGATGGTTGCCGGGCTTTAGGCCAAAGTCGGGGACAGGGATGACATCTTTTTCCTTAAATATAAAGCGAATGTGTTACGTTACGACATTCTTGGTTAAGAAAAATTACGTAGTAATATGATGGATTTCGAGTGGCGAAACATACAGAATTTACGGGCTGGAGGCTCATCTGGGCGTATATTTCATCTGTTTCTTTGTCGGCCTGTATAGGATTACGAAAACCGTAACGAACGAATGCATAAGGATGTACGCACTTTTAAAGGATTATCGCTGAAAAAAAAGGGGGAGAGGAAGATTTTATACATGAAGAGTGACATTGTGGACTTGACACAGCAGTTGGGGCGGAAGATTTGGATAGTTCGGTATTTGAGTTGTCGCGGTTCTATTGGTCGAAACGGCGACCTGAAAAGAACAGAAAAGCGTTATCTCGGTCGATATACAAGCCTGCAATAACAAGAGACTTACTACTAATGACTTCAACGAGGGTTCGAAACTCATCTATATACAATACAATGCAGAACTGTTTCTAGCACGCATTTTCGACACGTTTCACCGCAAGAATCGCTGTCCCAAACAGAGCCTTAACGAATAAACAAATCGAAAACTAATTCACTAGAAGAAATAAGACCTGCTCACTGTGCCCTTGAGGGAGATAGTAGACAAGGCTTCCCACTTGAGGCAAGGTAGCCAAAGGGCCAGCACAAGCATGCCACAACTCAGAACTTATTGGCTTCTTAGCTCCACCTATCAATTGAAATGTCCGAGAAAACTGATAGAGATGACTTAAAATCAGCAATACTTGAGCACATATATGGTTAAATGTACCAGTTTGATCCTGCATTTCTTTCAACAACTTCATCCCTTCAATCAGATTATTGCTCCCTGATTTTAATTTTTCTTCAGCAGAAGTCATATTCATTTGTATGTTTACACAACGGAGCCCACAATCAGACAATGAGAGGAATCATCAAACTCAGCGGAAGAGTGAGTCTTTTCACTTTGGGAGAGAAAAATTGAAGCAGCCCACTTCTTGTTCAAACTTCAAACTCTTCATCGACCAGCTCAGTGTTGAACCTTTAAAGAAAACTGAAGTCTATGTCATGAAGAAAAAATCGAAACAAACAAAAGGAAAAAGAGCCAAAAAAAAAGACAGTTTACTCAGAGAATCTAGTGGTACTGAGAGCAACCAATCAAAGAGAGCATGCTCCAATAAAATCCAAAACCGAGGAACAAAAAAGAACAGAACCAACACTTTTCTGCATAGAGAAAAGAAAAACCACTGATTAATCTATGTGGGGCTTCCCTCTAATAACAGCAACTCATCGACGCACCAAAAAAAGGGTTTTAAATTCGAAAGAAACACTCAATGTAAACTCAGATGGGGTCCTTCGTTTTTTCCTCGCATCAAAGCACGCGGACCGAAGCAAGCATGAGTAGGTCTTATAATCAAGTATTACACTACACCATCTTTTCTTTTACCCCCTCTTCTATATTCCTTTTCTCAAAAGATATTGACCTTTCAATGGCGCTTTGAGAGAACAAAAGCGCTCACCTTTCTCTTTCACAATCAGCACACAAGGCCAGCAACAAAGGTTCCAACTTTTTCCTTTGTGCTTCAAGTTTTACCTTTGATTTTCCATTGTGGCTTCGAAGATAAAGAGAAAAGGAAACTTGCAAAGAGTCTGCATGCTCTTAAACTTGCTGAAAGTAGCTGATTCCACTGCAGCTTTATGCCTTGTGAAAAAGTTATTAATTGAAACTATGCAATGCAATTTCCACACGAAATATAGTAAGACGAATTAAACTATAAAGAGTTCATTTCCAAGCTTTTTGCCTTGTGTGTCAAATAACTTCCTATGTTGGAAAGTTTCAAGAAACTACACACATTCCACAATTTAATCTTGAAATTCGTTTTATTTGAGAAAAGGAAATACAGGGCACTATGATTGCATTATTACAAAGTGTTAGTGGTATAGCACCATGTGGATTTTAGTACTAGAATGACCTAGCAAAGAAAAATTCAATGGTAAGTTTTCTAATGTTGGAATATCGAGTACGATGAGAGGGGATTTCTCACTTTTCCTACATAGTTTTATGATAGCGAAGTTTTATGCTATTTATGACTTTCAACTATTCTTAGAATTGAGTTTTTTCCAGTGATATATATTTGTTTTATTTATAATCCAAATACCATGATCCAAAAAATCTTACGTTCATGCTGTTAGCTGCAATATTTATTCTATATAACATGATCCAATTTGTTGTTCACGAAGCATTAAATAATGTTATAAGATTTTAATCCCGATGTTAGGACATAACAACTCGTCTCCTATTACGAATATCAAATATAGCAAGATTGGAATATAAATATGCAAGCGATTTAATTCAACGAGTGTCTCATCTATTTAATATTCTGGCACTTTATAGCTTTTGACATGACTCTTGGGTCGTTTGAAATTATATATCCAACAATACATATTGTTTAATTATCATATCGTACCAGTACGACGCCAATAATGATAGGTTGAAACTGATGAGTACAAATTTCATACAATAGGCACATCAATATTACATGTAACGGATACGATAATATTAGAGATTCAAATCATATATAACAAAGATACATGAAATTTACATGACAAAGAGACAAGGTACGGAAAGGTGTAAAATTAGAAAAGGTCTCAAACGACTCGTTCACATGGGATGACATTAGCACTATTCTATTTGTGAGAACCATGCAATGATGTACTTATTGCATTAAACTTATACATGATGTAAAAGGAGAGTGTGGCATTTCTTGAATTGGAAACTAAATAATGCGTGACAATTATTTACCTATTCCTTACGTAACATTATTGATTGTATATGATTATTAATTAAAAGAATTCATAGTGCTTATCCACAAGAGCCGTAGGGAAGTGGAGTTTACTCGATTGAAGTTAAAAACTAAATACTCATTTTTTTTCTTATCATGTTATTCTAGTTGCCAATTAATATTTAGTCATTACGCACTAAATAATAATGGAAGATAGCATAAATAAATACAAAAGCAATACCATCTTATATCCATTGGTAGGGAATGTGGCATTCCTCGTTCATAGAAAATCCCAGTGATCTGACATGTGATATGACCATTCTTATTTACCGATAAATTCCCTGCGGTTCCAAGTTTCCAATTCCATCCCAGTTCTTTTTAGGGTTAATTTCGTTTCAGGCCGCTTTAAAGTTTCAGAATAGGTTTTGGACCCTATTAGAAAAATCAATTCTTTAAATGATCCAATTTTTTTTTATAAAATTTAGAGATAAGAAACTAGACCACACAAATGTTATAAAATATATATGAGCTGGTATAAGTTATCGGTTTGTGTATTTCAGAACAATAAAGTGGTACCAATAGCCGGAGCCACATGAGAGGCTGTGGGGTCATTGGACCCCACCTGGAATTTTCTTTATTAGTAATATATGAGAATCTTTTAAAGATAGGAGTAAAATTGGAAAAAAATAGACTATAAGGACCCCCAGTTAAAATATTAATAAATATAGGGTATGAGGTCCAATTAGACTGGACCCCACTAAGTTGAAACTCTGCCTCCGCCACTGAGTGGTACTGCAGAACAATGAAGGTACTTCAGAATAATGATGTGGTAATGTGGAACACTGAAGTGATACTGCAGATATTACGTCCTTAAAACTATTTTTTCCTGATAGGGCCTGAAAATTGAAATAAAATAATGACAAGGGCATGAAAAGAAATTTGCCCAACTTTTTAACTCTAAACCCTAAAAGCGTTTCTCTTCTGCAACACTTCTGAAAAGCGTCTCACTGCAGAGGATTCAAGGACCCCAAGGCATCGTCTTCTTGATTGATCCAACGGCTAATAATGCAAGTTGATGATCGCGTGCTTTAAGATTACGCTGATAACGAGAGATGAGAATTCATAGGTAGGCTTTGGAAATAAAAAATTCGCCGCAATTTTTGCGATAATTTATTGCCTGAATATGTATATTTTTTCGTCTCTCTCACTTCACTGCTTTGCTATTTGCAAAAAGTTGATTGAGATCATCGTCCACGCTAATAACAATGCATAAAATATCTCCTCCAATATTAAATATCAAAATATTCTACTTCTAATTATTTTTAACTTTTTTGTCGGTTTAAATTAATCTTGATTTTTTTAGCCATGGCGTTAGCATTTTTCTGAAAACTTCTATAAGAAATAAAAACCATTAACGCATCATTATTTCGCTAACATTGTAGTGATACAGATACTAATAATTTTAAAATTTTCTTAAATCGGAATTTTATGTGTTGTCGCACTCGACCAATTACGGTTCATAATTTAAGTTTTTACTCCTTTTTTCCCATTGCTTTCGATTAAGTCCACCGATCAAATAATTTGGAGAATAGCATTGATTATTAGAATGATTTCGGTCAATGGCATGCCAATAATGCTATTCGTTTCCAACACGTATTGGGTTCATTAATTTTCAGAATCACCTGAAAAGACGATATCTTGAAATTTATATGAACGAACCCACTATTTACAAAACAACAATTATATGAAGATTTATATCATTCATATACTAGATTGGTAAACTTGCTAAAAGATTTTAACAAATGTAACTTCAATTATCACGGTTGAAGTGATAAATAATAGAGCGACACTAAGAATTTCGAGAGAGGTGGGACCAAAAATTGAATCAAGAGGTTCAACATTTTAAGACCATTTGAGGATCAATCAAATGATTAAGATTATCATTGTCAATATACACCATAATAGCAACTTATTAGGTTCGCAATTAGTTAGCAAAGCAGACCATATAATGGGAAAGGGATATAAGATAAAGAAGATAAAGAAACACACAGAGACACACAGTGAGTGGGGTCTAAGCAAAGCATGATAGTTGAAAGTGAGATTACAAGAAATAGGCGTGACTAAAGAAGGGAACATAAGAACAGAGTGCAATGTAGGGATGTAAGGAGACAAATTACTGCTGTATATAGAAAAGAAAAATGCATTTTGTCTCACTGTGAATCGTGGGCCTTTTCTAATTATTTTTCATATTTGCTTTTCTAAATTTGCAGTTGTTGTATAGAAAATGGGCCTCTATCAGAAGCCCACTGACAATTTTTCATATTTGCTTTTCTAAATTTGCAATTGTTGTATAATCAATTCCTTGTTTGATTTTATAGGTCCTGCAGTTGCATTTCACTCAGTTTTAAATTATTATAAATGAATCATTATAGCATTTTTCTATGGCTTACATAGCCCCACATTCCACAATCCAGCATTAATAGTCTCCACTTTGTATGTTTATATATATATATATATATATATATATATACATATATATATATAATATATAATATTATATATAGAGAGAGGAATGATATGGTGCTGTGAGCACCTTATATATATATATATTATATAGAGGAATGATATGGTGCCCATCTTATGTGAGCATCTTATATGGGCAACTGCTGATTTGACATCGATTCGTGCCAAATCAGCGTGCCACTTCAACATCAAATGTGACGTGACATTAATCAACACATCTTAGGCGTAATAGATCGACACATATAATGCTTATTTGACATGGTGGAGTATATCAAGATCACATAAATTCCACGTAAGACATGAACATGCCATGTCAGCATCATATCTCTATGACGCTTAATACGTGTTGATTAATGCCACATCACATTTGATGTTAAAGTGACACGCTGATTTGGCACGAATCGGTGCCAAATCAGCATGTGCTCATATAAGGTGCTCACATAGGTGAGCACCATATCATTTATAAATATACATATACAGCTCCAAAAGTTGGAAGATTGAAATTAAATCTTCACATGTAACTTCTGTATTTCCTATATATTCTGTCTAGGGACCCCTTTGCTTGAATATATAACGAGCTAAAAGATTTTGTGATCTTTAACTTACGGAAAGTCAATTACATTACCATACTTTCATTGATTTCATTTTTCATTTTATGAGTCGATCTCCAATCTAGATTCTCTTTAAGATTGAACTCCTGGCCCTTTGCCCGGCCCCAGCAAATATCTACTATTTAGGTTGTACATTTATATTGATGAATTTATGTCATACAATTTTTGTAATTGAAATATCGGAATACGTACGAATCGACGTGAATTACGTTAAGTGAGGTATTATAACCGATGAATATCGCAAGCTGGACTTCTATAGATTCTTGACATAATCTAAAAAACACGTTTCCTAGATAAAACAGTTACTGATGTCCGATCGGTACGGATATTCATAGGCCCACTGTTTTATCAATTTAAAATTAATTTCGGAATATCCTTGGGGAAAAAAAAGGCAGACAAAAATAACGAAAAATAGGATATGGTTCCTTGAAGTCTTCTCTATTTTACGTAACTTTCAATCTTCAGTTTGATGTGTGGTGGAACATTATTTCACTGTCTTGGACCATCCCACGATGACGTCACGTCAGTCGTCACGGCAAATGTAATTTATTATCTAGTTTCGATCACAGACTATAGTATGTAATAAGGTTAAGAAGATTCATAAGTCTAAGGACCGACCTATAATTTTATTTAGCTAGATTCTTAATTTTACTGTACAGCCGCCTTCATTTTTTCGTATTCTCAATTATTTCGAAATTGAAAGATCCTTTGACTCTTTAATGATCACGAATTGAAATATCGTTCGTAGACCCTTTTGTCGTAATAATTGAAGAAAGTGGTGCGTAGACTCTTTGTCGACAAGGAAATTCGTGGGAGCAAGTAGTCCTTATAATTCAAGTGCGAATGATGATTGCTGATAATATAATGGTGTTTGGATGAGGTTGAGCTTAACCTTCAACATACGAAAGTTTTGGATAATATTTATGTTAGAGCGTGATTATTGGTATTTTCTCATGATTGATAAATAGAATAATTAATTGATTTAATAAAAAAATAGAGTATTGAGTAGTCGGGCTTATATTCGATAAAGATGTCGACTTCGTATATCCAATTCACTATAGGAAATTGACATATTGGCATGTGCCCACATAACTTGAATAAAACATTTAATACCTAAAGTCCGACTTTCATCTTAATTAACTTTTTGCTGAAATACTTCAGTATCTTTCCAAGAGTTTACAATAGGTCATGGATTCCAAACGATCATCACCTTTAAATATATATTCTCATATATATGTAAATTAACTTATATTTAAGATCGTTTCATTACTAGCTACAACAAGAAGTCCCACCATGAAGGGTACAAATCAACACAATAATCACCAATTAGAAAAAAAAAAAGAAAAGAAAAAGATAATCATACCCTCCTAACAATTCTAGCATCATATGCATCTATACGTATTCTATGTTTTCTTATCGAGCTGTGTTTTCTTATCTAAAGCTCGACGTTAGAGAGTGGAAAAAGCGTTCGTCGCAAGGAAGAGTCAATCCCATATCTTGATCGAATCCATATTCTTCGGCCGCTCTTTGAAGAAGGAATTGAAATTGTGGAAAGTTCAAGATAGTTATTGGGACTATGTATCGACTTCGATTCTCACCTACGTACACTGCAAAGTGTCCTTTTGGGACATCCATAGGTAACCCTTCATCGTCGTTGTGTCCATGTTTCTTGCCTAAGCTTGAGCAACGCTTCATTATCTGCTTAATCACGGCCTTCTGTGAGGGCTTGCTTGATTTCCCAATAGCCATTGATTGTAATAATTTCTAGTATACGAATGTGACGAAAAGAGAGGCCTTTTGCGTGTGTATATTATTATCAAAGCGAGTATGTGTATTTGTGTGTAATAAGGATGATTGATTGTGGTGAGAAATAATTCGAGGGTTAGCGTGTGCTATATATAAAACCTTGCTGGAGTTTGAACTTTTATGAGAGGGTAAGAGAATTTAAGTAGATAGAGACGTTTATTGGCTATTATTATTTTGTTATATTTTTCTATAGATTTTAGTAACTGGTTTAATATTTTCTTGTATAATCTTAACACCCTGATAGACTTTCTTAATAATCTAAATGTTTCATAGTCACATCCAGGTAAAAGAAAAAAGAGACCATATGTGGTCCTCGTACTCCTACACTACTAGCTCGATTAGGAAATCTATGAAATTAAATTAAGTTGAAGCATATTCTAGATTCGATTAGCCACGTAATATGATACAATTATGGTGTAACTTTGGACGGTCGCCATACTAAATATAAGTTAATTATACAATATTGCATTTAACATGGTCCTATCTCCATTGTATTAATTTTCACTTATAATTAATTAAATAAAGACTTATATGGAAATGTGACAAGGGGCACGAGGTAAGGGGGCCTTGGAGAGCCTCTTTTGAATGCAATCGCATGTTCTGTGAATGAGATTTGTGTTGGCATTGTAACACAAACTGGAAATAGAAACAAAATGTCCCACCTTTTGTCACCCCAAATATCAATTGGTAAGTCAATTTGTAGTAGAAGATGAATAAATATAATAATACAATATGCCATAAAACGGAAATATATACAATATAAAATATGAGGGAAGACGACACAAATATTAGTGTTATCAGTATTTTTAAATATTATAAGGAGGGACAATTTTTTTTTTTTTTTTCCGGAAACGATTGCTTTAATATCATAAACAAAAGTACAGGGGCTAAATAGCCCAAGAGGTCTCTCCAGAAATATCAATCTGGTAGAGAAAACAAGGCTCACACGGAGCATAAAACACCCAAACAAGAAAACGGAAAAAGCCGACAGAAAACAAGGTTCACGATCTAAAACACGACAACTAAAGAACATATTACAAAAAAGGCTGTTAAGCCTAATCCACAACACTCTTCATTTTGCTCGTGCCATCGACGACGAATCTTACCTTCATCAGAAAAAGGGTCCACAGAGGGAGAAGGAGGCTCCAACAAGTGGAGAAAGAGCTCCCGGCTCGGAGGCCGGGAGAAAGAGCTCCCGACCCAAAGGTCGGGAGACACAAGGTGGGTTACGACAGCGGCGGCGAGGGAGGGTGAATGGAAGCGGCGTCAACTGCGAGGCAGGGTAGCTGCCAACGGGAGACGGCTGTGGCAGCGATGAAGGCGGCGGTCGGCAGCCATCGTCCACGCTCGGCGACTGTCAGTGACTGGAGGCTGCGGCCACAAATTCAAATGAAGGAAATAGTCTGACCATGTTAGGCTGGCTTGCCTTCGGACTTGATCTGGTAAAGACATGAAGTCATTGTACAATCAGTTCCACCCAATCCTTGCCTACCTTAATAAATTTCAGTTTTTTTGTTATTGTTTTTTAAATATATATACACACAAATACAAATGTATATATTTTTTGCTGCATTTATATTATCAAGTATCAAATAGGTTCGACAACGGTAGGGCACTGCTAACAGCATTTTTTGTAGCAAAGTCCGCTTATAGACGAAACATAAGCAATGTAAATGGTATTGACCACCTTTCTATTTGTAAAAAATAAATAAATATCGTATAGATAACAAACATTCTGACTTTGAACAATCTAAAAAATCCTATTTTGTTTCTCAGGTTCTCATGAATTTAGAATAAAAAATGAAATTAGGTTGGCATTTGGACATAAAAAAACGCCTCCTCACCAAAATGTAGAGACACTTCTCGAAACCAACATTGTCCGACAATAGAAGAGAAGCATCAGTGTAAACCCTATTTAGGTATCTTCCAACTTATCACCACCCAAACTATGAAAAAAAGAAACATAAAAACAAACTATTGGGTATCAAATAAATGCGAAAGCCTGAATATATAACGATCTTGGCCCAACATGGCAAAGCTTATACGGGTTTGTACTAAGGCGTACCTTAATATTGGTACAACAGCAATTTACATACGTCGGAGAAAAATATCATATAATCATCACGGCTGAACAAAAAAGATTGAAAAATATTGTTTTACATATACAATAAACCGACGTTATTACACGTAACCGAATGTTTTGGAAACCTCAAATCAAAGAAATTACACTGAAAACAATGGGAAAAAAAAAGCCTAGTTCATGATCAAACGGCCTCGAAGAGCTTCTTCTTCTCTCTGTCTCTCTCTCTATTACATCAATCGTCATCCTTAAATTCTCTAAAGTCACCACAAAAAAAAAAGCATTAACAAGAGACGACCAAAAATATCCCTTATACATATATACAAATTCAAAAAAAGATGTTCGATATATGAATAATGTACCTTCGATCTAGGTATCGAGGTTGAATGCCACTTCCCTGGCAAGTGGTGCACGTCAGCGAACCAACGCCGTCGCAGTTTATGCATTTCGACACTTCTTTCTCATCTCCGCCGAGCTCCACCGTCACCGTCCCAGCCCCCAAGCAAAACCTACACCTCTCTGTGCACCCAAAAATAAAATAATAATCTTATGCAATAAATCTAATCATATGTACGATGATTTTGTCAAGACTTACGAGCCCCACTGCCGTTGCAGGGGAAGCATGGCTGAGTATTATCTCTTTTAGCCTGTAATTAAGAAAAAAAATTGCGCCACGTCATTACATTTACATAGTGTAATAGACTTTGCTTATTTATATCGGGATTTTGAGAAAGAAGTCATACAGCACTGTCGATCTGATTCTCGTAGAAAACTGGGATTCCAATCCCAATAGCGACACTCGCCAAACCAACTGTTATTGCCACTACCTGCGAAAACCAAGACAAAGCAGCATTTCAGGCAAGAACATAGCAAACATCTGTGCAGAAATCGCATTTTTCTTTTATAATTGGGTGAGTGGGTTTACCGTATTTTGGTCAAGATCGATGGCTCGAACGCATGGATACGAGCGTGGGGAACGTTGACTTTTCTGGGTTTTTCTTGATAGTGGGGAGAATGCTGAATAAGACGATAGCTTGATGAGTGGGCTGTGCAGAAATGGCGTCTTAAGGCTGGAAGGTGAAGTTGCTGCTGTGCCCAGCATTTCTTCTTATCTAACTTTATTTGATTTTTTTTTTTGTGAATTTTTTGTGAAGGGTGTGTTGTTTCTCTGAGAGGGGGTTAGATTGGCAAATTCTGGGTTTTCTTCTTTCAATGGCGGAAATTGGATTATGTGGGCCCACTTGTAATTCTAGCCACTCGTAATATCGAAGTGATTTTCTTGCACACAAGGTCCCAAAGGCTTTTAAATCTCATTTTCCTCCATCCCTTTTTGTTTTAAAAAGTTAAATATTAATTTTACTTTTCACATCGCTTATGCATGTTTTAAATTGTAATAGGTCGTGTTTATGATCACAAACAAGAAACTCTCATGGTAATTGAAGTAATAATAGCAATAATGATGATGAGATTGAACTCGCCAATGTCACTCTTACCCTCTCTTTTTCTTTTGGTCCGTGCAAGCAAGCATGAATAGCAAACTAAAGTTTTTATTGCCCTACTAAGTTGAGTTGCAAATGTCAATCAATTATATTGTTTTTTGATGATTCGCCCATAATTATTTTCATCAAGTCAAGGAGAAAATAATTGTAACGTTACTATGTGCTCTTTCACCTCAAGAAATATCATTACTTCGTAGAATTACTCTAAAATAATTGCGCTTTACATTCCCATCACTTCCTTTTATCGAACACCTAGAGAGAAACCTGTACTACCTGAGCTGATTGTAGTCCAAAATGCACTTACAGGCAGTTGTTATTTACTTAATTATTTTTATGTGGTTTCATAATATCTACTACATACTAGCATAGCAACTCATACTTACTGTGACGATCAAATCAACCCACCATTTTATATAAGAAATAGATAAATTACAAAAAAAAAAAAAAGAATACTCGTTAATTAGGAAAAATACCCCCCAAACAGTAACCGTACCCCTAAACGGCAAGTCCCGGTTATAAAAAGTGGATATAGTTCAATTCAAACAGATACTTCAAAAAGGTTCTACTCAAATCCGGCGTGGCACTATCAGCTCAAGGGGCGCCGAGTGACGCCGTCTGGCAAGTTCCATAGTTGTGCTTGGCGGACGATAAAGATCTGAAGGTCGTATCTAATCTCCGAGTTTAGTTTTGCTCATTTTGTCAGATTACGAAGCTATGACGATGCTCTTCTTTTCGTATGATCTTCTCCTTGAGTTTCACTGATTTTAGCTTTCTTATGCTGTTGATTTTGTGGATTTGTCGTTGCGAGACGCGCGCCTTCTTTAAGATTTCCTCTTGTTTAAATTATATGTCGGTGGATGCTATTTTAGTAAGCGATTTCTCAAATTCAGTTGCAGCTGAGACGCATCGTTAACTTTCGTTTTGGCAAACTTTATCCGTATTCTGTCGGTGTTTGTCGGTGGCGAGTCATCTGCCAAACTGTAGAAGGCGGTTTTTATTTGATTGATTATATTCCCTCATTCCTGTAATGTAGCCTTACGAGATTATATTGGTAGGCTGCGGCAATTAAACGAAAATAAATGCGGAAGCCCTTTGGCATGCCACTTAATGCCGTTGTTATACTTTACTTGTACGATATGCTAATCTGAAGAACAGAGCAAAGCAATTTGTAGTCAGTCATTTACCTCCTCTGTTTAAGCAATCAAAGAAAGCTGAAACAGAGATTCTTGCAATTTCTATTCCTCATTTTCTGGTGTGTTATCCTTGGTACTTTGATAGAAAGTAACATGCCTGCAACGCCAACAATTTAAGTGACTGACATGAACTAACAAATGGTCTATGCTGTGCTGCAACAGGGAGTCAGGATGGTAGTAGGATCGTTGATTACCAGAGTACTTATGTGAGTGCTACTATGTTCAGTAAACTTTGTCACCCTTCATTTAATTGAGATCTTACTTTGAACGTTTTTTTTTCTCAGATTGATGTTTGGATATGCTTATCCAGCATACGAGTGCTTCAAAACCGTGGAACTGAATAAACCTGATATCCAACAGCTGTTGTTTTGGTGCCAGTATTGGTAACGTTTTCGAATCAACTTCCTATTGTTTTAGTTTCCCGTTCTCCGCGGTAACAGTCCCATCATTTCCGACTTCAGGATTTTGGTTGCGATGATTACAGTTTGTGAAAGAATCGGTGATGCCTTCGTGGGCTGGTTAGCGTTGTACTTCCCCCTTTTTCTTCCTTTCCTTTTTCTCAGTTTAGTAGTATTAAAGAAGTTAATGTTGTTCTGTCAATTGCCTTGAAGGCTGCCTATGTATGGTGAAGCTAAGTTGGCTTTCTTCATATACCTGTGGTCTCCTAAAACCAAGGTCGATAATCTCTTTCAACTATTTTATCTCAAGCTTAGTCTTTTCTGATCCGTTTACTTCATTTCATTTCAGGGGGCATCATATGTTTACGACGCCTTCTTCAAACCCTACGTTTCAAAACACGAGACAGAAATCGATCGAAACTTGTCAGAATTGAAGACGACGGCAGCAGATATGGTACTCTCGTACTTTCAGAAAGCTGCAGGCTATGGCCAAACAAGAATCTTTGAGATATTGCAGTTCATCGCTTCGCAGTCTGCACCTTCCCAACCAGCTCAGGTATGTAATGCAATACATTAGCGTGGAATCATGCAAACGAACTGTAACTAAAATAGAAAAGTATTGAACCAACTAATAAACAAATGAAGCTAACAGAATCTCATTATTTTTCTTCTATCCATCCCTATGCAGCAGCCCCAACAAGAAGCAAACAGATTGCGAAAACCCGCTACTACATCTATCAGACGATCAGTTTCTTCACCTGCTACTACCACAGCTCCAGGCAATACCTCAACAGAAGAAGCAACATCTGTTGACAGTTCGAAAGAAGCTACTACTGCCCCGACAACCTCAGACGACCAGAAAAATGCTGCAACATCGCTCGTCGTAGCCAACAAAGCTTCGTCAAGTTCAGACAAAGGGCAGGTAATGAAAAGCGATAAGGTTACTTCTGCGGATGCTGAAGATCCTCGAGTTTCCGCCCAAGACACGATCATGGAAGATGCTGCAGTGCGTGTGACACGAGCACGGTCGAGGAAAATAAACGGCGGATCGAATCATTGAATGGTGGGATTAGGTCGTAAGAGAACTTGTAGACATAAACACCTTTGCTGTGGATGGTGATGATAAGATGTACGTACGCTCGTTCATTTGCTTTTCTCGTCAGCGTTGGTTTAATATGCGAAACAACGATGATTTGATTTCTGGTGGAAGATTTTGAAGCAGAGCTTGTGATTGAAACGAAACAGAAAGCAGGCGTATCCCTTGTGGGCCTTAAATGGGCCCCAGGTGTTATTTTAGCTCGGCCCAAACTTAAACAGATTTGTTATAATAATACCTTAATCCATTCACGTCAGTTTGGGAGTTCGCCGTATCCATTGCCTTTGACTGCAGTCAACGCCCGAGCAAAGAGCAATCCATTGCATCTATCCACACCGAAGGTTCGTTTTTTCTGTAGTTCTGTTTTGGGTTTTCGTTATTCGACAGTAATTTTCATGTTTTCTCGAGAACATTTTTTTATCAGATGATGCCCGCAATTTATGCAAATTGAAATGTGCACAAGCTGTATGAGGAAATGCCTCTTTGAGCTAGGGGTGAAAGATGAGCCGAGCCGGCTCGTGAGCTCGACGAGCCGGCTCGATAAAAGCTCGGCTCAAGCTCGACAAAAATGAGCTCGAGCTCATTTATGTTGAGCTCGAGCTCGAGCTCATTTAAGTCGAGCTCGAGCTTGAGCCCAAACATAGTGGCTCGCGAGCTCGTGAACAGGCTCGCGAGCTTTTTCTTTTTCTTTTTTTTAATTTTTTATATTTTAATATTTTAATAACAATTTATATATTATTCTTTATTTTTTTAAAAAATTCGATTTTTTTAAAAATTTTATATTAATTTATATTATTTTTACAAATTATTTATTAATAATCTCGATTTTTTAAAAAAAAAATTATATTTTTTGTATTTTTATATTAATTTATATTATTTTAATTAATTTAATAATTTTTTTTTTATTAATGAGCTCGAGCTCGAGTTCGAGCTCGATGAGCTTTGTGAGCTCGAGCTCGAGTTCGAGCTCATCTGGCAGTAAACGAGCCGAGCTCGAGCCGTGAGCTGAAAAGCTCGACGAGCTCGAGCTCGAGCTCGAGCTCAGCTGTAAGGGCTCGAGCTCGAGCTCGAGCCCAGAAAATGAGCCGAGCTCGGCTCGAGCTCGGCTCGTTTACACCCCTACTTTGAGCTACAGGTTAAGTTGGAGGTTGGCTGAAAAAGTAGGCAATCACAGTGAGATGTGCTGTCGTCGTATAGATATTTATTCATGAAATGAAATCATGTCCTGATGATGCTTGTAGATTGATAGAAGACCATCGACATCTTCCGTTAAAAGGGTCCTCTCTCGTTTCGCCGCCATCCCTGTCACGAGAGGCTTCTCCACCATGAGCAACCAAGAAAACAACGCCACGCCCAACGACGACCCGCCCGCCCCACCACCCATATCCACAAAAAGCGCCGCCCCAAAATCACCCAAAGTCGAAGCAACCCCAGAAATCGAGAAGAAGTACGTCCACCGCGTGTACGACGCAATCGCACCACACTTCAGCTCCACGAGGTTCGCAAAGTGGCCCAAAGTCCAAACATTCCTAAACTCCCTCCCCTCGGGCTCACTCGTGCTGGACGCAGGCTGCGGCAACGGCAAGTACTTAGGCCTAAACCCTAACTGCCACTTCATCGGGTGCGACATCAGCGCACCCCTCGTCAGCATATGCTCGGAGAAGGGCCACGAAGTCTTGGTCGCCGACGCGGTCAACCTTCCCTTCCGCAGCTGCTATGGAGACGCTGCAATCTCCATAGCTGTCCTCCACCACCTCAGCACCGAGGGCCGTAGGAAGAGGGCCGTGGAGGAGCTAGTTAGGGTTACGAAGGCGGGCGGGCTCGTTTTGATCACTGTGTGGGCAAGGGAGCAAGAGGATAAGTCTTTGGTGAAAAAGTGGACGCCTTTGGCTGAGAGGTATTTGGATGGATGGGTCGGGACGGGCAGCCTGAGGGCGAGGAGCCCGTCTTCTTCTTCGGTTTCTTTGGAACGTATATTGGAGAATGGTGAAGAAGGGGCGGGCGACGGGCGTCAGCAAGAGTATTTTGTTCCGTGGCATTTGCCCTATCACCGAGCTGAAGTTGGTGGGGCTTCGTGTGCTTTGGCTGATGGGTTCGCTAGGAAGGACGATAGGAAGGGAGCTGTGGTTTATGACAGGTATTACCATGTCTTCGGCGAAGGCGAGCTTGAAAGGTGAGGACTTTGATGAGGATATTTTGATGTGTTTTGTTGGATGATGATATTCGTCAGATTCCTTCCTTATTTGAGTGTCGATGGAAAGGTTGAAATTACTGTCTTTTGTTTGTTTGTTTGTTCGCAGGTTGGTGGGCGATGTAGATGGCGCGGTGGTTGTTGACAAGTTTTATGACAAGTCAAACTGGTGCGTTCTCCTTGAGAAAACTTCTCAAAAGTTGTAGTTGATTATTTTCCAAGTATTTAAAAGGAGTTGTGTTGAACTTCGATCTTGTTGAGCCTTCTTCACAGTTGAAAATTGATGAATGTTTGAAATAGTAGCAGAAACACCAAACAAGGCCTTAATAGGTCATTTCTTTAATTTTTTGGCATGGGATCGCTCATTGTAAGTGGGCATGGAAACCTATTGGGCTCTAATGAGACCATTTAGAAATTATATCCCATTTGTGTTGCTTAATTTGGAGATATTGCATTAGGTTACGTGAATTCAAATCTCTGACCAAAGGTAAAGTGATATCGACATGCGGTAAAACTATAATTTAGTATATAAATATTTGAACGTTGAATTGCGACCATGTCAAGTGAGAAAAATGCATTTGCGACGACATCATCACAGTTGACCCAGGTGTTTGAGGCTTTGAGCAAGCAAATTTCTTAAAAGAATATTTATACTAATAGTTTCTATAATATCAAAAACAAATATGTATTTTTTCTTATATCGATCTGCAACGAAAGAAAAACTGTAACCATTTATTATTGTCGCATCGGCTATGCTAAAAGTATGAATTATTGCTTTATATCGGATAAAAAACAATTAATTAATCCATCAATGGGATAATAAAGTTGGTCAAACCTCAAAACGATTAAAGTAACCGAAAGATTACGTGTGCAAAACCGAAAAGGAGGAAACGCACCAAATGAGAGAAAACACACAGTTGTTGGTTGCGAATAATCCACAAACCAAAATGACAAATTTTCAAAGGAGAAATTTCATTCGCTTCTTAAATTTTCCAGAAAAAGAAATTAGAAAAATAGGAGTGGGAGAATAAATAAAAAAAAGTCAAGAGTTCACTACTGCTGACCGCGTGTTGCGTGTGGCAATAAATTCAACGAATTAATCTTTAATCAACTCACAAAAATCAGATCGATCTTGACGCGTCTTTCCTAGTAAATTTTGTCCAAAACGTAAGTAGATAATCATATAATAAACACCCACCCTTGCTTTACAGGTAGGTAATGCTTGATTGTTTGTGTATGTTCTTGGTGCTTTGTGGTATTTTATTTAGCTATTGCTGTATTGCATGTCTGCACAGCTGAAGAGCGTTTTGGCTTTTGTTGGGTTTCCTTTGCTTTCAAGTGTTTGAAGAAAGGTCTCTGAGGGAGTTGTGAGCTTCAAACGCCAAAAAATGGGAGGCGTCTGCTCAGGTGGTATGGTCAAGAGAAGCCGAAAAGAAGTTGGTATCGAGCATGATACGAGTTCTAATTTTTCTGGGAAGTTTTCCAATGGTAGTTTAGGAAGGCAGAATTATGATGATGGATACGATATGAATTCTGATGTTGATTATAACGAGTATGGTGATGAGCTTTTTGAGAAGAAGACACGAAATTTGTACGATTCTGGCGAGCTTTTCTTGTCGATTTCTCGTGAGTTGAAGCCTTCGACCCCAGCTAGGACTCATGGAAATAAGGTATGGTTGTTGGTGCGAATGCAAGTTACAATTTGATCTGATTCTCCAACTGTTTGTATTTCTGTAATTTGAAGTGTTTTTTTTTTTATGGTCTTTGAGATGTTTTAATTCATTTGCGGGCATGCATTGTGATTCAATTTGAGCTGTGGCTATTTGGTGGATTTATATCGTGCTTATTGGATTGCCGAGATCTTTAACATCTGTCATGGATAACGATTAGGGACAATCAAAACGTAACGTATCGTTATTTGATTTGCTCGCCATCATTTTTCGTAGTATTCTGGTTCAAACCTCTGCATTCAAATTATTCAGGCAACAAAGATCTATTAGTCGCCGCAAAGACCAAAGAAAGAAATAAAATTGACGCAAAAAATAATGCGGGGTTTGGAGTTTGGGAGCATACATGCATAGTTTGATGCAGAGAGTTATATTTTCTGTATCTCGTTGATTCAATAGATTTGATGTGATCATATCATAGCCTATGTTACTTCTTGATTTGAGATAAATGATCATCAAGAATAAGTTTTTCCTCACACTGACTGACTCTATTGATTTCCTCGTAATAGAATCCTCAAGTCACATCGTTTCTTGGAAAAGCACGCGTCGCAAGCTTAGAAAAAGCCGTGGAAGTTCTAGACACTCTAGGCAGCAGCATGACGAATCTGAACTCTGGTGGATTTAATACGGGTGTAAATTCTAGGGGAAATAAAATATCGATACTAGCTTTTGAAGTTGCCAATACTATAGCAAAGGGCACCAACCTTTTACAGTCTTTATCTGAAGAAAACATCCAAGTTATGAAGAAAGAAGTCTTGAACTCCGAAGGGGTCAAGCGTTTGGTTTCGACGGATACAAACGAGCTTCTCCGCCTTGCAGCTTCAGACAAAAGGTATCCCATTGAAGATAAAATGTCTTTCTTGATCTGCCATGATGTAAAGAACTCCCCTTTTTTTTTGTAATTTTGTTGGAAGTTTACTCCTGTCTCACGTTCTTTGAGCAGGGAGGAGTTTGATGTATTTTCCCGGGAAGTTATTAGGTTTGGGAATTTGTGTAAGGACCCACAGTGGCATAATTTAGATAGGTTTTTCGCAAAGTAAGTGATGCTTTTTTTTCTTCATAATTTTTCTGAAATGCTGACGTTCTTCTCCGAAAGAGACACAATTCTTATTAATTCCTCTGCATTTCGTATTAATTGCTTAATTTATAGGTTAGATGCGGATACTGACTTTCAGAAGCAATCGCTAGAAGAAACAGAAATGACTATGCACGAACTGACCACTCTTGCTCAGTATACATCTGTAAGTTAAATTTGTTCCAAGCTTTCGTAATATCTTTCTTAATTGTTTTCATATTTTAGAGTCCATGTGTCCTTATTGAAGAGTTCGTTGTTTCTTTGTCGCAGGAATTATATCACGAGCTGCATGCTTTGGATAGATTTGAGCAAGATTATCAGAGGAAGCTTGATGAAGTAACTTCATTAAACCTCCCTCGTAAAGGTAGTAGTTACACAAACATTTTTAAGTAGTCAGAATGCATAAGAAATGTTACAAAAGGACAAAAGTCTTCTACATATAGAGACGATCTCTAATCTTCGTTTTCTATTGGTGTAGTTATATTTGTAGAATCTGCAAGGGACATAGATTCTTTTTCCATGGATACTATATCTCTTATAACATGTTTATTATCTGTAGGAGAGGCACTCACAATGTTGCTAAGTGAGCTCAAACATCAGCGGAAACTTGTAAGGAGCTTGAAAAAGAAATCACTCTGGTCAAGAAGTTTGGAGCAGGTATGTTTCCATACTTGTTTCTCCTTACTCATCATTGACTTCGACCAATATATATAAGAATTTATGTTGTTTTTCTTGGCACAGATTATGGAGAAACTTGTTGATATCGTCACTTTCATTCATCAAGAAATCTCGGACGTATTTGGGGACAATGGTACGCTCATAGAAGACACCAGCTTGAAACGCTGAAGTTTGATTTAATATACATATTATTGAAACCATGTCTTACAAACTTTCCGAGATAATCTATCTCCATTCTTACACCATCCTATCCTTCATGGCTCAGGTTTGTCAAAATCAGACAAGGGTTCATCTGCCAAACCAGAAAGGCTAGGCCCTGCAGGCCTTGCTTTACATTACGCAAATATAATAACTCAAATCGACAACATTGTAAGTTATTACTTCTCGGCTGATACAAAAACCATATACAACTATAGAATGTTTTTTTAAGGGCAAATAATGGTGTTAAGTGCAGTGTAGTCACTGCAACTATCCATTTCTTTTTTGTTACTACATGACTTGCTCTTGCATGCATTTAACTATGGTTCTCTGCGTTCACGTTTTTTTTTTTATCTTTGGTTTCATTGTAAGGCATCACGGCCGACGTCTCTTCCTCCTAATATGAGAGACACGTTGTACAACGGCTTGCCGCCAAATGTCAAGTCAGCCCTTCGATCGGAAATACAGCTACTTGATGCCAAGGAAAAGGTATTATATTAATATTATCTCCTTTTTCTTAGCATTTAGATCTTTTGGCAAGGTGTATCCGCGTGCCTTCCGTTGTAATAAATCTAAAATTAGCTGCTTTTTACACAACTTTTTTGCTTATATTTCAGCTCACAGTCCCTCAAATCAAAGCTGAGATGGAGAAAACTCTTGGCTGGCTTGTCCCTGTAGCAACAGACACAACCAAGTAAGAAAGAGCACATTTAAATATTTGAAGTTAAGAAATTGTACGCTCAATTTGTGGTTTTTGGTCAAAGCCCTTGAATCTAACGCTCTTCTTTTTCCGATCTTAATCTCAGAGCACATCAAGGATTTGGATGGGTGGGTGAATGGGCCAACAAAGGGTAATAAGAACTCAGCACAGATCAAATCAGCTCTTGAAAATTACTCTCTTTCTCACTAACATCTGCATGCGAAACTAACCAAACTACTGTTTTCGTTCCCAAACAGTCACGAGTTCGGTAAGAAATCAACCGCCCCAAACGCCATCGTTCGCCTGCAAACCCTTTACCACGCCGACAAGGGAAAGGTCGAATCTTGCATTTTGGGGCTCATAACTCTTCTCCATCGACTCATCATCCTCGTGAGGTACAGAGACAATGGAGTCAGAACTCTGCCCTTCAATGCTCCATCTCGAATGGGATCGTCGAAGCTTACAACGTTTTTCGACGGTTCGAAGGAACCGAATCGATCGCAGTTGTCTGCCGAGGACAGAGATCTGCTCGAGAATGTAATGAGTAGGAGGAGGAAATTCTTGCCTGGGCTGAGCAAAAGCCAAGAATTTGCGACGGCGAAGGAGAAGAAGATCAAGTTTAAGGTTAGGGCTTCGAGTCGAAGTACTGGGAATTCTCCGGAAAGGGAAGTCGATAAGCGTCGAAATGCCATCGACGTTTTGGACGTGTTAGATGGCTTGGATTCGAAGTTTTCAGTTGCTGTGTGATTCTTTTATTTGATTCTCTACCCAGAAAACATGCTACGTGCTCGCGTTTGTATATAATAGTTGGAAAAACATGCATAGTTTTGAATGTCGAAGCATATTAATTTTGCGAAGAGAAAAATAAAGAAAGTGACTGACGGCACATCCTAAAAATATCTCGAGTTCTTTTGTGACATATACTTTATTCGTTATAAATAATTAAAAGAAAAATCAAGATTAGAACAAGCGTCAGCGATATTTTGCTTTTTTGCACAACGATGTCAAAAGCGCTGTGCATCTCAACTTTTTAGCACCGTACAAAATAAGAAAAAATCGCGATACTTGGAATTGGAATATGCAGCATTTATACGCCTCATAAAAATTCCATCATAAGAGTAAATTGCAGTTCGAATTTGCTTTACGTATAATCACATCTGTTCGAGTTGACTTCCATATCTCATTTTCTTGAACACCCAACGAAATAATGGACGGCCGTGCAATAAAGACAAAGTTACTTTTTGAATTCCGTGCAATAAAGACAAAGTTACTTTTTGAATTCTTTGTAATCATATACGTTTTTTAACATGCATTCCCCACACGCTTCAAACCACAATCTGTTGGGAACATAATATAAAACGACATTAAACAATCTACAATATTTCGCGTTTCACTGAAAGTTCACGAAATCCCACTTGCCCATATGTTATCGAAGGCCCACTCCTTGCAATTTACGACACTATTGAAATGAAAAATAATCGTTTCTCAACGCACAATATATACCTATATAAGGCCACTTGTTCATTGTAAATTCCCATTCTATGTCCTTCAAACATTTAGAGGAAGGAGAAGAAATAAGGTTCTCTCAGTTCCTACTTCCTTCTTCTTCTTCTTCTTCTTCTTCTTCAAGAACATCACAGCAAATCTCATTATACGCCTCAAATAATGGCTGAGAAACAACAATTCTACTTCAACATTCTTCTCTTCTTTATCGCATTCAACTCTTTCATAGCAGGTACGACGTCGTATCATCAGTCGATCCCATCTTCTTCTTCTTCTTCATCATAGCTGTTTCAATCTTGGCTTGATTTGAAAAAATCTATGCTTCTACTGTGCAGACGTATACTCATCGGCGGCATTCACACTAGTAAATAAGTGCTCCTTCACAGTCTGGCCGGGAATACTCTCCAACGCCGGAATCTCGCCGTTGACCACCACCGGCTTCGCCTTGCAGCCCACCGAGTCACGAGTCGTCAACGCCCCTGACTCGTGGGGCGGCCGTTTCTGGGCCCGCACCCACTGCTCGACGGACTCCGCCGGTAAATTCTCGTGCCTCACCGGCGACTGCGGCTCAGGCAGGTTGGAATGCGCCGGCCGAGGCGCGGATCCTCCGGCGACGCTGGCGGAGTTCAAGCTCGACGGCGATTCGGGGAGGGACTTCTACGACGTGAGCCTCGTCGACGGCTACAACCTTCCGATGCTGGTGGTGCCGACGGGATCCAACTGCACGGCGGCGGGATGCGTGTCGGACCTCAACGCCGACTGTCCCGGCGAGCTCAGGGTGACGAGCGGCGCCTCGGACGGCGGCGGCGCCGTCGCGTGCAGGAGCGCGTGCGACGCGTTCAAGAGCGACGAGTACTGCTGCAGCGGAAGGTACGGAACGCCCGACGCCTGCAGGCCGTCGCGGTACTCGGAGGCGTTCAAGAGCGCGTGTCCCCACGCGTACAGCTACGCGTACGACGATCCGACCAGCACGTTCACGTGCGGCGCCGGCGGCGACTACGTCATAACGTTCTGTCCTTCGCCGGGGACGAGGTGCGTATTATATTACGGAAATATTAATTAGCTACAAATATTTCATTTAATTATTATTATTTTTTTCAATCGGCAGTAAGAAATCATCATCAAGTACACAAAACCCAGAATCAGATAATAATCCTCAGATGGACGGAAGCATGATTTACGAAGGCGCGTTAGATGCAAACAACAATGCACCGTCCACGCGCCGCCGCGTACTGGGGATGGCCGTCGCTGTCGTGGCGGCCATGTGCCAGCTGTTATAAAACTTAAAGAATCTTGGAATTACTTGGGCCCACTTATCTTATCGGACATTGACATGGGCCCTTTTGTGTTGTGGGCCCACTACGCAAGCATGGCCCATGTGACATGGAAGTGAGTCATTGTTCAATAAAACGTTACGATTTTTATTTTAGTGTTGAGGAGCTGGCCCTAAAACACACCACAGAATAGAGATTGATTGAATTGATTGGTGGGATATTTTGTTTTTTTCATAATGTTTTGATAGTATAAGATAGTAAACTATTGTTTTCCATAACGACTACGTAAATAATGTAACAATAGTTGCATATCATTGTCATATGAGGGGTTGCGAGTACGGAAAAGCCAAGGTCCTTATTTATTTGGTGTGAAGTAATTAGAAATTAGAATATAAGATGATAAGGTTAATAATTGCAGTAGTGGGAGTAGCTAGGTATGGGTAGTAGTAAGCATGCATGCGGATGAATAAGATATTATTTTCATATTAGTATATATGAAACCAAATATAATGAAATTAATCAGATTTAGTATATAAAGCAAACATGCTACTCCGTTTAATAATTTATAATAAATGCTATTGAGCCCATTTAACTAAATTAACTTGAAAAATATTTCAGCCTACTGAGCCCAGTTCAAAATCAACTAATTAGATATTGGCGACGTATTTCCACCTTCTAGCAACATTGCAAACACACGTATATGTATCATATACTTTTTTTATATAGAATAATTAGTAGTATTGGCATAAAAATCTAAATTGGTTCTTGGTTAGCTTTCGATAAAAAATATCTTGGTCGTTGGAACTTAATGGTGTTTATCCATCCATCTCAACTTGTTCATTGTGGACTTCGTAGCTGCAATTTCATACAGTAGAAACTCTATAAATTAATACGGTTGGGACTGGCCAAATTTATTAATTAAAAGAGTTATTAATTAATCGATAAATTAATAAATTCATATTTTATTAATTTGTAGTGTATATAACTTTCAACTTCCCAAACATCAAATGCAAGGGGAAATTTCTTGTTGACCTATGAGAAAACAATGCCAGGAATTCTTACAATGATAAGGACAACTAGAGATAATATGCAAGGGTAAATTGATTTCAACAAAAAACAAATGACAATTGATTCATTTTTCAAGTAATCTTGTTCATGTAATATGAGAATATATTTACATATGGAATAATTAATTTATAATTTATACGGGACCTATAGAAATTATCAAAAGTCTATTATCTTATAATTTTAGAGAATTATTAATTTAGTACGTTATCCCCGAGTCGGGACCGCCGGAAATATTATATTAAAGAGTTTATTAAATTATCGAGTATTAATTTATAGAGTTTCTACTGTATGTATATATATATATATCTAATATGATACAGATATGAAACTGAATAAATATCAATGTTACTTCTATTATTATCAATAATTTATTTTTCAATCTTTCTTAAGAAAAGGTTAAAAAAAACAGCAACTCCCAAAGAAGCATTAAATCCTCCAAACCTACAATTCAATTCACCTAAAATTACAATGAAACGCCTCCTTTTGATCGCAATGTTCTAGAGAGTTCAATGCGTTTTATTTATTTTCTTTTTCCATTTTACTTGAATTAATTATTATAGTACACATAGAAAGAAAAAAAGAAAAATGACGAACGTTTCCGATGCGGTGGCGGGGAACCTAACGACGATCTATCTGCTGATCATGGCGTTGATGAAGGTGTACGGATCGGTCGCCGGAAAGAGCTACGGAGGTTGCTGCGTTTTGATCTCGTCGACGGTGGTTGTGGTGGTTGTTCTGCTGTGTAGCCTGGCGTGGGACGTGTCTCGTAAGGGGCGCACGCGCTGATGGTGGCGCGTGGAGATGGAGACCACGAGATGTGTCGCGGTGGGATTTGCTGGCACGGCGTTGCTGTCAAATCTCCGGCGTCTCAGGTCCGATTTCGGCTTCCTCCTCAGCACCATCGTCATAATCAATAGAATTAGAGAAGTAGTTAAAAGAAAAATTACGAGGAATGACAAATAAAGTTTTCTTACGAAGTATATTATATATTTTGTGTTGAATCCAACCGATCACTTGTTTGATATTGTTTCGAGTTTTTGCAGGTTACATCATGTACATGAAATTCGAGAATTTTGTTTATTCTTATTCTAATGTTTAAAGATCATGCGATTGCTTGGATAAGAGATTAATCTTAGATTTTGGTTTTTCTGCTGATGATAATAATATTATACGGGTTGAAGAGATCAAACTCAAACGTACAAGAGAAAGACGAACAAAAATCAAACAAGAAAAAAACCCCGTAATATAAGATTCGTAGTTAGTTAACTTTATTTTGGGAGAGTCTCTCAACTCAAAACAATTTGTCTTTTTCTTTGTGAAGGAGAAAACTGTTGGAAATTTTACAGTGTGCAGAACTGCTATCATGCGGAATAATAATATGCGGTAGTGCTTATTATATAGATGGAATAATAGGTTGATATGGCATATACGATGTTAAGTGATTTTTACTCCATAATGATATAATAATTACATGCACTATAGAATACTGAAAAAAACAACAGACATAAGGCAGCCATATCGCACCATATCATAGACTTATATTAAGATAACATCACCAAATATCAAAAAAGTAGATCCATCTCTTGTCATTATGTACGATTAATCAACCGTGGGCTATTCTTATTTATTAATAGTCATATATAGTTGCTGATAATGACTTAATAATATCCATTCATTTCTCACGGATGGTCAAGATGGCTAATTAGTATCATTTAACACCCCTCGTAATTTGCAATCTTGACTTGATTCTTGAACTTCTCTGTTGTTATCGCCTTGGTTAGCATGTCCGCTGGTTGGTCATTTGTATTGGCGAATTCCATGCGAATTTCTCCTTGAGTCACCAACTCTCGAATGAAATGATGACAAAGTTCGATGTGCTTGCTTCTTGCATGAAACACGGGATTTTTCGTCATCGCGATCGCTGACATTATCACAGTGTATTGTGGTTGGTTCCTTCTGCTCAAACTTTAAATCTTTCAAGATTCTTCTAAGCCAAACTGCTTCACAAGCGGCGTCAGTAGCAGCAATATATTCGGCCTCCGAAGAAGATAACGCAATTGATTTTTGCTTTCTTGAGCTCCATGATATTATGTTTGAACCAAGACAGAAAATATAGCCGGAAGTACTTTTTCGATCATCCACCGAACCGGCCCAATCACTATCGCTATACCCGACCAGATGAAAATTTTCTTCCTTTTTAAATTCGATGCCAAGACTTTTGGTCCCTTTTAAGTACCTCAATATACATTTTGCGGCAACGAAATGAATTTTACTTGGTTCGTTCATGAAACGAGATAGGAGACTAACCGAATAGGTGATGTCCGGTCTAGTGTTAAGATAGAGTAACGGACCAATCAACTTCCGATAAAGATTCTCATAAGCCTTTTCAGCATCATCATGAATTTGAATTTTCTCGTTTAGAGCCATCGGGGTTGACAGTGGCTTGCAGTCGCTCATGCGGAATTTCTTGAGAAGATCGTCGATGTATTTTTCTTGAGATAGAAAAATTCTTCCCGGCCTTTGCTTCACTTGAATCCCAAGAAAATATTGCATTTTCCCTAAGTCCGTCATTTCAAAGTTCTTCATCATTGCCTTCTTGAATTCATCCACCATGGTTTGATTGTCCCAAAATAAATCAAGTCATCAACATAAAGGCAAATAACAAGAAAGTCATTACCTGAGTTTTTCACATAAAGTGATGATTCGCTTGGGCTTCGGTTGAAACCTAATTCAATAAAATAGCCATTTATTTTGCTATTCCAAGCGCGTGGCGCTTGTTTTAACCTGTATAGAGCCTTTTCAATCGATAGACCTTCGCTTCGTGGCCTTCAACTTTATATCCTTCGGGTTGCTCGACAAATACCTCCTCCTTGATTTCACCATATAGGAATGCTGATTTTACATCAAGTTGATAAACAGTTACCTCGTGTTGGGCGGCTAAGGCAAGAACTGTTCGAATAGTCTCAATCCGGGGCACGGGCGCAAATGTTTCGGTGAAGTCGACTCCATGCTTTTGAGAGTAGCCTTTAGCAACGAGCCGAGCTTTATATTTTTGGATTGCGCCTTTCTCGTATACTTGATCTTGTATATTTTTGTATTGCGCCTCGCGGGGAAAAATCTGTCCCCGTCCCCGCCCCGCGGGGACAAAAACTCGGGGATTCCCCGCCCAGCCCCACTGACATCCCTCCTCGCAACCCTAATGAGAGAGCTAGATTCATCGTACAATAATATAACTACAACACCACAATTTGGCCTATTAAATGTATACGGTTGTTAGTTAAATTGCTACTCCTACGACTATTAATTCCATGGTCTCTCTCTGACAGATCATCTTAATATATTAGTATCCCTTCACACTCCTCTGCCTATTGGCTTGATGATCTCCTACGACTTAATTAACTGCTCTACTATATGAAAAAAAAAAAAAACAATTAATAGCCGTTACTGTTCACCATCTTCTTCGATCGACCTGATCTGAAGAAAAATAACTCGGTTCCACACCACGATTATTCGGCGGCGTTCCCGTTCTAAAATCGCCGTTCCACCCGAAAAAACGCCGATCCGACCGTTTTCACGGCCGCTGCAATCAGATCCGATAAAAGACCGGAACTTTGGCACGGAGACCATCGTTCCGGCCGTCTTTACGGCGATCCAGATTGATACGTTGAAGGGAGAGTGGAGCATCTCGATATATATGATGATCCACAGCCCAGAAAATATGGTAACTGTATTCTATGACGAAATACTAGCTTATGTTTCAAGATTTAGGAGGCTTATGCAGTGACTTTTTCATATTATTTTCTACAGGTTTTAGGATTGCGAAATAAAGGTTGCTGCGGAACGGGGAACATAGAGGTGGCGGCGTTTCACTGCAAATATACGCGTTCGAACGTCTCGGATTATATATATTCTGGGATAGCTTGCATCTTACAGAGAAAGCTTATAGGATTAGATTTTCAAGATAATCAAGGACCTCAATATCTCATGTAGATTTGCAGTAGTTTTTTCTTACACAGGACCTGTACGATGAGGATGAAGATTAACTGATGAATATAAATTATTATTATGACTTAGTTTTGATTTACAAGACTATCTATACCTTGAAAAACAACATGGTCTCGATTAAATCAATGAATGTAAAAAACTATAGCATTAACATATCTTAATCAACATGGTCGGTCTCGATTTAATGCTTCCTCCCTTCCACTTAGACTGTAATTTTGAATAGATTTTTCTCTTTTGTCCCCCCATTCAAGTTGTCACAAAAGGTTTTTTTGCCTTGTATGTTCAACTTCAGCCTTTCTCGTGATCCACGCCGTCAATTATTTGACGATGTGAGTGCAATAAATAAATATGTAGGCGCTTCCATATAACCCACCACACACCCTAAGACAACACACGCATGTAGATTTAATTGCATGTAGATATAATATCTATGAGTAGCCTTTTTACTTCCACCGATTACATCTCATAACACAAAGAAAGCCTTGAGCGAATTCTCTTGGCACACGTAAAGATGATGCGTTCTTTCTTTCTACTTTCAGTTCAACTATCTCTTCTTCTTCTTTCTTCATACAACAACGTAGTCCTAGCGACTGTGATAAATCTTCCCTCAGATTTCAAAGTCCCAGCAGTTTTCTTCTTCGGAGACTCGATCGTAGATTCTGGTAATAACAACAACCTCATAACAACTGCAAAGTGTAACTATCCCCCTTATGGCCAGAACTTCATGGGAGGTAAACCAACTGGGAGATTCTCAAATGGTTTGGTCCCTTCCGATCTCGTAGGTAATATACTTTACAACAACTTTGTAAGAAATATGCATGAAGTATATATATATATACAGAAAACCCTTATTTAATAACCCTATCTCATATACATATCTACACAATTTTGAACCTTTTTATTCATGCAGCTGAAATATTGGGTGTAAAACCCCTTTTGCCAGCTTACCTCGACCCTTCTCTCAAGCCCGAGGATCTCCTAACTGGGGTTAATTTTGCCTCGGGCGGCGCTGGTTATGACCCTCTAACATCCTCCCTCACGGTAACCTTTTAAACTTCGATCGATTTTGATTACTACGAAGAAAAACCATATTATGACGAAGACTGATCTAAATTTACAAAACGCAGACATGCTATTCGTTGCCCGATCAGATAGGGCTGTTCAAGGATTACACGGGAAAGCTGAAGAAAATGGTGGGCGAGGAAAGGGCCACCGAAATTATAAGCCAAGCGATCGTCGTAGTTGTGGCTGGAAGCAACGACATCACAAATACGTACTTTCTCACGCCTTTCAGACAACCTCACTACGACGTCGATTCTTACACCGATTTTCTTTTAGGCCATACTTCAAGCTTTGTTCAGGTACATAACTTACTATACACCATTATAATGCATACATCTAAAGGGTGTGTGGCTAGATAAATACACATTATGTATGTATATATGTTTATAAATCTTAGGACTTGTACAAACTTGGAGTCCGAAGGATGGGGGTGTTCAGCTTGCCGCCATGTGGATGCCTGCCATCCCAGAGAACGCTGAGGGGCGGGATTGAAAGGAAGTGCGTCGATTATTACAACGATGCAGTGAAGTTATTCAATTCTAAGCTCGAAAATAAGCTTTCGTCGCTCATGGGCGAGCTCGAAGGATCGATCGTGGGCTACCTCGACGTGTACAACCTTCCACTCGCTCTCATTCAAAACCCTCAGAAATACGGTAAGCATATGTCGATGAACGAGGCATTATTTCTTCTTCACGGCCTGTCATAGAAAAAGACACTTACATTCAAAATACATACATAAAATATATAACATGTTAATTCATTAATGTTGTAAAAATGAACAGGGTTTAAGGTATCAGACAGAGGGTGTTGTGGGACAGGGAAGATAGAGGTTACAGCTCTTTGTAGGGTTCCATGCCCAAATGTGTCTGACTATGTTTTCTGGGACAGTTTTCATCCTTCGGAAAAGGCTTATAGGATTCTTGTTGATCAGATACTCAAGGACTTTGTCAAGAGATATATTTCCTAGTTATTCTAAGCTCTTTTATTTGTCATCGAATATGAATAAAAACCATTTTGCTATGTAATAAAATCATGGCTGCAAACTGCTAAAGATGGTCTTTTGTTATATACTTCAGAAAATATGTAGACATACATATATATATATATATATATATATATATATTATATGATCATACATCATTTTTTTTTTCGGAAGGAATACATCATTTAATAATAACGAGCATCCAATCCAAGCTTCCTCCGTGTGATTATCCATATCTTAATTCTTAATAAAAAAAACAATCTACTAGATATTTCAGTTATGATCAGCTGCCAGAACGTGACAGCCATAAAGCTTGGTACCATGCAAGCACTTTAATTATTACTAGAAAAGCTATATGCCCTTTTATTAATAACACATGTATTGATTGGGTTTTTGTTATTTATTGCACGAAGGTACAATTATTCATTCATTGTTTAATGGCCATGTTTAATATCGTAGGTAAGGTGAGGATCATTAATATGTATGACTCATTACACTACAAAAATAAAAATTTTTAGTCGCAACTTATTTCGTCACTATATGTAGTAAAATTGTCACTGTAATAACCTAGTGATGACTTTACATGTTGTCACTATGTCGTGACTATAGACATTGTCACTAAATAATTAGTGACGACTAGCATGCTCATCGTTATAAATCGATGCTTTAGTGATACAACATATCATCACAAAAGACATGCTTTAGCCACGTGACTTTCCCGCCACTATTAACTGGTGCTTTAGTGACATGCCGTTCTCGCCACAATAAACCGACCTTTTAGCCTCAACTAAAATTTGTCACTATAAATTAATCTTTTAGTCACGCACTATTTTTATCGCTATAATTAATCTTATAGTCGGATACTACTGTTGTCACCAAAAAGTAAAATTCGCCACTATATGTTTTTTAAATTTAATCATTATTATAATTAAATTAATTTATAAATTATTGGTATTTTGTGAAAATTGATTTCTAGCTATAATTTTCATTTATAGTGATAACTCGTAAATTCAATATAGTGATGACAACATTAAATGGTCGTTTATCATAAAAAACCAAATTCAAATTCGATATATATATATATATATATTATATACGTAACAATGGATCATTAATTAAATAGAAAAAAGAAAGAAAGAAAACTCACTAATATAGAATCAGCAACCAATAAAACAAATGCAAAGGTTTCATAAACTACGTCAGAAAACCACAAGCAACAAAAAGAAAATCAGGGCCACATCTATTCTAGCTTGCTTGAATACGACCGGCAGCTAACTTACATCATTAGGTTGATGGTTGAATACGACCGGGCACGCTTATGCTCTGAATGATGGAAGGAAGCTGGCTTTTGAGAATAGCTTCTACTTGAGAATGTACTTGGGATTCTTGATTGTTGAGTTGAGACTCTAAGACCTCCAATCGTAAAGCCAGCTCGTCATTCTTTTTCTTGAGTGACTCTTGAGTTTCGTCAATTCTTTCTCAACAATAAATATTTTTTTTTGTAGTATTAGATGATGTATCTAACTTCCATGGAACGTATGGCGTGATGGAGAAACCTAATCTAACAAATGAATGTCACATTGAAGAAGAAACCTTGGGAAGTTAATAAAATTGGTATTATTACTTTTTGTTTTGCAGTCCAGCAGCAAGAAATTTTTGTTTTGATATGTTATCCCTTGAATTGAAAATGCTAACTTAAGAATGACAATTATAACAAACGCGAGGGTATATCTGTAATTATGAAGTCTCGGACCTCCTTGCGAATTATAAAATATATATTTATATGTCGCCGTCGTTTTTTTCCTCTTTTCCAATTAACCCCAAAATTTTTCCCCGATCTATCGAAAGGATGTCATCTGCGACGGAAAACGGCGGCGGCGGTCGGAAATTAACCCTGCGCAGCTCCGATGGGGAAGTATTTGAGATCGAGGAACGCGTAGCTTTGGAATCTCAGACCATCAAGCACATGATCGAAGACGATTGCGCGGATAGCGTGATTCCTCTACCGAATGTCTCGGGGAAAATCCTCTCCAAAATCATCGAGTACTGCAAGCGTCACGTCGACGCTGCGTATGCTTCTGCGGAGAAGACGGCCTCCGGAGATGGGGACAAGGTCGCCGGTGCTGCGTCCGATGAAGATCTGAAGGCTTTTGACGCCGATTTTGTGAGAGTTGACCAGGGAACGCTATTTGATCTCATCTTGGTACGTACTGCTCCGATCTACGCTGGGATTCGTTTATTGTGTATTACGCCTCGCAAATTGATATACATCTAATCTTGTGTGCATTGCTATGCAAATTGGCATGTATGCGCGGAATGCGAGACAAAAATTGGTTCTTGTGCATTTTGTGGCTGAATTAATTAAATTGGACTTGATAAGCTACGGGAACAAGCTGGTTTAACTTGTTATTGAGCTTCCATTTTCTCAAAGGCGGTTGTTGTAATCGAGCCAAATGTGTCTCAAATCCTGTAAATAGATCATTATAATATCAAATCCTTGATTCACTTGCGTGTTGGACACTGCTGTGTGAAGCCAAGCTTGATTTATAGTTGAAGAGTCAGACATGTTCCCATATGATGATGGCTATATAGCGATAGAAGCTAAACTAGTTATGCAGCTTGTGCAGAATGCTATGTCATGTTTTCCTTTTTGATAGATCGAAGTCTGAGTACTCGTTGGACATATCATCGTTCTTGGAGAAGAACATAGTGGGATACTAACAATATGTTTGCTTCGTTGATTCCCAAGGCTGCGAACTACTTAAACATCAAGAATCTGCTAGACCTCACTTGCCAGACCGTAGCTGACATGATCAAGGGAAAGACTCCCGAGGAGATACGCGCCACGTTCAATATCAAGAACGATTTCACACCTGAAGAGGAAGAAGAAGTTCGAAGAGAGAACCAATGGGCGTTTGAATAGACTAAGTTTCATCTACGTCTTCTCATCTGATATTGAGAGAATATTCTATGAAGGTATGCTTGTAATGTATGTTCAGTTCGGTTTGATGATCTGTGCTTCTAGTACCATATTTTGAAATTCTGTTGGCCTGAGAATAAATTTTATCTTTGGCTCTTCTTAATTTTTGGGAATCGTTACAACCGTTGCATTAACAAGATTACTAGACGACAGTTAATTGATAACGTCGAAAGCTGCTTGATGATGTAAATCGTAAGTTCATTATAAATTTCCTATCTACTTCATGAAAGTTACAATTAACGTAGAACGAAATGTTATTCTTTCTCCAATGGCTGAATGAAGTAGGACCAATTCGTGCGTTAATCGTAATTACCAGGTAAGACCATATGCCATGACTTTAATATAAAATAACACGAGTCAGCTAAACAGCTACTAAGATCAACTTGGTAGAAAATAAAGGGAAAAGATGGACAAAGTATACGAAGTGTAACAACTTTTTTAGCAAAATGACAAAGTTAACTCGTTGGAGAGTAGGCTGTCTCTTAATCGTGAAATCAAGACTCTCCAAATGAAAAGAAAAAAGAAAAGAAACGAAATTATTAATCCTGATGGAAAATTGAACGGAAATCGACGTGAACCACTCATGAAGTTGAAGGAAATTTCTATTTATTCAAACCACCTCACCTCAACAACGAGCTCTATATATAGTGGCATAGTGCGATATTCTTACTCGTCGAATATCAACCAATAAACATTTTCACATACACATACAAATTACATACATATATAAGCTTTTTATAGTTACTGAGGAACATCGATCTATGGCTCAGACAACTCCAAACCATACGCAGACAGTTTCGGGCTGGGCAGCCCACGACTCTTCTGGCAAGATCACTCCATATATCTTCAAGCGCAGGTAAAATTAACAAAACAATATACAACTTAATCATTACAGGGTTTTACTTACTAGACACTATCAGGAATTTTCAATGTGTTCTTATATTTTTTATCAACTGTTTCAGGGAAAATGGCATCAACGATGTTACAATAAAGATCGTCTATTGTGGTATATGTCATACTGATCTTCACAGCGCAAAGAACGAGTGGGGCATAACCATGTACCCTGTTGTTCCAGGGTAAGCTATATATCGAATATATCACCGTTTAATTATAAATTTTGACCTCTACAAAATTAACTTGAGAAAAATACAGACATGAAATTGTTGGGATCATTACGAAAGTGGGAAGCAACGCCACGACGAAGTTCAAGAACGGCGACCGCGTCGGCGTCGGATTCATAGCCGCCACCTGCCTTAGCTGCGAATTCTGCGGCGGAGGACAAGAAAACTACTGCGATAAGCTTCAGTGCGTCTCCAACGGCGTTTTCTGGGATGGGAGCATCACTTACGGCGGCTATTCCAAATTCCTCGTGGCAGATTACAGGTAAGAAAAAAAAAAGACGCAATTTTTATTTTCTTGAACGCTGACAAAATCGAATCGAAAATCGCGACGCAGATACGTCGTGCATATTCCCGACTCTCTGCCCATGGACGCGGCGGCGCCGCTCTTGTGCGCCGGCATCACCGTGTACAGTCCGATGAGAGACAACGGCCTAATAACTTCGCCGGGGAAAAGAGTGGGCATCGTCGGCCTCGGCGGTTTGGGGCACATCGCCGTGAAATTTGCAAAGGCGTTCGGCCACCACGTCACCGTAATAAGCACATCTCCTTCTAAAGAGAAGGAATGCAAAGAGAGGTTGGGCGCCCACGATTTCATTTTGAGCACGGATGCAAAGCAAATGGAGGTTAGTTAGTTCCCATGGTTTTCATCTTGCCTATGATTCGACCCAAAGTTGGTAATGATTACTTTGTTTACTACAGTCAAAGAAGAGGGGACTAGACTTCATATTGGATACTGTGTCAGCGAAGCATTCACTGGGTCCCATTTTAGAGCTGTTGAAGATCAGTGGAAGCTTAGTGGTTGTGGGTGCGCCGGAGAAGCCCGTGGAATTGCCGGCTTTCCCTCTGCTATTTGGTAAGAGGGCTGTGAAGGGAAGCATCATAGGAGGAATCGAAGAGACTCAAGAAATGATGGATTTTTGTGGGAGGAGAAGCATCGCATGCGACGTTGAAGTTGTCTCTGTGGATAAAATCAATGACGCTTTTGATCGCTTGGCCAAGAACGATGTTAGGTATCGATTTGTCATCGACATAGCTGGAGAAGCTGCGAAACTCTAGGGCTTGGGGGAAATAATCATTCATCTTTTAGTGTTTAATGTTGTAATGTAATAAGGCTTGAGTCTTGGTTAAAAAAAAAGGGCATTCGATAGCCATTATTATTATATTATTCTTTAATTCAAATATGCAAAACGTAGGAAATAAAGTGTTAGAAAATTTATAGTTGATTTTATAAATTAATTATATGAATGAGGAATTTAGAAAATTATTTTTATTTGAATTGGGCTTTGGAAAAATCTATCGGGCTTTTGGCCCAATAACGGCCCGACTTCTAGAAGGCCCAACTTCTAGAAGTTGGGATAATGCTTAGTGATGAAATGATGGAGTGGTTAAAAAACCACTCCTCAAAAACCAACGTGTGTTTCATCATTAAAAAAAAAAATTATATTTTTTATTCCAATATTTTGGCTATAAATAGGTCATTTGGCCTAAGGAAAAAATACAACAAAAATAATAAGAAAAATAAGAGAAAGAAATATATAAATATCTCTCAAAATTTATTCTGCTATTATTCTTATTCCGTTCGTAGTCGGTGTCGTTTTTGTGCTAAATGAACGCCGTGTTTTTTCGAAGTATCCTGGGAAATAGACGCTCGTTAAAAAACCTCTAGCACATACGTGAGGGAGCGAATCTATTTTAAGGAAATTCTGTACTACACAATCTTCGAATATTTTTCTTTCCCAGCCAACAATCTTAAAATAGATCGACGATCCCGCAACGATGTCAGACTACGTGGACTTCCTCAGCAACCAACAGTCTATGGCGAACGAAGAAAACGTTGACGTTCCTCCTCCTACTTTTGTCCCCACCGCCATACCTATTGTTACGAAGCCAACCGTACCAGTCAACCACCTGAAGAAGCCGGAGAAATTTATGGGGACAGCCTCCACGTTCAAAAGATGGCAACAGAAGATGCTCTTCTACCTCACCACGCTGAACCTGGCAACATTCCTGAAAGAGGTCGAGCCCAAGGTGAACGACGGCGAGACGAACGCGGAGGTCGTGATCGCTGTTGATGCATGGAAACACTCTGATTTCCTGTGTCGTAATTACATTCTGAATGCCCTAAGCGATACTCTGTACAGCGTGTATGGTGCGGTCGCTACGGCTAAGGAATTGTGGGAATCGTTAGACCGGAAATATAAAACTGAGGATGCCGGCACAAAGAAATTTGTTGTCGGACGGTTCCTTGATTATAAGATGGTCGATTCCAAGACTGTGATCAGTCAGGTGCAGGAGATCCAGTTAATCTTGCACGAGATCCATGCAGAAAGGATGGTTCTGAGTGAATCTTTCCAAGTTGCGGCTATTATTGAAAAGCTGCCGCCGGGCTGGAAAGACTTCAAAAACTATCTCAAGCATAAGCGCAAGGAGATGTCTTTGGAGGATCTGATTGTTAGACTTCGAATCGAAGAAGACAACAAACGGTCGGAAAAGAGAGTGTCGAGCTCATCTGAACCGAAAGTAAATGTGGTGGAGCATAGCTCTAAAAAGGGCAAAGGCGCGGTTAAACCCAAAGCAAAACTTGGGGCGACCGGAGGCGTCGCTAAGCCGAACTATAAGTTCAAGGGAAAGTGCTTCAATTGTGGCAAACTAGGCCACAAGTCGTCGGACTGTCGACTTCCAAAGAAGCAACACGAGGCCAATATGGTGAAAGACATCACCAAAGAAGTTGAGGACTTGAGCCTCGTCGCGGTGGTTTCGGAGGTAAACATGATTGGGTCGAATCCACAGGAATGGTGGATCGATACCGGTGCTACACGTCATGTGTGCACGAACCGTAGATTCTTCTCTACCTGTGAGCCGGTTGAAGGAGAAAAGATCTACATGGGCAACTCGGCAGCTGCTACCGTCGAAGGAAAAGGGAACGTGATGCTCAAGATGACGTCCGGAAAAATACTAACGCTGAAAGACGTGTTGTATGTACCGGAAATTCGCAAGAACCTTATATCGGGATTCTTGTTAAACAAACACGGTTTTCGTATTGTTATTGAATCTGACAAAGTGATATTGTCTAAGTCGGGTGTGTTTGTTGGTAAAGGTTATGCCTGTGATGGTTTGTTCAAGCTGAATGTAATGACTATTGTAAATGAGAATGAAAAACGTTCTTCCGTTTACTTGCTTGAATCTTCCAATTTGTGGCACGGTAGATTAGGTCACGTTAATTTTGAATCGATACGTCGATTAATTAACATAGACCATATTCCAACATTCGAAATTAATTCGAAATATAAATGCAAAATTTGCATTGAAGCAAAAATAACGAGATCGTCTTTCCCTTCGGTAGCAAGAAGTACCGAACCGCTTGAATTGATTCATAGCGATTTATGTGATTTGAAATACGTTCAAACACGTGGTGGCAATAAATATTTTATAACATTTATTGACGATTGCACCAAATATTGCTATGTTTATTTGCTTAAGAGCAAAGACGAAGCATTAGAGAAATTCGTTCTCTACAAAACCGAAGTTGAAACACAACTCGGCAAGAAAATTAAAAGATTGAGAAATGATCGAGGGAGAGAATACGAAGCGCCAATTGGGAGCTTCTGTGTGGAACAAGGTATCGTCCATGAATTGACAGCCCCGTATTCACCTCAATCAAACGGAGTGGCCGAACGAAAGAATCGCACATTAAAAGAAATGATGAATGCAATGTTACTGAGTTCAGGTCTACCGCCTAATATGTGGGGCGAAGCTATCTTGACGAGTAATTACCTATTAAATAGGATACCTCGAAAGAAAATGAATAAAACTCCATATGAGTTATGGAAAGGAAAGACGCCTTCGTACCAACATTTGCGAATGTGGGGGTGTTTGGCGAAGGTAGCCGTACCTACACCTAAAGCAATGAAAATTGGTCCTAAAACGGTGGACTGTATTTTCATAGGATATGCACACAATAGTACGGCATATCGGTTTCTTGTATATGATTCAAAAATTTCGGATATACACAAGAACACGGTCATGGAATCAAGGAATGCGTATTTCTTTGAAAATGTATTTCCTTATAAATCCGATTATGGATCTGGTACATCTAAACGAGATGATATAGAAACCGAGATTCCTAGTACGGTTCATGATATTGAACCGAGACGAAGCATGCGTGCCCGAATAGAGAAATCTTTTGGTGATGACTTTGTTACATATTTGATTGAAAAGGAACCGCTGACTTATAACGAAGCAGTGAGCTCTGTGGACGGGCCTTTATGGAAAGAAGCCATAAAAAGCGAGATTGATTCTATTTTGCAGAATCATACTTGGGAGTTAGTTGATCTCCCAAAGGGATGTAAACCTTTAGGATCAAAATGGATTTTTAAAAGAAAAATGAGACCAGACGGGTCTGTGGAAAAGTATAAAGCCAGACTTGTTATCAAAGGATACAAGCAACGCGAAGGCTTAGATTACTTTGACATATTCTCCTGTGACGAGAATAAATTCGATAAGGATGATACTTGCAATCGCGTCCTTAAGAAATTTGGAAGTACATCAAATGGATGTCAAAACAGCTTTCTTAAATGGTGAATTAGATGAGGAAATATATATGGAGCAACCCGAGGGTTTTCGTGCTTCGGGAACCGAAACGAAAGTCTGTAGATTAATCAAATCTTTGTATGGTTTGAAACAAGCCCCTAAGAAGTGGCACGAAAAGTTTGATCATGCGATGATCAACTACGGCTTTAAAATAAATGAGAGCGATAAATGCGTTTACTCAAAGGAAACAGGCGATGACTATGTCATTTTATGTCTGTATGTAGACGACATACTCATTGTTGGTAGTAACGACAAAATGGTCAAGTCTACCAAGGATATGTTAAATTCGAAATTTGACATGAAAGATATGGGACTTGCGGACGTGATTTTAGGAATTAAATCAAACGAACGAGTAACGGTCTTGTTTTGAGTCAAGCTCATTACGTAGACAAAATTCTCGACAAATTCTGCAAGGGTGATTCTGGTGTTGCTAGAACGCCATTAGATCGAAGCGTTCATTTGTCGAAAAATCGCGGGGAGGCTATTTCTCAAGTAGAATACTCCCGGATTATCGGAAGCTTGATGTATCTAATGAGCTGTACTAGGCCAGATATTGCTTATGCTATAAGCAAACTGAGTTCGTACACGAGCAATCCGAGTGCGGATCATTGGACCGCTATAATACGGGTTTTGAGATACTTACGGTATACTCGAGACTATGGATTACACTATGGTCGATATCCCGCTGTGTTAGAAGGCTACACAGATGCGAACTGGATATCTGATATGAAGGACTCTAAGAGCACAAGCGGCTATGTGTTTACACTCGCTGGAGCTGCTGTGTCTTGGAAATCCTCGAAACAAACGGTTATAGCAAGATCCACTATGGAATCCGAGTTCTTTGCCATGGATAAATGTGGAGAAGAAGCTGAATGGTTACGCCATTTCTTGGAGGATATTCCTAAATGGGAAAAACCTGTGCCGCCTATATGCATACAGTGCGATAGCCAATCGGCTATTGGACGAGCACAGAGTACTATGTATAATGGTAAGTCGAGACACATACGTCGTCGACATAATACCGTTAGGCAACTGCTCTCAACTGGAGTTATCTCGATTGATTATGTGAAATCGACGGATAACATTGCGGATCCGCTAACCAAAGGGTTAAATAGAGATGCAGTTGAAAGGTTGACGAAAGGAATGGGCTTAAAGCCTTAAAGTATATAAGTGCTAAGAAGGAAAACCCTACCTATGTGACTGGAGATCCCAAGATCTAGGTTCAAAGGGACAACCTAATCTTAGGACTTGGTATCACTGTGGGAGATAACCCCGCTCATTCCTGTCAAGAAACAGTGATGACGGAAAAGGCTAGCATTATGATGTTTTAATGACTATCATAGAGTATTGATAGAAAATACTCGCGACGTGAGAAGTCACCTATGTTAGGGAGAAGTGTGGCCGCTTCAAAGGAGAACTGAAAGGCTTAGTTCTTTAGAAACCCTCGCAGAATCAGGACGTGTCCATGGCCGTACTGGACAAAACCATGAGAACGGAACAAGAGAAAAATGGTCTCTGTGTATTGTACGTGGGTTCGTTTACACGAAAAGCGGGACAGTTCAAAGACATCGTGTTCTACTGGACTGCAGTAAACCAAGCGTGCATACAAGGAGGAAGTTCAAATGGTAAAACATACTATCCTCTATGCAGAGTATCATTAGATTAGCAGAAACGTTATTTTTATAATTTATAGTTGATTTTATAAATTAATTATATGAATGAGGAATTTAGAAAATTATTTTTATTTGAATTGGGCTTTGGAAAAATCTATCGGGCTTTTGGCCCAATAACGGCCCAACTTCTAGAAGTTGGGATAATGCTTAGTGATGAAATGATGGAGTGGTTAAAAAACCACTCCTCAAAAACCAACGTGTGTTTCATCATTAAAAAAAAAAAAATTATATTTTTTATTCCAATATTTTGGCTATAAATAGGTCATTTGGCCTAAGGAAAAAATACAACAAAAATAATAAGAAAAATAAGAGAAAGAAATATATAAATATCTCTCAAAATTTATTCTGCTATTATTCTTATTCCGTTCGTAGTCGGTGTCGTTTTTGTGCTAAATGAACGCCGTGTTTTTCGAAGTATCCTGGGAAATAGACGCTCGTTAAAAAACCTCTAGCACATACGTGAGGGAGCGAATCTATTTTAAGGAAATTGTGTACTACACAATCTTCGAATATTTTTCTTTCCCAGCCAACATAAAGTAATATAAATATCAAATATGATATATCGAGGAGCTGGTTATCATGGAGGGGCTGTGAAAGCACTTGCGATGATGATCAAACCACACAATAGGAGTTGCTGTTGCTACGATCAAATGTACGGTTCTTTGCCAATTAAAAAGAAGTATAATCTAATATATAAATAATATATATAGATGACAGTTGCACGTCCATTATGATGATGATCACATTGCCATAGAATCATCAATGCTAGCCTAATGATAATATTAGCATCCACCAGTTCATACAAATAGATATTATGATAAATAAATAAATACGATGAGCTGGATGAGCAAATCGCAATCCCACATTCGCCATGTGATTTTTGAGTGAGATTTCCATAACTTTAGCCAAAAGAACTTCGAAGAAACAACTCTGACTAACTTGCCAGTAACATAAACAACAATAAGTTGGAGCTAGAATAGAAAAGAAAAGCCTAATCATTGTCGCAGGAGTATGTTCAGAAAGCTAAATTAAGGAGAGAAAAAAAAAAGAAAAGAAAAACAAAAAAAAAAGACTCGAACTCATCATCGGCACGAAATTGCAAGTGAAGATGATATAACAAACACCCCTAAACGCAGCAAACAAATATGGGTGTGCTCACATGCTATTATTACAAGATTCGCTAGTTATCGACCTTTTCTGCGGTGGGAGCATAGCCCTGCCCGTTGGCTCTGAACCCTCGACCTCTGCCACGCCTTCCCCTACCACGGCCTCGACCTGCCGTAATAAAAAAATATATATATGGTAGATAACAGTAAAATGACTTGCAGCTACAATCTGATGTGAACATTTTTATATCAGATGGATCAAAATGCATGGTGCTGTGCTGATGCTTACATATTATACATATATGTATGTAACATGATGGATTAAAGAATTTGGATGGACAAAAAATGATATCGTATATGGTTTGCCAACAAAGCTAACTCACATGGCTGCTGCTAAAACTAAATTGATCCTAACAATGAATAAACAACTAGACACAAATGCAGAATATATATCTTTAAAGCTCTTCTGTTTATTACGAAACAGTTGACGAATATGGTAGTACAAATATAAAAAGCGAGAAAATGGAGGTCATAATAGGATATCATGAATTACCTCGTGGTGGAGCTGGAGCTTCTTCATTGTAGTCTCCAGCCTCATGCTGAGCATCCCCTTGGATTTGGTGACCATCATAGCCTCCTCCACCACGGGCACGGAAGTTACGGCCTCTTCCTCTGCCTCCGCCTCTCGGATATTCACGATTCACCTCATAGCCTCCATCCTCGTACTCGGCAGGTGGAAAGCCATTCCCTACATATCATTTTTGCAAACAGCAATTTTTAATCTCAACTAGAGAATTTTGCTAATAATAGTGTCTAAATTCTGGAGGCCTTGCAATTTTAGGGTCATCTCATGTTGAAAAAGTCAAATGAAAATAAACATACCTCGTTCAGGTCTCCCCCTTCCTCTTCCACCTCGGCCTCTTCCACGAAGAGGTGGAGATCCCTCTGCAACATTATCAGTAAAAAGATGTGCCAACAGGAATGATGTAATTGTAAAAGAATCAGATGATGCAACTCCTACCTCCATCGTAGTCAAGCTCTGTCGAAACCTTCACCTGGTCAGCTGGTAAAGGAGGTTGATACCTAAACACAGATGTCCAATCAATAATCTCATATAATATCTCATGAAATTTGTTATAGGAGAATATGGTATATCAGGATATCCCAGACATCATAAGATAAAAAACAGTCATAAAAGGCCACAAAGATTGAATCATGAATATAGAATAGAGATCAACAACGACTCACCCGATGTTTGTCTTGTCAAGCTCCTTCTTTGAAAGAGTAACCATGACCGTTGAGACTTTCCTTGTGGTTTCAAGACTGTCATTAGCGAGGAAAAATGGAGTAAAACCCAATCAACTCTTCAAAGAACAATTCTAATGGGATGTAAATATTCAAATATAAATCATTTGAATATGCTGGTCTTATTTTCACCAAGCTTGATGTGCACTTACGTTTGAAGCCCTTCCTCTAGAGGTTCCCAGGTGTCCGTTATGTCAGTGGACTGGATTGCTGTAATTTGGTGAAGGCCAACAATTCTTCTCTGCAAAAGTGCATATTATAATCCAATGAAAATTGAATGGAAATGAGGATAAAGGAAAAATGCAAAAAATACCTTGAGCAGTTCAACAATAGCCACTGTCTTGTTGATGGCTCTACCCATCGCCTTCAAGACTATCTCATCAGAACCTTTCTCCTGCAGTGTCATTGAATGATAGAACAAATAAATTAGATAAAAAACGAACCAGTTACATTTACATAATGCATATGTGCGTATATTAACATGTCTTCAAACTTAAATCAGACAGCCATCAGCAAATCACTCTATACAAGTTTCCGAAAATTAACGTCGAAGAGCTGAACCTTCCTAATAAACAGATCCAGAAGATCATTATACAAAAAGCATTTAGAACTGACAAATCCACGCCAAAGACCACATTTTCGAATCATTCGCAGCTCAGAAAGTCACACAAACACTCCAAGCCTCAACAAATTAATCGCCACGAAACCAAGCGTACGTCCTCAAAAACACAAATCAGGCAAATACAGACACAAATTCAATTCGCATACCTGAAGCAGAGTCATAGCGTAGGTAATGTAATTTCGCATCCTTCCCTGACTCGTTATCCGAATCTCGTTCTCATTGATTGGAGTCTCCGCCTTAGGCTTTTCAACCTTCTGGTAGCGATCCATGCTCTGAAAGATATGGGGATCTATGAATAACAAATGATCGAATAAACTGATTAATTGATTGATTCTACCTTTGGTGGTATGTTTATCAGTGAAATTTTAAGGATAAGGTAGTACGCTCAAGCCCTCTTCTCCTGGCTTCGTTTCTTCGTTACGCCCTAAGGCTGACTGCGTAGGTGCTGTGAGCTTATATATACCCGCTTACTGTGCCCTAGTTTTACCGTTTACCGGCTTAAACGGTCGTTAAATCTAAGTCATAGCATTTTGTTTTGCTGGCACGTCATTATAAATTTACAATCTAGTGAATTGGAGAAGATTAGTCACATTTACATACTGGTCCCTTCTATTTTCCTTTTTTTTTTTTATCATGATTGACTCTTTCAAATCTATTATACAAAAAATTTTCAATTACGTACATGATGAGTACATTCTTCTGGAAAAGGTATTTCCTTTTTTTAGTAATCATAATCCATCCGTCCCTTTAATCTTATCACATTTTTGCATTTCGGACGTCCCAATAATTTTATCACATTTTCTTATTTAGCAAAAACTATCACAAATAAATATTATAATAATGCCACCTTAATTTGCGTTTACATTAATTTATGTGATAAAATTGACTCATGTGATATTAATTTATGTGATAAAATTGACTTATGTGATAAAGTTGACGTACTGATACTATTATTATCAGTGGACTATCTTGTCACCAAATACAATAGGAGCGCACTCGCAGTCACACATCACTCTCTTTTAATGAGATGCCTGAATAAAATGTAATTACATTTGGGTCCTTTTACTCGTTTACTTCTTCGCATTGCACTATATATTTATTATATATCGATCGATATACCTCCTTTGTGATCTGACTGAGCTTGAATGTGATGCGTAAAATCTACATAAATCTCCGCACGTAACAACCATCGATTTCCCACCACCACCTTCCACAGGATATATACTTACGACAATAATCCGATGAGCTCGCCTCCGCCGCAACACCATGCACCTCCTAGTCCTGGGGCTGAAGCCAGCGAGAACTCCGACGAATCACGGCGGCTATTGCCGTCGCCCACTAAACCGCCCGACGGAGGACAGCGAGAAGGTGAAGAAGATGAAGAAATTGGGAAGGTCATGATTCTCGATGTCGAATTACAAGGTTTGGATTTTGAGGGCGTGCTGCCGTTCTCGTGGAAGAAGCTGTGGATGTTCACTGGACCTGGGTTTTTGATGAGCATAGCCTTTCTCGATCCGGGAATTTAGAAGGGGATCTCCAGGTAATTTTGATTATTCGCACTCCACAACGTGAAATGTTCGATTTCGTTTGAATCTTTGATTTGGAGCTGCTGGGTTCTGAAGTTTGTCTGGATTTTGATTATTATAAAATGTTTGTTCGGTGAATTTAAACGGCTGATGATGGATGATCATTGAGCTGGTGGGTAAGGTTTGGAGCTTGATTTATTGTTTAAGGAACGATGTAATTACTAGAAAAAGATTAAATTTTGCTCGATTCCATGGGAGCAAAGCCAGATTCACAAATCGAGCTGATTATTAAAAGTATAGTATAGTATTACAAGAAATGAAGCGCCCTCCAACTTGGAATTCACCTAAATTACTGAAAAATCAGCTCGTAAAGAATAAGGGAAAAAATTCACTGGGAGAAAGACAACTATAGTAGTAGATTTCGTTGTATAACTTCAAAATACTGTGCTTCTAAATCTTCAATACAAAATGCTTGCTAATAATTTGTACACTTCTGAAAACAGCATGCTTGGGTTGGATAGATGTATTATGTACTTCTTTTGTTGTTGTTTTCAAATGGTTTTTTGTATTTTCACCCAAACTGCCATCATCTTAGGCTGGTGCAATAGCGGGTTACTCTTTACTGTGGCTACTAATGTGGGCCACAGCCATGGGACTGCTCATTCAGTTGCTAGCAGCTAGGATCGGTGTGGCCACAGGGCGACATTTGGCCGAGTTGTGTAGGGAAGAATATCCTTATTGGGCAGCAGTGCTGCTTTGGTTCATGGCCGAGGTGGCTTTGATTGGAGCAGATATTCAAGAAGTAATTGGCAGTGCCATTGCGATTCAGATTTTGAGTCGTGGGATTTTGCCGATTTGGGCTGGTGTTTTGATTACTGCTTCAGATTGGTAACTTCTTTGTTTTCCTTTTTTTTTTCCCTTTTTGTTCATGTGGCATTTGGTTGGCAAGAAAAAACGTGGATGCTTATTGCATTTTGCTGATTTGGATTATCTGAGTATTTTTTCCATGTAACTCATGTTTTAGTTGACAGTGAAATTATCTTTTTGTTATCAGTAAACAAAGAATTACTGATTCTAACCTTTTTCACAAAGGGAACATGTCCTAGTGCTTTCATACTCAAAGATCTTTTTTTAGTCCTCTATGTGAAGCGATTTCCACTATTATTATTTTTTTGCAGCTTTATATTTTTACTTCTTGAAAATTATGGAGTGAGGAAGTTGGAAGCCGTTTTCGCAGTCCTTATTTCCACAATGGCATTGTCTTTTGCTTGGATGTTTGCTGATGCTAGACCAAGCACAAAGGAGCTTTTAGTAGGTTTGCTCCATCACCCAGTTTTTTAGTTGGCCACTCTCATCCTACATAATATTTCAACTGAAAAACAAAACAGAAGGCAAGCACCTTAAAACTTTTTATTTAATTTCAACAGGTATTCTGATACCAAAACTTAGCTCAAGAACAATTCGACAAGCCGTGGGAGTTGTGGGCTGTGTTATAATGCCTCACAACGTCTTCTTACACTCTGCACTTGTGCAGTCGAGGGAGGTCGATCCCAACAAGAAATCTCAGGTCAAGGAAGCAATCCGTTACTACAGCATAGAATCCTCAGCCGCTCTGTTCATCTCATTCTTGATCAACCTGTGCGTCACAACTGTCTTTGCAAAGGGTTTTTTACGGTACCAAACAGGCAAACAGCATAGGCCTTGTGAACGCAGGTCAATACCTCGAGGAAAAATACGGCGGAGGCTTATTTCCAATTCTCTACATATGGGGCATAGGTTTGTTAGCAGCAGGCACAAGTAGCACCATAACTGGCACTTACGCTGGGCAGTTCATCATGGGAGGCTTCCTCGATCTCCGTTTGAAGAAGTCCATGAGGGCTTTGATCACAAGGAGCTGTGCCATTGTGCCAACTATAATCGTGGCTCTGATTTTCAACAAATCAGAGTCATCTTTAGATGTGCTCAACGAATGGCTGAACGTGCTACAGTCCGTGCAGATACCTTTCGCCCTCATCCCTCTTCTTACGTTGGTGTCCAAGGAGCAAGTGATGGGAACCTTTACGATAGGGCCTAAAGTTGAAGTAAGTCAACTCAACTTTAATTTTTACCTTCCTTTCTACTTATTTGGTGCTAAAAGTTTTGATTTTGACAGTGGGGTTACTGGTAATTTGAACCCTATTGGCTAAAAACGTTTAGTAGTTAATTCCATGGTTTGTTTAATTGCAGAGGGTTGCATGGACAGTGGCTGCATTGGTGATTGTAATAAATGGATATCTTCTGCTCGACTTTGTAGTCTCTGAAGTCGACGGGGTTTTGCTGGGATTGCTCGTGTCTACCATAACTGCAGCTTATATAGCGTTTGTGCTTTACCTCGTTTCGTATGGAAATAAGGAGCTCTTCGACTGGGCGAGGCAGTTATTCTCCAGGACGACATCATAGTTGAAGAAGAAAGTTTTAAAAGTCTTCAATTTTCGTCGAACATGGTCAAGAAGGTGGACATAGCAGGCGTCGTCTTGCTTGCTTAATGATTTATGTAGTGAGCATTCTTGCATCATCTGTGTGTTGAAGATCCTTGGAAGTTTCTGATTGACCGTTTGAAGAGCATGTGTACGGACTGGGGGCTTAGGAGGAGGAAGGTGTTTTTCATTTATGGCCGTTAGCATTTATTCATTTTTTATTGTACTTAGTTATTTATAAAGCGACTTAGATATGCGAATGTTTAGATCTTATTGGTTACATTTGTTGATGATTGATGCTACTACAATGACTTGTCGTTCCACTTTGGAATTTGAGTGTGAAAAATTTTGTAGGTTTACACAAATAGATTCTATTCTGAACTAATGGTAAATCAACCCAACATTGGGCCAATTGGCCACGAGTCAAAATCCAACAATTTATCTATATATTTACATTATTTATTTATTATTTTTTACATGACAACAACGTGAAATGTCTACCAGGAAATCAGTCGGAAAACTTTGTGTTTTTTTTTTTTTTTTTCATCTTCCCTTCTACTGTTTATGCGGATAAAGACGACAATACTTACAAGTATTCAAATATTAAGATTGTGTCATCAAACGAAGCCAGTTTGTAATGGTCGAATGTCTGCATTGTATAATGAAGTTAATGCCAAGATTTTAAGTTGGCAAATGTCTTGATAGATATTGTCATCTAAAGGAGGATCGCTGTTACTTTATGACTAAAATGGCCTCAATAACTCAAATTTGTACTTACATGGCATATCATGCAGGCCAAGATCGAGGAATTGATCATCATGTTTTTCTGAAGTATTGAACTTACAAGTGAGGGTGAGTAATATATTACCAAATCTAGTTGAATCTTCTTCCCAAAAACACTGGAAATAATACGACGATTTGTCGTTGGCTCGCTTCGCACAGAAGTTCTCAACTGTATATCTCGTTATGTTCGTTATACGCCGTTACAACGACAATGTTAACGAAAAACGAAAAAAAAAACCCCGCAATTTTGGTTTATCGAATCAAGCTGGGATCCAAAAAATTGTATAAAAGCTTGTCCATACTTGTTTTATGGTCATATATGTGACCTCATGTATGTGCAAGAAAAGTACAGTAATCAGTATCTTGAAGCATTGTAATAGAGATAAAGATATAGATACATATATAACCAATAAAACATTGAATGGAAAAAAGGACAAATCCCAATAAATTACAACCGTGGATTGCTCCCAACTGCAAACGAGAAAGATAAGTTATTTCTTCGTGATGTTAATGGTAATAAACTTTATATGGAACGGATGAACTCAAAGCCATTAACGCACAGACAATAAAGTATTACACTTATACACACACCATATGAGATTGTTGTTTAGTACGTTAAGAGTTCAGCATTTACTTATTACAAACACCATTAATAGCTTTTTAACACAAATAAACAATGACAACCGATAATATTCTTCAACTCCACAAATCGCCATCGGTCCATGTAAAAGCACCGTCGTCGAAGAAATTTTCTGGCTGAAAATCGAGGAATTCATGGCGAGCTGTATCGATATTTGCAGAGATTTCTGCGCTGTTAGGCTCTGATGAAGAATTCAATAATGAGCCATAATTCCCCATCTGATCTTCTGCTGCTAATGAAATGGGATCGTTGTTCGACTCATTGATAAAAACCCTTTTATCTTCAACAAATAGCGTTTCGACGAAGTTCAACTGCTCAATGTAATCCTCGAGTACTTCGTCGTAAGAACACGGTTCTTCTTCAGTACGAGGAGAAGGCACATCAAGATCCATAAAAGGCTGAGGATTACGATCATCACTTGCAATAATAATAGCAGTTTCAGTAGAATCATCAGCGTCGACCGTGGCTCGTCGAGGGTCACTGATATTAGGGTTTTCGCTGATGTTTGAAGTCGATGCTTCGCTGGAAAACTTTTCTTTGATGTAATCTTCTAACACGGTTGATCTCTTTGCGCCGTTTCGAGTGTCGACGACCTTCTTCTTCGCGGACTGTCTTCTTACAGTGGCATTCCAATGGTTCTTTATTGAGTTTTCGCTTCTTTCTGGGACGAATCTTGAAATCTCAGCCCATTTATTGCCGACGATCTTATGTGCTGCTACCATCAGCTGTTCTTCATATTCCGTCCATACGACGTTTTTCTGGGAAATTCGTTTGATGAAAAAATATAAGACGAAAATGGGTCAAGGAAATAAGTATAGTCCGATATTTCCTAAGAAAATGTTCTTACAATGGGAACATCAAAGTTAGTGCCGAAACAGATATTGGTGATGCTTTGTCGGTTGAAAAGCGAATTTACAGTCACATGAAATGTATAAGTCTTGAGCTATAAAAGACAGTAAAATATTTAAGAAAGCAAAAAAGGAGGAAATGACGAAGAAAGAGCCATGAAAGGTTCGATCTTTGAATGAAATTAATGTTTTCTTGACGACACAAGCAATTGGGCATATATCTAATAGGGATCGTTAGAAACCCTAAAAAATCAAATCTTGTAATAAGTAAACCATTACTAACAACATTAAATGATGAAAGAAGCCTAGATTAAGGGAAAAAAAATGAGAAAAAGGACAAAAACAAGCAATCTCCATCACAGATTACATCATAAATAAATATATAAGCAACCAACATCACCATTGCCAACTTCTTCTGAAAACTCGGACAAAGTTTATATTTACTATTCGAAGAAAGAAAAAAAAACCAAGCACATGAACAAGCAAGGACACGAAAATCTTTACAAGATAGAAAATAACAGTGAAAGAATAATCAATTGAAATATCACCTTTATACAAGGGCGTAGATGATTAATCCATCGTTCTCGGCACTGCTTCCCATTCCTTCCTCGTAAGTGCTTAGCTATCAAACGCCATTTTCCAGGTCCGTACTCATTCATCATATCAACAACTATTCTACTCGAAAAAGAAAACAAAACGTCATGATTTCTTCATAATACCCTGCATATGCATATATTGTAAGCTTATAATTTAAGGGGAAATAAATGTTTATATGTGTTGTTTTATTTTTTTATATGTGAGGATCTTAGATGATATACGAGAGTGTGGATCTGTTTTTTGTGTCGTGGAGTATTTAGGAGGACAATATTTTTTTGTATTACTGCACCACCACATTACAAGTTACAATGCATGCATATATTTATAGTAACTAATCGTGCTCTACTTTGACTAAATGATAAGCATGAATTAAATGCTACATAATATAGAATCATGCATGATATCTTCTCTACGGCTCCTCTTGTCATATACTGACTTTATTTGGATTTGCATATCTTCAGCCCACACTTGCTTGACTTTGATTAATTGTGGCTGCTCTTCACGCGTTGGAATATTTCATGCGGCTTTTAGATTGATTTTTCCTTATCTTCTAGATTTGCTATTTGGTATTATATTTTATTCTTCTTAGATTGAGCTTATCCAACAAATTCCCCCCTTAAGCTCAATCTTTTTCCGGTCTTTCAATTCTCCTTAAACTTAACTCTTTTTCGTGTATCATATGTTGCGGCTCGCCACTTGCCGTCTCTAAATGCCTTTGAACACTTTGCTTCAATACTTATTTCTCGAGTTGCCGTATACGCTTTGATCCATTACTGCACCTCCTTTTTTTTCTGGCGCGCTTTAGCCTCGTTGAAGCGCTCCATCTCTTTAGGGCTGACCTCATTAGGTTCCCTGATTTTCTGTTTACCGACTTCTTCGCCAGTTTTTCGCATGGCCTCCGTCGTGACTGCGCCGGTCGTCTCTTTCACGCCGCGCTCCTGGTTATCTCTTCGCATGGCTTCTTCAGCATGCTTGGTTATTTCTTCAACAGCTTCATCGCCGTGTGTTTCTATGGCTTTTACGTTCGCCTCTTGGAGTTTATCTTTACTTTCGTCCGACGTCGCATGCATGGCGTCGTCAATCGTGTTTTTCATCTCATCGGCATTTTCCGATGTCCTCACGTCGATCTCCTCGATTTTCTTGGGTGGTTGTCGTGGCGGCGTCTCTTCAATCGCCTCTTCTTTCTCGAGCTTTGCGGGCTCCTCCTCGTAGGAAGATTTCGTTGGTGGAGTGGTGATGGCAACTTCACGAGTGATATTTTCTTTTATCACTTCAATGGCTGCTTCAGCCTTTTTCACGGCCTCTTCGGCGTCTTTCTTTGACGCTCCGCCTTCTTTCTCCTTTTCGGCGATAAGCGGTGGTTCCTCTTTTTTCTTTTCATCCACCGGCTCAGCGTGATCTTTATCACGCTTACTCTCCACGTTACGAGCTACCTCTTCTCGTACGGGTTCGCACTCAACGTTCTTCTCGTCCTCCTTCGTCGTCTCAAGTTGGCCCTGTTTTTGTGGCTGAACTTGATTGCTGCAAGCGTCTTTATACGCTTTCTCCAACAGATCCCAGGCTTCCTTGGCGTTTGTTGTTGCACCTATCACTCTGGCACCAGTAAATTCTACCGCTTTGCGGATGACGACGATCGCGAGACTATTTTCTATGGCAGCGGCTCGCATCGTCTTTCCTTGCGACCTTGTGTATTTCGTCGTATCTGGTGAATATCCATCTTCGACTATTTCCCACAAGCCTTCCGATTTCAGCAACGCTCTCGTCTCGGCACTCCATCGTACGTAATTACTTTCGGTGAGTTTTGGCGGGAGTGGCATTCCAACACCTGGTAATTTCAGCATCACCACTGGCTCTGTCGGCTCCTTTGACACCATCAGCTCTGATACCATTTTGTTGTTTTATTTTTTTATATGTGAGGATCTTAGATGATATACGAGAGTGTGGATCTGTTTTTTGTGTCGTGGAGTATTTAGGAGGACAATATTTTTTTGTATTACTGCACCACCACATTACAAGTTACAATGCATGCATATATTTATAGTAACTAATCGTGCTCTACTTTGACTAAATGATAAGCATGAATTAAATGCTACATAATATAGAATCATGCATGATATCTTCTCTACGGCTCCTCTTGTCATATACTGACTTTATTTGGATTTGCATATCTTCAGCCCACACTTGCTTGACTTTGATTAATTGTGGCTGCTCTTCACGCGTTGGAATATTTCATGCGGCTTTTAGATTGATTTTTCCTTATCTTCTAGATTTGCTATTTGGTATTATATTTTATTCTTCTTAGATTGAGCTTATCCAACAATATGTTCAAACAAAATACATCATCTTCTTAGTACCTATCCTCCTCAGGCGTCCACTGACCCTTGATCCACAAAGCAGAACTGCTGCTACCTTCATTAGAACCGAGCTGATCAGCCATAACATCGCTGCTCGAATTTCTACTCAGATCGTCGGCAACATCTTCATGATGAGGATCAACTATTAGTTGATTCTGAATGGGTGCATGTTCTTCCCAAATTTGATCAAGAACATTGGCAGTAGAAAAGCTGGGAAAATCTGGGAGATTTAAGACATCATAGGATGAAGTGGTGAGTGGATTTTGTTCCTCGAGAAAGATCATAGTGTCGTTGTCTTGTTGTGACGAGCTTGTTAAACTGCATGTGATGCTTGGCGGATAATGAAGATCGTGTTCGAGCAAGTAATTTGAATAGATTTGATCGAAGTTTTGCGAGAGAAAATAATCATCTTCGCCTTCCATGGAAGAAATGCAGGTTCTTTCAATGGAGAAGATGATGTCGAGCCCTAGAGAAAATTACAAAGTGTTTTTTCTAACATATGAGCAATACGAGTCGTCTTATAGTGAAGCCACAAGAATTGACAACCGTGGATGAGAAGCTAAATCCAAAGGTTGAGATTATTTTTTATTATTATTCGAAATAAATTTGTTGAAAAGAGGTTGATAGATGTTAGTACTTCAGGGTTTGTCATTTACTTCAAGCCTTTATTGTTTTTGGCCTCTTTATAGACCTCAACGATTTTCTTGTCCGAATGTTTCTTCCTCTTTATAATATTATATGAAATATCAACAATGTAATACCTTTACGTGCTTCTGATGAGTTTCAGAGAAGCATACGATACGTGATTGATGAGAGATTTGGATTTTAAGATATAAAGTGAATTTTAATACATTTACTCTATACAATAGCCATTTATTGTGGAAGAAAATCCACGACTTTTCTTACGCGAGAGAGTGAGAGAGAGTTTTATTATACATTTATCTGTGCTGACGAGTGACGACTGGAATAAAGATGTATCATTTTTTCTAAGTTATTATTTCGATATATTTAAATCATACCTCCGTCCCAACAACTTACAACTTTATCACATAAGTTTGATGGGGACGCAAATTAATGTGTCATTATTATAATAATATAATACAATGAAAAGGTAAAAAAATGTATATTTTAACTCATTTTTTAAGAATATTTAATATTATTATATTGATTATTTGCGCTAGTTTTTTGCTAATAAGGAAAAGTGATAAAATTATTGGGACGCCTGAAATGGAAAAGTGTGATAAAATTGACGGTACGAGGGAGTATTTCATTTCTAAAAAGAAAAAATTAATAACAAGGCAAGAAAGACACCGTAACAAATCAAGTTCTTCAAATCGAATCATCTGAAAAACTGCAAAAAATATCTGCACAAAAATGTCTGAAAATAGTCGGATTACTACTACATAGTCCCATGAAATAACAAGACAAAGTTCACTAATAGGAATGATAAAAAAAAAACAATTAAAAGGAGTTCAAATCCCTGATATTAAAATCTTAATTATCTCGATCCAACTGGGATCATCTTCATAGCAGCAGCAATGGGCATTCCCAGAAACCCGAAACAAAGGCTAGCCAACCATTCTTGCCAAGTCAAAGGATGCGTATTCGCAAAAGTCCCAAGAAACTCGACGATAATAACTTGAAATATCACCGTACAGCTCAGCACAGCCACGAACACGTAGTTTTCGAGCATACCTTTGAACACGTTTATCTTCTCCATGTCCCTCGAGCTTACCTCGTTGAAAACCTGAACACAACAAAACACAGAGTTGCATAAAGAAGATTCAGACAACAAAGATTTCGTCATCAGCCTCGCGCTTCCTTTATATTACCTGACAGAAGACGAACGAGTTGAAGATGAGAGTGTTTAGTATTAAGTCCGAGTCATCTCCTTGGAGGCGAAAAGCTCTCTTTCCCGACGTCTGAAGGTACCATATTACGACAAACTGATAGATCGACTGTCCAAGAATGTTCCTCCACATTACGTTGCTTATGAAATTCCCTTTTCGCCCCACTGGCTGTCTCTTCATTAGCTCGTCGGTCGGCGGTTCTGTCGCTAGTGCGAGCGCTCCCAACGTGTCCATAATCATGTTCACCCATAGGAGTTGAACAGCAGTCAGAGGAGCATTGCCTGAAAATACGAAGAAAGAAAGAAAACGCCAAATTAGTTTTCGACGTATTGTAAGGAAAAAAGCAACGAATATTCGTTATTTTCCTCACCTGTTAGGCAAGCAGAGGAGAAGTTGACTATCAGGGCAACTATGTTAACCGTAAGCTGAAACTGGACGAACTTTTGGATGTTTACGTACACAGAGCGGCCCCACTTGGCAACTGTAACGATGGTCGAGAAGTTGTCGTCTAAGATTATTACGTCAGCGCTCTCTTTGGCCACCTAAGAGCGAGGCGTCATGATTGATGAAATCAGTTGTGACGTACTAACAATCATAGAAACGAAATTATTACGCTAACGCTATAAATGGAAACAAACAAAATTTTCACCTCTGTCCCAGAAATTCCCATGGCGAGCCCAATATCAGCTTCGTGAAGCGCTGGAGCATCGTTGGTTCCATCCCCAGTAACCGCAACTACGTCTTGGAAAGTCGACCTTAAATTTCTTACAAGCATGTGCTTGTCCATCGGCGAAGAACGAGCCATCACCTTCAAAAAAAGAAAGAAAGGATATGTGACGAAAGTGTAAGAGAAGAGATCGTATAACAACTAATGATGTTACCATAACAAGATCGAAACAGTTACCTGTAACTTGGGGATAATGTTCTGCAGTTCTTCGTCGGTCTTAACCCTAAACTCGGGGCCCTCTATAGCAATGCCATCATCGGTCAGTATCCCACACTCTCTAGCTATGGCCTTGGCCGTATTTATATTATCCCCCGTGACCATCCTCACCGTAATCCCGGCGGACCTGCAAATCGCTACAGACTCCTTAACTCCAGGACGAACTGGATCTTTAATCCCGACGATGCCTATCAGAGTATAGCCCTTGAAAGGAATCGAATCGTTTAGAGAAGTATCGCTGCTTCCAATTTCCTTGTAAGCAAGGCAGAGCGTTCGAAGGGCCTCATTTGCAAACTCCTCAATCGTATCATTCAAGTGATTGATGGAGCTTTCATCTAAAGGAACGGCCTCACCGTTCGAGTCGAGATATTTATCACACGCTGATAAGACGATCTCAGACGCACCTTTGGTATGTGCCTGAAAGTTTCGTTCGTCGGGCAACTCCAATACCACGCCCATGCGCTTTTTCTCAGAGTTAAAAGGCTCGACTTTGACGATCTTCGAAGCTAGCCTCTCCTTCAGAAAGTCGCCCCCGAGAAAAAGTCCAAATTCTAACAATGCAGTCTCTGTCGGCGTACCGAGAATCTCAGTTTTCCCATCCTTGTTTATCACAATGTCGCCCGCCGTGTTGTTGAATATCGACGTCTGAATCATCTTAACTGTGTTTTCGGGTATGTCTGAGCAGAAAGATGAGCTCTTCGTTGAGCTATCGACTTCTTTCACTTTCTTGCAAAAGCAAGCTTTTACTACAGACATGTGATTCGTGGTTAAAGTCCCAGTCTTGTCGCTGCATATGGTAGTCGCAGATCCCATGGTCTCACAAGCCGCCAGGTGTCGAACAAGCGCCTTATCGTTCATCATCTTCTTCATCGCAAAGGCGAGGCTCAGCGTAACTGCTAAAGGCAAACCCTCGGGGACAGCCACGACGACAATGGTAACTGCTATGGCAAAATATTCCAACATCTCCAAAGCTTCGTCGCCAGACCAAACCCAGTGAGAGCCGTCGTTCATCTTACGCAGAAACAAACCTTGTACTAGAACTGCAAACGTAATGACAGCGAAGAACAGCCCTATCTTTCCAATTATGGTGGCCACGCCGTTGAGTTTGACCTGCAATGGAGTTTCGTCGTCGCCCCCTTCGCTCAACGTAGCCATTAGTTTGCCCCACTGAGTTCTCATCCCAACTGTAGTAACGATCATCTTGCAAGAACCATCTTGCACCTTAGTTCCCGACAAGAGAAAAGGACTTTCTGACGACACATTTATGGGTTCGCTCTCGCCCGTCAAACTAGATTCGTCTATCAACAAAGAGTAGCCAGAAACAAACAATCCGTCAGCTGGGACTTGATCGCCAATCCCTAGGTGAACAATATCGCCAGCCAATAAGTCGAATATGGAAACTTTCTGTCTGAAACCGTTCCTAGTAACTTGCAAGGTAATCTTTTTCTTCTCCTTGTCCAAATCCCTGAACTGTAACGATTGCTTGTAATCGCTCGTGGCAGTTACGAACACGACGAGGAGAATACTAGCGACAATTCCAAGCCCATCGTGGGCTCCTTTAGGCCATCCTTCGGTTGCAATGCCAACAGCCAAAGAAACGACGGCGCATATTGCAAGAATCATTAGCGTGGTATCTTGGAGCGCTTCCCAAACGAAGAGCCAAAATCCCTTAGGTGGGCTTTCGCTGAACTTGTTGATTCCATAGACCTCCCTTCTTCGTTTGAGGGCTTCTTCGGAGATACTGATCCCTTTAGTTGACGAAGTTTTTAGCTTTTCTAGTATGCCTTCGACGCCGCCGTGGACCTTCAGCTTTTTCGCGTTGTGTCCCTCGACGATGGATCCTAACTCGTCGGCGCATATTTCGAAGCCTGCTTCTTTGACTGGTTTTGGCACGGTGTAGCTAATTCCTAGAGATGTAAAGAATCAGCATGGCAAAGATAGCATCCAATGTTGAAGGTGTTCTATTTGGTATTGAAACGTGGGGAATCTTACCTTGAATAAAACTAAGAGCTGCTTGGGATACTATAACTGCAACTCTAAGCTTCTCCTGCAGTTTAAGGGATGAGCATTGAGACATGGCATCTTTCGAAAACTATATGGATCATTGGTCAGGACTATATTCATCACTTCTTAACTCATTCATTTCAGAATAATCTATGCAGATAAATTAATTGAATATTCAAGAAAAATTGAGGGAGATACAAAAGGTCAAGGCAAAGTCATCTTCCTCGTGCTTTTACGCTGTTCAGCTCAGAAAGGGAAAGTGCAAGGAAAGTGGAGGCAAAAAGCAAAGGCAAAAGACCTGGTCAAACGACACGGATATTTCCCCAAGAAAAAGAAGGAAAACAAACATAGAATAAAAGCAAAATAATGGGGAAACCTGATTGGATTTTTGGATCTCGCGAACTTCGAACCTTTTGGATAGATTAGCGGTGAATCTAAACCTCCTCTTTCGATTCTTGACAACCCAGCACGCTTTTCTCCACCTCTGCAACGCTTCTTCAGATGAGTTCTTGGGCTTTACCTCGGAGAAATCCTTCATGTAACTGCCCATTTCTCAAACCCCTCAAGCAAATCTGGGACTAAATATCTTATAGATCAAGAAAGAAGACAACACAAAGAAAGAATCTATCAGATTGACTTTCCTACAGTTAACTGAGCTAATCCCAGAAATTCCTTCCCGTTAATGATGTGCTTAAACTTCGGAGTAGGAGTTAAAATCTAGTTAGGTTGAACGCTGTGTAATGAATGGAACGTGCATCTGCTGTGTGTTATATTTATTTAGGAAAAAAGCAGAGACGTGTGAGCTGAGTGGTGGAATGGGTGAGAGAAGAGTCGTCAAAAGTGGTGGAACAAAAGAAGGGGATTCAACACTTAAATACCTACATCAATAAAAATAAGACAGATCAGTCCCTAGTCAGCTTCATTTTTAATCTAGGTACCTAGTTGAATTTTATTTTACTGATAGGTACCTAACTGACGGATTTACCCCTGCTAAAACAACTTTATTACATCTTTTACCTTTTTCTCATTCACGTTCATTCATTCCTAAACAAAGAAAGTTCTCACTCTCCAAATCCAAATTTCAGATTTAATCCCAGAAATCGAGCCGTGTTCGTTGTTGCTTCAGATTCAACGTCGTCTGTCCACTCGTTCGTCGTGGTTTCCCCTTCTGAAATCGGTAGGTAAGTCATTCGCAGTAATACCGTACGTCGTCGCATTTCGTCGCAGTATTCCCGTCCTCAATAGGCTTGTATCTAGTTTGATTTTGCCATTATTAGTTGGGTTTAAGCATTTTCGGTTAATGTTCGTAACAATGGCTGCGTGTTTTTGGAATAACATCGATTTGTTGTTCGATTAGGGGTTTTTTGTGCTTGTATTTTCGGATGGGTGAATTAACAGTTGCCGATTTGGGTTTTTTTGGAATGGGTTGATTTTGATTTGTTCTAATGGGGTCAATTTGTTTTGGTACTACATTATCACCGCATTTGGTACCCCCTGTTTGGGCAAAGTGGTACCCCTTGCGTGAATAAATTGGTACTGCTTGTTAACTGGTTTTTTCAAATGAGGTCAATTTATTTTGGTACTACATAATCACTGCATTTGGTACTCTCAGTTTGGGCAAATTGGTACCCCTTGTTTCAATAAAATGGTACTGCTTGTTAACTGGTTTTTTGAACGGGGTCAATTTGTTTTGGTACTACATTATCACTGCTTTTGGTAACCTCTGTTTGGGCAAATTGGTACCCCTTGTGTGAATAAAATGGTACTTCTTTTTGACAGTAGATTTTTTGCAGAAATGCCTACGGAACAGATCTGAGCTGTCTTCAAGGTTCCATCCTGCGCTGTTTTGATCTACCATAAGCCATTTGGAGGGTAGGATGACCCCAGATCAAAAAGAAGCTATAAGAAGGTCTCCGTTTCACTTTTTGTAGATATGCTTAAGATGTCACATTCGTTTGCTCGAATTGTGGCATTGATAAAGCGTTATAGTGTATCGTACTTCTATGGCTGCTTGCATTTTACGTGACGAGCACAATTGTATGCTTGATCTGTTTGGTTAAGTTACTTGAATATGATGTGAGACCGTTTGGAGACTTTGTTTATGTAGGTTAACTTCTTTTGAGTTTGGGATGAGACCGTTCTGAGACTGTTTGAATTTTGTTCATGACTCAGTATTGTTCGCTTGTTGTGTAGTTCTGTAAATCTGTCCGTCTATTATGCAGTACCATAGGTTTTTATATTGTCGTACCTTTTCTTTTACACACAGAGTACCATAATATGCAGCTTAATCGTACCATTAGGTACAAATATACAGTACCAAAACAGAAGATATGAAGAACCTTGTCTTGTATATTACCGTACCACGTCTTTTACATACGGAGTACCAAAATATGCAGCTTAATCGTATCATTATGTACATATATGGTGTACTATAAACAGAAGATATGAAGTACCTAGTCTTTGATATTACTGTACCAGAACTTTTACACAGAGTACTTTAATATGCAGGTTAATAGTACCACTGGGTATATATATATCGTACCATAAACATAATATATGAAGTACCTTGTATGTTGTACCATTATGTTGATATATGGCGTACCATAAACAAAAGATATAGAGTACCTTATCTTTTATATTATCGTACCATATCGCTTACATATAGCGTACCCTAAGTGCAGGTTAATCGTACCAATACGTAAATATATACCGTACCTTATATATCGCACATGAAGTACCTTATCTGTTGTACAGTAAGGTACTTTGTGATTTACAGAAGGTACCTTAACATTTACCTATATAGTACCATAACGTGCAGGTTTATCGTATCTATAATTGCACATATACAGTACCAAATTATGAAAGTATATCGTACCATTTGTTATACGATCAAAAAAAATACATTCCTAATCGAATCGCGGTGCCGTGCGTGATTTGGACAATACCTAACAATATCGGAATGAAAAAAAAAATGTGAAAGCCTAATGCACCGAATTCGCAGATGTAGCACTCACCACATTATTCAAATTATGTTGTAGATGTTCTTGCTTGTATCCTTATACTATAATGAATCATGGTATTCTAAGATTTACTTCATGCGTGCGGGGCGTAATGCACCGAATTTGATCTGAAACGTAGTTAATACTATATATTATTGGTCTACGGTGGTTCGAGATGAAAACGTAATTCGATCGACCCCGAAAAATACTAACCCTAGTATGACGTATCATATATATAAGGGACACCGTACCCTAAATATCTTTGTAGGGGTACCTATCGTTTTGTTTAAAGCGTACCAACGCAGCCACGGTTGCAGTACCCAAAATTACATATGACATGAAACATTTTATTAAACCCAACTGACATGTCAGATGAGCTGTCTTTTATTATTTAAAACCTCGGATGTCAGAATCTGTCCAAACATGACATAGAAAATGTCAGAAATCTGTCCACTCATGACTGAAAACGTCAGAAAAGTGTGCAATCATTACTGAAAAAAGTCAGAAATTGTCTAATCATCTATCCACATCAACACATGCTGAAAGGCTTCGTTTCTGACGGAATATAGCCAAGTCTTAAATTCAAAGTTTTACTTTAATTTATACGGTACCTACTTCTGAAAGAATACAGTACCATATGTCGTACACTTAGAGTACCTATATTACCTATATTACAGTACCAAGGCAGCGTATATTAACGTACCAAATGTACATTAGCAAACTGGCATAGGTTACGGTACCAAACATGCAGGTCGTAGGGTACCAAACTGGCATATATGACCGTACCAAACATGCACATCTTACCGTACCAAACTTGCATATCTTATGGTACCAAACTGGCATATATTACAGTAACAAAATTACATATATTACTGTACCAAATGCGCATATCTTACTGTACCAAACTGGCATATATTATGGTGCTAAATTTGCATAGCTTAGGGTACCAAACTAGCAGTCAGTACAATACCAAATTTACATATATTACGTTACCAAAACTGCATCTATTACTGTACCAAACTGGCATTCATTACAGTACCAAATTTATTTATAATACGGTACCAAATGTGCATATCTTACTGTACCAAACTGGTAGTCATTACAGTACCAAATTTAGACAAAAACAATGAGCCATATACTATTGACACATTTGAACAAAACGAACCTACTGGCATCATTTAGACAAAAAGAATGAGCCAATACTATACAAAAGAGCACCGAAAAAGGTTATGAGACCAAAAGCAAAAAGAAAATACATGGAAAATACGGACGCTACGTCGTTACGGCTTCTGTACAAGTACGGTTTCTGTACATGGAAAATCAGCATTTTCTTTCAATGTCGAGTACAAACTTTGGAACGGAACTTGATACTTTATTGAGTCATGCCGGGAATCGATATCCGACCACCTTCTTTGGAGGGATACGTATATATCGATAAGCGTCGTTGCTTCATTGATTAATAGTAAGGAAGACTCCCTTTTATACTCACACATTGCAAATAACGTCCTGCCATCAAACGAATTTGCAGACGCCATATTTTCAGATAATATGGCAACCTGTTAAAATGGTACGGTGTATAGTTTAGATTGGTACTCCATAACTGGACATTTTGGTAACGTATAGACATGTTACTTGGTACGTAATATAAATACACAAAGATACTACATAACATAAATGTCCAATCGGACTGTGTCGCATAATGTATTTAGGTACGGTAACACAACATACAATGGTACGTAATATTCATAGGAAATGGTACGTCGTAACAGTTACATAAAAGAAAACCAAATCTCGACGGATTAGCCTCAATAACTATCAAATCCTAACATTCTCCTCTTATATGGAGCTCATGGATAGCATTGAGCTCCCAGATTTGGGATAAACCTTGAACAAACGCCCAAAATCGATTAACCTAACCCAAACCAAAAGAAAAACTTACCTGATAAAATCAACCCCCAAAATCGAGAACCCAACGTTCAATAGGGTCTTCGATCCTTGTCCGGCACCGGGACGAGCAGATGGAGTTGGTCGGCAAGAAGAAATCGTCGACGGGGAGCTGAAGATCGGATTTTGCAGAGAGAAAAAGCTGAAATGAAATTCTAAATCATTTAAAAAGGGTATTTTCGTAATCTTAGGTGATTAGGTACCTAAGTGTAAAATTTTTATTCAACTGGGTACCTAGCTATAAAATAGTTCTGACAAGGTACCTAAGTGGCTGATTTTTTTCATATTGGGTATTTATGTGTAGATTTCCGACAAAGAATCTTCAAAAACGAGTCATCGATTTATTTTATTTATTTATTTATTACCTTAATTTCCTTATTTTTTTTAAAAAAAAGTCTTTGTCCACTTCTAAAAAGCAACTACGTATTGGATATTTATTTAACATTACTTAAAAGAAAGCAATATAATAATATAATATCGTTAAATTAGGAATAGCGTGAAAATGATCACTATAGTAGTTTTACATTTTATGATTGTGAGGTCATCCCATATATTCGGTTTTTGGTTGTATAACAAAAATTAGTGTTAAATATCCTTGGAGTGCGTGCCACGTGGGGCTTGTGGATTGGCTGGAATTCAGCACGGACAAAAGGTATGCATTTCAGGACGACAAAATAAAAGGTTTTTGGCTTGGACGGTTTTAAATTAATAAAATAATCACAAGTTATGTATAAAAATAAATACATATGTTATATTATAATTTATCAATCAGCAGTCTGAGTCAACGCCTTCCCATCACTTTCGTATATTTGATTATATATCATATATTCGTCTGCAATTTACAGGAAAAGCTCATGTACTTATGGATGGAGGCGCGTAGAAAGATCTGTAACGCGTTTTTTTATTGGGTAATAGAGTCAAAATTAAATTTAATTAAGTTTGCAATAAATGTCGAGCCAGTTGAGAAAAATAACGCTAGTTATTACTACTATTATGATAATCGTAATGTAATCCTATATATACATTTAAATGTAGTTTCGTTGTGGTGTTGACACATGTCCCACATAATTATAATAAAAATAAATATAATATTAAAATAACTCATTTATCTTAGCTTAATTTTTATTAAACAAATAACTATAAATAGTTAATATATATATATATATATATATAATGCATCGGATAATTACTAGTTTGTATGTAGGGTAAATTATCATTCAGGCCCCAAAAGTGATTAAAAATAGTTTCCAGGACCTTTAAGAAAAATTTAGTTTAAAGGACCAATTTTTCGTAAAATTTAAAAATAAGGACCAACTGTTATAAAGTGTGTATGAATTGTTATCGGATGATCGTTTTCTGTTATTTTCATAACAATGAACTGTTATTGTTGGAACAATGAATTGTTACTGCAGACCAATAATTGTTACTGAATAATCGGGTCCTTAAAACTAATTATTTTTCTGACATGGACTGAACAAAAATTTCAGACGGGCGACTGAACGAAAATTTCACCTTGTACGTATCACAAAGAGACTCAAGACTCGATTGCTCCGAGTCAAAGAACCTTCAATGATTCAAAATTGCAAGTGATGTGACAAGTGACAATAACGGTACTTTTATAAGCACTCCTATTTATTTTAAAAAAGTTACATGCAATGCATGTGCAAGGACTTCTTATAAGTTATAAATGGGCTCCAGACCCATATACATATGTTGAAGCCCATTCAATATTCAATGACCAAAATCTGATTAGTATAATAATTATATTCCTTGATGATTTTACGTTCGACCAAGTCATACAAATGTAATTATTAATCAAGCAATAGTAACTTTTTAAATCATAGCCCACCAAAACAGTACGCAGTAACAGTATGCTGCTTTGAGACCGTCATCGAACTACAGAGAAAATTAAAACCAAGTATATAATTCAAGGCCGTTGAAGTTGAACACATGGTTTACTATTACTTAGCCAACCTTGTTCGAAAAAAAAAACAGAGAGAGAAAACTGTCTTCAAAGTAATGTACACAACATTGACGACCAACTTGTCCAAGAACATTACTGATATCAGTTCTTGACTCGTTCTTTGCTAACACTTAATTCTACCATTCACAAGATCGAACTTAAAAAAAAAAGGGGAAAAAAACAGAGAAAAGATATCGCAAGATATATCGTATCCTAGTTCTTGAGCTCTGAAGAAGATAGCCCATTAATGACACTTTTTGGAGAAGATGGCCCTTCGCTTGCTAAAACCTTCTTACCACTTTGCTTTCTAACGTATGATCCCTTCTTTCTCTTTGACGATGATGAGGTTCCTTCAACTGTAGTAGGAACAGTATACCATCCAATCGTAGTGCACAAAACCGCAAAAGCTCGCCCGTAAACAGCCAAGAACAATAAAACCAAGATCACAAAAATCGCCAAGTAACTATAGGGTTTCTTCAAGCTCTCAATAACCTTAAAATTCGAATTTGATGCAATATGACTCCGCTCTTTCGACCCATCTTTAAGTACCACTTTTTCTTCATGAGAAGATGTGATGGGCTCAGCATTAGTAGCAACCATTTCACTCCTTATTAACAATTCCTGGCTCTTTTTCTCTTGTTTCTTGGAATCCTTAGCCCTTACAATTATCGGCCTTACGCCATTTGAGTCATGCGAATACACAAAGCGAACGAAAGAGATGTCCTCTGAGCCCAACTCCGTGTAAATCTTCTGCTTCTTTTCTTCGAGTTCTGCTAAAAGAGCGTAAAATTTCTCAAGCCCACGATCTGCGAAAGGGTTCTTGTTATGATTATCCCTTCCTACGATCTTATTTCCGAAACTTAAGCTTCTTTTCCATCTCTTGGAGATAGGATAGTGGCTATCAATGTACTTGTCTTCGTCTTCTTCATGCCAAAGCTTCTGCTTCCACAGATGAACATTTGAAAAAATTTGATGGAGAAGTTTGAAAAATATAAGATTATCTTGGTTGGCAGTTGTTTAATTGATTTATATTGAGTGGTACGTAGATTTTTCTGACATGAGCCACAAAGTCATGCAAGACACGGTATATATATTGATGAGTTGTTGAGGTTATTACATCGTGAAGACTTGATAAAGAAGATGTAACTATCGAAGACATTCAAAGTCATAACCGATCGAGGGATATATTTTATAATTCGTCGGAAGCTTCCATGGATTAATATACAAGTGTATTTTTGACTTTTTGTGATAAGGGCAACAGATGCATTTCACATGGAGCGATTGTTTGAACTTGTTTTGAGGGCGTTTTGGTAAATTTATTGCTAGCGAGGACGACATAATTGATTTTGAAATGGTCGTAAAGCCTAACACGGATGATAAACATGATATATTTTTTGTCTTCAAGAATTAATTAATTAAGCTGGTAAGAGAGGACATGCCAGCCAACTTATTATATAATATATATTTTGATTACGAGATTTTGTTATTAATTACAATGAGAAACTTCTGTAGACTTGTTGAGAATTAACGTGTCAAGGAAATGTCCCACACCGATAAGAGCAAGAGCAAGAGCGAGAAAGATAAAATGGTTTATAAGCTTGATGAGCCACTCCTCTTAAACACCAATTGGTTTTAAGAAGGAACCCGTCAAGCTTATACCTGGCACCCCCTTTTCCGTGTGGCGCATGTGCGTGGGCCTCGTTAACGGATAAAATTACCGGAGGCCCGGCCGTATTTCTAAGATGGCGCATGTGCGAAACTAAAAATGGTTTATGAGGTTCGAAAAGAGTGACGTTCCTCACCCGACTCAAAAAATAATATACGGGGTGTTCGAAAAAGAGTTTCTGTCTGATTAAAATATATATATATATATATATATATATAAAATGGGCTCACATGTGAGGGGGAGTGTGAAGAAGTCACTGGGCAAAATGTCAAATGTCCCACATCGGTTACGACAAGAAAAATTAACTGGTATATAAGTTCGAGGGTCACACCTCCTATTACCAGATTTTAAAAAGGAACCCGTCAAGCTTATATCCGACACCCACTTCTCCGTGTGGCGCATGTGCGTGGGCCTCGTTAACGGATAAAATTACCGGAGGTCCGGCCCGTATTTCTAAGATGGTATCAGAGCGGGATGATCCGACTCAATTAAAATATAAGGCGGGTTCAAAAAAAATGGTGTTCCCGTCCGATTAAAAAGAAATGGGTTCACACGTGAGGGGGGAGTGTTAAGAATTCACGTGTGAAGGACAAAATAAATGTCCCACACCGATAACAGCAAGAAAGATAAAATGGTTTATAAGCTTGATGAGCCAATCCTCTTAAACACCAATTGGTTTTAAGAAGGAACCCATCAAGCTTATACCCGGCACCCCCTTCTCCGTGTGGCGCATGTGCGTGGGCCTCGTTAACTGATAAAATTACCGGAGGTCCAGCCCGTATTTCTAAGAAGACTTGACATTTCGTGTGATGAACAACAACGAAAATATTTTGGTGAATAAAACTACACATACACACACACACAAGAAAAACAACAGACTTCTAGATGTTTCCATTTCTCTTAATTATTTATAATTAATGGATTTTTTTTACTATGAATAGCTATTTGAATATATAATTAATAGGGAAAGAATGAATTTTTTTTTCAGCTCCTCTTACCTTTTTCCTTAATGATTCTGTGTTTGATTTCAATGAAATTCTGTTTTAATAGATGCTGATATTATTTTTATCTATTGGGCCATTGCTATCGCCATTTTTGTGTCCCTGGCAATTGACAGGAGTTGCATTTATGTTTATTCTTCATTGCTCATTGACTTAGTTACATTCGTTTGCTATATTCAAAAAATATATTAGACTAGTTGTAAGAAATGATCGGTCTAATTGGAATAAATCCCATGTAGCCTTTTTATGTGCCATAGAATGAAAGTGGAATGAAGAACATGTTAGCGATATACCTATTTACCAAAGATTGGAGCCTACTTCTGATAATAACGTCATGGTGATTGAAGATGAGGCTCATTTGAGCCGCTCGCAAGGTAAAGAACTGTTTCGGCGGGGCTTTCTTGACTCTAAGCATGGTTCGAGCTCTAAGCAAATATCGAATGAAGAGGCGAAAGGCGTTGATAGGGAGGGCAACGATGAAGCTATGCAGCAGAAACGGCCCGCCTCTCAAGCATTAACGGGTGATGGGCCTTGGCTGTCGGACTCAGCGTCAATCACGGCCAACGATGTTGTCGAGAAACAACCTACACCATCGAAGGCGTTGATGAATTTGGAAGAGCCGCCTAGGATTTTCTCTGCTGGGCCTAGGGCTCCTAGTGACGGGTCTCGACCCTTACCTGAGGCTGTGGCAAACGCAAACCCATCTGGGTCGGAACCTCAACGAATGTTTGATAAGGAGGCGAATCCTTCTTTCGCTGCTGTTATTCAGGGCGCCATCACTAATCGCGAGCAGAAGCGACACTCCTCCCCGGTGCGCCTTGAGTTATCCTAAACGGCGCCGACGATGATTGATGGTGTGGCCGAGGCCTGCCCTCCATGGGATGTGATCCAAAAAGGGACGGCGAGATGGGATCATACCCTGGTTGGGTATTTTCTTGGGAAGAAACCATATTTTTCTCACGTTGAGCGGTTTGCTAGGGCTATGTGGAGGGATATTATCGAAATTCGAACGACGATAAATGGTTTTTTCAAATTTCGGTTTGCGACGTCCGATGCTGCTGCTGCGGTTTTGGAAGGTGGGCCTTGGCTCATGCAAGGGCAACCCTCTTTCTTGAAGCTTGGAGGATTGGCATGTCGTTCGAGAAAAAGCAGCACTTGGCTGTGCCACTATGGGTCAAGTTGCGTAATGTGCCAACGGAATTATGGACCCAAGAGGGGCTTGGAATTGTTGGGAGCGTTCTTGGCAAACCATTATTTGCAGACGCCATGACGGCTAAAGTCGAAAGACTTGAATATGCGAGGATATGCGTCGAGAAATCACTGGAGGAGCCTTTCATCGAACGCTTCAATGTTAGAATTCCAGCTAAAGATGGAGGACTTTCGGCTGTAGTGCCTAAGGGTTGAATATGAATGGCGACCCAGGAAATGCGCTACGTGTAACTCTTGGAACCATGGCGAGGGGGGCTGCCCCAAGAACACGGCCAATCAGCCAGGAAATGACTTGCCAAAACCGCCTAGTAAGAACATGAGGCAAGCTAACGCCCCAGCACCAAAACACACTAGTGCGACAGCCACGCGACATACAAGGCGACGTGCGCAGGAGAAAGGGAAGGCGAAGATGCATGATGAGCCTAAGACTACTACACCTGTTGTGGTGCATCGGCAGGGGGGACAACACGAGAGTATTACCCACTCGGGGAGGATAAATCGATCATCTAATGATGGTTGTTCGACTAGCAACGGCAATAATCAAAGTGCGGACACAACGTTACATAATACATTTGGTGTTCTCGCTGATATTGAGGAAGCGGACATTCTTACCAAGGGTCCTACAGCAGCCCTTTTAATGGGTGATTTATGATGCCTATTGTATTTCAGATCTGTGCACTTAGGCGTGTATGGCGTATTGCTTGGTAGTTATCTGTCTTGAGCAGTTTGCTGATTTTTGATGGGTTTGTTCACTGGTAGTCTGTTACCAGTTAGGGCTGCGGGACACGGCTTTTGTACTCTTTTCCATTTTTAATTAGTGACCTTTTCCCAAAAAAAAAAAACGAGATTGGAAATAAGTAAATAAATAACCCAAAAATGATTGGAGAATGAGTCAAATCAGATTTAGCGAATGAAATAATAGGTATTGGAGGAACAAAATGATTGCGTTTGCGATTATGAATATCGTGACAAGCATAACTTTTACTTATCAAGAATATCAACGAATATAAATTTTGATTAAGTATATTAAACTAACACAATCGAACTCTTGAGATGATCATGGTCGAGAAATTTTATTATAGGGTGCAGAAAATTATATTTATTTCCTAGATTACGAGAAGGTTTTAGGAAGGAAATGTAAAGGTCATCTTTATTCCAAGTGTTAAAATTATCGTATTCATGTTAGATTGGACAATTATTTAATAATCTTGGGGAAGATTTTATCAAAATAAAATATACATTAAACAAACTGCAAGTAATTTGTACTGTCATGGTAGCTATAAATAAATTTAAAAGAAAGGTCAAATAGTATGGTGGGTATAGGAATAAACTAAATTCAAAATTTTAAGTATTTTGTTAGTTGTAAATTGTCTGTTTTTATCCTTCCTTGGTATGTCTATGAATGAGCTAACCACCAAATCATGAACTATCAGATTGTGATTATTATACAGCTCAGTCAACGCACAACAAATAAATCAAAATATTTACTATTTTCATGTGTTTGAGGAAAAATAAAAATCCAAAATACAAACATAAATTCTCCTCATTCCCCACATTCTATCTGAGCGGTCAGTCAACAATATCTCTTTCAACAGGGAAGAAAAGGCGAAAGAAAAAAAGAAAAACATAAATACAAAGCTTTCTTCTCCTTTTCCTCATTCCATTAATGGCCAAGGCTAACATCCGCTCCACATTCCCATACGTCATCGTTTCGATCTTCTTCTTCGCCTCCCTCTACCACCACTTCCTCCACGATCCCACGACGGCGACCACCACCACCACCGTAATATCCACCGCCGCCACCGTCAATTTCGCCCTCCACGACCAAGCCACTGCCACAACCACCGTCGTCGTCGCATATGATTCTCCTCCGCTCTCCTCCACCGCCTCGCCCGCGCCGTTGCCGACGCCGACGCTGCCCCCAATCTCCACCACGTCCATTCTCCTCCCCGATTGGGAGGTCCTCGTCGTAATCGACCCTCCAATTTTAATTTCAGAGAGGTACGACGACGGCGATTACTTCTGCCTCTTCGATACCAATGAGAGGACCGCCGCGATTTTCGCGGGTTCGCTGCAGTTCCCAGAACGGCCCACCTTAAGCTGCCCACTTCCGCCCAGGGCTCGCCGGAGGCTCCCTTTCACTCAGCCCACGTTGGTACCCTCCTCCTCCGTCAAAATCGACAGCGACCCACCATCGCCTCCGCCGTCTCCGCCACTCCTCCGATGGTCCTACCTCGTCTACGACTCTCTAACCACCGACGACGACGTCGTCCTCTTCGTCAAAGGCGTCAACACCCGCCAAGGCCTAAACCGCGACCCATCAGAATTCCTCTGCGTCTTCAACGCCGGCGTCAACCAAACCGTCAAAACCGCCGTCACCGCCTCCATGCAAGAGGTTTTCAGATGCCGCCGGCCACCTCAAATCCCCGCCGACTCCTCAGCTTCAGTCTCAATCGAAATCATCGCCGACAGCAAAATCGTCCCATCTGTAGCATACTACAGCGCCAGGCGCACCTTACCAGCAAAAAACGCAAAATCTCTAACGTGCGCCGCTACCATGGTCTACAACGTGGCAAAATTCTTGAGAGAATGGGTTTCTTACTACTCTACAATAGGAGTCGAGAGGTTCTTACTGTACGACAATGGCAGCGACGATGACCTAAAGATTACAGTGGAAGAGCTATTATTACAAGGCTATGACGTCACCACATACCCATGGAGATGGCCCAAGACTCAAGAGGCTGGATTTTCACACAGTGCAATCTTCGCCAAAGATTCCTGCAAATGGATGGCGTACGTAGACGTCGATGAGTTTCTATACTCTCCTTCATGGATCAATCTCCCAGAAACTGTCGACAGATCTTCCCTGCTTCCCCATTTTATTACATCATCTTCGTCGAAAAATGGGTCGAAGATTATAGGTCAGATCAGCGTAAACTGCCTCGAATTTGGACCCTCGGATCGGAGCCATCATCCATCCAACGGCGTGGTGAGGGGCTACAACTGTAGGAAGAAGAACGAAAACAGACACAAGTCGATAGTGCTGTTAGAAGCGGTTGACTTTTCGCTGGTCAACGCAGTTCATCACTTTCGTCTTAAGCCAAGGTACAAGACGAGGGCTTTGAACGCCCGAGAAGTGGTTGTGAACCATTACAAGTATCAGGCGTGGCCTGAGTTTAAGGCTAAGTTTAGGAGAAGGGTTTCTGCGTATGTCTTGGATTGGACGCAGAGATTGAACCCTAATTCGAACGATCGAACGCCTGGGTTAGGGTTTAGCCCCGTCGAGCCCAAGGGTTGGGCTCATATGTTCTGCGAGGTTAGGGACGATAGGTTGAAGGAGTTGGCCGACAAGTGGTGGTTTTGTGGGAATGAATCTGATGATTCTCGGAATGTTCGAGTGGCTTCTTGGAAAAAGTTGATGGAATGATTGAAGTTGTACTTAGAGAGGTTGGTCGGTTGTTAATGGTTCTTTGGCAGGAGTATTGTGACATGGACGAAGAAATATTAGGGTTTTTGAGTGTATGTAGATTTGATGAAAATACGAATGGGGTTCGATTTTTTTTTTTATTTCACTTTTTATTTTCGTTGTAATAACCATTATTCGGATGCCATTGGTGTGAAGGGAGGTTTGCTTACAGTGGAAGATGAGAATTTATTCAATGTAAGATATGGGTAACAAGGAAAGAATATACGTGGTATGGGAATGGGATGTAGTGGTGTAAGCATGTCAGCTGTAGACGTGTTTTTATTAAATTTTTATTCTATATGTTTATTTTACATTTTTTCATAAACTTAAAGCAATGACTTGCAAAATAAATATAGTATTAGTTGACTCAATAATCGGAAAATTGGAGCATAACTATGCGTTTTGAAGATGATAAGGCGTTGTGCATGGCTTTATTGCTAAAGGGCCGCCATGCTTTAGTGTGCATAACGCTTTGTACTTCAATTGCACATAAAGTTGGGTGATCTGTTTGTTACCTTTGGCTTATTTAATTTAATATTTATCTATAGAATTGGGATTCTTTAATTAATTGATAAGGGGAATTTTGAACTTTGACTGCTTCCTAAGCAATGCCATGAAATTGACACTTAACTTCGCACTTTTTTCCTTTTGGGTTCATGCTAACATTCTGGTATGTCCTTCCCTAGTGTTTCATTAGCAATTGTAGATAAAATATTTTCGGGAACAAGCAAATCAAAATCATTATTTGCAACTATTCTTTGGTTTGGTGAAATAGCTTTATCAAAATCATTTTGAGAAACATTTAAGTTTGGTATTTAATTACGTTGGTAATTATTAAACGAGTAAGTACCCATAAAAAAAGAACATTAGATTTTGGATTGTGGAATAATAACATAGTAAATTGGAAGTCTACGCCAAGTCTTGTAGGGCTTAACTATTGGGCCGAAACTAAAATAAGCTTGAAAATAAATCATGGGGATAAAAGTAGCCCAGTCGAAAGTGGAAAAACAGTGTAGCCCATTATAATTAGTGAATGAGACTACACGCATTACTAGAATAGAATGTGCATAGAATTACTTGTGTATTGAAATAAATTATTAAATAATTAAGTTTAGATAGTATATAATTTTCGAAATTAAAAATTTTAAGTAAGTTCTCAAATAATTAATTTTTAATTTGTCTAACTACGCTCAAATTGACGTAGCAAATTAATTTTAGTAGTTAGTATATTTTTTCCACATTTTAGCTTGGGCGTGTTTATGATTAGCATGCCCCATTTTCGGTCAAAAAGCAAAATTCCCGTAAGAATAAAACTCAACATAACATCTCTTGTCAAATTAAAGTTGACATGTCGTGCAATATTTTTCGCATTGGTCAAACTACATTACAGTCAATTATTTTCTAGCGTCTATCGAAGTCAATAGCGAGTCCCCTCATCCTTGATTTGCTCGGGTTATTAATACAGCAAAAAAGTGAAAATAGAGCTTTGAAATATCGTCGACACTTATGAGTTCTCTCCATGTATGAATTAAATAAAAATTGGAATGACAGAACTATCATATAAAGTTGATGCATTTTCCCTTTTAATCTCCTAAAAAAACTATTTCTTGTCCTTTTGAGTGATTAAAAAATTCGAAGGTTTAATTATGCATGTCGCATGAGTCGAGGCGTGGCTAAAAGTGCGACGAATAATCATGATGAGTTCATGCTCCCTTTTCTCTCATGTAAGAGTGACGATGAAGCTGAATGATAATCATAATAATTATTATTATTATTCTTTGTCATTATTATTAGGCAGAAACATGATATTATTCTATTACTATAAGATTCAAATTGAACCCACACTCGAAAACTTAAGATGGATACAAATAATAATGGGGGTTCGGAAGGTTATGTAATAATATTACCAGCATTGATTACCACCTCGGGGCTTATGTAACGAACAACAAATGTATAATAGTCGTTGGAAACTGTAAGGATGACAATATAAGATCAAATAATCATATGATTCGAGAATGAACTAAGGTCCAAACTATGATCAATTATATGTAATGCCGTGTAATTTTGTGATAATTCGAGTGATTTACTTGATGCTTGATTTGTCTTCAAACCCCATGTGAAATTTTTATGAAAAATCACAAGTTGTAAACACTCAATATTCTAATCTATGGTGTATGTTATATTATATTATATCATATAATGTGTCCCACGATCACAGTCCAATCATTATTTCCACTTAATAGCTAGCTAGCTACCTTCCCAACTGTTTCGTGTACACCATATATTCTTTTATACTTTTCAAACAAATCGACAGTTATAGGTAGAACTATTTAAAATTTTGTTCTTTTTTTCTTTTGCGGTAGTTGATTGCCAACGGCAGCAGTAATTTACTTTACAAGCACAAAGCCAATTAAGAATTTACGTTACAATTTCCACCACGGAACCAAAATGCTTTCTGTTTAATATCTCCTTTTACCATTTTTCTTTTTAAATATTATTATCGTTTATATAGATAGAATATTCTATAATTAGTGAAATCGAAAGAAGGATTTGTATTGATGACAGATAGCGACGTACTGAATATGACACATAACCACAAATGCATTTTAGTCGTATGCCTATTATAAATGCTTTCACCACTCCGAAATTATATATATATCAGCATATATATTTTTCCATGAGACGATTATAAAGATGTTATCTGGCTACGTAATTAAGAAAATATTTTAATATTTCAAGATTTGTGTCATTAATTTAATGCATTATCTTGTTATTTAGCTACTCATTAATAATGAGGGTGTGAATAGAAGGGTGATTTACATTTATAGGCATCCGTTTTGAAAGTGATTTACAAAAGTAGGCACCATGTGTAAATAGTTACAAATATAGGCACTTCTCTTTTTCCATTTCATTTTTATAATTTTTTTAATTGCTAGTGATATGTCTAATTTATTTTTATTTAAATTTATTAAACCACCCGAACACCAAATTTCGACTGACATGACACCGAATATGCAACTGATTTGTTTGGTCTCTAATTCTTTATAGATTGCGGTTCGATCGAAGAACATAAACCATTTTTTTATTTTTAATATTAGTATAAAGGTATTATATATCTAGAAATGTTATGGTGCTCACCTTGCGTGAGCACCATCCGTGGGCACCTGTTGTGTGCCATTTTTTGTGTCACGTCAACATGCCAAATCAACCCCCGACGAGCTCACTAATCCCATGTGTATGTTATAGATCAATAAAAATTCCCATTGTATGCTGATTTGGTGCGTTGATGTGGTTGGTGCTCACGAATGTGCTCACGCAAGGTGAGCACCATAACATTACTCATTCTATATCTGTAACTATATAAACAATACAATTTTGGCTGGTTAGTTGAAGCCAATTAAATTAGTTCGGTAAATATTATAATCTAACAAAAGATTCGAAACTAAATCTTTTCTTAACTGTAAAGACTGTAAATATGCCCTATTGATTTTCGTTTCATGCTATCTATAGGTTTTGGATTAAAAAAAACAAGAATCGATGCCAAATCAGTTGTGGAATCAAAACTACTTTCGGTCTTATTCAGACTATAAATTTTATTTATTCGATTACATATTACTTTGTTCATATAGTAGTTGGAGGTTATAATTATTGGGTTGGCTCTTGTTTTAATTTTGGCCTAAATCAACCTATGTCTTTGGATTATTGGGTCGATTTCGGTTTTGAATCGATTTGTAATTTGCGAATACGATTTTTTTTAATAAAAATTTCTAACATGACAGAACGTTGAACAATTTAAAACAAATTAAATGTGGATCGTAGGTTTAATTAATTTTTCATTTGGATGAGTTAACTTCTATTTACTTTTTCACTAATGTGATTATAAAATTAATTTATGATAAGAAAATAGAATAAAACAAGTCTATTTAATAATAACTTTGTGTATATAATTAATTTAATTCAAAATAAGAAAATAAAATAAAAAATGCCCATTTTTGTAACAAAAAACACACAATGCCTATTTTGTTATCCACACTTGGTCAAGTGCCTAGAAATGTAATTAACTCGTGAATAGAAACATCCACGAAGATGTGAAACGAAGAAATAAATGGGCACATCCATACTTTGATGTGAAACCCAAAGTTAGGTGAAGTGGGCATATATATTAGTTCTCGGATTTTTTTTTACGTTATAAGAAAAAAGATTAGTAGTAGAATATGTCTGACCACACTAGTTATCGGCTCAAACTCGACTCGATCTCGTAAGTATCGAATTTGAACATGATAATCAAACTCAATCATGTTTGCTATTATTATTGTATATTAAACTTTTATATATTTTTATTATTTTTTTTAAACCCCGAGATCGAGGCTAGAAGAGGAGCTTGAATTCGGCTCGAACTCTATTTGTGAATTGTGGAAGTTGGGCATTGCCAACTTAAAATATAATGAAAATTGAAGTGTATTGCTTGTCCAACTAACCTTAAATTATGTAATGATGAAGCCTAACAAAAAACCTAAATTGGTTATTGGCTTCACCACGACACTTGCACTTCTTACACTAATCTTTATTGAAAATCGACTTGCAAAACAAAACGTCTACTGCAAATGCATGGGTTTATGCCTAAAAAACATGGCCACTTTTATAAATTGAATTGAATTTGATTTTTATATTTCTATCTAATGGTCCAAACACGTTAGCCGCTTCGCCTACTTAGAACGTCATTGAGTGAGCATATCTTCTAAAAAAATTGATTTAGTATTCCCCATTGATAAGTTAAGGGTCGAACTTCTGCGGAGATGATCTCACCGAAATTTTCATATAAAAAAAAAATATCGGGACCCCTGACTGAAATAAATAAATAATATAATAAAACTATGAGTAAATGCACGAGTCATTTTCTTCTAGAACCGATTTCACATTTAGTTAATATCGTGCCTTTTTTTTGGTAAATACACTACTTTTCTCCAACAAGGAGCTAGGTAGAGGTAGAACAACAAAGTATGAGTCGAAATATAACAATCTTTTCTTTGCCAACCATGCCTTTGGAATTTAAAAGAAACTATATATCATATATATGTTAATTATTCGAATTTTAGATCATTAGTCATCGAAAGTCGAACAATGATCATGAATAATAATTAATAAAGGGGAAATTATAAAATCAGGTCACTAAGTATATGTTTTCGTTTTTTACTATGTTTGATAATTGCAAAGTAGGTCACTAACTTTTCATGTGAAAACAATTTTGGGTCATTTTTCAACTAAGAATATATTTTTCGATTTTGGGTCACTAAATTTACATTTTTTTCAATTTTTGGTCACTCATTTGGTACTAATGTTATAAACATAGTGACCCAAAATTGAAAAATCTAAACCCAGTGACCCAAAATCGAAAAAATATATTCTTAGTGACCTAAAATTGAAAATGACCCAAAATTGTTTTCACATGAAAAGTTAGTGACCTAATTTTGCAATTATCAAACATAGTGACCCAAAAACGAAAACTTGTATACTTAGTAACCTAATTTTATAATTTTGGCTAATAATTATTGTAAGCCTGGTTGACGCTATTAATTGATGCATTCATTTCATATTTTACGAACGCAGAGCCACCGAAAGAAGGGGTAATTTCGTCATTACAACTCAATGAAATTAACTACAAATAGTGGTACGTTTTTAATATACTCTGATTCGCTCTCTGCTACGCAAGAAGGCCACTCTGTTCCTTGAATTTCTCTGACATCATCCCCTGCAGTGTTTGAACAAGACAACTTCCAAGCTTACCGAGTCTTATCTATCGGCGCCATTAACATATAGACAGACAGTACAGAGAGGAGAGACGAGAGAGAAGGAGTGAGGGCGCGTCAAAGTAGATAAACGGCTATATATCCGCTGAAACGCCTCTTTGTTTCTTTATTATTGTATAGTTCTGATGTTATGACCGTATAGCTCGTTTAGAAGGGTCATCAGCTGTAATATTTCGGCAAGTAGTCCGTTGCAGTTGCAATGGGCTCATCAAGGTGCAGCGTAATGGGAGTGGCGTTTTTATTTCTTTGTTTTGTGGTGACGGTAAGTTCTTTATTTCTTTCTTTTTTTTTCTGTGTTGACCTTTCGATAATACGCAGTATTTTCTGATGAATGTGTTTCTGGTTCATGGGATGGGAATTTCCAGGTGTTGTGTTTGTTGTCGTCGGCGAGCTCCCAGAGAAGTGGAAATGGCTCAGTGGGGTATCAATTTACGTTTCAAGCGTTCGTTATAATTAGCGTCTGTGTTCTACTTTGTGTTTTTGTTCACTGGAAACTCGAACTTGACTGGGTGGTGGAATAGGAGAGAAGGATTTTCAAGAGACTGCAAAAAATGCCTTTAATGCTTTTGTTTTATTCTTGTCTGCTCTGTACTTTTCGTTGATCCATTGATGTTGAGTTCAGTAGAAAAAATTTAGTAGCTTTTCTGGGTGTAACAAGATATGGGCCTTTTATGTGTATGTTGTGTTTATCCTTGAATTACATATTTGTATCTGAGTAGCTGAAAGGTGATTGGATTATAATTGTAATGTGTGATATTTAGGAAAGACATTCTGAAGGTTATTGTGCTATGTATGACATTTGTGGAGCAAGGAGCGACGGGAAAGTGCTGAATTGCCCTGTCGGCAGGCCATCTGTGAAGGTACCCACTGCCAGATTCATATGTGTTTTTCTCTGATCAAATGTTAAGATTATGTTCAAGAAGGTGGTGGATGCATATATAAAATATTCGTTTTGTTGTTTTTGGTTACAGCCCGACGAACTGCTATCATCAAAGATACAAAGTTTGTGCCCAACAATAACTGGAAATGTGTGTTGCACTGAGGGGCAGTTCGATACGTTAAGGGCTCAAGTTCAGCAGGTAAACTAGCTTTGCTCATTCTGCATGAGGGATATGTTCGATTCGTAATAGTATTGTTTTTCAATAGCATGATCATGTAATGGCAATGGGGCATTGTTGATTTTGGACTAAAGTGATTGCTGAAAAGACATTAGTTTATTTCTTGCAGGCGATTCCTTTTCTCGTAGGTTGTCCAGCATGCTTGAGAAATTTTTTAAATCTGTTCTGTGAGCTCACGTGTTCGCCGAATCAGAGCCAGTTTATTAATGTGACTAGCATCTCCAAGGTTAGCCTGCCTACAGCACAATATGTTGTTTATCAGAGAAAGAACAGAGATTTCTTGTTCTTTTTAGTTCTTCATGAGATGCGTGTGGTGTTTCTCTAGGTTGGAGGCAATTTGACAGTGGATGGGATTGACTATTATATTGGCGATGAATTTGGCCAAGGCATGTACGACTCCTGCAAAGAAGTGAAATTCGGTACGATGAACACCCGAGCCATTGATTTCATCGGCGCAGGTGCTAAAAATTTTAGAGGTGAGCTTCGTCTTTTCTTTGTGGCTTCCTTACGATTTCCCTTCTCTCTCACTTTCTTTTCTTTCCTTCTCTTGGCTGTTTCTGAGCATTTTTCTCCTAATAAGGCAGAGTGGTATGCATTTATTGGTAGACGAGCGGGCCTTGGAGTACCAGGCTCACCATACGCCATCAATTTCATGCCCATCGCGCCCGAAAATTCTGGAATGGTGCCTATGAATGATTCTGCGTATTCGTGTGGAGACACTTCTTTGGGTTGTTCATGTGGTGATTGTCCATCAGCAGCAGCATGCTCGAACTCTGCACCTCCACACATTCTTAAGAGTAAATCATGTTCAGTGAGAATCGGTTCTTTGAAGGTAAAAAAATGGTTATTTTGATACATGGATTGTGATTCTTGAAACACATAAATGCAGATATTTATGGTTCTTTGGACAAGTGCAGGCAAAATGTGTCGACGTTGCAATGGCTGTAGTATATATTGGGCTGGTCTCTTTATTCTTAGGTTGGGGTTTGCTCCACAAGAAACGAAAAGATAGTGATACTGTGAAAACCAAACCAGTGATCAATGTCCCCACTAGTGGCGTCATTCGCCGTGTGAGCAGTCAGAAGGATGAGAACATTCCTATGCAGGTACTTGATATTGTATGATTTTCTTTTATTCATCCTTCTTAAGTCTTATAGTTCATTTCAACTATTAGATGCTCGAGGACGTCCCACAAATTACAAACGCAGTGCAGCTTTCAATTGTGCAAGGCTACATGTCAAAGTTTTATAGGTGATGCATATCTTCTTTTTTGTGAATACATAATCTGCAACGTGAGAAGAAATGTAATAACGATGACTCTTCAACGTGGCTGATTATCATTCAGGAAATACGGAACATGGGTAGCCAGAAACCCAATTCTTGTCTTGTGCTCGTCAGTGGCACTTGTTTTAGTGTTGTGCTTAGGTCTTATCCGCTTCAAAGTTGAGACTAGGCCTCAAAAGGTACAACATGAGTTCTAAAACGTACACGTGTGGTTTTCGTTCGTTTTTTGGTTACCACCAATGGTCAATATCCGTCGCATTAATACTGAAATCGGTTGTTGCTGATGCCTTTTTTAAGCTGTGGGTCGGTCCAGGAAGTAGAGCAGCAAAAGAGAAACAGTTCTTCGACAGTCATCTTGCTCCTTTTTACAGGATAGAGCAGGTCGATTATAGTTAATATGTTTGCTGTATGTGTGTGTTCGTGTCAAATTTAAGCTTATTAGACTGATAATGTCCAACATTTTCAGCTCATAATAGCAACAGTTCCTGATAGTGTGCTTGGAAAATCACCCAGCATCGTGACGGAAAACAATATTAAGTTGTTATTTGATATCCAAAAGAAGGTATACACAATTTTTTGTTTACTGGCTCTATAAGCCGTCGTACAAATATTGTGGTTCTCAGAGGTTATCTTTGTAATGGATTTTTTAATGTCAATGTCAACTATCCCAGGTCGATGCCATCAGAGGTAATTATTCAGGATCAATGGTGTCCCTTGCTGATATTTGCATGAAGCCACTTGGTAATGATTGTGCTACTCAAAGTGTTCTTCAGGTAAGACTTCCTTGCACCTTTTGCTGTATGGAACTATTTCGACAGTTTTTAGAAAGTTTACTTAAGATGTTAACTTATAATTCAATTTCTATACACCTTTCTACTTGCAGTATTTCAAGATGGATCCTCAAAACTATGATAGCTTCGGAGGTCTTGATCACGTCGAGTACTGTTTTCAGGTACTATGCCATTAAAATATCCATGAGCTATATTCCTTTATTTGGTCAACTCTTTTACTATGATGTTTGATTTGTATTCATGGTTTTGATGTGTATCTTTTAGCATTACACTTCGGCAGACACTTGTGCAAGTGCATTCAAGGCCCCTCTTGATCCAAGCACTGCACTTGGTGGTTTTTCAGGAAATAATTATTTGGAGGTAATAAATAGTTAACGTCTTATTATCAAGCTTTATGCACATAAATTATGTATTGATTAATTTGGAAACAGGCTTCTGCATTCATAGTTACCTATCCGGTAAATAACGACGTTGACGCACAAAGCAACAATACGAAGAAAGCAGTGGCATGGGAGAAAGCCTTCATTCAGCTAGCAAAGGTTTGTATTTTTTCTTCATATATGAAGTTTCACAGAGCCAGATGGTTATGAACATGGATAACTTTTGTGCACATGATCTTCTGAAGCTGAAGCTTGTTAATATTATCATCTGATTATTGTCCTAGCTTTCTATTACGCATCGTATGATTTATATTTTATATTTTTAATTATTTGAACTTGATGCAGGAGGAGCTCTTACCCATGGTGCAGTCTAGGAATTTGACGTTAACGTTCTCATCAGAGAGTTCTATTGAGGAAGAACTGAAAAGAGAAAGTACTGCAGATGCTATCACTATTGCGGTATGAATCCACCAAAGTAATTTTCGAGTATTTCCTATTAAATTATCTGTACACTAGTGACGATTTGTTTTTTTCAGGTAAGCTATCTTGTAATGTTTGCATACATATCCTTGACTCTTGGGGATGTAACTCGCTTCTCCTCCTTTTACATCTCCTCTAAGGTAAAAAGATTATAATATAGTATTTCTTTTCATGCTCTTGTAGTTTGATGCTCGGTTAAGATCCTCTGCCATGTTTTCTTTTCCGATTATAAATCTGATTGCACGGGTTTTGCAGGTGTTGCTTGGGTTATCAGGAGTTGTCCTTGTTATGCTTTCCGTACTTGGGTCGGTGGGATTTTTCAGTGCCATAGGCGTGAAGTCAACCCTTATAATAATGGAAGTCATTCCTTTCCTTGTTCTAGCTGTAAGTTCTATTCTTTTCTTATTTCTTAGTATGACATGCATAAGAGCAATATCAGCACATAGTTTATATATTTTGTCCTTCGATCCATTGGTTGTTAGGTGGGGGTGGACAATATGTGTATATTGGTTCACGCGGTGAAGAGGCAACAGATAGAATTGCCCATAGAGGGTCGAATTAGTAATGCACTTGTAGAAGTCGGTCCATCTATAACGCTAGCTAGTCTGGCCGAGGTCTTGGCGTTTGCAGTTGGAAGTTTCATTCCTATGCCAGCTTGCCGAGTGTTTTCCATGTTTGCAGGTTTGATCTCTACACTACAGCTCACTATCTTGCGGGCATTTTTTTTTGTATCTATTTCATGATGGGATCATTTATGTAGTTTCTTTGCTTGTTTGTTCTGTTGCACAGCATTGGCTGTTCTCTTGGATTTTCTTCTTCAAGTTACTGCTTTTGTTGCCTTAATTGCTTTTGACTTCCTAAGAGCTGAGGATAACAGGATTGACTGTTTTCCGTGCATCAGAATGTCTGGTTCGAATGGGGAGCAGGACAAAGGTACTCTTTTACAAATTCGAAATATCAGCTATTCCTTGCAATGTTTTCGTTTACAATGTCATCATTTAAGCGCAAAGCTGAATCGACAACGTGGTATTTAGGCATTCAAAAGCAGAAGCCTGGACTCCTTGCTCGTTATATGAGGGTAAGAAATGACCGACTTAAGTTTTTTGCATTTAGTGAATTCTACTTCACATAATTTCTGTAGTGTTTACTTTGATAAACTTCCATTTCTAGGAAATCCATGCTCCAATTCTGCAAAACTGGGGTGTGAAACTACTAGTTATATGTGCTTTCGGAGCTTTAACGCTGGCAAGCATTGTAAGCAAGTTGTCGGACCATTGTTCTGTTTGATAAGCTGCAAACATCATTGTTTGAGTACTCCATCGGTGAACCAATATTTGAGAAAAAAATTCTTTTTATGATTGTTGCTGCAGGCTTTGTGCCCGAGAATCGAGCCTGGCCTTGAACAGCAAATTGTTCTTCCTCGTGACTCTTATCTTCAGGTTTTAATTAATACCCTTTCTTTCCTTTTGGCGAATATCAACTTTTCTCAGCCTCCCTTTTCCTTCTAAATCTTGATGCTTTTATCACACATTTTCGATAGGGTTATTTCAGCAATGTCTCGGAATATCTCAGGATTGGTCCTCCAGTGTACTTTGTTGTGCAAAATTACAATTACAGGTATTTTCTATACAACTTTTCTCTGCTATGGTTATTCAACGTTGTCTTCATTCTTTCTTCTGCTGTGGGAGTTGCATGAGATAATGTTATATATTTTCTCAGCTCGGAATCAAGACAGACGAATCAACTCTGTTCCATCAGCCAGTGTGATCCTGATTCACTTCTAAATGAGGTAAAATCTTTGTATCATAATTTTGAGCTTAATGATACGTCTTGGTTATCCTTCTTAACCATGCATCGTTTACTTTATTGTTCTACCATTCTTTGTTGCAACTCCTTTAATTTTTTTTTTCAGATATCGAGAGAATCTTTAGTACCAGAGTCAAGTTATATAGCTAAACCTGCGGCTTCATGGCTTGACGATTTCCTTGTTTGGCTCTCTCCCGAAGCTTTTGGCTGCTGTAGGAAATTCACTAATGGGACCTATTGCCCTCCAAATGACCAGGTATAACTATTTCTTGGAACATATTCCTCCATTATTTACATTTAATAAATTATTGTCTAACATTATGAAAGATGACATGGTTTTTATTTATTCATCCAGCCTCCTTGTTGTGCATCAAATGATGGTTCTTGTGGACTCAGCCCAGTATGCTCAGATTGTACAACGGTAACATAACTATGATATAATTGTTTTTGAATATCGATAGATGTTTCATTTTCCTCCGAAGTCATCTCTGTCTCCATCAAACAATATATAGCTGATAACAGAAGTGGCTAAAAAATCTTCCTTTATGTGTGTGGATAATGTCATTGAATGGTAGAAAAAATACATGGATTTTTTGAATTTGTTTATTCAAAACTGACTAGCATTAGTATTTCTACAGTGTTTTCGTCATTCAGATTTGCAGAACGATCGCCCATCCACGGAGCAGTTTATGCAGAAATTGCCATGGTTTCTTAGTGCTTTACCTTCTGCTGATTGTGCCAAAGGTGGAAACGGGGCTTATACAAGCAGCGTTGATCTCAAAGGTGAAAATGAAATACTACTTTTTATTTTTACGTGCTTGGAAACAAGTTCTATTTAAGCTATCATGTCGTTTGCTTTGCTTTTTTAGACTATGAAAGCGGCATAATTCGAGCATCCACCTTTCGAACATATCACACTCCTCTCAATAAACAGGCAAGATCTAATTCTGACCTTTTTTTTCTCCAATTCTCCAAAAACTGGTGAAAGTGAAATGGAACCGTTTGTATCATTTCAGGCTGACTTTGTCAACTCAATGAGGGCTGCTCGAGACTTCAGTCGAAGGGTGTCAGAATCCCTCAAGGTAAGAATTCTTCATGGGAGGTTCTTTTGACACTGAGTTGAATACAGTGTTATAGTTGTAAGCAAAACCATATAAAATCTTGCCGAATCTCCTATCACTCATGTATGACGACACCTTCGATATTGATACGTCCTCAATGATCATATCCGTATCTATCTATTTCTATGGAAAAACATGTAAACTGATGAGAAGTTAAATTGCCTTATTCATGCAGATAGATGTATTTCCGTACGCCGTGTTCTACATGTTCTTTGAGCAGTATCTCAATATATGGAAGACAGCTTTGATCAACCTCGCTATAGCCATCGGTTGGTTCTTTTGCATATTACATCTCTCACCATACCGATACAGTTTGTAGAACTCCTCTCTCCCTCCCTCTCTCTCTCTCTCCTTTGTCTTTGGTCTAACACAAATCTATTCATGTTCAACAGGGGCAGTGTTTGTTGTATGCTTTATCATCACATATAGGTGAATATCCCTAACATCTTCGATTCTTTCATTAACTGATAGCATTGAACGTTCATTTCTCTTTTTTGGTTCGTAGTTTGTGGACATCAGCAACTATTCTGCTCGTTTTGGTGATGATCATTGTCGATCTCTTGGCAAGTTTCTCTTCCCTGACCCGAAATACTATCTTTACTCATCCTCCAAATAAAGCAAATCAATTAACTAACTTGTGAAATTTCCGGCGACTTACACAGGGCGTAATGGCACTGCTGAACATTCAGCTGAACGCAATATCGGTCGTGAACCTTGTCATGTCGGTAGGCATCGCCGTCGAATTCTGCGTGCATATAACTCATGCTTTCTTGGTCAGTCTTCTCATTTCGTTTTTGCCTCGTAACTCATATTTCGCCAAGCGTCGATATTAATTTGGAAAACTTCCCTTTAGGTGTCGAGTGGAGACAGAAATCAACGCATGAAGGAAGCTCTTACAACAATGGGAGCTTCTGTATTCAGGTTCGAGAGATTTCTCTTACAACAATGGCGGGAGCTCTCTCTATACCTATTACTTGATCTTTGTACACTTTCATTGCAGTGGAATTACGCTGACGAAGCTAGTCGGAGTTCTAGTGCTGTGCTTTTCAAGAACGGAAGTATTCGTCGTACGTGGAATCGTACAACAATAACATATTCTTCTTATTACACACACATGAAGGAAACCAAGTTAACTAAAACTGGATTTTTTTCTTCTTCGCAGGTTTACTACTTCAAGATGTATCTTGCTTTGGTTCTCCTCGGCTTCTTGCACGGGCTCATCTTTCTACCCGTAAGAACAAATTCTTAAATTCCCATCCATTTTTTCCCATGAGACTCCTCGGAGATCTTTCGTCTTATCGATCAATCGATATATCATTTCCTTGTTTATTGCAGGTGATATTGAGCATGTTTGGCCCACCATCAAGGTGTGTGCTCATAGAGAAGCAAGAAGACAGGCCATCTACTTCATCTCAGTTCTAAAACTAATGTACTCCAAAAAATGTTAGGTGTAATAATAGGAGTATAATATAGGTTTTCTCCTCAGTTTGTTAAAAGCTTGTCCAACTTACTACAACGAAGATGTAAAGTAAATTAAAGGCTCAGTTATATTCAAGATTTTCAATTTTCTGTTTGGATCCACTGAAAACAAATGAAAGTATCCTTTTATTGAACTACAACATGCGCTCGATTTCTTAAATTACATTCATTAGACATGAAGGTGAAATATTTCGAACGTAATTGAGTCGCCATTGCCTATGGCGATTTCTTCGGATCAGCACCTACTAGGAATCGCCATGAGAGGCTTAGCCTTGGAGCACACGAGCCCAAACCTCTCGGCCACGTCCAGCGACTGAACCCTCACCCCTTCTTCGAACCTCCAATCGAATCGATGAATAAGCGACCCAACCATTAGATGAACCGTGGCGTGAGCCAACTGTATCCCCGGGCACATCCTCCTCCCCGAGCCGAACGGTATGAGCTCGAAGTCGTTCCCTCGGTAATCAACATTTCTCCCCTGCAAGAACCGCTCGGGCTCGAAAACATCGGGACTCGACCAAACCCTCGGGTCCCGCCCGATGGCCCACACGTTGAATAGTACGCTCGCGCCTTTAGGGATCGTATATTCGTCGATTTCCACATCGGCCTCCGCCCTGTGTGGGACCAGAAACGGGCCCGGCGGGTGCATTCGTAGTGTCTCTTTTACTACTGCGTTTAGGTAGGAGAGCCTCGGAACGTCCGATTCTTCGACCTGTTTGGAATTCCCGATCACGGCTTCGAGCTCGTCCTTGGCCTTCGAGAGCTTCTCGGGATTGCGTAGTAGCTCAGTCATGGCCCACTCGACCGTAGTCGACGTCGAGTCGACTCCTCCTATCATTAGCTCCTATTTGCGCCAAAAAAGAACCATAATGTTAGTAAATTAATTTATGGCTAATATCAGTTGATTTTAGATTGGAACCTTTAAAATGACTGCTTCACCTAAAAGCTTAATCTTGAATAAAGTGTGTGTATCATTAATTTTTTATATTATATTTGACACGTTCCACCCTACGGCTAGATTGATTTCCCATTTTTTTTAGTAACCCGACAAACCTTGGTCTTAGACCAGGTAAATCCCAGAGGCTAACGTGATACCCTGCAAGCCACGCCAACCACGTTAACCACACTAGGACAAGTTAATGTGTGACAAGCTCAACTCAAAGTATTTGGTAGCTAAGGGTCGAACTACGACCTAACCCTCCACAGACTTTGAGTACCTCAGGTTGACAATTAGACCAAGCCTCATTGGCCAACTGATTTATTTCTTATCTGACCTTAGACTATTGAAATTTCTACCCTACCCACATCAGATAATTCGACCCGCTCGACTCAATTAATATATCAAAGAAACAACTCCACATATCACCAATTGGCTTCACGTTGAAGCCCTCGTACAGACGTGTAATTTTCTTTTAATTTTTCGTTATAATAATTTGTAACTTTTACGCGTTGAGCTTGGATACCATGCCAAAATGACCACTTCACTTAAAAGCGTAGGACCGAAGAAGAAACGCATATCATACTTAATTTCATACCCTAGTATGTACTCACCATGAGCAAATGCTTGATCTCTTCTCGACTCAAGAAAGACTCGTCCTTCAGACTAATCTCAATCATCACGTCGAGCATATCTCCCGCCTTCGCCTCCTCCGACGATCCCATCTTACGATCTATAATCCCGTCAAACATCCCGAGGAACCTCCGACAACACGCCTCGCTCCTCCGCCTAATCCCCTGAGGATCGAAGCGCCGCAGAATCGAAAAATAGTCCGAAACGTTAGGAGCCGCCGAGATCGTTGTCATCCCCCGAATAAACCCCACCACCTCGTTCGGTGAGTCCGACCCGTAGCTCGCCAAGTCCGCCGAAAACAGCGTATTTCCCGTAATATTCAGCGCCGTGAAATACGCCAATTCCCCGACGTTCACCGCCCGCATTTCATCGCAGCACACGTTCAGATAGTCGCGCATTTGCTCGGCCTTGGCTCGGCGGATGGGCTCGGTGGAGGCGAGCCGAGCCGCGGAGAAGAGCTCTTCCTTGCATATTTTACGGAACTTTCGCCATTGGGCGCCGGGCCCTAGCCAGGCGACGGACCGTCGGTCGTGGTTCATGACTCGGACCGCGTCGGGCACGGTTCGGCCCGAGAAGGCTCGGTCGTGGGTATGTAGGAATTCTCGGGCGGCCTCGGGCGACGATACGACGACTGCATGGACCGAGCCGAGCCTTAGGTGCATTAGCGGGCCATAGGTTTTGGATAGTTCGGCTAAGGAACGATGGGGATTTTGGCCTAGCTGGTGAAGGTTGCCTATGATGGGCCATGGGTTAGGGCCGGGCGGGTACCGGTACTTGTTGGATGCTGCTGGCGATTTTCTGATGAGCCATTTGAGTATTATGGCTAAGCATGATGATAGGGCTATGGCGAGTACGAGTGGCAAGTAGTCGAGGGTCATTTTTCTTTTTCTTTTTTTCTCTTTCGTGGTTATTTTATTTTCAGTGTATTCTTTGTATTTATAAAGAGGTTGGATTTTATTGCACATTTGAAGCTGGCCGAACCCGACAGTAGGTTAGGCAAGAGAAGACTAAGATTGTGGTCCATTTTTTTTTTTTAATTTTGTTTTGCCAGAGGCGTGGTTTGAAGTATTGCCAACGTTGATTGTAAGGAGATTTAGATGATAATTTGGCGCAGTGTAAGAATTAATTTTTTTTATTTCAATATTAGGTTATTGGAATTTACTGGTTAGAATTTGTTAGGATATGCGAAAATCCCCGATAATTATTTGCCCGAAAAATGATGATAATAAATAAACGAGACGAAAATAAATTTGGACAGTGACACGAGATTTACGTGGTTCGGTCAGAATGACCTACGTCCACGGGCCGGAGGGTATAACTTCTTTATTATGTGGAGTGATTACAGACACGTACACTGACGCGATACAGCTACAACAATATTAGGAGTAGGTTATCAAATAATATCGGAGGAGTGGTGACCGAGGAATAGACCCTTGCTGACGATGGTGTGGTGATATATGTGGCCTGTGGCAATTTCATCCTTCCGTCGAGTGAAACCTTTTTTTAGGCGAATTTTCATTGCTCCATCATATGAAATGAAGAATATAAAAGCTGCTATAGTTGACCTTTAGACAACCACGTGAATAATGAGTTAGATGAATTTTCTTCTTACCATGACAGCCAATTTTCTTTTGTTGGCTTTTTAATTAAAATAGGGTTATTTAAACCCAAATTAGATAAAATAGGGTTATTTTGGTCGAAATTACCAAAATCGAGCAAAACGTGGTCATTAGACGCGTCGTCGCGTCTATTACATGCGACGATGACGCGGCAATGGCTGACCTCGCGACAAACTAGCTGGGCCCGCCCCTGGCCCGCGCGGGGCCCGCGTCGCGTGCAATGGGCGCGTCGTCGCGCTTAATGGCCGCGACGCGTTGACGCAGCCCACTAACACACCCACCAACGATGACTATCCTGGAATATCAACAGGGAGCGATCTATCGGACCGTAATACTCGTACGTATCCATCCTAAAAACGTTTACAAGTCAATATCGCCACAACAACCAACAAGCACACACATAAATTGAATCATGTAGTAACGAATCAATCAACCTAAAAATCCTAATTTCAAAATTAGGGTTCGAAATTAGGGAAAAATCCTAAATCGAATCAATTATGTAAAATTAACGTATTATAAGCAACCCACAATATATAAAACACATATTATACCAAAAACACAAACTTAAACGCAAGAATTCGACGAAATTTAACGAAACATCAAAATAAAGATTTAAACAAATTAGGAGTTTCATACCCAAACGAAGCTTAATCGACGATGACGAGGAAGAATAGATCTATCAAGTGGTGTTCGCCGGTGGTGTTCGCCGCTGTAATTCGCCGAAATCGATGGGGAGGAAAAGAGAAGTGAGGAAGAAGAAGAGGAGTCGCGGCTTTATTAGCCACGTCGTCGCTGCTATTAAGCGCGACGTCGCGGCTAGGTTTACTGGGCCAACGGTCGGCCCAGTTATTTGTTTTTAAATTTCAGGCCCGATTTTTAAATATCGGGCCTGATCGGGCCCGCGTTAAGCCCTAGCGCCCTTGCCACGTCATCGTCGCAACCATTGGGCGCGACGACGCTTCTAATGACCACGTTTTGCTCAATTTTGGTAATTTCGACCAAAATAACCATATTTTATCTAATTTGGGTTTAAATAACCCTATTTTAATTAAAAAGCCTCTTTTGTTTCTTTGACCACGGCGCCCATCAAGGTCACAATCATCAACAGAATTGAATAAGGAAGTTATGGATTGAATTGGATTTTGAAGTTATTGATTGTTAATTGTGTTTATTTTTATATTAGAATTTCACGTAAATAAGATACTAATTTGAGGCTTTTAAATAAAATAATGTCATTCAATCAAAATTCAATAAAATGGGATTATTTTACCCGAAATTAATAAAATAGGGCAAAACGTGCCCAATAAGGGCGACGTCGCGCTTATTAGGTGCGATGCTAGCTTTTTTTTTATTTTTTTATTTAGTTTGTTTTATATTTATTATTTATAAAATCCACAAAATCATAAAATCATCGTTATTTCATCTGATTTACAAAATAAAAATTTATAAACGCATCTAATTTACTTTTTATTTCGCGACTATCAAAATGATATGCATATCTTATTTTTCGATAATCAAAAATATTTTTTTATTTTATAAATAAAAATATCTTATTTTATAATAAAAAATATTTTTGATTATCGAAAAGTATAAGATATGCATATCATTTTAATCGCCGCAAAATAAACAGTAAATTAGATGCGTTTATATATTTTTGTTTTGTAAATCAGGTGAAATAATGATGATTTTATAATCTTGTGGATTTTATAAATAATAAATATAAAACAAACTAAAATAAAAAAAATAAAAAAAGTTATCATCGCACCTAATGGGTGCGATGCATATTAAAAAATAAAAAAAAATTCCTTTTTCGTGCCACGTCATCATCGCGCCTAATAGGCGCGACGTCGCACTTATGGGGCGCGTTTTGTCATGTTTTATTAATTTCGGGCAAAATAACCTCATTTTATTGAATTTCGATTGAAATGGCATTATTTTATTTAAAAAGCCCTAATTTGATAATTTTTATGAGGTCATAGCTAATTATGAAATAGAGTAGATGTTTCTGCGATGTCTCTTTAGAAGACTAATACTAGTGAATTCCTTCCACATCTAGTGAGGGGATACTAATTTCTTAATATCTTTGTGGTTTGTATTTACGGGCTTACTAAGATATTTATATCCTGAGCTGTGTGAACTGTGAGCACGTGTTTTTCCTTTTCCTCGACATTTTTCTGCACTTTATTATATTTTACATTTTTTTTTGTACAATGTATATCATTCATTGTATTTAGTTTTATGCATACGTATTTATTGCATGCAAGCTGCAAATTTTAAAAGGTCGTTAAATTTTATAAATGTTATTATATTCATAAACCTATAAGTTGTCTACATATATATAACTTTTTCATAAAATTTCCAGAAAATAAATGGATTGAATCGGAGAAGTTCCAACCTCAACAAAAACCCAACACTTTGTGCGAATTTAATGTATATTGATTATAAATTCATAACCTATAAGTTGCTACATATATATAAACTTTTTCGTAAAATTTCCAGAAAATAAATGGATTGAATCGGAGAAGTTCCAAACCTCAACAAAAACCCAACACTTTGGTGCGAATTTAATGTATAATGTATGTCAATAAATGCAATATGAACTAATTTACTTGGCCAATAAGGTATATATATAATATATATTCTTCGTTAATTAGATAATCATCTAATATTATCATGAATTAATTAATTGCACTATCTAAAATAAATTCAACAATTAATAATTATTAATAAATTAAAAGTAATGATTAAATGGTGCATAGGAACTTTGACAGCTATATGGACCTGCGATGACTGTACAATTTATGTTGGCCTTTTATATTACTGTAATTGAAAGTAGATGCAAATTGTCATGGACGTAATTCAAGTAGCTGCCTCCAATTTTGACTTGTAAAGAAGGATTGAAAGAAAAGCTTAATAAATTAATAATATTCTTTATATACACAAAATGTTAATTTCACGTCCACTTAGGTAATCTCACTTTAGTATCTATCTCACTTGCTATTGTGTCTTCTTGTCCCTCCCTTTTGTGGATAATAATTTAGCTAACTTTGTCTTCTTCACCACCTATTACCTCTTTCTAGTACATTATTTTATCACGAGCTACGTCTTCTCTTTCGTTTGGTCTTCCATTAGTTATATTTGTGTTCCACAATTATTAACTGGGAGATGAGAAAAATGACTTGAAGTCTTATACCAATTAGTTGCACTAATGAATTTGGGTTCTACTCCATAGGTGTGTTGTGCATTCATACGTCTTCCTAGGTTTATGTGTATTCTAACAGCAGGTAAGATTTGCATTCTTGATTACTGGGTTGTAATAAAGATCTCATTTTGCTGAGTGGCCCGTCGTTGTATTTGTGTTGGTGGAATATGGCGAGGCTTATTTGTTGGTTTATGTGGAAGTGGATTGTATTTCAAAATCCCAATCTTGGCTTCGTTTTTGAGAATAGTATCTGATTCATTTTGGTTAGTAAATGCTCCCTCAGCACTTTTCTTGGCTTTTACCTTTAAATCTTTTGATTACTGCGTTATTACTAGTCATTACAGTTATTCGAGCTGTCTAATGGTGCAAGATTCTGATACTATGCTGTCCATATTCCCACTTTTAATCAGTTTGGAAAAATGGAGTATTCCAATTGCTGTCTCCCTCTTCCTTGTCTTTTGCGTGGATTCTTATAACATTGGAATAGAGAATCAAAATCTCTAATCATTCAATCGCTGAAATAGGTCTGAAATCTCTTGTAGCTTCTTCAAGATGAGCTTCATTTGGATTCTCTTGCCATTTTCGCTCTCCTTCGCTGCGATTTCGAACGGTTTGAGCCCAAATTCAACCTCACGCCCGAAGATCGTAAACGTAGGAGCAATCCTAACCCTCGATTCAACGATCGGAAGAGTCGCCAAGATCGCAATCGAAGAAGCCGTGAAAGATGTCAACTCCAATCCAACCTCCTCAGAGGAACTAAGCTCAACGTGCGCATCAGAAACACCACTTGCAGCGGATTCCTCGGCATGGTCGAAGGTAATAAATTCGTCGAAAAAGAAACCCTAACACGTCGCTGAAGATTGAGTTTCTTTTAATGGTTACAATCCCATTTGGTTACGTAAGTGTTGAGTCCGTGCTGAGATAACAATCGAACCGTAGCGTTGGCTGTTATACAGTAGGCGTTTGGTCCTAATAGTGAGGAAAAAAATGATTTATTATTGGGTGTCAACCCCAGTCCCACATCGGATAATTAGAAGATATGTAAGCTCTTTATAAGCTTGTGGCAACGCCAATTGGTTTTATAGAGGAACTCCACAAGCTTAAGTGGGCTTGTACTAGAAATTGGGCCTCGAAAATCCTTACAATTTCCATTATTTTCTTGCAGCTCTGAGATTCTTAGAAACAGACGCCGTCGCCGTAATAGGCCCGCAATCCTCCTCGCTGGCCCACAGCGTCCTCCACCTCGCCAACGAACTTCAGACGCCTTTTCTATCCTTCGCGGCGACGGACCCCACTTTATCGTCCCTCCAATACCCTATTACTTGTCGTACGCACGACTCAGAACGACCTCTACCAAATGAAGGCGGTCGCCGAGATAATAAGCCACTACAGATGGAGGGACGTAATCGTAATTTACGTCGACGATGACTACGGAAGGAACGTCCTTTCCTCGCTCGACGACGCCCTCGCGGCCAAAAAGTGCCGCGTCTCTTACAAGGCGGGGTCCCGCCCAGCGCTGACGTCAGCAGAGGCGACGTGATGGACGTACTCATTAAGGTTGCCCTGATGGAGTCTCGGGTCATCGTATTGCACGCCTATCCGGAATTGGGTTCACGGTTTTCGACGTGGCTTACTACCTCGGAATGATGAGCGATGGCTACGTATGGATTGCGACCGATTGGTTGGCCTCGGCTTTGGACTCGAGCCCGCCCCGTCGGCCACTTCCCGGGACCCACGCCATGCAGGGGGCGCTCGTCCTTCGTCAGCACACTCGAGATTCGAAAATGAAGAGGGATTTCGTCGCCAGGTGGAGTAATTTAACTCGTCGGAGCGTAGGGCTGAGCAGCTACGGGCTCTACGCTTACGATACGGTTATGCTCCTCGCCCACGCCCTCGATTCTTTCTTCGATCGAGGTGGGGGTCGTTTCGTTTTCCAACGATTCGAAGCTGAGTTCGCTGTCGGGCGGCGGGGCCCTTAGGCTCGAGGCGCTGAGCGTCTTCGACGGCGGGCGGCTCCTTTTGGACAACATCTTGCGCGTCGATTTTGATGGACTTTCTGGGCCGATGAGGTTTACGCCCGAGAATTCGCTCGTCTTTCCTTCTTACGAGGTAGTTAATGTGATAGGGACGGGTTTGCACCGCGTCGGTTACTGGTCGAACTCCTCGGGATTGTCCACCGCGGCGCCTGAGATTTTACAGTCGCGGCCGCCGTCGAACGACAGTTTTTCGGGGAAAATCGACGGCTGTACAGCGTTCTTTGGCCGGGAGAAACTGCGGAGACTCCACGCGGTTGGGTTTTTCCGAGCAACGGAAAGCAGCTGAGGATTGGTGTCCCACATAGGGTTAGTTACAAGGAGTTCGTCTCTCAAGTTCCCGGGACGAACGCGTCGAAGGGTTTCTGCATAGACGTTTTCGTCGCCGCCGTGAATCTTCTTCCTTACGCCGTTCCCTTTCAGTTCGTGTGCCGTACGGAAATGGTAGAGAAAACCCGAGCTACGACGAGCTCGTACGTCTGATCACCACTGGGGTGAGTAAGTAAGCAAATTATGAATTGTTTTTCAAGACGAACGGTGAAAGACCGTATATTTGTTTTGCTTGTGACAGTTCTTCGACGGCGTCGTGGGGGACATAGCCATCGTGACGAACCGCACGAAGATTGTGGATTTTACGCAGCCGTTTGCGGCCTCGGGGCTCGTGGTGGTGGCGCCGGTGAGGAAGCTGAGCACGAGCGCGTGGGCTTTTCTGAGGCCGTTTTTCGCCTCAGTTGTGGGGCGTCAGCGCCGCCTTCTTCGTTTTCGTCGGGATAGTCGTGTGGGTTTTGGAGCATCGCACCAACGACGAGTTCCGCGGGCCGCCCAGTTAATGACACCCATTCAATGATTTATCGAGATATTGGGTTGGGACGGGAAAATGCCATTTTTTTAATACGGAATTTATTTGATTTGGAGTAGATCTCTCGATATTGTTAACGAGTGACGTGGAATTTTGAGGTTGTCTTAAAGTTCTAATAACTTTTTTAAGTACATACATTCATGAATGAGTATGTGCAAGTTACGAAGAGATTCAGAAAAACTGCTCGTCGAATTTGAGCTTAAGAAAAGAAAGTAGTGAGACACTTTCGAAATGAAGGCATGTGCATTATTATGGAAGGAACCTTTGTTAGTTGGAGTCTCTTCTTTTCATGCAAGAAACTTAGCATTTGTTGTCATGCGATATTGTTTTATCTTCCAATGGCTTAGGAGTTAGAGCACAATCAATTAATCAATCAAGCTTCTTTAGAAGTATTCAATCTGCGTTTGCGTACATCAAGAAACCGACAAATTAAATCATGAAACTATATATCGTTGTGTAACAACACATGTAATAAACTTTGTAGGTATGTTTAATATGTGAAATGTAAATTAAGGAAATAAAGGTTTGCAAAGGATGACTTCTCAAATTGGAAGCTGGTCGAGCCAGCTTGTTGCTAGGCCTACTCATGGGAGTGGGTGAGATGGGCTTGTGTGTGCCATAACATATGTAAGTCACTTTACTTGAATTTTAAATAGTTTCTTTTACCATATATTTATATTAATATTATAAGAAGGAGGCGAAAATGAGTAACTTTCGATTAATATATTAAACCTACGCGTTTGCTTTTCTTTCCTTATTATATTTGATTTAATCTATTCTCATTTTATGTTGTACATGCATGCTATGCTACTTACTGATGACAATAATAATGGCATCCTCGACGAAAGTGTAGTTTGTATTTCTCCACTCATTATTCCAATATGATATCACATGGAGGCACGAATAAAAAATTTATAAAGAAATTTGAACTTTTTACACGCACACGTATATTATATATCTATAATTTCATGATCCTGATTATCTTATAATAGGACTTTCTGCGTGATCTCATTTGACCGAAATCAAATCCATCATTGCAAATCACTGCTCAACTCTTCTATGGAAATTTAATGAAGGGAAGGAATATTTGTTTGTGGACTGGCACTTTGTTATGTTATTATAATTTTATCATGTGATAAGATCCTATTATACACTTCTATTGTTCTATCAATGATTAGTTGAGTCTCTCTCTCTCTCTCTCTCTCTCTCTCTCTCTCTCTCTCTCTCTCTCTCTCTCTCTCTCTCTCTCTCTCTCTCTCTCTCTCTCTCTCTCTCTCTCTCTCTCTTTCTCTCTCTATGATATAGATATATATACACACACAATATATATATATAGTAACGTATAATAATACAAAAGAATACAACGATAGAGCAACCATGGGCATTGCACTTCTTGGGCTCGGAAGTTTCTCGCCAATACTTTACAACTTGTAATTATACTTTTTCTTTCTTCTAGTTAATTTATTCTCGCTTAAGAAATTAAGTATTGTGCAATAAAAAAGGATATTTATGTGAGAATGACCGCTTATATTTATATAGTTACCCGCAAATAATTCGACATGATGTATGTGGCACTCGGTAAATTTGGCCGTTCGTTATTTTAATCTATAATGAAAGAAGACTATTTATTAATCTTTTTATATCCTGTATCTTTTTTGAATCTTCCTCGTATAACTACGAAGCCTCCAACATATTATGATACCTCGAATTCAATGCTTCCATTTCCCTAATCATTGGTTGAATGTAATAACTATTTTCTAATATCGTAATATAATTCTATTCACACCACCTATTTACTAAAAACACCCCCTATTTATTATTTAAGTAAATCATACTAAATATAGTATGTTTTACAGCTTGATTATTCTCTACTAATTATATTCCCTCACATATTACCAATGGGGGTTGGTCCAAGTGGTAAGCGGCTTGGTATCGCTTAAGCAAGGTCTCGGGTTCGAATCCTTGTGTATGCAGCACCCCCCTTTGGGAGCCTCACCTGCCCTTACCAGGTACGCGACGCGGGGCGAACCGGATTAGTCGGGGCAACCCGGAACCGGTCGGGTATCCGAAAAGAAATATTCCCTCACATATTTATTCTACAAGTAAAGTTTTAAAGGGAATAACTTATTTACTATAGTCAACGACTTCTCATCTCATAAATATATACTTATATTTTAATTGAGCAAAATATATAAAATACGACTTTTTCTTTTCATTTGTTACGTTAATGTATAGTATCTATAGTCTACTAATAATTATATTTGATGTGCATTCAGCTAAACTAACTTGTATATATATTTCGATGATTATTGTATAACTATAAAAATATCATGATATTATTTTATCAAAATAAATTATTTATTTATATTTATTCACAATACTCAATAATACGTTTTAAATAGGTGTAAATTTAAAAATATATTGTTAATGCAATGTTTTATTGAAAACATAAACTAAAACAAAATTAAGAATGATGGAATATTTTGGTATTCCAATTGTGTATTACTCTTTTTGGACTTTTCCCATTTGTAGGAGTTTTCTCTCCCCTCGTGGGAGTCCCCTTTTGGGTTTCTCTGTTCGGGGTCTTGGAACGGATACTGTACTATCACCGGTATTTTACGCAATAGAAATAGTCAAATATGTTGTAATATTTTGAATATTGCTCTTTTGTACTTTTGTGTTCATTTGGATTTTGAAATCCTCATTTAAAAAAAAAAAAAAACAAACCGTATATTACTTATGTAAAGTATTTAATGTGTTAATATCATTTATACCGTTTATGGAAAGTATTAATGTGATATGGGGTGACATTAGTATTTTTTATCCAAGGGGTGCCAATAGTAGCACCCGTTGAAATGACCAAGTCTGTAATAAATTCATTGTACCTTTAGATTTTGCTCACCCTCGTTCGAAGCATATCACTAGATCTTCATTCACCAGAAGTGTTCAAAGAATCAAACCATCTTAAACATACAATATTAAATTAAGAGATTCTATATTAAACACACAAGATTCACCCTCCAAGAACAAGGTTCATCCGTTCATGAGCGGTCGTTTTCATGTCAAATGCAACGGACCATGTAACGTAATAACTGAAATTCCCAGATAATTAATATCCAAGATAAATTAAATATATAACGAGGGTAACGTAAACATTTGTCGGAAGAACATAGAGTTACATCCTTCACCAGAACAAAAGAAAATAACGTTTATTTTGCAACCCGGGTAATTAATTGCCTAATGAAACCCGGAAGCAGCAACTAATTGAAATAAAAGGTACTTCTAATTATTATATAGCAGCATATTAATATCAAAAAAATATTACTCGCATGCCATTTTATTTATTTGTATTTTTTTCACTTCTTGTCACCCATGCCGAGAGTGTTCTTCACTCCATCAATGGCACCTTGAGCCATATGTGCCATTTGCTCCCCCGTCTGCGTGTAAAAAACAATAATAGTAAACAGAAAGAATATGAAATCAAGAAAAAAAATTGAAGAATTTGAATATAGAGCTCTAGCAATATATTTATATATATATATATATATATATATTATATACCTGTTGAAGGAAAGTAGCATTCTCATCCTTGCTATGTTGGGTCTCTTGAGGGGATTTTCCAGCTGCATCGCATGCCTTGTCATGGGCTTGGCTTGCTGTGTTCTTAGCAGATTCCACCCACTCCTCAGTCTTAGCCTATAATAGGCCCAATTTAAAATATATATACATATATATGTATTTCAAACATAAAAAAAATCATCATCATACGTGCAAATCCAATAAATAGATTGCATGTTACCTGAGCCTGGCCACGGTTGTGTTGTGCACTCGACATCTTTCTATGATAGTTCGAAAAGGATTAGTAGATAAATCAAAGTTGCGTGGTACTTCTTTCTCAATTGCAAGTTGGATATTAATCTTTTTGTGTATAGTGAGGTATTTATAGAAAAGCTTGTGACGAGCAACAATGTAAAAGCTACAAGTGGAGATCTAACATCGGTTAGTCGATGGTTCAGAGTAAAACGCTGCTTGTCAAGTGTGGCGCAAAACGTGCTCCACGCATCGTCTCTAAGAACTTAAAATTACTAAAATTGTGCTATACAATTCCCAAAACAATATTATTTACAACTGTTTTTATATAAAAGATGGTTAACCTTGCTTTTAAGTGTATGAAAACAATTAGGCTTTTGGCTCTCTCTCAACGTCTTATTCTCTTCCTCAACTATGCAAAAGGCTTTTAATCGATGGGTCGAGCGAGAGATTGAGAAATAAGAGAGAGGGCAATTAAAGACACAAACACGACGAAAGAAAAGCACACAGCAACGCCTTCACAAAAGCAGCCACAAATTTCCGAAGAAATCCACGACATAAATAACATAGAAACGAAGCAAACGAGCGACGAAGATAGAAAGAAACACACACACACACACGCGCTTCTAAGCCTTACTTTAATTACAAACCATGTTCATAATATATAACTAAATTGAGGAAAGACACCAACAGCTCCATGCTGCTTTCCAACCTCGGAAAGAGAGGCTGGCTTTCTTCTTTATTTTGTATATTTACTCAGACGCCGGCGGTAGTAGCGCCGGGCCCAAGTCCCTTGGCGGGCTCGCCTGCCCCATGGCCGTACTCTCTGTCTCTGTAGCCCGGCCCGTATCTGCTGCTCAAAGCGCCGGCGTGGAGGAGCAAAACGTACAGCAGCTCAGTGACTCCTAGGATTATTATAAATGCCTCGAGCACCCTAAGCCTCCACCCTCGCCACCCGCCTATGTGTATCTCCTTGCAAGCCAAACTACGTACACATACGCAACATTAAATACTTATTTTACTTCATGTGAGCTTTCGAGTGGTCGCAAAGAGTAAAATTATTACCCGAAAGCAAGGGCCGTGACGGCCCATGCTAGCAACGACGCCGACCCAGCGGCGGCGAGGCTGTCGTTCCTCCACGACCTGAGGTGGAGAGCGCCGGGAAGCTTCGAAGCGATGCCTAGGACGCTGGCGAGTATCGCAAATGTCAGGAAAAGCCCTGTCGCCCCATTTCCTCCCATGACTGTAAGTATTACGCATACAAGGCAAGAAAACGCAGAATCTCAAGTCAGTCATAACACCGTCTAATAGATAGATATATTTAGGGGTATTACTTTTTCTGAGTTTCACTTACTTGGATGGCCAGTTTGGCCATTGATGTACTTGTTGAGGCACCAACTCGCAAAGCCCAGCACCACAATGTACATAGCGAGGTTCAGAAACAGCAATGGTGCTGCCAAGGTACGAGCCACGGTTCTTGCCATTTTCGTCTTTTTACTCTACTTTTATTTCAGAATAGTACAGTTGGTAAATAGAGATTCTTGCTCGGTTAGATTCTAGGAAACAACAAAAAACGAGAAAGATATATATAGGAAGAGGTGGGCTACAAAGAAGGGTGTAGATGGTACGTGGCACTGTTGATGCACTGTGCGTTTGACACGTCGATTTCTAGACGCGTGTCTTAAGTTTTCATATATTACTATCATTTGTATGGTAAGAAGTCTGAAGAGGTGTGATGCATATCTAGTTACACGTTGGCGCTTCTACCGATCTCTAGAAAAAATTAATTTATTATTATTATTATCTGATGCTTTACTTTAAAAAACACCTTTTCCACTTCGATACGGTTCAAGAAACCTCATCAAGCTCCATTTTAGAGATCATAATCATGATTTATTATATATGGCACCAACTTATTCATGCTTTTGCTACGTCATAGTTAGACACGTAATATATTGTTAAACATATGATTGTTTCTTCGGTGGAAAACGACTTGTTAAGCTCGTTAATATGTAATTTTAGTTTCTTCTTCTTTTCTTTTAGAAGATATTTATGATGTAGCAAATATATCAATTCCAATATAATCTCTGGCTGAAGGGAAGGAAGGATAGAAACGAGAGAACTGGGCATTGATTGGCGAAGGGCTGAAGCAGTTGTCATATGAATATTGGCTTAAGATGATTTAGTTTGATTATTGTTTTTGTAGAAATTTTTCTTATTATAACTTTCATGGAACATGAAGATCATGTATACCCGTGGATGCATGGAAAAGCCGTGGAAGTTAAGTTGTAGTTCATTAACTATCTTCCAAAAATTTCACTTGTTACCGAGTTGTCAAATACTGGAATTTAATTAGGTCCGATTTCGTTGATGATACATAGTATAATTAAATATATAAATTGACATTTCGTATGAGGTGTAATTACTCTAACCAAACACGTGAAGGATACCATTTATCACTGTCATTCTCATTCATCAATACCTAATTAATAAAATGATCCTACTATTCACATCCCGCACCCTCAATAACACTCTTTACATTCCTAAACAATATTTGTAATAATAATTTTAAATAATAACATGAATCAACAAAATTAGTTTATTTTCCTTTAAAATTACATGGACTATTAAATTAAATTAAGTCCTTTTAAGCGATAAATTTAGAACCGTAATTACATGGAGGCAGGCAGCAGGCTGCGGGCTTTGGCGGGCCAGGCCTGGAGGGCCGGGTCAGGCCCGCTTTATTTAAAATATTATTATTTATATTAAATAATAGATGTATAAATAAATTATATAGGTTTTTTTATATTTTTTATTTACAATTTAAATGAAATTAAGTTTAATAAAATAAATAAATTATTATTAAAGAGTTATGATTAAATTAGTTATAGTTTCAAACTAAAATTCTTCTTCCTCTTCCTCTTCCTCTTCTTCTTCCTCTTGTTTTATTTTTTATTTTTCCCCTTTTTCTTTAAATTTTTTCTCGATTTTTTTTTTTTTTTACTTCCGGCGGGGTAAGCACGCGAGTCTCCGGCCCGCCTGCGTTTAACATAACTAGTTTGAATTATGTAAAGCTTTCTAATTCAATAAGTTTTTATTTCAAAGTCAGAATATTTTTTTCACATTAAAAGCGTTCTTTTAATTGGCAAGTATTTTGTTAATATTATATTAATTAAATTATTACCATTAAAACTCATTTTTTTTCCTTTTTATTGGGGTATATAGCTAGTAATTAATTAATTCGTACTCCACATATTAATTATGAGTGCAAATAGAAAATATGCCAATATAATTACCTTAAAATGATTCAATATGGGAATGGAGATGACATGGAGGGAAAATTAGTTCAAGTGTCCTTATCCAAACCATCAATTTTCAGTTTTTCTTTGCAAGGACAGTAATTAATTTATTTATTACTCCTTTCATAGCCTATGGTAATACCTAAATCAAATGATGATGATGTATTTCGTCATATACACGATATTAGACGCCGTCAAACGCTACAAAAGTTAATTAATCTAAATACGACCGTAAGGTATCAATCGTAAAGGTTTACCAAAAGATATTTAAATCTCTTATCCAAACCAAAGCATCATTCCTACTAGATGTCACATCGTAACAATTATGTGTAAATGTCCGTATATTAAATCCTAAATTAGATTATAAAAAGAAAAAAAGTTAAAGTAATTATCAACAACATTTTAGAAAAAACAAATGGGCCTAAACTGGCCCATTATTAGGAGTGTGGATTTCGCCACCGTTCGACGTCATGAAAAAAAGCATATTTATTAATTAATAAATAAAAACTTGTCCTTCGTTTTCGCCTATCACACACAGAAACACACACACTCCCAAAAAAAGATGGAGGGAAACAAGAAAATGAAGATGAGCTCCGATGACGACAAATCGCTACCCAAATTCCCAATCCTCAATCCGAAGCCCGAACCTTTAGACGAACCAATTGAAGATCCCCACGCGCTCGACAGCTCACGCGCCCTCGTGCCTCCCAAGGACCCACCGCGCTTCCCTTCCAAACCCCGCTCCTCAGAGCTCGTCCGCCTGGCCAACCCCGCCGAGTGCTACCTCGCCGCCTACCAGCGCGTCCGCAAAACCCTAATCCTCTACAACTCCGTCGTCTGCTTCCTCCACGCCGAACACCACAAGCGCCTCTTCAAGGGAGGAGGTTTCAACGGCCGGCGGAGGTTCGACCTCAAATCCGCCTCAATGCTGAGGGAGAATGACCATTGGCTTAACCGCGAGAAGCGCTACGTCGGCCAAATACCCGGCGTTCGCGTCGGCGACGCCTACTGCTACCGCGCGGAGCTGTGCGTCGTCGGCCTCCATGGTCAAACCCAAGGCGGCATCGACTACTTGAGCGGGTCGGAGAGCTCCACCGGCGAGCCAGTCGCCACCAGCGTGGTGGTTTCCGGCGGGTACGAGGATGACGAGGATTCCGGCGATGTAATCATCTACACAGGGCAAGGAGGCCAAACACGACAAGGTCGCCAGGTAGCTAGCCAGTCACTAGAAAGCGGTAACTTAGCCTTAGATAGGAGTATGTGTTACAACGTTGAAGTTAGAGTAATAAGAGGCATTCAGTGCGAAAAGAGTCCCAGTGGAAAGCTCTACATTTACGATGGATTGTACCATGTCGTCGAGTCTTGGTTCGATTGCGGAAGGTCGGGCCATGGTGTTTATAAATTCAGGTTAGAGCGAATCGAAGGTCAAGAGGAAATGGGAAGTAGATTGGTGAAGCTGGCTATGACTATGGCAGGCTCAATGCCTTTACAAATCAAGCCCAAGGGCTATATCAGTTTGGATTTATCACAGGGCAAAGAGAGATACCCAGTCATGATTTACAACAACGTGGACAGCGATCGTAATCCATTGCGTTACGAATACATTGCGAAGGCAGTCTTCCCTCCTTTCGTTACCTCTGCGAAAAGCTCGAGCGGGTGCGAATGTGAGGAGAACTGCACAGATGGTTGCTTTTGTTTCACGAGGAATGGCGGCGAGTTTTCCTATTGCGTAGATGGGATTTTGACCCGTGGAAAGCCCGTGGTTTTTGAATGTGGGCCCGGTTGTAAATGCTCTCGTATTACCTGTAAGAACCGTGTGGCTCAAAAAGGGATCGCAAGCCACTTTGAGGTCTTTAGGACCAAAGATAAGAAATGGGGATTGAGGTCGTTAGAGATGATCCCAGCAGGTTCTTTCATATGCGAATACGCTGGCGTAGCTCTTACGAGCCAGCAAGCCGAGATCTTTACCATGAACGGCGATGGTCTTGTCTACCCAGGAAGATTTGGGGAACGGTGGAGAGAATGGGGAGATTTGTCTGAGATTTTTGCAGATTATTCTCCGCCCAATTTCCCCTCCATCCCTCCGTTGGACTTTGCCATGGACGTTTCGAGGGTGAGGAACTTTGCTTGCTATATTAGGCACAGCTCTTCGAGCCCTAATGCTATGGTTCAGAACGTGATGTACGATCACAGCAATGCTTCGTTCCCTCGACTGATGGTTTTCGCCATGGAGAATATCCCTCCTATGAGGGAGATAACGCTCGACTATGGGGCGGGAAAGGGTGGTGATGAGTTGTGTAAGAAGGAGAGACTTGCTATCTGCTATGGGGAAGAAAGGGGATAAATTTGGTGGTGAAGGACTTTGGTAGAGATTTTGAGATATGGTTTAACTGGTGTCGTTTTGGTTCGGGAATTTGAATGTTTTGTATACTTGCAAGCGAAAGATTGAACTTTTTTACAGAATTGATTGATGATGGGATGGGGGTTGTCGATGTCTTTTTGGGTGGTTTGTTGTATATGTTGGGATATTTGGAAAATAAGTTCGAAAAAACTCTTCATTTGAGTAATCGATATAATTGCTTTACAAAAAAAAAAAAAGCGTGGTCGGCAGGATTCGAACCTGCGCGGGCAGAGCCCACATGATTTCTAGTCATGCCCGATAACCACTCCGGCACGACCACTCATGTCAGGAAATAGAAGGATCCATTGCTTCACCTTTCATTGTCCTTCACCTTTTATTTTCGATGGGGCGAAGGTGTTATTAAGCATATTACATGGGTGAAAGTGCAATTTCCAATTAATATAGAGGCGAACCAATTCGTTAATCTGGAAAAATGAGGATAAATAAATATAACCACATTTGGAAATTCCGACAACATTAGAGCTTGAGGAAAAGCAGCACTATGATAATCCCCAAAATAGCTGCAATAATCCCCTGCACAACCTATGGATAGTGAAGCTACATTTTTTACTTCTACAGTTTCAATTTCCACATCAGTTTTAAGAAAACCTCATCCCACCAAAACCGTTTCCAAACTCGCGGAAAAAGAAACTTCATCTAACCAACATCTCCTTTCCCAAGTCGCGCGACGTTCCGAAATTTCGATGATTTCCATCAGCTACGTTGGTCAAGCGGAACCCTTTACTAGGAAGCTGGTTAATGAGACGGGTCTCCATTTGACGAGCTGTGCTCTTTTCCCCGACCAAGAAATAGACGAACGACGCATTTTGCATCCCCTTCTCCGACCGATGAGCCCTCACTCGGCCCTGAAGATCATCACTCTGAAAGAAAAAAAGAGTAAGAATTTCAAGCAGAAATCATAATATCCTTCGATGTACATCGAAAGCCAAGAAAATAAAGACCCTCTATATGTATATATGTATATACCTCGCCAACGTAGAGTTTTCCATCAGGTCTGAGCATGACATATACGCTCGAAAGACCAATCACGGAAGGAGGAGGTTGTTCCCTAGCACCAATGAGTACACATCTTGCCGATGAACTCTCGGGCGTATCGATTCCCCAGTGAAGATCGATGAGTGTCTCACTAGACATGCTTGCGATAACAACCTCGATCTCCTCTTGCAATACTTCGACCGCCTTACTACACGACTGGTTCTTTGCAAGGAGCTCCTTTTCCCGATGATTTTTTACTCCAGCTACTTTATCGGACTCACGAGCCTTCGAATCAGCGATGTGCTCTGCTTCCGACCCACGAGCATTCGAAGCGCCTTCCTTTGCATAAATCGAAAGGTACAGCTCCTCGGCCCTTTGAATTAAGGGCTCGGGGACACCTTCGTTCAGGGCTGTTTCGAAGGCGAGGCTCTCTTTGCATATTCCGTCGATCAGTTTCCAAGTCGGTACGGTTTGATTGTCGATGTACTCCGTGCCCATGGCTTTGAACACGGCGTTCTCAGTGTTCAGAGGCAAGTCGAAGATACCGTGCAAGTGAGTGGACACAATTCCCAAGCAGCCAATATGGTCAAGAGTTTCGATTATACTGCCAGCGATGCAAGTGCCCTTTGCTGTCTCAGTTCCACGGCATATTTCGTCTATTAAGACAAGGCTCTTCGAAGTGGCTGCGGTGATGATCGAACGCAGCTCAGACATTTCAACCTAGAACAGAACATGCAAGAATCAGGGAAGAAAAGATACACACACACGTTAAATTTGTGCAGAAAAATAGATCTAAGGCTCGACGTTGAGAACCTGGAAAGAGCTTTTTCCGTCGGCTGGGCTGTCGTAAGACTTCATATGGAGCATGATTGAGTCGAAATGAGGTATAATTGCTGACTCAGCGGGCACCATGAACCCACAGATTCCAAGTAACGCTGCTGCGCAAATCGATCGAAGGAGACTAGATTTTCCACCGCCGTTGGGCCCAGTTAGCAGAAACAGCGAATTCATTTCGACGTCGTTTAGAACGGCTCCACCTTGAGCAACGTCAAACCAGTAGGGAGATAATCCGTTTATCTTCAACCTCTCAGCTTCTTGTGTCATTTTTAGGTCCTGCAAGTAATTGCTACGTTTAGTTACATAACGATCTTATGCACTCAGTTTCTGAACAAATATTCGATCTTGTATCTTGCCGACTTGATTTTTTGTATCAAAGAAAAATTAACTAATAATAGCTTCAGAAAACTACCTCGGAGCAGCAGTGTTGAATGAGAGAGGGGAAAACCCATTTTCTTCGTCTTCCTTCACTGCTTACATGAAGTATCCAGCTTTCAATCTATAATATATATGAATATATTTGATCGAGAAAAAAAAGTTGATTTTCACCGACCTTACGTGACCATACAATGCCTTTGCAATAACGAGCAACATGGATGCAAAAACCAGAATATTTGTCTTAGTTTGCAGTTCGGCGGATAATCCTCGTAAGAGTTCTAAGACTTTTGCTTTAGCCTTGTTATTAGCCTCATGATACCTATAACAAGAGCAAGAAGCGCACGGTGGTTGAACTGAAAAGCACGTAAAAGGCACATTCAACAATCGATTTTATTATAAAAATGGAAAGGTTACCTGGCTAATGCATCCTCTACTTTTACTGTGGTATACCATTCTTCCCCAATTTTTTTGCCTTTGGAATCTGAAGCTGGTCTAAGCTGTTTGATTTGTTCTTCGCCAGCAGTGCCGGCCCAAACAGATGGTGTGAATCGTTTTCCTTTGAACCAAACAGATTCATGTTCACGTGCGTATAAAATTTCTCCCTTCGGTCCTCCTAATGGGGCTGTGGTTGCTCTAATCCTAGAAATTATAGGGTGGAAATCCTCTGCAATCTGTATATCGTTTGATGTTCATTTCAAATATCAAGTCACCCAACTAGTTGATCTGAATAAGCATGTTTATATTGTAAGGTATCATACTGACCAAGAAAAAAACTTCATTTAAAGTTTTCTAATATCCGAAAGGCTTACAGCAATTGATAGGTCCTTGGCTGCTTCATCCACTTCAGCAATTTCTTCTTCTATATGGATCCTCTTGACACGGCCTTTCCATGATGATTCTATGTCTTCGAAAAACTCGCTCGGGACAATGGCATATGAGCTTATGTTCCGATCGTTTTCACCGTCTAAGGATATTATTTCACCGATTCTATTAGAAACAAATTTACATTCATGCACCTGAAATTAGGCAGTCCAAAAGGGTTATTGTAATTGCTAGTAACAGTCATTATAGGATGAAAGGATTCATAAATCAGAAACTATTTTACGAAGTTGGTTTATGAGCCCTAACGGCCCATATCAGTTACTGCTTCCAATAATAAAATTTTGAGCCATGTAACAATACTAAAAATGGGAAAACACTTACTAATGTCTCCAAATCGACTCTCAATCCAGTTGCTGCCCATGTAGGATCCATTAATAAATCAAGAATTTTACGGAGTTCAGCATTTGTGTACAGCTGTAATACGTCATCAAGAATGCTTTTCATTTTGCAGAACTCAATATGATTAGTCTCTCTTGACTCGAGGAGCTTAACGAGCTGCACAAGACAAAAACAATGGATCATCAAACTATAATCTCACACACATTTTGCACAAATGGAACAAATACTCCTAAAATATTGACAACCAACACTACTTTATATATAAAAAAAATTCTACCTTGGCTGGAGGAACACAGGTAAAATCAGGAATGGGGCATGTTGTGTTGCTCATGAGTTTGCAGGATTCTGCAGAGAGAAGAAGAAGAGAGAGAGAGAGAGAGAGAGAGAGAGAGAGAGAGAGAGAGAGAGAGAGATCAAAGGTGTAGCTTAATACGGCCAAGAACAGCACATGTTACAGTAATAAATGAAATACTTATACAGTAAAAGTAGCATTGATTACCATGATTGTATATAAACAAACTGAATACATAGCATAATGTAACCACAAACCTTGAATTGTTGATGCAACCTCATAGGCAGGAGGGTTCAAGAGGAGGTCTCTAACATACCTACACGAAAAAATGAAAAAAAAGAAAATAACGATTCGTGTTTCTAAGAGGCAATATTAACGAGGTGTAACATCTTAGAACAGGCTTCCTAACTTACATAGCAGGTAGGCCTGTGCAATTTGAGGGAAGCAAGACTTTGAGTAAACAGGGAATTCCTTCAGTTGGAAGGGCACCTGATAAATTCGGGAGTAAAATCTGTTATTCTCTATATAGTTAATCACAGAAAGTATGGTAAAGGCATGTTCTACTAGTACAAAAGCAAACCGATTTGCGTAGCTGTCCCTAGGTGCAACGGCCTTGGCCTATTTTCTGAGGTAACAGTAACATTTCTGAATAAGATGTCCTCTTCAAGGCCATATATCTCCTTGACCTGAAATTGCACGAGTTAGTGTAAGATAATAAACAAAAATTGACCAACCTCAATCAACCAAATCAAACTTTCATCACAACCTTGCAAAGAATCTGATTCACTGGTTCGCCATTGAACCACTCGAATTGTCTAGAATTGCATTCTCCCCATAATAGCCCACCTTCACCAAACTCTCCCCAACGACATGTTCCTGCGATAAAAAGCTAGGCAATTTAGTCAGCTCATAAAGAAAACACCATGCAAAGCCATGAAAACTGCTGAAGGACATGGCAGTGGATTATAAACCTGAGGCATTGTTTTTCAACGACGAATGCAAGAACAGATGATGGCACTGACAAGTACGGAGTTTGGTGACAAGGGCTTCTTCTGTTAGCCCATCCTCCACTGAATAAGTTTTCATCGTTTCCAATACAGAGACCATGCAATATCCCTTGGCCGAATGAGATATACCTTGATTCACACAGATAATTATTTCATTGTTTTGTTAGGAAACTGAATTTCTGGGTTTTTTCTTACAATAAAGTGACTTCTTAAGCTCATACCTATGACTGGCATTGGTTCGGGAAAATCTATATCGTGATCATCTCCAACAAGACCAAACAAATAAGGACTACCAGGATGTGCATGCCTGAAAAATGGAATAGAAGTAGCAGCATAATGATGATCACGTTCAGTTTTATATTATGCAAGGACTACAATAAGAACAGTATCTGCTTCCATGACATAATTTCACGGAGACAAAAAGGATCCAACTTTCTTAAACGAAATATAAATTACATCCAATATAAAAAACAGATGAATTAAATCGAACTATAAAAACCAAGGCAGATAAATTACCCAGATATGAAACGGCTTTTACGTGTTCGAGCTTGAGTTGGACCCTGTACTTCCTCCACCACACACTGATTGAAAGTTTACAAGAATTAAACCACATCATAGAATACATACATGTCGAGTACATAAAAAATGTTCAAAATATCAGATAGGGTGACACAAAGGGTGATACAACCAAATATCAAATTAGAGTTATAAAGCAGTTGATCCCAAAGAAATGAAACTTACAACAGAGAAACCATTACGTGTCAGATCATCCAATGTCTGCCTTAAGTTCTGCAAGATCAATAAAGTCAATTATCATAGAATATCTATCGAACAAAGTTCTGCATAATGTATGCTAGCATCGAACCACATACTTTTAGTAAATCGATTCCAGTGAATAACGCAAAAGAAATCTACAGAAGGTATCTGAACCAACAAAGAAAAATAACTGCGTAAGTACCACAACAGGGCAACCAGCCTTAGGAATTGTATCTGAACGTAAACCACCAAATGGATTCAATCCAGCATATTCAACAAGAATGCAAGCATCAACGCCAATAGCCTCATAAAAATCTCCAACCTAAAAAAGGACAATCATTAGAGAATTGTAATAAAATTGCTTCAAGGTATGAAATACAGTTTCGAATATGGAAGTAAATGAGCATACTCTGCATAGTAAAACTTCGCGCGGAAATTTTGACTTGAATTGCAGCATTTCCCAATTGAGAGTTCCTTCTTTAAGACTAGAATAAAAAGAGAAACAATACACAATAAGAGATAAGATGCAGTAATTTCCTTCAATGTTAACCAAAACAAACGGCTGGATGAAAACAGCCACGCAACCCAAAACGAATTAATGTCGGGAACTCTAACCATACATACCATAACATGTAAATTTAGGTGAACAGAAGAATTCGGAGAATGAAATGAAACGTTCTTACTTTCCATTTTTCAAGGCGGTATCAATACCCAGCAAATTTGAAAACATAAGCCGCTTAACCAGCAGAACAGAAGAAGGCTTTCTACACATCTCCATTCTCTGAGATGCGGAAACATGATCCATAGCAACAAATGAATACAGAGAATATCGTCGATGAAATTTGCAAATAAGTCAAGAATGCGCAAAAGGAACGCATCCCATTACCTCCTTCCACCATATAATGTGAGCATAATCTCTCTCTTCGAGAGCAACTTTTGACTGTCTCTGCTTCTTAGTAGTCCTTGCATCAAACTTTCTCTCTTTGAAGCAAAAGATAGGCTTTGCATGCCTGACATTGATAAGGAAGAACAATAATCACGAAACAACGATGCAAAGACAAGTATGCAATAAAGCATTAGAGGAAAATGAAAAGGAACATCCTCATTCAGCAATATCTTAAAAAGGCACACCCAAGCAACTACTAAAAGTGAGACTTAGAAAGAGACGAGCTTTCCCCAGTAACCAGAACAGCCCAACTGCAAGCAAAAAGGGAAAAAGAAAAAAAAACAGGGGCGAGTGAAACGGTATACGAAGAAAAGTTGAGAACCCTTTAACACTAGCTAGTACCAAAAACCTCACGAGTTTCAGGAGTGGCATTTTGCAAAACCCCCTTCAAAGTCAATAACTTTAACATGACAACGTTCAAGTAACGCACAGAAACAGAGAGCCGTACGAGGAATAAAGGCGCCGGTGTGAGCCATAGTGGTGGTGCAGAGATGGGCAGAAGACAAAATAGAAGGAACGCCAACGTGGCACCAACACGACGGCGTTTTTAGCCGTCGTAACCCAACAAGGCATCTTTGAGGAGGTAGTCGGGGTTTTCTTCTTCTGAGCTTTAATCGAAAAGAAAATAATGTCTTTGGTCGAGACAATGGCGCTTCCCGCCACAGCAGTGAAACGATGAAAAACGCCTCTTCTATGTGTCTGAAGCTGAACTATTTCGTCTTTTCATTTTCAACGAAGACAGATAAAAAAAAAAATTAATAGGGAAAAAAAGATAAAAAAAAAAAAAAAAAAAAAAGGAGAAAATAGGGTTATTTTTCTTTGTTTTTTCTTGAGGTAAAGATTCTTTCTTTATTAACCATCATTAATTAGCCTAAAATTAATTAAAATATTTTAGAATTCATGAATTAACACGAGAAGATTATATGAGGGCAACTCAAGACTAATCATCAGGTTATAAAACGTCTGAGCTTCCCAGCTAGCCGCCAATTACAGAAATTATTAACGAAAAAATAAACGAAAGCTACGAAGAAATAAAGGACGTGAGGCAAAACACGCCGGCGTATCGGAGCTCGTAGCAGTTTGTGTTTGCCCCTATCAATTCAGACAAAGTTATCCTCAAGAATAAGATGGCTTCATCTGCTATTACACAAGCATCATTTCTCTTCAACAAGGTATCATCTATTTTGTTGAAGTTATTGTTATTTTCTAATTTGAGCAGCTGGGATGCAATTTTTTGCACTCTTTCCTCCTCTTTAGTTGGATGTATGAGATGCAGGGAAAAACCCTCATTTTAGTTTCTGGTTTATTGCAGAAAGATGTGGGCTTTTCAGCTTTCTCTTCGCAGGTCGCAAAGAAACGGATTTCCAAGAAAATTGTTTCTGTGATGGCGCCTCAGGAAACTGAGCGTAAACCTTCAACTACTGGAGCTGTAAGGGCAACTTTTGGGCTACAAAAGCTTTGATTTTGCGAATTCTTTGACGTTTCGTGCCATTTTGAATGTTTTATTACGTTGGGTATTAACGCAGGTTAAGACTGGTATGACTATGACTGAGAAGATACTAGCAAGGGCTTCAGAGAGAAGCCAGTTGGTTCCTGGTGAGAACATATGGGTAAACGTGGATATATTGATGACTCATGATGTTTGTGGCCCTGGTTCAATTGGGATATTCAAGAGGGAGTTTGGTGAAAATGCCAAGGTATTTATGTTGTGTTACTTCAAGTTATTGATGGCTACTCGAGCTTGTTTTTAAGTTGAAATTTTGAGCTTTGATTGATTCAGTGTATTAGGTGAGTGTTCTATTACGCAACCATTTTCTCGCAGGTTTGGGACCGCGAAAAAGTTGTAATAATTCCCGATCATTATATTTTTACAACTGATGAAAGAGCAAATCGAAATGTCGACATCTTGAGGGATTTCTGTACGGAGCAAAATATTAAGTATTTCTATGACATTAAAGATCTTGGTAATTTCAAGGTAAGTGAGTGATATCTGAGGTGCTGGTTTTGCTCCCCATCTGTGAATAAGATATTTGAAATTCAAACATTGATATTGCAGGCAAATCCAGATTATAAAGGTGTTTGTCATGTGGCTCTCGCTCAAGAAGGTCACTGCCGACCTGGAGAGGTATAAATGTTCAGTTTGTCTTTGTTCATTTTATTAGCACTCGATTCAGGGAATATTTATTATTATTATTATTACTTTATTGCTATTTTTTTGTAGGTTCTGTTGGGTACAGATTCTCACACGTGTACGGCCGGAGCATTTGGTCAGTTTGCCACTGGAATTGGAAACACCGATGCAGGTTTTGTTCTTGGTACTGGAAAGCTTTTGCTCAAGGTATTGCATTTTCGTTGTTTCTCTTCAATCTATTCATTCTGAAGGTGGCTTTGTTTTCGATAAACCGTGTTCCTTATATTCTCTTCTAGCCAATGCTACTATTCTGATTCGATAGACTAAATGATTGATCACCTTAATGTAGTTATAAAAGGTTGATTTTTTTCTGGCCGCAGCTGATGATTTTTGTTCTGATACGTTGCAGGTGCCTCCCACTCTGAGATTCGTGATGGATGGTGAGATGCCTGATTATTTGCTTGCTAAGGATTTGATTTTACAAGTGAGCGAAATCCAACGTTTCATGCACTTTATTATACGTGGCTGTTTCAGTTCACTCAAATTCTTTTATATATTGTGCAGATCATTGGTGAAATTTCTGTAGCTGGTGCTACTTACAAAGCAATGGAATTTGTTGGCAGTACTGTTGAAAGTTTGACGGTAAGCATAAATCGCCTTTGGGCAATTAATCTACTTAGCCGTTTCATATATAAACCTGTCATCACTAATGAGTCCTGTAATAATATCATCAATTGACAGATGGAAGAACGAATGACATTATGCAACATGGTTGTTGAAGCTGGAGGAAAGAACGGTTTGGTCCCTGCTGATAGCACCACGTATAAGTATCTCGAGGTTGGTTTAACTTGGCTATATGCCTTTGAACTCTTATATACATCATATTTATATGCACACGTGTATATCAGAGAACGATTGTATTAAAGCTCAAGTGTACCCTGTATGTATGGGCACGTCGAACATCTCTTACGACTTCATTTTTCTCGCATACAGGGCAAGACATCTCTGCCATACGAACCCGTCTATAGCGATGGCCAAGCCAGGTAACTTGGAAAATCACTGTGATAATGTTAGTTAAATATGTGATGCTGGAGAAATCAAGCGTTAAGCTATTAAATTGCGCTATTTGCGCAGAGACTTGTGGGCGATCATAGACCGTTTATAGACTATATGTACCTTATTGCCCGTTTGGAGCTTGTCACACACTGCCAAGCCCAGACAGATACTTACGTGACAAATACTTGTACTTTTTTTTATGATAGATATCTGCAAGAGTACAGATTCGACGTCTCAAAGCTGGAGCCCTTGGTGGCTAAGGTCGGTAATATAACCAAGATTGACATGAGTCGTGACCCTTTTCTGTACAGTTTCTGCAAATACTGTTAAATTTTCTCGTTATAATATGCCCTTGTGATTTTCTGCCAGCCACACTCTCCCGACAACCGTGCTTTGGCCAGAGAATGCAAAGATGTGAAGATCGACAGAGTATACATCGGATCTTGTACTGGTGGAAAAACAGAGGACTTCATGGCTGCTGCCAAAGTATTTCTCGCCTCGGTATGTAAGCCAACTGAATAAATCTCTTCCAATACATAACGAGACCTTCCAAGTTCATCCTCTACATTTTCTTGAATGATCTTCACCTTATTGATAGCTTAGCTAGAACTGACCCTTATCGTCTCTTTTCGACAGGGGAAGAAGGTTAAGGTGCCAACATTCCTTGTTCCTGCTACACAGAAGGTATACTTTCGGCGTATGCCTTCAAGTATTCGTTACCCCATAAACCATCTTTACGAATCTATTCAGCAATTTTTCGCATTAAATTCGCATAGGTATGGATGGATGTATATAGCCTCCCCGTCCCTGGCTCGGGCGGTAAGACTTGCTCTCAGATCTTCGAAGAAGCTGGCTGTGATACACCTACGAGCCCTAGCTGCGGCGCTTGTTTGGGCGGGCCAAGAGACACTTACGCACGCATGAATGAACCTCAGGCAAATCAAAGTTACACTTTTTTTCCGTTTATTCTTACAGGAAAAGGATAAGTAGCAGAATATCTCAAGACTGTAAGTGAAATATATGCAGGTCTGTGTCTCGACCACGAATAGGAATTTCCCGGGAAGAATGGGCCACAAAGAAGGGCAGATATATCTTGCTTCTCCTTACACGGCGGCTGCATCTGCTTTGACTGGTTATGTCACCGATCCAAGAGAGTTTTTGCAGTAAGATGTTTGCCCTAACTTATGAGAGAAGTTTTGCTTAGGCTCTTCGGCTATGACGATGTCTTAATGTGAGTGAAGGCCACTTCGTATCTTCGCCTTTCTGTTGGAACCCTTTCTTGTTTGTCGGAGATTTCCGTGTTTCGAATTTTGCGTTGGGTCTTTGTTGTGATGAGACGTGAAGCAAATTATAGCTATTTACATGAATATTGGTTATCGAACGTATTAGATATATGGTATGTTGCATCTGTATTCAGTTCCAATAATGTGATGAGATAGATCATGAGAGCAGAGTAAAACTAAATTTAGTCTTATTTTCACGAAGTTCGGTTTTCTGTGCTTTTAACTTGTTCGTCTCAAATTTGTTCATGTCCAAACTTAGTCTAAAGCGTGTTGTCACTGAATATATCACAAACGCTTTATTTTGTAATTTTCACAACCACTTCTTTATATAATATTTTTCAGACAAGTAAAATCCGGTTGCTAGTGAACACTATTTCTCAAGTGTGGAAGAAATATTTTATAAGATGATGGACAGAAAAATATATGAACAATTTAGTTATGATAAATGGTGTAATAAATACAGCTAGAGGTCGAAAACCAATTTCGTGCGGAACGACAGAATTTGGCGAAAGTAAGTAATTAATGGAAGCGTAGGAACAACCACAAAATTTATTACATCTTTACACTAAAAAACAAAACAAGAGCTTTCAGTTGAAAGAAAGAGCAAATAAAACCTAGTAGAAACAAACAAGATTCTCCAAACCTCCATCTACATTACATTACACATAATAAAAAAAAATACATAATCAACTTAGAATGCAATAAAAAAGGAACACATTACAAAAACCAACACAATCATTAATTAAACGCATCCTCAGACGAACGATCTGCCCGGCGTAAGAGTGGAAGGGCTATGGAACCGAGCGCTAAGGCTCCTCCTTCCGCCCATCGGCTTCCCACACACACACTGACACTCATACCCAAATATATTCCCAAAGCAAGAAAACATCCCATCCCCACTGCCGCCGCCGCCGCCGTCGGTGTGCCTCCTCACGTGCCTTCCCCTCCCCGACGACCTAAAGCTGCTCGACGAAAAGTCTCCTCCACCCCCACGGTCGTACAGAGGAGGTAGCTGCATCCTCCACCTCTCAAGCTTCGATCTCAGCCCTTCAACGCTCTCATCCACGCTCCATCCGTCCAACACTGAGCTTCTATCATCTCCACGGTCCAAAGGGTATAGCCTCCTCCTCTCGGCCATGGCCGCCGCCACCTCGGACGGTGGTGGGCCCACCTCAGAATCCGACCATGCCGACTTGTTGTTGTTGCCAGCTTTCTTCTTCGGTGGCACGGAGATGTTGTTCCTAGTCTTATTAAAGTTGTTGTCTTTTGCGTCTTCTATCTCCATTTTGCAGAACCCTGAAGATTTCTTGCTGACGATGGAATCGCTAACCACGGAGCTCGCCTTGCTCTTATGGTTATGGCCGCCTTTGCCGCGGCTGGGCTTCTTCTTCTCTCTGAGCTCTGCTCCGTTGATTACAGAACTTGCCTTCTTCCCTTTTGCCATCGTCGTCATCCCTGCCTTGAAAGCATCGAAGTTTTCCGTGATGCTCAAGATCGAGCTTTCTCGATGATTATTGTTTCCGGCCCCAAATTTGGCCGGCGCGGCGGCGAGTGAAGAGCTGCTGATTAGAGAATCGCCGTCATCGAAGGGTGCTACGCGCTCGCTCCTTTCGCTCCTCGTTCTGCGCAATTTGGGATTCGCTGCATTGTGAGGACGACCCTCTTCGTCTTTGTTGGTTGTTCGATTTTCGTCGTTTTGGCGAATCGGTGGATCCTCCATCATCAGATCTCGGAATCCGACGGCTGAGATGCTCGGCTGGCGGTACAACGGCATGCTTCTCATGGAGCTATCGAGCAAAGCCACGCCGATGTTCAGTATTCCCTGCGGACGGCCCGACGGCCGGCGAACCTGTGAAAAAATCGACGGCGATTTGTTTGTACCACCAGCGATTGGAAACGAAACGGTATGTGGTGCAATGTGTAATTAATGAAAAAGGGAAAGGACCTGAAGCGCAATAAAGCGCGTGCCCATCTGATGATTGCGAGGCCTGGCGGCGGAGGGAGGAGGGATGAGATTTCCAACGAGGACGCGGACGGTGCCGACGAGGACGTCCTTGAACCAGTGGACGGCGTAGATTTCGATCATGATGGCGGAGGTGTCACGGCGGAGGAACTCGTCGTCGACCCTAAATACGAATTTGTCGTTCCACGTGGGGCTGTTCTTGCCGTCGGCGTCGACGCCGGTGGACAGCTTGCGGTCCTGGTGGATGGACGCCGTGGCGTAGGTGCGCATTTTCTTGGAAACGGATTCCAAATCTTGGGCGGACATGATGTTTATTTCAAGGAGCTGAAAGGGTTTCAACGACGATGAAGTTGGCGGTGGCGCCATTTTTATTTGTTTTCTTGGATGTTATTAATTCCTTGCTAAAAAGTATCAATTTTTCTGCTGCCGGGACAGAAGAATATCGCCGCCGTGTGCGTCTTCCCTCTCACGCCTTCGCCGTCGACGGGCGTCGACGTACGGAGGGGATATATCGCTTTTGGGTCGAATGGAGACAGAGAAAGAGAGAGAGAGCGAGAGAGGGGGAAATTTTTTTTCTTTAATACAATACAACCGATATGTAGTAGATCTAATATTACCCTTGAATAAGAGAACTAATGGATTATGACCATACTCATGGCAATAAATATACGATGATTATTATTTTAATATTAATCATTCCCCATATCCAAAAAGCTTAAAATATCTTACATCCCAGGCCAAGTGTCACCCACAGCTAGGAGCATAGCGCAACCTGGCAGGCGATAAAGCAAAGGAGTGCCCTTACAACAACTAATAATTAATATAAATATCATCATCAATATCACGCTTGCGGTTATTCCCATCTATGTATGTATGTGTATGTATCGGCTTGCAATGATATTTTATATCCTTCTTCCACCAGTCCCAGCTTCTCTCTGACAGTTGAAGTACACGGCGGCGACCGGCGGTCCAAGGTTGTAAATCTCGGCAAAATCTTGGGTGCTGAAGTTCTGACGCCACGGTGGCGCGTACACCGTCTCACGGCCAAGCTGGCGGAAAAGCACGTACACAATGCGGTGGATTCCAATCGATGGACGCGGTGCCTCGTAGCACATCACTTCACGCCCTAAAATAAAATAAACAAATCCCACATCTCTATTCTTTCAATTCTTGCCTGGGCAGTAACTTATCGACGAAAGGGAAGATTTTGTGTTTTATTTTTCTTACCAAACTGTGCGCCCGTTGTTCCAGGTATGTCCGTCACCAACCTACGTTTTTTTTTCAGACATCAGGTGTTAGGATTATTTAATCGATCATTAAATTCTTATCAAAATGAAATGAATGACTCTTTACTTTGGTTATAATATTAGCATAAAGCACATGATAAATTATTTATCTAACGGTCCAAGATAAATTATTATCTAAGACCTAACCTTAGTTTAGCGATATCGGACCTTTAGTCTGACACGCGGGCTTTTGAATTATATCGGGCAGACCAAAAGTAACCAAACATTAAATAACACCATATTATTTATACTAACTGGACTTATATTGGCTTATCACATAAACAAAACACAATCTTAGACTTGTCTCTTGAAGTGGATAATAGGTCTTTAAAAGAGCATCAATAGTGGCAAGAATATTAATCATAAAATGATATGAATATGATTCTTGAATGATTATGGTTAAGACGCTTGAATGACATGAAATGACTATTGAGTGAGAGAACCTTGAATTGCTTGATCACCTCTATAAATACTCAATCCTTGTTTCCAAAAAGAACAAAATACATGTGCGATTCTTGGAAGAGGTTGTTGAATCCTTGGAAGCTACAAAAGAGTTCTTCAAATAGTTTTTTAGGACAGTGAAACGCCTCAGCCTTCGTGTTTATAATTCATCGTTCTTTGAGAAATAACTACTATGGCGAACAACGATGAGATTGATGATCTCGATGCGTCAACGACGATGATGATATCCTCAACAACGAAGATGATATCCCTATCAACGACGATGGTATCCTATCGACATGGTATCCTCGACAACGACGATGGTGTTGTTGGCTCTCATGACACCACAAAAGCTCTATCGAATCCAATCTTGATCAATCAAAATCGTGCGGAAAAAGTATTGAAAAGACTTGGATAGCCCTGGTGCAATCGTGCATCTTGAGAAAAACGTGGTGCGCCTGAGGCAGAGACAATTTAGCTCAACTAATTGAAAGTTTATTGCATTTCGCAAACTTCACAAAGCCCGGTTTAGCTTATGCAGTTTCACGACTAGGGAGATATACGAAAAATCCTAGTGAAATGCATTGAATGCCTTATTAAGAATATTGAGTTAACTATAAATTATGAATTTTTTTATAGTGGGTTTCCTGAAGTAATTGAAGGATTCAGTGATGCAAATTGAATTTCAGATTCTAAAGATACGAAATCCCAGTGGATATGTGCTCCCTTTGGGAGGAGAAGCGGTGTCTTTGGAAATCCTCTACAAACTTTAATTGCTCGTTCTACAATCGATGAAGAGTTCATTGCATTAGAACTTGCTTGTGTGGAAGCTGAGTAGCTTAAAAATTTTATTAGCGACATTGCAATTGATAAGAAACCGATCACCTCTACTTCTATGCATTGTGATTGTCAAGCCTCAACTGCTATAGCAAAAAATAAAACTATACGATGGATTAAGAAACTGAATAATATAGAGTAAAACAAGAATTTAATATTATTAGATTGATAGTTCAATATGAAATGTAGTGACATTTAGTATATGTACAATTACTGGACGAGTACAATGGAAAGAGTAGACATATTCGCTTAAGACACAACATGACTAAGCAATTGTTGAAAATGGGGTAATTTCCAGTGATTACGTGAGATCAGAGGTAAATTTGGTTGATCCTCTGACTAAACCCTTATAGACGGTTTTAATTGAGAAAACAACGAGGGGATGCAACTTGTGTCACTTGATTATTGAATTTGTTGATACATAACCTTGATGAATGGAGATACCATGAAAAAGGTTCATATAGGTAAGAACAAAGCACATGTATGCTGGAGCTTATTTCCTAAATTTTGTACCTATGTTGTAGAGAAGCTCAAAATTTTAAGTGTAAGGTTGAGTTATACTCTTAATGAACAAAGTGTTGATAACTTAAATGACCTTAAATGTTTGTTCACCTATAAGAAAAGAGAGTTGTGTCCGCTTCTATGGAAATAAGGCTAAGTTTTCTAAAGTTTTTTTCGGCAAATTAAAGGGATGCCGCATGGCTAGAGAGGCGCCCAACCAATGTTAGAAATGAAGATGGAGAAAATTCCATGACATTGTCACATATGTTTTACATTATGGCTAGTTGTTCATAGAAATCTAATTTCATCACTTTTCTAGTGATTCAAGTCTCGGTTGTCTAAGGTTATGGTTCATTGTTGAGTACACCATGACTAAGTCTAATTTTTCAAAGGTGATTGATCAAATAAGTTGACAAGACTCCAGTGTGTGGGGATTGTTATAATATTATTTGATTATTATTTAATTGGTCATTGAATTCTTATCAAAATGAAATGCACGACTCTTGAGCTTTATGTCTCTTAACAGAAAAAATAGGGGTCTTTAAAAGAGCATCAATATGGGCATGAATACAGTCATAATAAAATGACATTGGATATGATGCTTGAATGAACATGGATGGTTAAGATGCTTGAATGACCATAAAATGACTCGTGATTGAGAGAATCTTGAATTGTTTGATCACCTCTATAAATACTCAATTTCTTCTGTTTCCATAATGAACACAATACATGTGTAATTTTTTTTGAAGAGGTTGTTGAACCCTTAAAAGCTACAAGAGAGTTCATGAAATAGCTTTTTAGGGCAGTGAAGAATCTCCACGCCTCAACCTTTGTGTTTATAATCGGTCGTTATTTGAGAAATACTATAAAAGCGGGTTGTAAATATTATTATTCAAGAACCAGCATATGTCCTTGGATAATTTCTCTCTCGTCATGATCATACCTTTTACACATGTACGCATGATCATATTCACGGGATATGATATATGACCTGAGTTGTCCTCTTCTTTAACACACTTAATTACACGTTATTTAGTACAAAGAGATCTTAGTCTTACCAGTGAAGATACTCCCTAAGATGTGGATTTGTCGGGCTTGGAGCATCTGGATCAACCATGATCTGACAAAACAAGTAAAATTCCCAAACAACGTTAGATCACGGGTGTCTTTCTTTTTTATACATCAATTACTCAATCTTCTCCGATCTTTTCCTTTCTGGGACGGGCAAAGTAGTGAAAGAAGTTCTCAACTTTCATTACAAGGAAAGTAGTGAATGAAATATAGCTTACAAGAGTGTAGAAATTTCGAAGGTCATCCCCACCAATGTCAACCCTAGGCTGAGTTTCCACTTGGGAAGGCCTTACATCAGCACCATTACAGATTCTCCTATTCCCATTCACAATTCTGACATCAACGGAAGGCACGAAAGGCGGTACAACCTCCCCTACAATCCCGCTAAGCTCGAGAGGGTTCACGACATTGCTGCTTCTAGGCATCTTCCATCGATCGATGTGAGTGTGTGTCTTAAAGTTTGCCAAGGCCGTGTATTTATTTATAGTTGGTGCCCAGAGCTAAGACCAGCTCGTGAATGCTCATAGAATCTGAACCAAGACATCACTGTCCACCTCGTACAATTTCAGAAAGTTGCCAATTTATGTCCTTTTTATTCGCAAATAGATGAATTCCCCAATAGGTTCTGCGATAGTTGAATATAAATAAAAGAGTATCTTGCTGACTGTTTTTAGATGTATGCAAATAGCTAGCACACGTCATCCAGCTTTTGCAATTGGAAAAGGAAATGGGGAAAATTAAAATGAAAATGCACCCGTGTACTCAGCCAAGTAATATTTTTTCGTTCTCTTGGTTCATATTCATTCATGCCAATAATTCGTGCCCACGTGAAGACGCCACGTGTCGTGTGCTGAAGGAAGACAAATATTCCTCAAGAGAATGATCAATTTGTGGCCAAGTATCCTTTCTCAACCAAGAATATCGAGCTTCCTATCACTTGCGACGATTAAATAGCAAAAATATTAATTCAGTTGTTGGCGGTAAAATTTGGTCTTTCTTACATGGTACTGTAGTTAGAATTGACATCTTGGTTTTACAGCCTACTTAAGAAAGAAAAGAACATATAATAAAGCGGCGCCGTAAAATAATCATGCAGTGTGTCTGTCTTTAATTCGTTCTTGAAATCTACGTATCATACATATATTTGTACTAGCAAATAGAATATATTTTGTTACTACGTATAAACCTCGTAAGCCATTGCCATGGGACAAAATATGAATATATTTTTTAATCGCATGGTCGACGACGAAAGTCGAATCAAAATTTGTAAGGAAACTAATGGTAATGTATACGAATGAGGACAACCAATCATGTCGTTTATGGCTACTACGTGTAAGTACGTAGTGATGAAGTAACTCCAAACAAATATGCTTCCATTCCATAACTTCGAAGAAAATCAAGGAATAATAAAACTTAAGGCAGTTCAAACTTTTAACCTTAAAAGAAACTTGTCGCGACGAATTAAAAAAAAAAAAAAAGGCTTCGATGGTTCAAGTGGGTTCAGCCCGCCCATTTGTCGAGTCATTACGGTGGAAGTATTGATTCGATTGCTCGTAGTAACCATTCGCCCTCGGCCTGTAATAATCATGGCCTCCAAAACGTCCCCTTGCGTAGCTAAATCTGCCTCTAGCTCCTTATTTTAGGAACATTTTTGAGCTTATCAAGCATTTGAATATGGAGAGTTCAAAAAGAAAAACTAAGTAAATAATAAGCGTACTTCCTCCTCGAGTGGAGATGTATCTGCTTGCTCTTCGTCCTTCGACGTGTAGCTGATGCTCGCTGATTTGAACAGTCGATGCCTGTAGATATAGTTCGAAAGCCATCACTATAAAGTGCTGATAGCCTTTTTTTTTGGAAAGAAATGATTAAGAAGTATACTACCTTGATAGCTCTCTGCACCGAGGACATGTCTTCGAATTCGACGAAAGCGTAGTAATCGTCGATTTCCTGCATATATTGAACTCCCTTGAGGAAAATCAGAAATGGGGAGAGATAGAAGACGGCAAAGGCAAGAAAAACTGGACCTTTCGAGTCCTAATGGCCACACCATTAGGTGATAGTTTGCCAAACTTTTTGAACTCATCTGCTATTTCAGAAGTTGACATCGTCTTAGGTACGCTTCTTATGTACACCGACTTCAGTTGAACTGCAGAAAACAGATCCAAGAAGAACAATCAGTACGATTTATGAAAGCTTCTCACAAGTGATAAAGAGTTTCATACGTGCAATCCCGTAATTATAGCCTAGTTATAAAGTAATATCCGATACCATGAAGGTAAATATACTATTTTCCTTGTCTTGTACATTCTACGTCGTCGTCAATTTATACTGATAATCTAAACTACATCTAATCAAGATAAATGCAATCCCATAATTACAGGCCTAAGATAAAGTAAACTCCAGAAAGTTGACCTTCATCTTCCATGCCATACGCTTCTTCTGTGGTTTCTTCCACAGCTGACTCGAAAGTGTGTGTTGACTCGATGCGTGGTTGTTGGGTAGATTCTTCAGGCAAGTGCTGACTTTCTGAGAAAATGGGCTTCGTCAAAGTGGACGGTGAGGCCATTGGTGGATTAGCTTGTCCTTGGACAACCTGCAATACCGAATAAAACCGAATGACTTGAATATTGCGGTAAAGAAGCACATTAAAAGGCATGAAAGTTCAAATTTTTTGAATAGAGGTGTCACGCACGATAGAAGCATATGTGTGTTTTTGAGTCTCCACGGCGCGTTCTTCGACTGGGGAGGGGAGTCCATCGATCCCAGAATGAAGCGAACCATTCGATCTAACAGCAAAGTGTTCGTCGAAGGTGTTCTCTGTTTCTTGAACTAACTCTAGGTGGTGCTCGTCTTCGTAACCGTAGCTGTTGAGCGAACCGTTCCCCTTTGCATTAACAGTAGCTGAAAGATCCTTCGTCGCTCCGCTCGGCGTGAAGTCAAATACTGTAAGAAACAATAAGTGCAGACATGATTAAGACACCTAACTAGAATATCAAACATCATACCCAAATATTATTGCTTTCTCGACATCACTTCAAGGTAGATTCAGAAGTTAGTGCTATATTTACTCATAACGTGGGAAAAAAAAAGTAACATAAAAAGGACCTTGTTCTCGGCCTGCTGCTGAATGGTCGAGTCTGGCGTAAATGTTGTTCTGAGGATGATAACTAACTGGATAAGGTTGATGAATGCCTTCTTCGTCGAGACAGTGGAAAATATCGTTGAGGACAAAGTATCCAGCGTACTGAGGTGCGAGGTAAAAGGTTTCTACAAACTTCTTTCTCTCGCCGAAATTGTTAAGGCGCAAAGAACCTGAGACAACCACGAGGACTCCTCCGTTCAACGATTGAAGAGAATTAGCGCTGCCTATTTCGATCTCCGTGTATTTAAGGGACAAAATCAGCTGGTGGATTGCCTGCAGATGTAGAAATTTCGTTACCGACCGAATATTATCTTGAGGAAAGCAATTGAATCTGCGCAACAGCAGTGGAATCACACAAGAAAAACGACTGTAAAGAAGCTACGCACCCTAAGGAAATAACTACTCATCAACGAACTTTGAATCGCAAAACAGCATAGAAACTATGAGTACCAGCATTGAATTTGCTGTCTCTCTTCGGTTTCCATTGACTCGCAGCATCGTGCTTGCATCGTTGTAAAACTGGTGAACAAAGTCTGGCTGGTCTTGCAACAACTGATAATACTGCCCAACAAAGTAAGTTCCAACCTAAGCAGATAAAACCAATGTCAGAAGACTGAAGATGCAAGATAACATATCAATCCCATAGATTCAGTGGGCAAATAGCTAACAGATTTGCCTCATAGACAACCATACATAAGCATAACTTAGAGTTAGACCTACTTATGCAACCTTAGCTTCAAGTGCGAAGCTTCGTGACAGATAAGGCATAATAAAAACCAAAATCAAAACAGCCATTAGAACGAATACATAAGGTGCTTGAATGCTCATCAGAATTAGAGTAACAGACACAACATACCTGGGATGCCTTCACAGGCATAGCAACGCCGTTGAGAAGGAAACACCTAAAAGAGAAACCTTTCCAAATTTCTAAGCCGAAAACCCCTAGATCTACAAGCTCGCGGTCATGAAGATAAAAAAAAAAACCTTAATCATTACGAAATATAAACAGCGCCCACATTCTTTTTCACCCTCCCACATTAACCTCCATCAAGTTCAAGCTACCTCTTGATTTCCCAGCCCTTATGCGATGAATATCACGCGTGATAACGCGAACGTAATAGGGTGGGGTTTATTTATGGTGTGAAAACGGCGGGAATGATGGTACAAAGCACACTACTGTAGTATCCTTGTTTATCGATTCCTAGGGGTTTGGTCGGATATGTACGTACGTGCGTATGCTTTATTTTTTTCAATTTTAGCATTTATGAGAGACAGTAGAAAACCGACCACTGTCGTCCACTTAACAATGGCTTGAGCTTTTGAGCTGCATTTGGACTGTGCTTACCTGTCTTTCTGGCCCTATTTCACTTTTGTCTTTGGGTGGGATACTTTTGTCCATGTTCATAAATGCCCTGAATGTTAAAAGGCTCTTTCTTGAATCAAACTGCACAAACACACAAAAGTGCTTCAAAAGACTGCCATTATCAGTCACAATCTCTTACGATATAGGTATTTTTTTTTCTCTCCCACATCACCTCAGCATTAGGAAAAGAATATGTACAAAGATTAGTCTCTCATCAATCAGAACCATTCATCTCTTGCCTGATGAAGGGATCATCTTCTTTAGAGTAGCAGTTCTTGCACTTGATTCGACCCTTGCTGGTCTGAATTTTGCTCTAATTTCATTTATGGTCTCGGCCGTTTCCTTGCGAAGCATTCGCATAGGCGGCGGCGTAAGAATTTCGTCGGTCAGTGATTTAGGAAAAACAGAGCAGTGTGTGTGCCTTTTGTGGCACGACCTGCCTTCTTTAAGGCCCGATGACGATGGTTCCCTTCTCGACTGTACTTTGGCTCGAATTGTGTCGTTTACTGAAAACCATCAAAACGGAGGAAGCAAATGGTTTCAAGGCAATGGAAAGGAGCTCGAAAGATGCAGAAATTCAGCAGAAACAGAACGGTGCAAATCGTACGTATAACAAACACTTGATACCATTACCTGGACTTGATAAGACAGCACGAGGGCGAGGGGCAGACTTATGTCTGGCGTTCTTTTGTTTCTCTTCCTCGAATGTGTTCTTCGTCCTAATCGCTTCGTCTGTTGATCGATGGGATAGTAAGTGAAGAAACAGACTGGAGCAACAAAGTGTTTAATTGACCGAAGAATATCAAACCTCTTGATCCTAGATAACTAGGAGGTGGAGTGCTTGGAGCATAGAAGTAAGGAACCCTCACTATGGATCGGGGCGATTCATCTGCAGATAAAACGAAAGGAATGCGAAATCTGATTAGATTTGTTCTTGAGAAAAAAGAAAAAAAAGAAACCAATCTTTTAATTTCTGGTGCCAAGTTTCCAATAATGGCAGCTGATCAACAGAATCAGTACAGTGTTGAGTTAATTATACTTCTCTGAGATGTCACGCATTTCTCCATTTTTATCAGCTTGAAATAACATTCTATATGTATATTTGATAACAGTAAGTCAAACATAATTGCAGCTGAAAACAGATCCTCCACAAGACAGAGATATCTGCCCAGAAAATACATTGAATCTGCCCAAGTTACATAGTGACATGAAGAAACAGGGAAAGCTATGAAGTGAGAAAAATTAGGCATATACAAGTCAAGAAACAGAGAGAAGTACCTGTTTTATACCTGAGGAAGAGAAGTTGCCCAATGTTAGCCATTCAAAAGCCTTCAAAGACTCCAACGAATTTTTCTCATAAGCATATTGGTCAGCTTCTTCTCTATGTGCCTACACCTTCACTTTTGGGTACACTGTTAGGAATCGTGAATCAAGAATTCAGATTAAACAGTTTTGGTGATTGTCCAAACTTGATTAAGAATACCGGTCAGAAGAACATAAGACCGAAGATTAAAAGACCAGATAATAAGTCTGAAGGAAACTGCTCAAGCCTGGTTAAGGATACCAGTTAGAAGAAGATCAAAAGTTCGGATGTCAATCAGCAGATTGCATATGCGCAGGAGATCGGACATCAGTTAAAAAGAACACAAGACTGATTGTTAGAAGAAGCGTGCCTAAAACCGAAAGATACATAAAGAATACCGGAGCTGGCAGGAGCAAGATCAAACTCAGATACCGGACCAATAAAGTGCGAAGACCGGAGTTCTGTCATCAAGCATGCCACGTGTACAAAGATTCAAACTTACTCAAGGCGGGATAATGAAACCTACTGTCAAAATCTTTAATGCAAGGCTGCCATAGGAAGTCAGGTCGAAGTCAAGCCAAGCTTAAAATGGAAAAAGCAATGAGACAGTATGAACTGCTGCCAAGACTGGACAGTACCCATTTTTGGAAAGTGCATTTAATGCACAGCTCAGCACTTGGAGCTATGTCACAACGGTCTTCTCATCAACAAACAAGTATATATATCATAGAAAAACTGAGGAAGACAACAACACAACCACGAGAAATCATCAGACGAAAGTCAAGAACAAAGCGAGAAATTTAGAAAGTGTTGTCCTCACTGTACGATAACCGTCAGGTTAAGTAAGTGAGTTATTGTTATTCCGACGGACTGTAAAAAGCTGTTGAAGTAGGTGGATTGTATTTTACGACTGCCTAGGGATTCACTAGATAAGGCTGAGGGCAGCCGGGTAGGTTGTACTGCGAGTGTATAACTGAAGTCTAGTGAACCTTCCTCAGAGGAAGAAGGGGAGACGTAGGAGATTCAACTCCGAACTTCCAGAAACAAACTGGTATTGTCTTTCACACACACACTACTACGCACAGATTATCGGTTTCTGAATCAGAACCGATCTACAAGCTTCGCAAATAACACAAAGAGAAAAATCAAGCACCGGTATTAACCTTAACTGGTTAAGTACCAAAAAGGCGTCAAGCGTTTATTCACCCCCCCTCTAAACGCGTAAACCGATCCTAACATACACTTACCCGGAAAAAAATCCAAAAGAAAAATCGATAAAGTTAAAAACTCATCACCAGAGAAAAAAAAAAAACACAGATAAAAAGTTCAACTGGGATTTGTGAAAAACACAAAAAAAAAAAACCCTCACTTGTGATTAGCTGTAGATGCCACCAAGATCGCGTTTTGCAGAGTCTTCTATCGAAGGGGGATCAAAATCCTTTCTTCGAAAGCAGTAATACGATATGCAGTTCAGAAAATTATAGAAAATGATTTAAAAAAAAAAAAAAAGAATTCAATGGGCTAAAGATTGTGTCAAGTGTCAAAATGCAAAAAGGATGATAATGATTCTTGAAATTAACAAGTTTTAAAAGGTAATAGCAACTTGTTCTTTCATGCGAGTCAATGTCAAATCTTGAGTAATACATGCTTTATTGTAATAAAAATATATTATTGGGATGAACTAAGCAATAGGTTACCCTAGCGCTTCGTTGCTTCCATGGCCATGTCATAATAAACGGTGGACGGTAATAAAATTAACAAAATTTTCCATCTTTTTCCATAAATTACTCACTCAATCATATCTTAGTTTAAAAAGGCGATGGTAATCAAAATTCAAAACTCAACAGCCATTTATGTTAATTTATACTGATATTCTCCATTTACGGGAAAATGTGACTGACATCCATTCACATCATTCATTCTAGTTGATCCAAATCGTAACCTTACGTGAGAGAGCGAAATTTGTGCACCATATATGTACGTATATATAATTGCATGATTTTTTTCCATTAATATTCTCGAAAGGTAGTGAGTAAGGAGTACGGACGTTGCGTTGCCATAGCGCAAATGGTGGTTTACTTTGCTTCAAATCACAGTAGTCCATCACCTTACTTTTTATGCGAGTATCATATCTATACTATTTATTAATGGTGAGGACCATTTAAAAACTGCCAATTTTCTACAATTTGGTGTATCAATTAGATCAAAATTTCTAGCCAATTTGTTAGTTATTTGGTGTATCAATAACTCCCCACTACTACATATAAGAACTGCCGAGAAACTGGCAAGTATTATCACTAAACTGCCATATAATATACTAAAAATTGAACATGAATTGAACGAGCATTTTGTTCATCGTTTTTGTTGCATTACCTTTTATATAATATTATGATTTTGTTGCTACAATTTTGATGTGTAGGTTGCACACACATTGGGGTGTGCAGCCGTGACTAGTTTTAATAATTATTTGCATTCTAATCTGATAAATGCCCGCCAGGGTTGATTTTCTTTATTTGCTAATATACAATATTTAAAGTTTTCACTATTTTTGTCACGTCCTTTTTATTGAACTTATGTCATCTTTCTTGGAAAATTGCATCTCGACGTTTGACCCAACATAAAGCTAGCAGAGAGCCTTTTAATTTCTGGCCTCAAAAGCATACAAATTAGGAAGAAAACAAACTAATTTATTATCAATAAACATAAAAAAAAAAGAGACAAAAACAATGTCACATGGGATGAGATAGGCCGAGAGATATTAGTTGGAATTTTTTGTACTCACCACTTTTGTCCTGGGATTCTTGTTCTCTCCGAAAACTGCTACTGCTATGCTCTCCTATGCAAATGCAATGTAATAACAATTAAAGATATTTAATCAAGTCATGGTTTTTTCTTCTTTTCTTCTCTTACAAGAGGAAAGAAAGACACCTCCCATTCAATCAGTGCAGTGTATTTCCTTCCTCTTTGGCCCTTCAGTAATCTGCAGCAAGAGATGAATGAACAAAGGGCATGAGTTGACAGAAAAACATGAAAACTTGGGAAAGGAAAGAACAAGGAAAAAAAAATACCATCTTTTTTCTTGATTAGTCCTCTAGCAAAGAGCAAGCAAATGACCAAAAACCCAACCCCAGCAGCACCTCCCAGTATGATAGCCACAGTCTTCCCTGTATTTGGCGACCCTATAATCGATTTAAGCACAATCTTTTGCAGGTTTTAGATGTACTGTAAGAAGATTACAAAACACACGAACACACCACTTATTACCTGATGGACTTGAAGAAGGATAAGGAGACTGCTTGGGCAAACCTCCTTTCGAATAGAAACTGTAACCAATCCAACACTTGTGAAGATAAACCTGACCACTCACAGCACTACCACACTCAACTTGAGCCCTTTGGACAGCACTTTTCACGCAAGCCACGCAGTCACTGTTCCCCACATCTCCTTCGCATTGTCCCATCACATAAACGCCTTCGAAACTGTTCGCATAGAACCCACTGACAACGCTGCTTCCTATCCCATTTTCCAAGGAATTCAAAGCAGTGTCCCTCTTCTCCTCAAAGCCAGCCCCGCCTCGGTTAGTCCCACTACAGCTTTTGTACAGCATTTCCATCCCTGAAATCTGAGAGAAGCCCGAAGCTTCGTAGAACATGTAGCAGCCGTAAAGTTGGATTCTTGAAGCAACTACTCGCCCGCAGAGCTTGTCCATTAGGATTGGGAGTTTGCTGACGCAATCGTAGCAGTCTGCGTTTGATAGGTCTCCTCTGCACTGAAAGAGTCCCGTAATTGAAGACTGTGTGGCTTTGTAGAACTTGGCCTTCGAGGACTGAGCTATGAGGGTTCCGTATATGGAAGATAGGGCTTGTGAATAGGCGCCTGAAGGATCTGATAAAGGGTTCTTGGCGCAGCCCTTGTAGACTAAGTCTGAGTAGTCTTTGGCACAATATGATGGAGAAGTGATGATGATTAGAATCGTTAGAGCAAAAGATACGAGGTTGTTGAGTGAGCCCATTGGTATGAGTTCTTGATGATGAGCTTGAACTGCTAAAGCATCTTCCTTTTTTTGCTTCCTTGGACAAGTTTTTTTATTGGCGAAGAGGGTAGAAAAAAGATGGGATTTTGAGAGGCTAACGCGAATGAGTCTGAGGTTTTTTTGTGATAGCTTTAATGTGCTCGTTGGGAATTGGGATTTTTTTTACTGTATGGTTCTGAAGGGTTATGTGATGTTTGTCAGTGTATGTATGTGTGTAAATGTTTGTGTACTACACACATTACATGAATAGGAGAGCGTCTATGTACTTAACAATGGAGCTGTATAATGTGCCTTGGTTAGGAGTAGGACAACAAGTGCTGCCAAGAATGTAATGAACACTTCTGGGAAATAAAATAGGAAATTGGTTATCTATTAATTAATACTTTATATGCCCAGTAATAGCAATGGAAAAAGATAAATCATCAATCCCTTTGTAATAAAAATGAAAAGATAGTCCTCCGAAACTCGAGACAAGGGAGGTGTGATTTTATTTATATTTATTGTGAAACGAGGTGTGGAGACTCGTGACAAGATAGCTTCATTTATTGTGTTTCGTTCAATAAAGCTTTCTGCAGCGTAAAATAAAAAGAATGAAGCCATCAATGTAAGTACAACGATAATCAAAGATTTAATGGGTAGTAAAAAAAGAAAGAGTACAAAAAATAAAGAAACCATTTTTTTTTGCAAAAAACCAGTAGACATGTACTCGAAATTTGAGTGAGAAATGTACTAAAGTTGACTGGTCCAAAGTCATGAATCTCATTTCTTTGAATGAACTATGCATATGAAAGTACGTATGACAACCTCAAAATTATTTGATATCCAAGCTTTCTTTATCCCAAAACATGATTAGAGCCTACAAATCCAATATATGTCAAGCGAATAGATGGGTTAATTTAACTAGTTGGATTTATTCTTTACTACCCACGTGAAAAAAAGTACTACAAATTTGTTGGATATTCCCGGAGTTTTTTTTCATAATGTAATAGCTAACAATGATACACAAATTTGTCTAACCATGCTATGATGAATGTAGCAACACAAAGAAACCACACATAATAATAGCCTACAAACCATAGGAACGTAAGTCCATTTGCCTCAAGAACGAAGTAAGAAATAAAAACCATTTGCAGGGAAGTCCTTCAAGATTCAGATGGACCATCCTCGGCCTCAGGCTTTCCAAATATTCTAAGATTTCGATCAGATGAACCAACGGCTATGTATTTTGCATCTGGGCCGAATTTAACGCAGTTTATTTTACCTGTGATGCAATCAACAACCATGGACGGAATACGCTCAACTTCATTGAGAAGATATATTACAAAGCAATAAGCATCACAACTACAAGAAAAAAAAAACAGCACTTGGCTTTAGTCTCAGTCTTACCTGTGCCAGACAAGTCGGGAAATGTTTTGATGCAGGTCCATTCCGACTTTACGTTGGCAACTTCGTGGACTCTGTAGTGTGTGTGAAATGTTAGATGATTCTCAGGAACTTCAAGTGTTCGTTATATAGAAAATTACCTTATATCAGAACCTCCTAATGCCAGATAACTTCCACTGTGGTCAAAATTAACTGCAAAATCAAAGGACACAAACGGAGGTAACTTACGAAAATACAGAATACATGTAGCATATCAGTCGTAAAACGATGGACCATTATGACCTGTTTGGGTTGAAGTGTTTTCATCATAAGGTGAAATAGTCCTAAAGTTCCTCACTTTACGAAGATCCCAAAGCTTAACGCCATCTTGTGCAGCAGTCTTTGAAAACAAGCTAATCATCAGATCTAAACCTTGAGTTAATTTGATGGTTAAACGTTTAGTCATGAAATGAAAATTTACCGCCAAGAAGTAACCATTCTCTGAAAATGAGATGGCAGTGACAGGCCCGATATGCCCCTCGCATGTTGCAACATTGGCCTGCGCATTTTCCCAAAAATCAAATTACTAACAAATCCATAAATAGGAAAGGGAAATGTGTTATCAAGATCAAAAGAGTACACACTTGAGATTTGACATCCCAAATCTTGACTACGGCCCCAGCAGTACCAGTTCCAAGGATAAGACCATCAGGATGAAAAGCTGCAGATGTATAGCCCTCTGCAGACCCTGAAGAGTCTTCCACCTACATAAATTTCATAAATAAGAAAACTGGAAAAACATATGATGAAAAAAAGGGGCTCGATCTCGATTAATTTTGGATATATAACTTAAAGGATATATGGGTTGCGGGTGAGGGAGGGAGGTTGGAACCTGAGTGAGGCATAAACCAGAAGCAAGATCATAAAAGCACCAAGTGTGGTCAAGAGAAGCACTGACAAAGTACTTATTCGTTGCATGAATTGTCACAGCTTGGACCTGTCAAATCACAGTTCATAAAAACAAACAATTATTAGAAAAATATAATAGTCAGCTCAATAATATCAAAGTAAAGGTTAACATGATGATTTTCGGGCCGGTTGTTATTTTAATTTCAAGTTTTAATGCTGTGCGACATCGACATACGTAAAGTTTTCACTAAACATACCTCTGCCGTATGATCCTTCAAAGTGTGCCGACAACTATAGTCTCCCTCAGATGCTTGCCATATACGAACTGTCTGCAAACAGAAGAGTAACATTCTATTGGACAAATGGTAGAGAGAGGTAAAGCCAGGTGAGACCACTCATCCAATTTGCAAAGTAATAATGACATAAGTAAAAACTATTAGACATAGCTGGTGGCTTTGAAATTTGAAAAGATCATATCCTACATTAGGGCGTTCCAAGTTTTCATTAGGGCTGAAGTATAGTAAATATCAAATTTCTAGATGAACAGACCTGCACATGGAAGTACGAAATACTAACTAGAAGTACTAATATACCTTATCAGCAGATCCAGTAACCACAAATTCACCTTCTGCAGCAAATTTGACACTTGTCACCTGTGAGAGAACAGAAACAAGATATCCATATCAAAATGCGAAGCGCATGGCAACAGATGTATCATAGTGAAATGAGATAATGAGTTGAGCATGCAGCATTTTTCTACCTTCTTCGTATGGCCGCTGAGAGTTGATATTGCTTGGCCTGAAGGTTTATCAAAGACGACTACATTTGCATCGGCCCCGGCAGTGGCAATTATATCCTGAAGGAGAAGAAAGATAAAAATATGGATCAAACTCGAAATACTCTATCAAGAACAAAATGTTTGACTGGAGTAATAAACGGTTTATCAAACCTTAGAAAGCAGGATATCCAGAGATAGTATCCCAGGTTTGTTTGTCCGATGCAGAGGGTTCACAGTAAGTTGAGTATATCTCTCCACATCATCAATAGGCACCAATGTTGACGGAATCTGGGCAACAGATATAACGTGAATATATTTAGGCTGATAGATGATACTTGAAGTCATCTGATTCTGTGCATCTCTATTTAAAAAAAATGCAATACCACATATAGCCATACCTGTCTCTTTTTTCTTTGCGATGAAAGAGCACTATTACAATCCGCAAGCTCAGTGATGATGCTACTCGATATTCCTGGACAAATCTTTTTCCCCTCTGGAAGCATCTCATTATCCTCAGCAACTGCAAAGAGATGAACCCATTACTCAGCCACCTCTGCAGGAACATGGCATGGAACGAACAATCACAAGCGTATATTTTAACCTCTTTTCCCATTGTTTATAGCAGAAGCATTGACTCCATCTGGCATCACCATTGACGTGGGTATCTGTCTCTCGGCCTGTGACAGCAATGACCTAGCTTCATCCCTTTCCTTCTTCAGTCTTGCAATTACACGACATGCAGCATCATGCTGCAAACGAAATAATATTAAATACGTAAAACATTAGGGTACACAGGAAAGACAATATCATGTACTACCTAAATAAATTCATGTGTACCTGATACAAGGCATGACTGAGCTCTTGCCTAGCATTATGCAGCTGTTGCTCCAGCGCAAAATTTGATAGCATTAAACCATCCCACTCCTGGTTCAACCAGAAAGGGAAAGACTTACGCAAGACAATGAAACGCTAATAGATTTACTTTGATGGTTAGACATATTGCAAAAAAAAAATATCTTTGCTTCATGGATAGAGATAACTCCGAGACCACTAAAGAGATTGGAGAGACAAAATCAGTGGAAAAAAGGCATTCAAGGAGCTAAAATGACTCAAAACCGTTCATCCCACATATATTAACACACATAACACAGAGCACAGCGCATAAACCTTAAAGGACAAGGAAAAGTTAAAAACATAAAGTCATAAATTGGTAGGAAAACATACTATCTGAAACATTCCCAGCATCCCAGGTATACTTGCAGCTTGTACAGGTCTGGGCTTCACTATCTGCAAGGAAAGAAGAGTGGCTCTTATTCACTCAACAATTCATCATCAATCAACAAAACCACTCACTAAAAACACAATAACTAAAGGGCTACAGAACCCTGGAGACACTGAATAGTCAGACAAAGTGCAAACCTTTCCCGTCTTGATAGGGACAATATCTTCCATCGTTAGAGGCTCCCCAGTAACAGGACATTTTCCATGATCCTAATAGACAAGAAAACTAAAGAAGCATAAACCCTCGTCTTCTAACAGAGTAAAGGTTACAAATGGCACTGGAGAAGACAATCATAAATATGCATCGATCCCAAAGTATTATGAGAACAACAGATAAAATTGGAACAAAAGCTACCCCGTGACGTGAGCAACTGATATGTACAGCGAATAAAATCACGCACCGATATATGGCGCTCGATTAAACGTTTCTCGAATAGAAGCCCGGACTTTTTCGAGACGACGGGCTCCTCGGGCACCTCCCCAGAAACTGTACATTCAGTATACAAATCAACAGCTCAGACATTCACAAGGATAGTTGCGCACACCATAGCAAAGAAAGTGAGAGACGCTTACTTGAGCAATTCATCGTTGCCTCGCTTACTCGATTTTTAGGCCTTCTAGGGTTTTTTCAGCTCAAAGGGTTGTTTCTTCAGCTCAATGCGACAAAAGCCCAGCGAGGGAGTTTAAAAATAAAATCAATCAGGCTAAATATTTTGTAACGCTGTAGATAAAGATTAAAAAATAGTAATAAATAAATAAAACCATAAATAATATATAACTAATAAAAATTAAAACAGTGTTGCTTCATGCTTGTAATAACCCGGGCCAGGCCCACTATGACCGACCACTTATACATAGTTCAGTTAGGATAAGCCCACTCTTAGAGAGTAATATTTGGGCATTTACCATAACCCGGGAAATAAAAGTATAAGTTGTTGTAATTAAATAGATAAAATTTTAGAAATATGCAATTTCATTTCGTTTTGGCTATATCTTGAGGAATATAACTCGACAGCCAGAGGAAGAAAATCTAATAGGTTGCGTTCTACCAGGCCCGTAACTCATAGGAGCCCAGTGAGGCGGTCGCCTCGGGCCCAACTTCGGAGGGGGCCCAAAATTTTTTATAATATATATAATATATCAAAAAGAATATTATAGTTAAAACTTAAAATAAATCTATAAAAAACTGAGTGGACTGCACAAGTCAGTTGAGCCTTGATGTTAATCAAAGCCCAAGTATTGTAATTTATTAAAAAAATTCGGTTCAGCCCAAACAAGACATAAGCTTTTTATTAAGGAAAAAATGAAACGTGATGTGGTTTCTTCTTCTATACTGATACAATATAAAAAGGGTTTCGCTTAGCTTAAAGGATGTCGTTATCTAATAAAATCGTTCACTATTTTCTTATGGGACCGACCAGACATCAGTGTCCAGTGATCTTTAAGGTATATTATGTTGCTCCTTATTTTATTAATTTATTTGTTTGGTTGCAGGCGCAATTTAATTTTTTTCTTTTTCGACAAACAATGTTTTTATAGTTATGTTAGATTTGTTTCATTTCATGTTTTTTTCGGACTTTTGAATTATTTTTACTACATGTCACGTTTCATAAATCTTCTTTGTTCCTAACCGAAAACAGAAGCGACAAAACCGAACCGAATTACAAAATGCGAACTGAACCAAATTAAAACAGTTCGGATGTCGGATTAAGTATTTTCGAACATTCCACTATAAATATTTATCTTTTATTATTTATTTTAGTTACATTTACCGTTGATATTTATGCTATACTATACGTATCCTACTGTATTTGGAAAAAAAATTACTGATCGGGGGCCCAAAATTTAAGTTTCGCTTCAGGCCCGTGCTTTCTCAGCTACGGCCCTGCGTTCTACGTCAAGTTATTGTTGGTTAATAAGTTTCTGTCTTCATGCGTTATAGTATGAATTTTTATAATACAACAAATAAATCTTTTTCCAACACTATCGCAAACGATATTTTAGAGGACAAGCTTTGAACTAAAAGAGTTTTTGCCTATCAGTTATTGGAGTTATGTTGCAATGGAAACTTAACTTTACTAAAATTGGCAAGTCTTGATTAATGTTTTCTTGAAAAAAAAAAGACTTTGGAATTCAATCGTCTTGATTTGTTTCGACAAAGGTTCGATCCACAATTGGATTGTTGGGTTTCAAATAATGGTTTGTTTGGAAATGATATTGAATATATATATATATATATATATATATACATATGATTTATTGTAATCCATATGGCAGATCTATATGTCAAAGACTTATAGGTAATATGGTTATTGCAGTATTTCATTGTTTTATGATTTTATTGAATCATGGAAATTTTTCATAGTTTGATTTCATTTTGACCAGCTGAGACCGAAATGCATCACCATCAGTCATAATTTAAGATCTTATCTCGAGCCATCACATTTAGTTATTGATTATAATTATGGTGGGGCCGTAACGTTTCGGTATTTGAAAATTTGAATTTTATAGCAAACGGGGAATAACGTGGAAATGGGACAGAAATGAATAGTATTACACACATAATTGCCAGTCGATTCTTGAACTATTGACCGGAATATGAAATGCCAAAAAAAAAATTAAAAAAATAAATAAACTAGCAGAAATAACGATCAAATAACAAGTGGGAAGTACGATCAACGCACGACAGACCAATACAATAATGGAATTGGAAAAATGCAAAGAAGTTGGCTCACTGATTCGAATTTTGAAATATAGACACACCGTGTATTTACCCACTTCCCCTGACCTCTTATTTTTTTTCCAAGGATTACATCATTGAATATAATTTCAGTGAAGCATAGGAAAATGTCACAAGAAAAAAAGAAACAAAAAAGAGCAAAAAGTAATTATTGTACAAGATAATTTTTTGATGAACTTTCTATAACTTCATATTACTCCTAACAATTAATAAATATCAGTTTTCCAGAAAAAAAAATGCATATCAAGAACTATTCGACGGTAAAAAAAAAAAACCATGAAAAAATAAAACTATTCGACAGTCGTAGATATCACATGAGTAGGGTCCAGTGTAGATTTTTTATGGGCTTTTTATATAAGATAATTGTTTCTTAGTGGGCACTTGCCTTTTCAACCCATATGCGTAACAGCTCACTAATGCCCACAATTCTTTATCGCATCGCACCTTATGTATGTACATTTATAATTAGAAAATAAATTCCACCAATGTTCCATTTATTCTGTAACAATGGATTGGAGACAACATATTATTACATGTATTAAATCATAACTACATATATTAGAATAAAGTAAAAATATGTCCATGGAGAAATAATATTGTATTGTAAAAAAGGCCTACTACAGTCTACATGAGAGGATGCTAAGTATGGCGCAAATAATAAATAAACCACCTTCAATCTTCGTCGTTCTTGCAAACTCGTAAAGCACTTGAAAAAATTTGATGGTGACAAATGAAGTTAGGTTACGACTTTGTAAGAAGGAAAAAAAAAAACAAATGAAGTTACGACGACACAAAAGCTTTTGTCTTGAATGGGACCAACCATCACATGACTTTTGTTAAAGACCGAATGCACGTTTTACGAGGTGAGGACGAAGCTGTGGCATTTTCTCAGTGGTATTTCTCTATTTTTCTGAGAAACTGGGATCTTTGTATTGTGTAAAAAGCTAGTCCATTTATGGTCGAGGGCCAGCTGAGATTATTCAATGTGAAAAAAGTTGGTAAAGTTTTTCTCTACTTACTTTTATTTGCAAGCCCATGTGATTTTCTCTTTTAATCGAATATCGACTTCAAGCTTACGTCCGTTGTTTGTCTTGATTAAGGTTTCGATTTGTTTTCTTGAAGGGTTTTTTTTTTGTGGCTTTGGTTTCAAGTAAACATGCATATATTTTTGCTTTCTCTTTTTCTCACCGTTCTTGTTAGTTGTTCTTGTTCATATTAAAAAGCTTGCAACTTTTTTCTCACTAGTTTGCTATTTATTCTGACATCCTTGAGTGTCAAGAAGCTGTGGGTAGTTTTAACTTTCTAGTATTGATGATGGATTACTTCCTTTAGCAGATTGATTCAGAGAGAAACAATTGCCTAGTGCAGCTTTCAGTTGTCATTTTGGTTGGTTGCTTTGAGGTTAATGGTGCTCCATTTCTGCAATTAAATCTACATAAATGGGAAAACATGGTAATGAAGAGCAAGATTCAGTCAGATATGTAGTAAAAGCATCAATAGAGAGCTCAATTGGCAGGGAATAATATCCCCTAATGTTCGAGGTTTTGTCAGCACCATTCCGAAACACATCACAACTTTTGACGAAAAATATGCCCTTCGCTGCCTCGAACTGATTCGCAGAGCAGCAGCGTGGAAATTCGCATCCATGGAAGACGCCTTTTTACCATACGATCTCAGCAATCTTCCCAGGTTTGAAGTCCAAGGTTCATACGACGTTGCTAGAGCGAACGGCGATGTAATAATGGATTCAGCTGTAGACTGGGCTGCTTCTACTGTCACTTACAGCCCGAGCATGATAAACATCTTAAAGAGCCCTTTACTTCGACGCTTTGGTTCGATAGATTACGACGTTAATTGTGCGAAAATTAGCTTGATTGAGGGAGCAGATGATTCTTCTCCTAAGGAGTCTGTCGCCGATCACGAAAGGGTTGTTTCTGCATCGAGTTTCTTGGAAGATTCGCCTTTTTCTGCAACTGTTCCTTCATTACGGGGAATGCTTCAGTGTGCTTGGAAGAACGGTTTGCCTCGCCTTGTGTTCACCGTCGATGATACGAAGGAGATGCTATTAGCCATCGCATCAAAGGTGGAATCTTCGGATGGAAAAGTTGCTGATTGTTCTTACACTTTCCACTCGAGGAAAGAGGGCAAGAAAGAGCGTGGATTCTTCGACGAGGAGCTTGGTTTTGAGGTTGTGGGAAAAATGGATGTGTCTAGTTTGACTACGAGCGACTGTAATAACACGGAAACTGTGGAGACTAGATTCGTCCTAACGGTCCCTAGTAACGAAGAGCTGCGGATTTCTGACCAAAATACCAGAAAGCACGGCGTGCTGGCGAAGAAATTGGCGAATGCGTTCAAGTCGAGGCACTCCTTCAAGCAGCGAAGAACGCATTCGAAGTTCGAGGGGCAAAACGTTAACTTTGCAGATGATGATTCTTGTGAGGCAAGTGAAGTAAAGCCCGACGCCCCCAATCTTGAATTGGCTGCGATAATCGTGAGAGAAGTGTACAAGAATACGAAGAAGGAAGCTGATTACGGCGGATGGGGACTTAAATTTCTTAAAAAATTGGGGCAAAATGCATCTCCAAAGACCATACTCCACCGTTCAAACTCCATTGCTAGCAATGAGGAATGCTCTTCGAGCCTGAACGTTTTGATACCCGCTGGCGTTCATGGCGGGCCAAGAACTAGGGCCGGCGGGCCCACGGGCCTCATAGAGAGGTGGGCCTCGGGCGGAAAATGCGACTGTGGCGGGTGGGACTTGGGCTGCCCGTTAACAGTTCTTGGCTCGAAGTTTGGAGGAGATGGTTCATCGGAGGAATGCAAGTCTGTCGATCTGTTTACTGTGGTAAAGTTTCTTTGTCTTTGTTTTCTTCCCTTCTTGCGGTAAGAACGATGCAAGCATCGTTGTGAGTAGTGACGAACGCCTTCTCATTGCAGGGATCGAAACAAAACTGGCCTGTAATGAAAATGGAGAACATCCATGAGGAGGAATTATACTACGTCCATTTCCAGCCGAGTCTAACGTTTTTGCAGTCTTTTGCTATCGCTGCTTCGATGATACACTGTCGAAGTCCCACTCTTCGATCCAAATTGTATAGGAATTGAAGATACAGAGCTGTTATTGGAGAATATACACACAGATATCCTGCTAAACATTCTCAGATATAAAAAGTGAAGACAAGAATTTAATGTTGTCTCGATGTTTTTTAGTACAATCTGAGGTATGTTGTAATGTGAACGGATAATTTTAATCATGCAAGAAACCCGAGCTTTTCTCCGTTCTTCTTCGCCAGTCGAATGAGCCCTTGTCGCTGCTTCGAGTCTGCTCCTATCGATTTACAGAACTCGTTGATCACCTGCAAATACGAATAACCTTAGCCAGCTCAAAGATGAAAGAATTACCCGAAAATTGAACTTTAAAAACGATAACCATGACTTGGAAAAGGGGCAAAGCAGAAGAAAGGAAAAAAAAATTGCCTGTGAGTGTAGAGCAATGGCTTTTCCTCTGAACTGATTAAACCTCTTCTTCCCAATGATATTCCTTGCGACTACGACGATAGGGGCAAAAAGGCCTTTACCTTCGTTGACGTTCTTCATCATCGGCCGTGGACGGACGGGCCTAGCCACCACCACATGCGGCGGCGCCGCCGCCTTAGCATGCAGTGCGGTGGATTCTTGGCCGCCGCCCATTGTACTGCCCCAGCTACCGAGGAAAGCAGAAGACGTAACTGAAGTAGCCATCGATTTGATCTACAGCTTTTTCTTTAGCTTCTTAGCTAATAGAAAAAGCTGGGTTTTGGGTTGTGGAGCTTCTCCTTTCTTGTTTCTGCTTGATTTTGTGTGCTCCCATCTTGATAGCCACCACAAGTTAGCGGTTGGTCTAGAATTTTTTCCCCATTTTGTTTTTCTTTTATTATTTTTCAACATGATTTTTCGAAATCTATAAGCTGCTTACTATTGGCTGTTTTCTCCGAGTGGGCCCCTCCCATATGTGTTTGTGCAAATTACGGTCAGGCCCCAATTCATTTTTCAGTTGGAGATGTACCCATGTAAGTTTCATTTATATATAACGACCCAATTTAAGTTTCATTTAGATAAAAAGACTCATGCGTTTCCACGAAGTGCTACCACAGATCCATGAAGTGTTATCATAGACCCATGAAGTGGTACCACACACCCGTGAAGTACCACCAAAGACCCATGAAGTGTTACCACAGACCCATGAAGTGTTATTGGGAACCATGAAGTGTTTCTGAAAAAACTGGGTCCTTAAAATTATGAATTTTCTGACAGGTTGAACTCTAATTGAAACTTAAATGGGGGACTGAAACGTAAATGACTCTGTGTGTTTTCGTAGAGAGAGATCCTTCGTGTTGATTTTTGCCACCTTGCTTGAAGGCAAAAGGCAGATGAGTAGGGCAATCATCAAGGACAACGAAATTAACCAACCATTCCCAGTTGACGAAATTAAGATACCATGTAATAACAAACAAATCTATGTAATAAAGTAACGCTACTATGTATGCTTCCTTTAATAATGCTATACAGCTATCGAATCTCCTTCCTGATATTCACATTTTATATATTTTATATAAATATATGATTGACTCGGTCGAGACTTGCAATACCAGATTTGTTTTGACATTTTCATTTATTGAGTCACCTCTCTCCCTCTGTCTCTCTCTAGCGTACTTATCTGATCGTCAATTCAGGGTTTTCTTTCTTTTCTCTCTAAAAGATTCAATCTTTTTTCGTCCGTTTCAATTCAAACCTTTCCGTAACAGGGTACCTTTTGACCAAGAGATCCATTTGATCGAATGATCTCTTCCGATCGGTTTTAGTTATTTCCCTTATCTAAGATTGGTTGCTCTTCCTTCTTTGAACCTTTTTTCACAACGATTTGAGCTGTGTCCCTTTTTCTTTCCATCGCATGCTCGTCAAACGTACACGGAAGCTTCATATGTTTGGCGTATTCATCCGATTTTCGTCAGATCAGAAGGAACAATTGTTTGGGGTTGTGATGAAGAAATAAAAAAGTCGTAATAAGCTTTTTTGGGGGTGGGATTTCTGTGATATAGCTTTAATTACTTCTCTAATGGAGGGTGCAAATGGTGGCGCTGGTGATAATACCAATACTAATAGCCATGGTTCTGAATCTGTGGTTTCTCCAGTAGCTGTAGTTAATGGCGAGAGTGACGTTGATGACGAGTTACAGTCGTTATTACCTTCCAAGAAAGGTGGGATTATGTCCAAAAATTCCGAGAAGCGTCATAAAAGGGTGCAATGGCTGGATAAGAACGGACATAAGCTTGCAGAAATATTGGAATTTCAACCAAGGTATCATTTCTTTTTGTATGCTAAGCTGAGATTGTCATTCTGCAACTGATTTTTCACCTTCAGCTATTGGAATTCTGTCTGGGAAATTATGCAAGATGCGTTTGAACTCTTTTGAGATGATACTACTGATGTTGTCAAGGATCATCACTCGTTCGAATCTTGAGTATATTATCTTTACATATCGAATCACACAAACCTTTCTGATATTATCTCGAACGAGTCATACGAATATATTGCCTGCCCAGTTTCTTTTTGTGATATACTCTGCTTCTTACCGCAGCGATGCTAGCGACTCGGATGACGACGAATTGGATTCTTGCATCTGTAGAATCATGTAGACGAAGCAATTATTCGAATGTTGAACTAAAAAGATCCTGAATTCACCAGAGAGATTCTGGGATTTGCAATAAATTACCAGCAGTAGATACACATGAAGATGGCTGGCTAGAGAAACACTGCCATTGTAGACAGATCGATGCGAATCCTCTTCGCTCGTCGAGAATCTGAATTACTGAGGTTCTCCCACACAAATAGTGTAGATTGTTTGCGGATATATCTGATGATTTTCGACGTCGAGGAGAAGAAGAAGACATGAAATCATCTGATGTAGTTGATACTTGATAGCTGTGTTTACTGTATATCTGAAGAATGGTGTAACTGTAAATCTTGATATAAATATATCATATTATAATTCTGTTTTTTTCTTCCGTCCTCGATGAGAAAAAAACTATTTAATTCAATAAAGTATTTCATCGAAAAGTTAGTAAGTAATTTTTTCCACCCCCTAAAGAAAATATTCCCAAATCTTGACCCTCGATTGGCAATCCTTCGTGAAATCGCAACCCTCTATTCCCAATCACCCCCATCGAAGCCCTCATTACCCATCGAACGCTTCTCAGCCGCTTCTTCTTAGTTTTCTGTCATACAACGCAAAACCCAGGTCAAATCCCATGGATTCGGATCAAGGGAAGCTCTTTCTCGGAGGGATTTCATGGGAAACGGACGAGGAAAAGCTGAAGGACTATTTCGGAAGCTATGGAGAAGTGCTTCAAGCTGTTGTGATGAGAGATAAGCTGACTGGGAAGCCGAGAGGGTTTGGATTTGTGGTATTTGCGGATCCAAGCGTTGTTGACAGGGTTCTTGAGAATGACAGGCATGTTATTGATGGACGCGCGGTATGGAGCGATTAATCAATTTGTTTCATAACTTTTTTTCCCACGTGTTTTGGCTAATTAATATCTTGAGTTTGGGTTTTTGATTTACTGTTTACGGGCAATATACGTCTAGAGCTTGATGCTAATTAGTGCTTTAGTGCGAAGATGTGCTGTGTTCTAGAGGTCAATCTTAGTTAATTTCTTCTAAAGTGGTGTTAGGACTTAGGCTTTCAGGTCACAGCATACTGTTTATGATATTTGCAGAATTGCTTGACATTGATCACTTTCTGAAACAGGTGGAGGCAAAAAGAGCTCTATCGAGAGAGGAACAAGTTTCAAAAGTTGGAAACTCGGGTGGTTCAAGAAACTATGGAGGTGGTGGGAATACTAGAACCAAGAAAATTTTTGTCGGTGGCTTGCCCCCGACTCTGAATGAGGAGGGATTCAGGCAATACTTTGAAACCTACGGGGTGGTAACTGACGTAGTAATAATGTATGACCAGCAGACTAATCGCCCTCGTGGATTTGGCTTTGTCTCTTTTGATTCTGAAGATGCTGTCGATAACGTCTTGCACAAAACCTTTCATGATTTAAACGGTAAGCAAGTAGAAGTGAAGCGTGCTCTTCCTAAGGACGCCAACCCTGGCTCAAGTGGCCGACTTGGGGGTGGGGCCAGTGGTGGCTATCAGGGATATGGTAATTCAAGCTCTTATGAAGGTCGAATGGAGTCCAACCGATACATGACACCTCAAAACACTGGTGGTGGTTACCCTTCGTATGGTTCGTCTGGGTATAGCACTCCTGGCTATGGCTATGGTCCAAACAATGGCATGGGCTATGGCTATGGAAATTATGGAGGAGCGAGCTATGGTGGGCCCGCCAGTGGAGGCTATGCAAACCCTAATGCTCCTAGTGCTGGATATGGTGCCCCGCCAAGTGCACAAAGGACTTCTTGGGGTTCACAAGCTCCCTCTGCATATGGCTATGGAAGCTCTCAGTGGGGTAATCCTAATGCTGGTGGTGGTAATGCTGGCCAGCCTCCGAATACTGCTACTGCATATGGAAATCAAGGTTATGGTTATGGTGGTTATGGTGGAGCTGAGGGAGCTTATAGTGCAGTTGGCGGGCGTGTAGGAGGCGGTGGCCCAAGTGGCGGTACTCCTTCGGGAGATGGTGGTTATATGGGGCGTGGGTATGGTGATGGTTGGCAATCAGATCCATCACAAGGTTCTGGGAATTATGGAGGCGGCTATGGCGGTGGGCAAACTCGACAAGCTCCACAACAGTGATCTTACTAATGGATTGAGTCTATTTATGGTTTCTTCTTCCGGAATTTCCAACACCGTCTTGGTTCTTCTGAGCCGTATGTTGACAAGTGGCGAGTCTTCTTGTATTGTGGAACTTGGTTGGATACTTGTTTCGCTACTCTATAATAAGTAGTACTTGCAATAGTAGAGTTGTCGTATTGTTTTTAGATTTTAAGCTTTAAGTTGCTTTCGCGTGCGTGTTTGTTCCTAAGTTTTTGCTTAGTGTTTGCTATATTGTAGCTCGTGTCAACCTTGTGTTACTTTCTTGCTTTGCTGGTCTGATATTGAATGATGACATGGAGTTATTTTAGTGGTCTCAGCCTTTCTCAAGAGTTCTATGGTTGCTGAATTTCTCTCTGTTTTTCGTTATGCTAGTGTTGTTTTAGTATATTTATTGGAATTATTTGAAGTTTCTTGAAATGGCTGGCCAAGAGAGTTGGTTGGCCTTTAGAGGGAGGATTGTCGACCGTGAGTATTGATGCTGTCGTAGTAGATATGCTTAGAATTTTCTGCGTAGAAAGTTAGCCAGTAGATCAGAGTCGTAACAGATAGAGGTAGCTAGAGTAAGCAATATCAGTAGAGAAATCATCATGGCAATGGCATAATTTCCCCCCTTGCATTTGGCCTTGTGTTTTGTACAGGCCTGGAGATGCTGCCAAGGTTGTTGAAGTGGGCATAGGGCTGTTGAGTGTTGGTAACTGCTGGGCTTGTGGATGCAGCCATCGAAGCTTATTACACCTGAAAGGTTATTTTCGCATGAAAGTCAAGGCAAATTGCTCTCATATGTTTTTCTTTGAGAAAAGTTGATTAAAAATTTTAGGCAATCTTCTTAGTTGTCTACTGATGCAGAGTAGGATTAACCTATTTCTGATTGATCTCCATTAGTCAGTGACCTCTTCAGAGGGATTAGTTAGAGTAGTTAGTTGCTTAAGCCATCGAGTGGGAGGGCTGGTTTTGTATGTTGTGCCTCCGAGCGTTTCCCTTTTCCTAATTCTTTTGCAATGACTACCGATGATTCCCGTGAGTGTCCCGATTTGCTCTACTGTATGTTTCCACCATGAATTGTTTTCTTTGACTTGTTTCTCAATATCATTAGGAGAGTAAAAGATTCGATTTTTGCTTGAGCGAAGGGCAACAGTCCCTGCAATTTATATTCTCCAGTTCGTATCGAATCGAGCCAAACGAAACGCACGGTAACGTGCACTGCAAAGGAGGTGACTTGCCATCATCTAAAAGGCTCGACTGGCTCGAACTCTTCGAGCGAAGCTGCTGCTTTGAAGCACTCAGCCGCTTCTTGGCCCGACGGGCCCACGTCTCCCCTGTAGAGCAGCCCGAGATGGTACCAAGCGGCTGCATTAGTTCTATCTAGCTTCAACGCATGGGTCAGAAAGCTCTTAACGATGGGCAGCGACTGCTCGCCGAGCTGCTTGAGAATGATGGCCGTAGATATCAAGCTTGGGACATGGTCGGGCTCGAGGTCAAGCGCATCCTTAAAACACCTCAGAGCTTCTTTCTCCTCGCCTTTCGCTTCGCAGATAAGGCCTGCAAAATCAGAGTGACTGATGAGCCGTGCGTAAAGTAGACACGCTTCGCAAAAAGTAAAAGAAAAACGGACAGAATTCGACCTTTGCAATAATATCTAGAGGCCGAGTTAGGACTGATAGCATCTGATTTCGAAATGCATATCTCGGCGTCTCGCCACTGAGCCAGGCCGGCGTACACCTTAGCTAAATCGTGCCATGTCTCCATTTCCAAAGTCGAACTGTACGTTATCTTGTTCTGCGTACGCAAATGGTTATTACGACGAACAAACATAAGCCCGAAATGAAGAAAATCGGCTACCTTAAAAATCTGTCTTTGAGCTGCATGGCTTTTTCTCTGCACTTGAAGAACCGCTAGGAGCTTAGTGTACGTCTCAACGCCGTCCCCCAAACGGCTCTGAGCTATCTGCAGCTTTGCCTTCGTTCGAAGAAGTTCGCCTTGTTCCCATTTCCCAGATTCGTCCAAAGCAGCGTCGATCACACTTTCAGCGTCGAAATACCTTTTCTGAGCGGATAAAATACGCCCCAAAAGAATCCATCCCTTCACATCAGATCCAGCCGTGAGCTCCAAGAGTTTTTTCGCATAGTAAATGGCATTGTCTAACTTTCTCTGATCTGCGTATTCCAAGCTGAGAGCGTACAGAACTTCTGCGTTTTTCTCTTCGGTCATTCTCTTAGCAGATTCGAGCTCCTCGAGCGCTCTGCTTTGCCTCGACGACCTCTGAGAATCTGACCCGAATCCCCGAGACTGGGCAGAAAGAGAACGACCAAGAACGTAACTAGCAAAGCCTGCCCTCAGTTTGCATTTTCCCAATCCATCAAGCGATTTCTTAACGTATTCTATGCCTTCATCCAAGAAATTCGAGTCCTCCGAGCAGATCTTTGAGGCCAGCAATAGTTCGAAAGCACAGTTGTGATTCTCTCTGTTGATCAAGAAATTCCTCAGAAGGTTTAAAGCGCTCTCATCTTCGCCCTCGGCGTGGTAACACAAGGCGAGAGACGAGTACATTTCTCTTCTTTCAAGAACGCCGGGCGGCAGCTGCTCGATTTCGCGGGCTAAGGACGAGCAGTTTCCAGCTATGGACAAAGCGAAGCTTAGGTGATCCAAGATCGACGGGTCCCACTTGACCCTATTGAGCACAAACTTTTTGAGTATGAGAAGCAGCAGAAGAATTGCTTCTTCGACGTTGTTCCTGGGCACGAAGGAGCCGTCCATCTGAAAGCGTAGAGTGGGCGGGCAAGCATCGTTGCCACTGTAGAGCAAGAAAACGGCGAAATCCTTCTCTATTTTCGTCCTCGTTTCCGTGTCGAGATTCCACTGGTAAAGCAGAGCTCTTCTGTAGGACAAAATGGCGTCTTGGGGAGAGCTGTCTAGCTTCCATAGTTCGGGGAGTAACTCGACTGCTCCGTTTAAGGTTTCTATCAGCTTAGATTCAGACAGAAAATTATCGGGCAAGCCTTCTGGCAATGCAGACTCGAACGTGTCCAATATTACTTTACACGATTGAGCAGCGTCTGAAAATTAAAAAAAAAAAATTAAATTTTGAGGAACTGAACGTAGTTTCGCAAGGGCGTGGCAGGAGATTAACGAAGCGAGGATAGCTTACTTTACCTTTGTACCTTGCAAGAGTTTGGAGAGATTTAGCTTTGAGGAAAATGGCTTCGATGAGCAAGCTTACGGCGTGCATAGACATGGGAGGAGCATTTTCGCTCTGCGAATGTCGCCTTGTTACTTCGCTCCTTCGAACTAACGTCATTTTGATTCTGGGAATCACAGCAGCAATGTCGATCCCTTCAAAAACGTGGAGTGCGCCTTCGATGTTCCCTTTTTGGTACTCTAATCGTCCCAGCAATGCTCTAGCTTCCTGGGTATTGTTTTTCGAAGGAAGAAAATACGCAAACGTAAGCGAAAAATTTCATGTCCTACCGAAAAAAAGGATGGTTTTTTTTTTAGAACCTCGTAATTCAGAAAGCCACTCTCTCGAAGGGACGACTCAGCTTCTTCTATGTTGTTCGAATCGTTTGCCTTTTGCTCGGCGTCGCCGGCTCTAGACGAAAAGCCGCTAGCTGAGTAGTCTCGAGTGGCCAGCGATTCTGACGAAGGGATTCTTTCTTCTTCTTCTTCTTCGACTTTAAAGTGTTCGTCTGAGCATATGCATTTCATCACCATCTTCCTCAGCTTCGAACTCACCGCAGATTTCTGAATTTGCAGCCAGCGTTTAATGCTCATCCCTTATTTGCATCAGAGATATTGTATTCCCCTGATTCATAGTTGGAATGGACAAGGAAAAACAAGAAAAGAAAAATATACCGTAAATCAGCAGAAATCTACCCACAAATAGAAATGAACGAACTTTACCTTTACAAGAATAAAAAACCCAACAAGAAAACAGAACAGCTCAAAAGAAGCACCCACATTATCGAAGAAAAATCATTAGAGGAACAAATATCGTATAGCTTTAGGTACAGTAAGCTAGAAAGCAAATTCACCAGACAACCAGGTAGATTTCGCACCAGATAAAAAGTTAAAAAAAAAAATACCAACCATAACACGAAGTCAAAAGAATGCAACTTTGAAAGGTAAAAAGGCTATTAAAGAAAAAAAGAGAGTGAAGTACCCATCATATCATCACATAAAAGCGATGAAGCAGTTAAAATTGTAGTAATTATTGCAGAAGGAAGATGCGCAAGAGAAATATATCGAGAATGTAGCGGAGGAGAAACAATTATTAAAGGGACGACCTTTCCCTTGTCCGAAGGCATCAGTAGTGCCCACAGCACATTTAATCCCATGACTACCTATTTTCGTCCTTCAAGCCAAAACAAGCTTTTCTTGATTTTACACGTCGAAGTCAATCGGAGAACCCAAAGCTAAAGCTCGATTTCTTGGTCAAGTGAAAAATAATAATTAAAAATTTCGAGTGCTAAAGCTTTCAATGGAAGGCTCTAAAAGTCAAAGAAATAGCTGTTTCGGTAGCTTGTTCTTGTCTTCTGCATTAGCATTAAATATGATATCTAACATAGAACCTGAACCTTCTCATTCTCGGGTGGTAATCCCATGTTTGGCTCTGAATTATTTTAGTTGCATATTTATTTCTCCATGGCCCCATTGATAATTATTGACTATTTAAAATTCAAAAGCAACATATGAATCTTAATTATCATAACGTTCCATTTATAAATTGTAATTGCGCCTTTTTTTAAGCCCAATTATGAAATGTCATTTCAATCGAAGATCGTATAAGTATCGATCATTTATTACTGAATGATACTCTTTTTTTTTTTTCTCGATCTCTCTCATTATTATTTTTTTAGGTCTCTCCTAGCTAAGATGATTAACGTACGAAAACATTTATAACTATGAAAAAAGGGCACACACACACACACACACACGTACACATTAATCAATGAATAGATAAGTAGTAAGCAAAATATGACAATAGTAACAAACAACAATCACGATAGTGAACCAAGTAACATACTACGAAATCAAACAAGGGCACTGCAAATGTTTCTTGCATGAAAACAGAAAAATAGAAAGAAAATCATAAGAATTCGATTAAATTAAGGATGTCCAACAATCCCACCGCCTCCGCCGCCTTTCCCAAACCCGCCGCCAGTTCCACCGCCAAACCCTACACCTTTCCCAAAGCCACCACCAATAACACCACCTTTTGCAATCCCACCGCCGATGCCAAAACCACCACCTTTTCCGGCGATCCCACCACCGCTAATCCCTCCTTTACCAAACCCTCCGCCGGCAATAATGCCAAAGCCACCACCTTTTCCGGCGATCCCACCACCAACAATCCCTCCTTTGCCAAAACCTCCTCCAATTCCACCACCTTTATGTATTCCTCCGCCAGAAATAATGCCACCACCAAAGCCGCCACCTTTTCCGGCGATCCCACCACCAATTATTCCTCCTTTACCGAAACCTCCACCAAGGCCACCACCCTTATGTATTCCTCCACCAAAACCACCGCCTCTGCCTACGCCGCCACCACAGCCTTTTCCAACTCCACCACCTAAGCCACCGCCTTTTCCATAACCACCACCAACTCCGCCGCCCACACCACCCCCTTTGACTATACCACCACCTAAAACGCCGCCACCCTTAGCAATTCCTCCGCCTATACTTCCACCCTTGACAATGCCACCACCAATAACTCCTCCAATTCCTCCATCACCTTTAACAATTCCACCGCCTAACGCACCACCTATACCGCCTGCAAACCCTAGGCCCTTGCCTCCCCACAAGAACTTAGCTTCGCCGTTATCATTCAACTTTCTAGCATCGGCCACACTCAATACAACAACTTGGAAACAAATCAACAACGTAAGAAAGGCAATCCTCATCTTCAAGGACCTCTCCTCTCTCCCTCTCTTTGCGTGGCGTTTATGATCAGTGTTGCATGCAGTAAGAGCAACATACGCGCGGGCTTTATATAGTCGATTAGCGAAGCGTGCCTTTCTTTGCATAGTAGGGTTTTTGCATTGATTTCGTTTTCAACTCCCAACTGTTCGCGCCACATTATGGAGGAGAACGTGTTTTGTTCAATTCAATTCAGCTAATCCTTCAATGGAGGATGGTTTAGTTGATTACCATTTCAAGGAAAAACAATAATGAGCATTGTCGACAACATTTGCACGAACATGATTTCACATGGTCTATAGCTAGCATCTTGGTTGCAAGAATAACAAAACAATCAACAGACGTGTAGATCAACAATAATATTACTGTTTAATGTGAAGCAAAGCCATATCGATTTTAGGTAACCATACGCGTTTCTTGCAGCTACCTACCACAGTTAAATGCAGGTCTTCCCATATACTAATGAATTAATTATTACTCGCCTGCCTGTCATACGAACTAAAAAGGAGCAATAATACGGAACAAATAAGCGCTGTCATACTTAATACGTAGTGTGCGTGTATTTATGTATCGGTATGTGTGCGCCAACTTATATTTAATTTGCAATTTTAAACATGAATACTATAAACTAAATCATTAGACAGCATTATTGTATTATCATGATCGGATAGCATTGATTGTTCCCGGCGCCAGCACTATTGTCTTACTATCTTTGTAGAGTGAATCAATGCGATTAATATTAAATTATGTGTATTACGTTTGTTAATAAAGAGTAATGAATAGCTGGCTGGCTTTGCTATTCCCATTTGATGTCCACAGACAACTCATCACTGCAAAATAATAGGCAAAGTTAGCAACTCTATAATTATAAATCGTAACTCATATATCATCATCATCATCATCATCATCATCATCGTCGTCGTCGTCAAATCATGACACTTCATTTCAATCATTTACTTGGTGACGAAGGAAGATTTCTTACCCTTTCATTTATCAGGCACCATTATTACATTTTGCTTAATCGGACTGTTTTTGGGCTTAAAAGTACTTTAATGGTCCATTTGGGCCTTGAAATCGAGTCCAGTAAAAGAAAAAAAAAAAATCTACGAAGAATGATTTCATATCCCAAAAGAGGAACTTTGCACTACCCTTTGAGAATGTATAGCTATACTATAACAGCTGCAAAAAAGTTACATGTAATAAGTCAAGTCCCTAACATTCACTTATTCTCGATTTTGCATTTTTTGCGCGGTTTCTTGGGCGAAGAATCGGGCAATTCCCTCTTTCTGCAGTTTCCTGAATTCTTCATCTGAGCTTGTAATGTGTCCTTTACGAAGAACTTCAGTTTCCACAAAGTAGATTCACTCTGCAATATATTATGTATTATGTATAATGCATAAGTGCACAATTGGAGCATTTAAATTATTGAGTTATATCGTCAAATACCAGTTCGTCGATGTTGATATCCAACGTTTCTGCAGAGAATTCAAACTCATGGTTGTCCTCGGCAATGATTTCAAGAGCCCTGTTAATGTTTTCCACAGAGAACTGTGACATTGCACTCCCAAGTTGTTTCTTTTCCTCAGTTGTAATCTTTCTGTAATAAAATACTTGCATTAACTATCCATTCTTTTTAATTCCCGCTAGAAAAAAAAAAAAAAAAAAACAGAGCTTGCTCAGCCAACTTCAGTTACTAGGTCGACGTCGAAATAAGTCAAATATGCGTATTTTTCTACTAATTCATGAGTTGTGTAAATCAAACCTGTGATTCCGAAGAACGCTTTCTTTGAGTTCATCAAGATGGAAATCGACCTCGTCCAACTGAAGAAATGGATAAGTTTGTTGTATTAGAGCAACATTAATCATGGCTATTACTGTAATTTTCTTCTTTTCGTTTACGGACAGAGGTACTAATTTGTTCGAACACAAGGGTTTGTCGGGTATCACCTACCTCGTTGAATATATCTCTAGCCATTTTTGCGCAAGCTGCCTCTCGAGCCAATCGAATATCTCGTTCCATTTCAGCTTCCTCTTCTTTCCTTCGCCTTTCCTTTAAACGAAAAAAAAGAAGGTAGAGAACAGGCATGATATTATCTACCGAAAGTAATGGATAAATATTCATAAGCTGATAACTACGGTGCATGAGACTAAGACCTCTTTGTCAACTTTTGGCAGCAGTTGCAGCCATTTCTTCTCGAATATATCGAGCAAAGTCTTGGCCATAACATGGACGTCAGTTTTCTCCCTGTTGTAAGTCATTGCATTCTTAAAGATCAGCCTTACATCAGCACGTATTTCCTGGACATCGTTGTATCCATAACCATCTTTGGCCTCCATTTTGAACTTCACGGTGCTGAAGTCCATGGGCTTCTCAATGATCTAATGTACATAAAAAAAAATAAGGGAGTGGAAAATTGTAAGAGAAAGGATAGAACAAGAATCAGAGATAGGTGGCTTGACCTCGTAGTAATCGTGCAAACCAAGGCCTATCACATCCACGGGCTGCAAAAATGGCCCTGCCCACTTGTGTTGAATGAGCTGAAAAGTTCAAGTAATCGATAAACACGCAAGAATCTAATAGAAAGCAAGTACGTGGAACAGACATCTCGAAACATGGGCGATTAAATTACCTCATCGACTATCGTTCGGAACTCACTCATAAGTTCTGGCATTCTCTTCGCAGCAGTTGCTTTCCCACGAGCCGAAATTTGTTGGGCCTTGTTGACGTTTGCAATAAACTGTTCCATCTCTTTGTTCTTCGGACGGGGCCCACCTATTGGAGCGTCGTAAGGATATTTCAGGCTTGAACCAGCATACACTTTTTCAACCTCTTTCAGCATTTCCTCAAGCTGCAAATTAGAAACAAATGCTCATTCCTAAAAGGTTTTTCGTACACAAAGAATCTAAAAGTGGGAGATATATATATGTGTGTATTGCAATGCCAAGTTCATCACATATTGAATGATATATTTAAAATCTCATGAGTGTTTTACCTGATTAACTTTCGAAAATATGCCATCCACACATCGATTGAGGCCCTCCATTTCGATTTCTTGTGACGTTTCATGAACTGGTTCTTTCTTTATCTCCATAACCTGCTGAGACATATCATTTCATAGAAACTACAACATATTATCATTCGATCTTGCAAGAAGTTACACTTCAAAGCCATTTACATCATAAAAAGAAATGAAAACATGAATATTTCCAGCTCTGCTCTAGCTAACCAACCCCTCTTTGCTTCATAGGACACAAAGATATGCCATAAACTCAAAAGCATTTCCTTTCTATTATCCATAAGCAAGAACAGACTATTCTCGGTTATTAAGGATGAAAAAAGTTCACTAACAACAAACCAACTTACAATTATCTGCAAAAGAAACACGGCACAGAGCTTTCACCGAAGAGATTCCATCAAGTGAAAAATCCCGTTTTCGAGAACCAATGTCAAACCTTTTCTGGGTTCTGAGAACGGAGATGTTGTGAAATTCTTTCACCTTTTTTATTTCTAATATTTCGTTTTCTATTTTCCAGCGAGCTATTGCATTTTTATTGACTATCCCCTTCAAATATAAGGGAAATTTTCTCAATTGGATACGAAATCGAAACTTCGAATCTTGTTCGATTTTTCGTATGGATCGTCTTCGCCCTCTTCTCGGCATTTGCGATGTTTTAATTCGATTTTCATCTTGGAAGCTTTAGAAATAATAGTAAAACTGAATCCAATTTTAGCCCATAATTGTCAAGAAAAAGTCCAATATACGAAGAAACAAAGACAAATCAGTTCTTTATCGTGCTAGGAGAGACCTAAAAAAATAATAATGAGAGAGATCGAGAAAAAAAAAAAAGTATCATTCAGTAATAAATGATCGATACTTATATGATCTTCCATTGAAATGCCATTTCATAATTGGGCTTAAAAAAGGTGCAATTACAATTTAAAATGGAAAATATGATAAAAAGATTCAATGTTGCTTTGAAATGAAAAGTCAAAATGCGATTTTTTATTTCTCTCTGGTCGAATGGACTGAAATATGCGTTTTGCGTCAAGTAGATGCGTTTGTTCTTTCAAAATTCCATTCAAACCCTTTTAATTCTGTAATTATTAAACACATCCATGCCACAAATAAAACAAATAGATAAATATATTATAAAGAAGCGTGAGTCGGTTGAATGGAGGATAGAGTAAACATGGGCGATTTTTTCAATTTGCTGCTAGCGAAAATATTCTTTTACTATTGTCTTGTCTAAATTTCATTGATTTGGCGTTTTATTCCTAATAAGGTTTCATTTGTTGTTGTTTGATAATATAGTATGTTAAATGAATATAGGAATCAAAGGTTTCTAATAAAAATATATAAAGGACTTTATTATTAATAAATATTTATTCTATGTTTTATTATATGAGAAAACATGGAGTTTAGTTAAATTTTGTGAAATTATTGTTTTAAATCGAATTTAAAATAATAGTACGATCTAATTTGTAAAGTTGAAAATTATATGGGTAATATTAAAAAATCTGGTAGAAATAATATTACAAAATGGTTGTGTTTGAGAATTGGTTTGCCGGTTGGAGAAAAATTACTGCATTATGAGTTTGTGAATGAGTTTGTTTTTGAGAATGAGTTTTTCGGTTGGAGATGGTCTTAGCAATACTGTTATTGATATTAATACATGTTTGCAATCAAATATTGAAGAAAAAACAGCGTCTTTCTATTTTATTAAGTGGGAGAGCCTTAAAGTAACTACCATCTAGTTAATTTGGTGTGTCAATAATAATTACAAATTTACACATGATATCGATAAAAATTACAATTATCCTCAAATTAATTTTCTTATACTCCCTCCGTCCCGCTAATTTTTATCACGTTTTTCCATTTCGTCCCAATAATTTTATCACATTTTCTTATTTAGCAAAAAAACATCACAAACAATCAAATAATAATATTAAATATTCTTAAAAGACGTGTCAAAATATACACTTTTTACCTTTTCATTGTACTATATTATTATAATAATACTATCTTAATTTTGGTTGTTCACCAATATATGCGATAAAGATAACGGGACGGATGGAGAACATAATAAAGTAATAAAATTGAATTATAATTTAATTTTATAATAAATTAAAATATAAAATAATATATTTATATTTAAATATCGCGCATGTATAGAATGTGCTTATTATGCACTTAGTCTTTAATGGTTAATAGTTCACTCCACCAATTTCTCTCTTTGAATATATGAAAGTATGTGGCGGATTCAAGAATCAGATGGGACAAATATATACAATTGGGACTATTATTTGAAAATCCACTTACAAGGCCACCCACATTACCTCTATTATATACTTTGCTTTGTACTGTGACCCTTTTTATCACATCTTTTAGTGGCCGGAATCTATGTGTTAAACACTATAATTACTAAGATGATCAGACAGATTGATTGATGAACAACTTATATAATATTTCCATTATTGCACTTCACTTAATAATTGGTCAAACGTAAAAGGTGTGGATACATTCATCGTTCTCGTCTTCTTTCTTTTAGGGCACAACAGCGTTGTTGTAAGATCGTCGTTTGCAAGTTAGGTTTATGTATACATATATTATTTGCTTGCGTAATTTTAAAAGAAAAATATGGACATACTAATAATTCTGCATTTGTATTGGTTTCTGACAGTTTTTTAATTATCGATTATATGTATTTACATTTATGATATGATTCCAGCTATTTTATCTGTATTAATATACCATTTAGTGGGCAAGATTTAACTATATTTAGTAGAGTCTCTTTCGAGGACTTGTAAAGTATCCACTATATATATCGTGGATTAAGCTTTTTGTCCTAAATAATTACCCACATTAAGCAAATGTGCCCTCCAATGTTCCCCACTAAAATCAAGCACCATTTTCAATTCATCTACATAAGTTCTCTTCTCCAAATTCAAATATTGTTAAGTATGTACGTCATAAATAATGAAATATTGGGACAACTGTTCTCAAGTTATCCCTCTTGTTCTATACTACATTTAATTGTGCCACGAGTTGTAAGATTCCAGATTGGTCCATCACGATCATATTTCTCAAGTACTCTTTTTATTTCCAACTTATATGCATATATATGTTTTATTTGCCATTTGGAGAAAATCGATATCGAAACCTAACTATGTGATGCAAGGATGGTGGACTTTGACTTTGGTGTCTGTGATGAAGGATTTAATAACAGTGTATCAGTGGGAGAAAAAAATGTCACCTATGTTCGTAGTTGTCATTATATATATTTTTGCTGACGTAAGATATCAGGCGAATCTGCAATAGTAAAATTAATAATCTAGAACTGTACATGAAGAGTAATGTTTTTATTTGAAATATTAGGCTCGATCAAATTCATTAATGCAGATATATGATTATTTAATCAATTTATAGATGAAGTGGAGACACTGTATATGTGCATTCAATAAAGGGTTCATATTCTATGTAAATAAAAAAAATATGCTTCATATTTATAATCTGGAATGATTAAAAAACTAAAGCGCCAAAGCAAGTTTCTGGGACAAGTTGGTACTTCGTAATTAATGAAGTCCCTGAAAATTGGATCACATTATTATCTCTTCTTGCATGCTAAGTCTATCATTTTATTGTTCAAACATTACGTTCAACTTATATTCTTGTAGTTGACAAGTTTTGTTATTTCATTCAGGGAAACTGATATTAATCATAATTAGTCAAACATCATTCAATATCATGTATTTTGTGTATTTTTGTAGAGTGGCCAGTAGGATAAGCAATTATGCTGCGTTTTAGTTAATCTTATCAACACGATCCAAAATAGTATCGATTATTTAAATAATATCATTAGAAGGAAAGTTTCGACTTAGCAAAATGATATGTAGTCTAATCAGTTTCATTAACCAAATTTCAGTTATATAAATACACCGTCCATCAGATTAATAGTTGTTCGCTTAACTACATTAATTCGATAATATTTTAATTATCTGTATTACCACATGGATTACCTAACATGCTAATTGTTTAATTTAATTCAAGTAAGCATGTCGTAATGGTCAGTAATTATTTAATCCGACATGCTTGGGTCTCTCTGTAAGGGTGGATGTATTCGATTGGTGCGATGCATGCTTACGACTCCTTTACTCAAAATTCATTACATAATTATATACATTCTCACTTCTAATGTCTTTGGACGTTATAATAATTAAATCAAATGTGTATATATACACATATAACTAGGCAGTGGTTTACACAAGGACATTGTTTGTTTGAGTAGCGTTCTTTGTGACGAGGAATTGCATTATAACTTGGTTTCATTTGAAAAAAATGGGTAAATCACGGCACTCATACATATTAAAGTATTTATTATCTATGCGTCTGAATAACGCTTGACTAAATGCAGCCATTACATCAACTTCACTATTGCAATGACATCAACTTTGCATCACTAAGAAAGAGAACAATATAATAAGATTTTTATTCAAAACCCTGTAACAGAATCAGCCAACGCAATCTCCTATTTATATGCAACTATATAAATAGCTCATATATACATATATAATACTAATACTAATAAGCGAAAAACCACCCAACAGTTTTCAACCTTTTTCCGAGCTTCCTTCATGATATATATATTTATATTTTTATATATATATATATTAATATTAATAAAGAAGAGAATATGGTAAGCAAACAATCCAAATTGGACATCTGGCCATGAAGCTCTGCACACGTGTTCACACGGCAAGCTTTTGCGAGACTAATTAATTATTTGCCGAACCATTTGCACGAGTATATTAATGACTTAACGAATCGTTGATTAGAAGTGGTTATTAAGTTCAATTACGCAAATATAAAATTTTGTAATGAGGATTTGAATTCTTTGCAGATGAAAGGAGAGAATAGATTTGAGTTCCCTTAGTAATCCATGCACATATCTTTTATGAGTGAAAGATATCCATTTGTTATTTTTCTAAAGTGAAAAGGATAAAGTATTAAATAGCCAGTAAATGCTATTGTCTTGTAATGAAAATAAACGCTTTGGACCTAATTGTATGAGCTCGAATTCGTACGTCTCATCAGCTGTTACAAAAATAATTTATATGCCTATTTCAATAGAAATTTTTTTATACTAAAGCATATATGTGGACTTCAACCTTCCGAAGATTAATTAAGATAAAATGGGATTAAATGCAATCCAACTAGATATCTAAAAGCATACGGCATGCGCAACCATATCGAGCTAGCGGACATACAACGAATACATTCTTGTTATCAAATTGCACTTTTCCACTATCCTATATAATCAAGCAATATATATTTTTGTATTTATTTAAATTTCGATGCTCTATACCTTGAACATATTAAACTCTTCTCGAGCTGAGTTAGAACAAAAAAAAAAATACGTTAAAAAATACGTGGATGATTTAGGAAGCCCGAAATTTAATTTTAAACATTCTTGATAAAACTAATTTAGGAAGCCAGAAATTTTATTTTGAACATACTTGATAAAAACAAAGTTGAGAAAAGTTGAAAGGAATTTCTCAATATGGAATATTCTTGTCGCAGAGTATGTTAGGGTAGAGAATAATTCATATTGTGACATTGTAGTGGGAAATGCGGCATTGACATGAAACACGATGATGGTCTGCAATCTGAATATTCACAATGGCATCCTACGTAGGACTGACTTGGTATAATAAATCGTCCCTACATTGTAGCTATGGGCATATAAGATAATATTATATATCTATTCCATTTCATGTACTAATGATGCTTTAGTACTATTACTAATGGTAGGTTGTCCCGTGCAATTGAACTCATAATCTTTTTAATGAGAAGTCTGGTTATTGTAGTATAAAGAAATATAGGGCTGTTCTCACAAACTACTTTTTCCTTATTAACAAACTATTATTTAATTTTGTTTGAGTTTTCATTTCTTAATATTACGAGAAAATAAATGAAATGAAAGTCCATACATAACTGAATATCACAAAGTCCAATACATCTTTAGTCCCTTTTCTGGAATGTCAACTTATCACGGCAAGAAAAAGAAATTATTTACCATCAATCTTCTTTATTGCATTACTAATTAGCGTACTATTATCATATACATATACCTACACTAAGTAAGGAAGAAAACTCCCCCGAGGTAAACTTTAAATACACCTACCTCGGCTATAAATAAAAGCACCTTCAATCGCCTCTTAGCTACACGCACAAACGCGCAAAGCTCTTCTTCTTCATATTCTTCTTCTCCGTTTCTCTCAACATAGCAAAACCCTTCAACTGAATTTTTCATCGTTATTTATTCTTTGATGAAATAACCATGGTCAAGTTTTCGAAGGAACTCGAAGCACAGTTAATCCCAGAATGGAAAGATGCGTTTGTGAATTATTGGCAGCTCAAAAAATACGTGAAGAAGGTTAAGTTATCTAGGAAGCCTAAGCATGTTATTAATGATGCAATAAACTACGACTGTGGACGTTCGATGTTCGACCCAGTTAGGGTTTTGTGGCGTAAAATCGCCGGAGGACATCCTGGGGATGACGACCTTAATAACCATGAAATAATTCAAGTAAGTTTTTTGGACTTCTCTTTTTTTGTTTTTTTGCTTTCAGAAATTATCGTGTTGTTATGTATGATAATACGCTATTGTGAAGCATAAATATGAGATTAGATACTAAGCAGTTGCGTATCTTTTCTTTTTTTTTTTCCGTTAATTAAGATTTCTTCTTTGATTATTGCAGTCTATTTGTTTTTCTTTAGTGGGTTTATATTGTGCGCATTTTCCGTATCGGTTGTGTGTTATGATGATATTATGTTCCGTGAAGTATGATTTTTTTCAGGAAAATGGATGCTAAAACTTTAGTGACATCATAAAGGGACATCCATAGACTTCTTTCTTTTTTCCTTCCGTTTCTTCTACAATAATGTAATAATAGAGCAGGCATTCTGTTTCGCAGCCACCTTTATACATCGATCATGAGGAAACTGTGAAGAAAAAGATAAACAAATATAACAACTTAATGGACAGAAAATACGTATAATATATATTATATGATATGTTTGTGTTCGTTGGCCAAGTACATTAATTTCAACGCTTTCTTGTTTCGTAATAGGTGAAGAGTACAGTTAGCAGAGGAGAAGATGAAGACGAAGAAGAAGTTGAAATCTACGAAACCGAGCTTGTTCAGCTCTTCTCCGAAGAAGATGAGGTATTGTATATATGCATATAATTCCAAATATTCACATCCATAGTAAATTTTGTTCCCCAAGTTCTCAAATTCTTCAATTATTTTATTTTAAAATTAACTGAATTATTCACTCGCCTATCCACAACTTGGTCAACGTTTGATAATATTCATAATGCATATGCATGTTTGAAACACAGGTTAGGATGTTCTTCGAGATGTTAGACGAAGAACTCAACAAAGTGAACCATTTTTACAAGAACAAAGAAGGCGAATTCGTCGAGAGAGGACAAATCTTGAGCAAGCAGATTCAGATAATGCTCGACCTCAAACGAGTTATCAGCGAGCGCCGCCGCAAAAACCTAACCCCGTCGTTAGGGTTTTTGTCTCCTCGCTCCAATAACTCTTCTCCCGGCCGTAACTCCGATTTTTCCGGCAAGTTTCTCGTTTCATCATCACTAACAAAAATAAAATCCAATAAGGTATCGAGAGAATAAAAGAATTCCCGGGATTTACGAAACGAATCGATCGCACCGACACGTGGCGTGACATAACGAAACGTGGAAAGATTATTCTTTTCTTTAAGACCTAAGTAACCCTAACAGCCTGCAAACCAGGCCAATCTTACAAGTACAGTCCCATTTGTGACAGATACACTGTTTTTTCAAACGATAGCTTGCCATTAGAAACACAGGTACAAACGTGCTAAACAGCACACAGAGCCGTTTGGTCGCATTGCGCTAAACGGAAACAAGTCCTCAGAAAGAGGAACAAAACCCCACAAATGGCACAACACTCCACACATGACAGATACATAGTTGCCAGCAGAGAAAGTCAAAAACTTTGACTTTCTTCCCCATAATTCTTGAGGCCTCAGCCCTCACCAGTAGTCCAAGAGACACTGTTAATTACTCGAAATAGTTGGTTTTAAATCATTTCGTCGATATTACGTTGCAGATCGGAGCCCGAGCGAGTATTCGGAAAGCCCGGGGGACCCGCAAACGGACGAGGACGTAATAGCAACGCTTGAGAGGAACGGAATAAGCTTTGTTAATTCGGCGACTCGGGCGAAGGCGAATAAGAACGGAAAGCCGAAAACGGCGATGAGGATCGAAATTCCGGCGACGACTCCGACGAGGACGATATCGGCGGTTACTTCGATGCTTTGGGAGGATTTGGTGAACAACCCTAAGAAGAACGGCGGCGGAGAATATATCAACAGAAAGAAGATTCAGTGTGCTGAGAAGATGATCAGAGGGGCATTTGTGGAACTCTACAGAGGCCTCGGCTTGTTGAAAACGTACAGGTAATTCCAAAAAATAAAAATTATGCGTATTTAATTGAACGTGATTTCATTTGATGATGCGATCTAAATAATAACAGTATATATGTGGCGCGAGCTCAAAGAGTTGAATATGAATTTTTTATTAATGTGCGTGGAAATGCATGCCTTCGGTTTAATTATAATTAGGCGACTGTGATTGAAATCTAAGATATATTTTCTCAGTTAACGTTAGCTTATTCAATTAATTGATTGAACTAGACATAGTGGACTGGTCAAAGCTTCATTAGTAGTCATAACCTTAAAAATACTATCGCTATTTCCCAAACTATGTATGTTAGAGAACCCCATGCGATGTTTGCGTATAAGATGGGTAGCTTTGTAATCTATAAATGCATCTTATTTTAAAATGCAATATTTCAGTTAATATAAGATGTTACGTATATATGAATGTCACATGGGACATCAGAGGAGATGCACTCTATTTTTGTTGTGAAGATGTGTTTTTCGTGCTTCCAAGAAATAAAGCAATAAGCGAAGTTGTTGTATAGAACAACAACACGTTTAAACTCACGTTCATTCTGATGAGAACGATAGGATTTTGTTTTCTTTATAACTCAAGAGTTTCCTCTACGCAACATTCTTAGAAACTGAAAACTTATGAATACTACACTGTAATAATTTGTCTCCAAATTCATCTGTGAGTATAAAAACCTGATGATCGAGCATTTTTCTGGCAGTTCACTGAATATGGTGGCCTTCACGAAGATATTAAAGAAATTCGACAAGGTAACTATAAGATCCAAAAAAATTTACTAAATCAATTATATTTTTTAGAAAAAAATCTTGAAACCAGTTTCTTTATTATTTCCCTTGTTTCGAGTAGGTGTCGAACCAACATGCGTCGGCGAGTTACCTTACAGGCGTCGATAGATCTCATTTCATCAGTTCTGATAAGGTACCATTACATATATATTAATGTATTATAACGTAAATAATTGTGGTTTAGTGGCGCAATTATGGTAATAAATAAAGCTTTACTTTTTTCGAAGGTGGTAAGACTCATGGACGAAGTGGAGTCCTTATTCACACAGCACTTTGCGAATAACGATAGGAAAAAGGCAATGAAGTTCTTAAGGCCTCAGCAACACAAGGAGTCTCACATGGTTACATTTCTCATGGGTAACTGAAATGATAATTTATTACCTCAACTCAAATTTTTTTCCAACAACTACCTAATCTTTTTTTTTTTTTCCGTCTAAAATTTACGGGCAGGTTTATTCACGGGCAGCTTTGTAACGTTATTCACTGTGTATGGAATCTTAGCACATCTTAGCGGTATGTTCTCAGGCGGAACTGAAGCAGCTTACATGGAAACTGTGTACCCTATTTTCAGGTGTTAACCATCCATGCTTTTCGCATTGCATCGGTATTTATTTCAAACTTGTAATAAGAAACACTAATATATTCTTGGAAGTAATTTTTTTGTTTTTTTTGCAGCATGTTTGCACTGTTGAGCCTCCATCTGTTCATGTACGGATGCAACTTGTTCCTGTGGAAGAACACGAGGATAAACTACAACTTCATCTTCGAATTTCAGCCGAGCACAGCCCTAAAGTACAGAGACGCCTTCCTCCTATGCACTTGCCTGATGACCGCCGTCGTCGGCGCCATGATTCTCCACCTGATATTCCTCTCCACCGGCTTCTCCCCCAACCAAGTCGACCTCATCCCAGGAATCTTACTCCTCGTAAGCTTCGCTTTACACCTGATATTCAGACAATCGATCGACGATCTCACTCTTCATTCTTTACGTTCAATTTTCAGTGCTTTGCGCTGATTCTCATCTGCCCACTGAACGTCTGCTATCGCCCCACGAGATACTGCTTCCTCAGAGTAATGCGCAACATCGTTTGCTCTCCTTTCTATAAGGTTTTGCTTGTGGACTTTTTCATGGCGGATCAATTGACCAGTCAGGTATATGTATATAGGCGCTTTTCTGCTGCAATATGTGGCCCAACCCACAATATAAAAATGCAATCTTTTTTAACTCAATCGATGCGCAGATCCCATTGCTGAGGCACATAGAGTCGGCGGGTTGTTATTTTGTAGCTGGGAGCTTCAAATCTCACCATTATCAGACTTGCAAGTCGGGGAAGCTTTACAGAGAACTCGCATATGTCATCTCCTTCGCTCCCTACTATTGGCGCGCAATGCAGGTATTGTTATATAGGTTTATCTTCTTCGTATCTGAGATGAAATACGAAGTGATTTTTTCTTCTTTTTCTTTCTCCTAGTGTGCTAGAAGATGGTTCGACGAGTATAAAGTAGACCACCTCGCCAACCTAGGAAAGTATGTCTCGGCCATGGTGGCTGCCGGCGCGAGGCTGACGTATACAAGGGACCCATCGGCCCTATGGATGGGCATCGTCCTTGTGACTTCGGTGATAGCCACGGTTTACCAGCTTTACTGGGATTTCGTCAAAGATTGGGGACTTCTCCACCCAAAGTCGAAGAATCGCTGGCTTAGGGACGAATTGATACTAAAGAACAAGTCCATCTATTACGTTTCGATCGTGAGTCGTTATTGCTGACTGTACTTTCTTGCTTGAGCTCTGTTTTTTCTCTCTCTTTTGTTTTTTTGAAAAAAAAATTTGAGCCATGTATGGGATCTCAGGCGTTGAACTTTGTACTGAGGGTGGCTTGGGTGGAGACGGTGCTCCATTTCAACATTGGGCTGTTCGAGTCTCGCCTGATCGAATTCTTGCTTGCTTCGCTCGAAGTTATACGCCGCGGGCATTGGAATTTCTACAGGTGAGAGAAAGAATTCAGAGAGCAAAGACGAAATCTTTTCTTTTTTCTTCTTTTTCTGAGAAATGTTTGGTTTTTTCTGGTGAATCCGCAGATTGGAGAATGAGCATCTGAACAACGTGGGCAAGTTCAGGGCAGTGAAAGCAGTTCCTTTGCCTTTTCGAGACACTGATTCAGACAGTTGAAGCTTCTTAGTATTGAAGAAGAAGAAGAAGAAGAAGGGTTGTTTGGGGTGGGCTGTCATGACATGAAGGAACTGATCGATCACATGAAGCGAAAATCAGAGCTTCATACAACTAACAGATCAGTTGCATATCTGATTGTTTCGATCAAGAGAACAAAAAACGTACATAATTCATCGTTTTCATCTGTAATAAAATTCGACTGAATGCGAGCGTACTTGAGATCAATAGCTAGCTCCTCAGTTAAAGGGGCACAAGCATTATCGATTTAATTACGTAACAGAGTGCTCTATCACAGCACTAAATACATTGCAGCACAACCACAAATACCATCTCTGCTCAGACATTACTACTTCTCACAAGCATTAATTATAGACTCACACCAGAAAATTTCGGTTTTTTCTCCTAATGGAAATCAAACGAAACTAAACAGCGTAAATCCTTATAACCTGATCGATCTTAGTACGGCACACGGGACAGCCCCATTTCTTGGCCATGATCTCTTTCAGACAAGACATGCAACCCGCCATGTGTCCGCATGGGACGCAAGCTCCTTCCACGGGAGAATCAAGGCATATGGGACAGCACGGAGTTGCATCCTTAGAACTGCCTTCAACTTTTGCTTCAGCGTTAGGAGAAGACAGGTCAACTGGGCTTAAATCAATCGATGGATAGTGAATGGGACCATGAGATTCTTCTATAGATGGAGCTGATGGTTCAACGGCGTGTGTCGAAGGGTTGGGTAGATTTGCCTCGGCAGTAGAAGTTGCTGTGCCTTGGCTTTGGGATTGTTTAGAAGGTTCGGGCAAAATGTCATCTGTTTCACTAGCCATGCAGCTCGTCGATGCTCCACTGGCGACTGAGGAAGAACCTGTGTAAGAAGAAGTACCACCTCCATGTTGTGGTTCAGAGGATTGAAGAGAGGCGTTGATGGCCATTTGTAGCTGTTCGGCTTCTGAAACGGATGGTTCGATAGACGGGGCAGTTGGGGTTTGGTTGTTGAAGGCATGCATAGGATGCATCACCTGTTTTGTTTTTCATGAGACCATTCGTATGAGAACAGACATAAATGGTAAGAGTTCAACAAGGATGTAAGAGTCCTATGAAGAAATTGAGAAAAGAAATAAAAAACACACTGATCTTTCACCTGGGGGATGCCTTTGCACGCATTGCAAAAACGTTGCAATTCATGCTTTTCGCTTTCCATTACTGGCGCAAGTTTGATTCGTGTGCCTGCTGCAACCCAAATAGGGTCGAGGTTAAGAAATTTTTTGACTAACATCAATGCATACTTCTATCCCAGTTTAGAATTCACAGCCACTAAGCCTTAGCTAATGACTCAGAATGACGGTGATGAAGTACAATGCAAAAGCTATAGTTGGAAAAAAGCTTACTTTTTGATATATCAGATATTACTGCTGCTGGATCAGGCACGTTGAAATCTGGCTCTTCAAGGTTTGATTTCCACAATTGAATAATGGTGCGAGGTTGAGCGTCCTGGTAAAAAATGAAGGGAAAATAGAATTGTTCATGATTTGAGATGGATAAGTTTATGACACTCATGTTCAATGGAGTAGCATTTTATCATAGATCGTAATAGTTAAGGATAGCTTAGTACCTGTCCGCCAGAGTATATAGCTAACTCCAACTTCAAAGGCTTTCTAGGATTGCGAGAGCCACAAGGCAGAATAACCACATATCTGTGTAATAATAAGAGGACAAATCAGAAACTAAAATTAAGTTTTGAACTAAAATAATTAGTTTTGAAACTAAAATTAACTTTTGTACGTACACTTTTCGTGAAAGCATATTAGGAGCCAGAAGTCCCAGAAATCCCGGTCCATAAATCTCCCTCAGCCAACCAGAAAATAAGCACAAATGGGCCTGAGCAACAACATCAGAATTTTTTTTTCTTGAAATGAAACCAAATGGCAGAAATATAGACTTAGAAAAAGAAAACTGCATGGAAACACATTAGGTTAAGCACGATGATACCTCAATTGTGCGGACGACATTACTGTACCCTTTGGCTCTAGCGACGTCAAGAGGCGTTTGACAGTCATCGTTCATGATAAGCGCATTCGCTGAGAATTTTCCAAAGTAAATCAGTGGATTGAAAAGGATGTTATATTCTGAAACATTTCGGTCTATGCATACCTCCATGTGAAAGAAGCAACTTTACGGTCTCATCGAGGCCTCTTTTAGCAGCATGATGTAATGGAGTTCCAGCATGCCGACCTAATAAAAGGACAAACAAGATCATAAAAGCAAAATCAGGATAGTACAAGCCACCATTATAAGCACCTAAATAACAGAAAGTTGAAAAAGCAATGCCATGACTAACCAAGAACTAAATTTGGGATAAGCCGAATAAAAGAAGAGAGAATTTACCTGGACGGTAAGCATTGATATTTGCACCCAATTCAATCAAAGTCTTAGCCGTATTATACAGCTGTGGGTTCATGCAAGCTGAAATCAAAGGTGTTTTTCCTTCGTTGTCAATCCACTGCCACCGCAACAAAACCATCACAGTGGATCATACAAATCAGTCAAATAGCATATTTAGATTGGCTAAATAGCTATGAATTAAGCAAAGACTTCAGCTTTACAGATTAAAAACAGGGAGCAAATTCACTTCTCCTTGACAACATATAAATCCAATCAACATAAGCGGTCAGAGAACAAAGAAAAGGGCATGGGCATAAGCATATCAATATCAACACAAGCACCCAATTTACCTCAAGGCCAGCACCTTGGCTTCGAAGAGCTTTGATCCCATCAATATTTCCATAATTCACCTGCTGATACAGCAATTCATCCTTCGATTGCTGTTGACCCATCCTAAATCTTTATTTAAAGGAACTTATTTGACACAATATATAAGAATTTTTCTAAACACCAAAACCGTGAAAAGATAAAAAAAAAAACTTCCCCCAAAATCAAACAACTGATAATTTCATAAAATCACCAGAATCAACTTTTTTGGGGGAAAGGAATAAGAACGAAAAGGGCCCGAAAATCGGTGGCAGGCAAAAGTACTTGGTCTTTTGGTTTTGGATGAAGCTGAGAATGGAGATAGATATATTATAAATTACTACCTCATAAGTCATACGTAACATTATACCAGGAGGTTCCTATGAAATTTGTAGTAATTACAGATGATACTTAGCAGCCAAGAAAATAAAAAATAAGTAATAAACTGCCAAAATCATTTATTTATTTCAATATGCGGAGCAACTATGAGTTGTGACACGCTTGATTTGAATAATGTTAACACGGCTTTAGAAATTTGGAGTATCGAGAATGTGCTTTGAATCATATAAAATTTGGAAGGGCGTACATAAAGTCAAATTTTAATTTAAGTCGCCTTGGCAATATGTGGTTCACTGAGAAATTCTCAACGCTCTCGGAATTGGTCTCATCATCGAACGCAAAACTCACCACGATAGAAAAAGAAGGAAAAAAAAAAAGAAATGTTGTAAAACTGAATCTTTTCATACACAACGATATCATTTCGAGCAGGAAAAAGAAACTCATAAATTAAGGACTGTTTTTTTTTCCCTGAAAGGCGCTCATATCTATCAAAAAGGGTGATTAAAGCTATATATATCCTACGAGGATGTTTCTGCTTGAGTATTTTCTATCTGGTTTGTATCCTCAGCTTCGTTCTGAGCTTCAGAGGGTGATGAGCTGCTACTGACCTTGGGAGGCCTGTACTTCTTGTACAGCCTTTCTTTGTTCAATTGCCACCATTCATTCGCTTGATCATTCGAAAACCTTCGCTTGCTGTTGATAAGATAAATGCACGATTCATACACAACTCAATGCAAAATCAACGAAGGTTTTAAGACAACCATATACGATATACCTGAACCTAATCCTCTGAAAGATCTTGGTCCCGTTCGAAAGCTGAATCACCGTTACGTATACGCCGGGCTCGAATTGCTCCATCACTTCCTTTCCTCCCTCTGACCTTTGGCTGCGAGGGTTCGAAGATCCAAGTTCGTTATTGGATTGATCCGTATGTTGCTCGTGGGAGACGGCGGATCCGTTTGCATCCAACGGTTCAGATGCATTTACGTTGTCGTGATCTCCTTCGTTTCTGTGATCTTCCTTAATGTTCGAACCGTTGGCTGATGACGTTGGCGTTTTGTCAGTAGACTCGTCGTCGCCGGGTTTATCTTCGCGTTCTTGAATCTTGATAGCATCGAGAAAAGCCTCGAGCTGATCGCGGATGGATTCGAGCGATTCGCTCTCAGATATCTCAGGAGGCAGCTTGTCTGTGATTTCCTTCAACTAGAAACATTTGATAAAAATTAAGTTAAAAATGCGAGAAGTAGTACTAGCCTATGGCATTAGAGAAAAATATTGAATGAATTACTTGATCGGTGATGGTCTTAGCAGCATGCATCGCTTTGACGCACTTATCCGATCTATCAGCAGCAAGAGAAGTAGCTTCTGTTGCAGTTTTCCTCAACTCCGTAATCTCTGTTTCTAGACCATGGCTCTTTCGTTTCAAAGCCTTGACCTAAAATCAAAAGAGGAGTACACAAATGATTAATGCGTAAATTCGATTAAAACACAGAAAAAGGAATGAAACCCTCCATACTTGGCCATGTAACTTGGAAATTTCTTGAGTCAAAAGATCGTTCGACTTCTTTAAAGTATCGATCACACCCCTCGAGAATACGGGAGTAACCGAGCGTGGTGGACTTGGCCTTCTGTACGGTGAAGATGGTCTCGAGTTGGACTGAGTAGGCAGTGTATGTGGTAGCACGGCTGGAGGTGTCTGAGGCTGTGGAATGGTGGCCGTATTAACGGGCTTTAAGGCAAACTGAAGGGCGCTCAGAGAACTTGGGAAAGCAATGTCCTTCAGCTGTAATAAGGAGGGAACCTGCGAAGCACGGACGATAGAGTAGTTGTCTGCTTTCGCTGCATAGGACTTAACCTCATGGTACTTAACTGGTTCAACCCTAGGCGAAAGCAGCACCCTCGACAAACCTCTCACATCTCCACGATCCGGCCTGAGCGTGAAATCGATTGATCGTCTCATGTTAGAAGCCTTTCTATTGAAAGTCGTCGAAGACATGTTAGAAGCTTCGGACATTTTCTTGAGCTTCAGAAAACACGCATCGCATACTCTGTGCGGTTTACCAGGCATGGGGGCCAAAGCTGCTTTCAAAGCCTTTTTGGAACTACAAGCATGGCAATGAACCAAACCGCAGTGGTAACAGTTGTGCCTCTTTCTCGTGAACCCAAAGGCTTGCCTGCACCCAGTGCAGAGAGACTGATCTGCCCCAGAAACCCATTTGTGTACGCATATGCACGTCGTGTAGTTTGACCCACACACGATGTTTCTTACATGCCTGTCCTTGAGCGCTTCGACGAGGGTTGGGACGTTACGGTCATCTATATCTCCGTGTCCAAGCCTTCCATTTAGTCCCCTTCCCCAGGTGAAGAGTTCGCTTTTAGTAGTCAGCGCTGCAACGTGATGTTCACCACACGAGATTTGCTCTACGAATTCTCCTACCAATCTGTCCTGAACCAGACAGGGCTGTTTCCCGTCGGAGCTTGGAGTTCCCAGCTGACCGTAAGAGTTGCTCCCCATGGTAAAAACATGGCCCGTGTTTGTAAGAGCAACGGTCATGTTATGACCGCACGCTATCTGATGCATGTTGTAGTCCACGAGTCCCGAGACACACGTAGGTACGAAATACGTTTCTTTACTACCATGGCCTAAACGGTTCTTATCCCCGTCTCCCCAAGTGAACAGCTTCCTCGATAAGGCATTCGAACCGCTGCCCAAGTGATTCGTTACTTCGATGATAGCAGCAGTGTGCCAAACTCCACAAGAAACGGTCACAGCTTTGAGCCCGTAGAGGGATTCGACCTCCCTGGGGCGAGGAGCGCTCGAGCGATCTCCGTGTCCCAAAGCCCCAAAAGTTCCGTCCCCAAAAGTGAAGAGCTTCCCAGAAGACGTCGTTAGGGCCGAATGCCAAGTCCCACAAGCTACGGACAAAACTTGATGCCCTTCCAAAAAACCAGAAACTCTCTTGGGAATCCAATGGCTGACATCATCGCCATGTCCTAAAAGCCCCGCGCTGTGGGTCCCGTCTCCCCACGTGTACAAATCGCCTGAAGTGGACAGAGCGCACGTGTGAAACTCGCCACACGCGACAGAATCCACGTTCGTCACGGCCAAGAACTCGACCAACTTAGGACGGCTGAAGTCATTCTCAACCCCATGTCCTAATCTTCCCCCCGATTCTTCGCCCCATGTGAAGACCTCGCCCTGCCTAGTCACCAGAGCCACGTGGCGGACCCCACAGGCCAATTGATGAACGTCGAGAACCACGTTTGACTCGAGCGGCTGTGGAGTTAGGAGGTCGCTCTTGACAGGGATGGGATTGCCATTACCATCTTGGGCAACTCCATCGAGCCAAATCTCTCCCCAGAGATATACGTCGCCTAGAGACTCTATGTCGTCGTGCCCCGAGCCTTGGCTCGAGCAGCTCGGAGTGCTCGAGACGCTGATGCGAAAACCATCTACGCTGCTAGTTCTTACCTGCATGTTTGCTGTACCTTCATGCCCAACATGTGTGCTTGAGGATGTAGTAGAATGAGAATCTACGGAGAGTCTCGCGCGAGAAATGCTTGATAATGTTTCTACAGTTGCTCCAGAGTGTCGATGATTATCGTGAGAGTCAACACTACCGTGTAACTGAAGACATAACATGCATGTTAGTAGAAATGTAATAGCCAATTGTAGCAGGAAATCTCTGTCTTTACATCGTATACTTTCTTTCCAGGAAACTTACACCATAAACTTCACTTTTAGTACGTCGATTACGAGCGTGTCCAGTTGATGTTAAAGACTTGAGGCCACCAAGCCAGATCTCAGTTTCAGCTTGGTCTTTGCAAATCTGAGAAGAGAAGTGGAAACATTCGATTTTATCGAATATTACCGTGTGAATGAAAAGGCGAAAAGATCGACCACTAACCAAATCAAGTGACCTTTCACCGTTGTTATATATCAGCGAAAATGACAAGTAGTCTTTCTCTGGGCGCAAATATCTTTTGAAAACAGGCTGATAAACACGGACGAGTAATAATATCAAGCATCCATTTACTTGGGTAAATATTGGACACATAGAAGAGATTGGGTATATATTGGACACATAGAAGAGACTTCGATTTCGACTAACCGTTCTTTGTCCAGGAATAACCCGCGTAACAGAAGATAGCTTCAAAGTTCTTTCTGCTTTACGTGAGTACCAGAGTAATGTTGTTTCATCCTGGCAACATGATCCAAACACATATATATATATATATATCCACAATAGCAAAATCTCAAATAAAATCATTAAAATTATTAGAATGAACTATTGCTCTCTTCATAAATTCCGAGATATCTATGTATATAATGCTTACCGGAGAAAGTCTGAATGTACAAAATTTAGGCTTCCCCTTTCTGCTGTACTTTACTAACTGTGTTCCTTTCTTCAAAGCGCGGAGCGTCTTCAAAGAGAGACAGTATCACGATCATATAAGCCGTGGATCAATCATCAAATATGTTTTGAATCACTCATTTACACAAAAAGAAAACATCGATAACTATTTTCCAAAATCATGATTCTGAACGATACTAAAGCAATGTGTGGGATCGAATTTCCTTCACTAGCTTATACCATTACTGAACATTACGTATTCGACAGGGGAAAAAAAGAAAACAGAGAACACCCAACGATTTAATTTTAGATTAGTTTAATACCTGATCAAAATTACGGTCGGGGTTGTCATAACTAGCGGGATCTGCCATTCCATCTGAAACGAATCATAGTTACACACGAACCGGACCTACGTATCGATTTTCCAACCGTCCGTGTAGTCGTCATCGATAATGCGACCAGTGCACTGCTCTTATACGCCAAATCATCAAATCTACACAACCAAATCCTTTATTTCTTTGTACTTTCCGACCTCCTATTGCCCACAGCCTCTTCCAATCGCGCCTTCGAGATCTTGCAGATGCACAGCTCAATTCCGTCCAAAGTACGCCGTTGATCCGCAAATCAACCGAAAATCCCACGAACAATCACGATTCCGATGCAATTCATGTCGTATGTTGATCGGCCTGGAAAGTTTTCTATTCTACAGATATGGAGAGAGAGAGAGAGAGAGAGAAGAGCTACAAAAGTTTCGGAGATAGTTTTGCAGCTGAAGAGAGATGTCGATGCGATTTTGGCGCGCACTGGTTTCTTTTAGATCGTCACTAAATCCACTTATTTTACTACTAATAAATTATTATTAATAATAACTCGATCATTATTATTACATTACAACAAAACAAGCAAGCTCTCCAAAGTAGACATAGATGATACTTGCATAGCAGCATGGCATATTTATTCTTATTTAATTTATTTACTTTTCTTACTAGGTAGGCTACATATTATTACATCATGGTCTTAATCACGCCCATAGCATACTCGAACGGCGTAGGAATCCTAGTCGTCCTCCTCCTAGAACCTGCGAAAACCCTAGACTCTCTCCTAGAATACTTCAACCTCCTCGCATCTTCCCTAGATATCCCATAGGAGTTCATCACCACTTCTTCAGGCATCGCCCTGACGGCGGAGAGCCTTCCGGCGAGCTGATTCGTCACGGCGTTGTCGTTGGTCTTGAACGCTATCCACTCGAGACCCTCGTCGGCGGCCCTTTTCAGAACACGTAGTTTTGCGGGACGATGATGAGCTGTCCTCGCCTGACCTCGCCGTTGAAGACGGACCTTCCCTTGTGTCCGACGATCTGTATCCGGCCGTTCCCTTGGGTTATGTACACCATGGTGTGGGCGTTCGTCGTCCATTGCGGCGCCAAGATTCCGTTTCTGTAGAGCACTCCTTTCTCGGCGCTGAGGCGGAGGTGGCTCAGTATGGGGAGCTTATGGCCGTTGAGGGTGGTTAGTCTGCCGCCGTAGGGGTCGTACACGTCAGCCCTTGTTGCCTTGTCGATGTTTGTGTTCAGCTTCGCCGCACAGATGGTCTCCTCCAGCCCGTTACCGTCGCCGTCGCGCCTCATCCTCTCTTCTCTCTCATCTTCCTCCTCTCTGGGAAGAACGACGTTGAAGTTCTCTGCTCGGACGATTTGGCCGCGGTTGTCGTCCTGGCCCTTCACCTTCCTTATCGTTTCTCGGTCGACGCTGAAAGCCTCGGCGAGGATTTGGTCGTCGAAGCCGTTTAGCACGTTGTTTCGCTCGCTTTGCTCCTCCTCTCCTCTTTCCGATCCGCCGCGTGGCTTTCCGGCCAAGAAGAAGTTCTGAAAAAAAAAAGCGTATATATACTGTTTACATAATCTCAACGAATCTAATGGCTCATTTGTTTATTTAATAATTATTACCCTGAATTTCCAGTCGAGTTGGTTGTGTTCACTGCCAGTGTCAAGAATGGCGACGGTGATGAGATCCTCTTGCTGCTCGCCGTCGTTGTAGAACCAAAGAGTCATCCCCGCCGGCAATGCAAGGACGTCACCTTGTCTGAACCGGCGAACCTTCTGATGCCTGTCGGTGAACCTCGCCTTACGATCGTACCTCTGCTGAGTGTCCCTTTCGTACGTCTCGGCACAGCCCGGCACAACAGCACCGAGCAATCCTCGCCCTGCAAATATAAACACATGCATTTCATCGCATCATTTACTATTTTATCACTACGACGAGAGAGGTCAAAATTAACGGCACTGGTGACCTTGGACTACGTAGAGCAGCTGAGGCGCATTGTTGTAGTGGGGCAGGAGAAGCCCCTTTGACCTGATTACGTTCCTGACAGCGGCGATTCCTGCGCACTGAAACTGGTCGTTGTTGCGGTCCCAGAACTCGGTGAGCCCATGCTCGGACTCGAACCGTAGGTTCGGTTCTTGAGCCGTGATGGTCTCGACCTGGCACTGGGTTCGAGCCCTTAGCCTGTGCTTCTGAGATTGATGGAGCCCCTGCCAAAAGAACTGTTGTTCTTGGCCGAGCTGAGCTGAGGAAGCATCGAGCAAGGAGATGACGATGGTTGCTACGAAGAGGAGCATTTGGAGCTTGATTCGAGCCATTTGATGGTGTTTTTTTGTGAGTGTCTTGAAGAGGTGAATAGTAGGGTTTCTTTTTATAGGGGAAGTGTTGGGGGTGGTTTGGTGTTGACACGTACGTGGTGGGATTTGGACATTTGGCTCTGTGCATGGAGTTTTTGTTGGGTGTTTGCATGAAATATTACTTACATGGATTCATGCATGGTGGTGTGGTGTCCCTTGCTTACACCTAATGCCCTTTTACGTGGCGATTCGTAGCTGCATTTATAACGTGGCGTGGCGTGGCGTGGGTGCTAATTTCTTTTTTTCTTTTTTGGTGTTTTCCCCAATTTATTCAGTTGGGTGGATCTTGAAAATAAAGTCATGGGCTACTAGTCTTTATATTTTCATATGCAATGTCCTTTAATCTTAGCGCCCAACTACCCTAGAGATTAACGCAATAATATCCTACGAGCTTCACATCTTCACTTACCTTTGCATTTTCTTGACGATTCTTGGATTTCTTTTGGTCGTTTGATGATGGTGGTGGTGTTCAATAATTATTGCATTTGACTCCGCCAATTAAATACAACTATTTGTTAAGTCCGTTACCGAAATATGATATTATAATTGACAAGCGACGATTGTCTATGGTATTTAATTTTATTTTATAGTTGCTCAATTTGGATTTGGGTACATAAGTCATATTCCACTAAATATCCGTTTCCAGATTATATTCAAAATACATGCTTTATTGCACATGCATTTCTCTCCACCTTGTTCAACGTTCAATCATGGATTAAGATTGACTGGTTGTAGATACTGTACTTTAAGTCCACTTGAGGTTGTTCAAATTTCGTTCGTCCCACCTATGATAATAAATATATACATTTGTTAATAATTAGCAGCAAATCAAATGTGGCGGCTGTAGTTAAGTGGAAAAATCCACATAATACAGAGCACTTAAAGCTCACTCTATTCGAGAGGAAGCACCCCAAGTCAAAATATCCCATTATTATTCAACTTTGCATCATCATCAATCAACATCATTATTACAAATAGTCATCAAAGGCGCAATTAAGAAGATCAATTTAGACTTGAAACAATGGTGAAAACACATGCAACTAGTGTAGCTTGTCCGAATTACAACTTGTGTGAGTGTGCTTATACATCCTTCACTACTACTTAGCCCTCATCTACAATTATCCAATTTATAAGTCAAGTCAAGCTAATCTTTTTTTTTTGTTCCTTTTCTCCCAAGCCTAACAGAACAAATCCAGAAATCCCCATATCTTAAATATTGCATTTAATATTGCATATAAACCCCTCAAAAATCTGGTAAATTCGGAATCTCTCCGCCTCTAACGAAGAGGCTGTACCAATAGCCCATGTCCTCATCAATATCATTCTCGGTGTTTTCCGTCAGTGGAAAATGAAATTGAATCTTATCGTCGATCACAACTTCATCGGATAATTCATCGGGCCAAAGGCTTTCAGCGGTCTTCGGAAAGTACTTCGATGAGGCGTAGTCGACCATTTCTTCGTTCTTGATAATGATTCTCTCGCACGACGTATCGGTCAACGAGGACGAAATTTCGCTTGAACTTGTCACTTGGGTAGAAGTACATTGGTCCGAATTTGACTTTTCCGAATATTTGGGACCGCTTTCGGAATTTTCGAAACTCATGGGGCTCTTGGAGTTGCCATGAGATTGATAATCTTTGAGCTTTTTCTTTATGCTCGTGTGCCAAACATTTTTTATCTCGTTGTCCGTTCTCCCGGCAACTCAGCTGCAATTGCTGACCACCTGAATTTGCATTATTTAAATACCGATTAATTAAATGATTAATTGATGCAGTTTGAGCAGCTTTTCCAAGTGATTTAAATCGTAGTGGGGAGCCTTAAATCTCGTGATTACCCTTAACTATTCGAACACGGAATCCTAAGAAGATGTAAAACACTGCGTGCCTTTTTGTCCGTTCCATCAGTTAATGATTCTGTGCATTTTAAGGCATCTAATATATTGTACGTGTTAAATTAGAGACTCAAATTTAATATTACAAACTTGCACGTATATAGAGAAGGGATCAAAATCATTGTCTATATATTTCTATTCAAGCCGTTACAAAAGAGATGTCAGACTCGTGATGTCAATGATGCAGAGGTATAGACTATTTAAAATTTGCAAGGAAAATGTCGTTTTGTGGATGATCTCACCCCACATGCAACTATTGCAAGGGCAATCATGCATTACCTCTAATTTAAGTATTTGATTATAACATTTCTCAAGTTTATATATAATTTTCATAAACTGAACATGGAATTGGTTGCGAGTATCCTCATATAAGATTGCTATACTCTATGTATTCACGCCTTGGAAAAGGGAAAGTGAAATGGAATCATAAATGACTCCAGTGTTTTCTGTGCATGTGAAAAAGATCTAAAATTTTGGGCGTGAACCTTAAACTAAGGAATATAGGAGAAAAAAAAGATAGTTACATATAATAAATAATCTAATGAAATGAATATTGGTACCTATTTCCCAGCTTTTCGTGTAGTTTGATGATAGCTTCTTCTTCTTCCATGCTGAAGTTTCCTCTCTTAATATCGGGCCTCAGATAGTTCGTCCAACGAAGTCTGCAACTTTTCCCACATCTCAACAGCCCTTTATTTAGTTTAAAAAGAATAATTCATGAGCAACCACAAATTTTACATATAGTTACTTATATGGGCTGTATTTATAATTAATCATACAAAAAAAAAAAAAGATGTTTGTAATCCAAGTATTTACCAGCTTGTTTAGGGAGAGCTCTCCAATTTCCATGGCCATGCTTGCTGATAAAAGACACAAGAATCTCATCTTCTTCGGAGCTCCATGGCCCTTTCTTCAGACCCATCTTCTCACAACATGGAGCTCTCACCATTTCTCTTTTACTTTGAGAAGAAAAAAAAAAATTCAAAGAGCTAAATTTTCTCCTCTCGCTCGGCTATGATAAGAGTAGCGTTGTTATTGTGCGTGTCTGCCAAAGTTGAATATCTTTATATAACTCATGAGGCAGCAAAGCATCTTTGTTCTAATATATTCTATTAAGCCTTTGGTGGCTATTTCGAAGAAGTTCACTCAATCTTTTTTTTTTTTTTTTGTAGTAAGAACCATTTATTTTATGTTTGATTAAATCTACTTGGAAATTTAATATAGTAAATGTCGTTAGTGTTTTGCATTAAGAATTCGTTTCATGCATAGATTCAATCATTTCATTTTTAGCTATAGTTACGGACTTGATTACATCGGCCACTTAAACTCTCTACTCAGTGAATTGAATAATGGGGCAATTTGATGTTAGGCCACATAATTTTCATTTAGGTTTCAGACTCATGTCAAAGTTTTTTAGTTTTAAGGATCCAACTTCTGAAGTACCACTTCATTGTTCTACAGTACCACTTCATTGTTCTTCAGTACCACTCCATTGTTCTGCATTATCACTTTATTTCTCTGCAGTAACAATTAAGTAGTACTGCAGAACAATGAAGTGGTACTGAAGAAGTGGTATTGCATAACAATGAAGTGGTACTGCAGAAAAATAAGTGATACTGCAGTCAAACGAAGTTGTACTGCAGAAATCAGGTCATTAAAACTAAAAGTTTTCTGACACGGGCCTGTATCCGATTTTAAAAGTGTAATGGGGCCTGAATCTTAAGAGCACTTAGAATTTTCTCACGGGTAGAATATTTAATCAATCTGTCAAAATAAAGACAAGATACCACGTGAGCCTCGCATTCAACTTTAGTCATCGCACGTGCCGTGATCTCTTGTGTGGGTCATGGTGTGTGTCAAGAAAAACAATCTTCTACACAGGCAACTAAATGTCACATTGGCAATAAATAATACAATTGAACTGTATTCATCTCTCTCTACTCTACATAAAACTGCGTGAAAATGGACTATTGATTTGGACGAAAGCGCAAAGCATTCAATAGGTCTTCCTATTTTACTTTTTACACTTTTTTCCTTAGTGTATATTGAAAATTAGGCGTGAAAAGTTGAAAAGAAACTAAAACAAATTATCAGTGAAGTGAACCACGAAAGACCTCTCCGAGTCGCCTGAACTACTACTTCTACTTCCCATGGGCACCATAATAAAATACTTTCACGTGAATTATATTAGAAGTTGTATAAGAAATATTTAATTACATAAATGAAAATTATCATCATAAATAATGAGGTCAACTCTTTCCCTAATCATATAAATTAATCATATCCTTTCACGCAGACAAAAATACTCCTAGCTAATTAAACAAGAAGAATGTTTATCGCTGGCAATAACGGCAATGACCGTCGTTCATTACAACCCAATTCACACATCGTACTTAACTAAAAGAATTTCTTTTTCTTGTTAAAATGCATCTGATTATCCAACGTAACAACAACTGTGTTCCTCCTCGAAACCCTCACCCAAAATTGTTCCCCCCAAAAACGACTGCTATAAAACCCGCCTTCTCCAATAAATTTAAAAACAAAAATGGCGACTATCAAACAACCCCTTCTTCTAATCGTCCTTTCCCTTTCCATCCTCGCCTTCGCCGCCCTCGCCGCCGAAGAACATCAAAGCATAAGCCATCGGGCGGCGGCGACGAAGACGAAGGCGAAGACCTCTTCTTCTTCTCTCGAGGCTAAGAGGAACGAGGTTTTCGAGCGCTTCTTCGCCCGCCACGGCGACGGCATCACCACTTATTCCCTCGACGGAAAGAAATTCCACTTCGGTCGTCGTCCCAACAACAACAACAAGCGCATTCCCGCCTCCCCTCGCAAGACGCTCGCCGGCTTTCGTAGTAATAAGAAGGAAGTCGACTTTCGTAAGATCGTCGCCGCCGCCCGTAGGAATCGGGCGGCGGACTATCAGAAGGTAATAGCCGCCCGCAAGAGGCGGGCAGCTGCCCTTGCCGGCGGTCGAAAAATCGACGCAGACCGTAGTAAGCGAGCGATCACCTCACGCAAGCACTACTCGACGGTCAGCGATAATTATAAGCCAGAAGCGGGGAAAGTATGGATCGAAAAAATGCGCAATAAGCGTTTGGCACTTAGGCGTAACCGCTCCGCCGCTGCATTTAGGAAGGGGAGATCGTCGTCGGCCGGCGGATTTAAGTCTATTCCGTCGTTCAAAAATAATATTATTGCTCAGTCGCCTGAGATTCCCATGCCCATGCTTTCACCCGTGCCTTCGCCCATGGCTTCCGCGCATCCGTGAAGAAGGTGATGCGCGTGGGCGACGATGAATCTGATGAAGAGTGATTTACGCGTATGCATTTGAATAAAATAATAATCCCATCGTCGATGATCGATATATGTTGTTAATTTTAGAGTGTCTAAGGTGGGCTTGGTACGTACGTACGTGCCTACCCCTCAACGTTTGTGTGTTTTTTGTTTTCTTATTTGCCTTATGTTTCTTTTCTTTCAAGTGAAGTGCTCAAGTGCATGCATGGTGGTGTGACGACGATGAGGAAATGTTTGGTTGATTTTGTTTTCAATGTGATGGGAGATGTTATTATATTATCTTCCACCTTATCGTCTTCAATTAAATTTTGATTTATAAACTAAATATATCCTCACATATAATCAAATAACTGGGGCAAATTGCATTGACTGCGTTAAGCTGAATTTATTTAGACGTGCACACATTTAACTCTTCACGGTCGCATTAGGACAACCTTATAAAAAGGGAAGACTTGAAAGAACCACAGCACAAAGTCAGGCACAGTTGCTGCTCATCTTCCAAAAATCTCATCAGAAAAATGAGCCCTTCAATGTACGCTGCATATCTCCTCCTCCTCCTATCCTTCGCATGGTTCTCCAGCGGAATAAACCCACACGAAGAAAAGATCCAAAAACATAGCGCAGATTGCGTTGGAAATCATCGCAGATCGCTCTTAGCTGGTAAATCGCCCCATCCGCCCGAGAAAGGCGGCGGGCCAAAATCCCCTCCTTGGTGGAAGAAATGCCTTGTTTGGGTTCATCCCCTGGCCCTAAGGGGAAAACGAGGCCCGAGTCGCCGGAGAACCTTCCTCGGGCTCGCCAATGGGCCCTAATAAGCCAAAATCTCCTCCTTGGTGGAAGAAATGCCCTTGCTTGGGTTCGCCTAAGGCAAAGACGAGGCCAAAGTCGCCCGTACACCCTGCCCCAGGGTGGCCGGGCAGGTGGCCACCGTTGGGCCCCATCAGAAACTCAAGAAACTGATCGTATATTATGTCGTTTGTAATAAACCGAGGTTTAATAGCAAGTAAAGTGGAAAAAACTTTTTATTACGCAACGGTAAAATCTGCTCAAGAAAAAACTAGTCTCTTCCACTAATCATAAACCACAAGTTTCTGATAGAGCTCAGATGATATAGCTGCTTCCATGGTAGCTTCAGGGTTCATAGAAATTACATCCTCGGGTTTGATCTCCCCGCCTTGCTCCAAGAACAGCGTCAGCAGATTCTTGGAAAACCCACTGACAAGAGCAACCCCGTTCTGAGTAGCAGTCACGGGCGTGGAGGACGAGTCCCTGAGATTCCAAAACACAATCTCGGGCACGTTTTCATACCCATTTTCCCTGTACTTCCTCTGTATCACCATGTAATCTGTCTCCCAAGGATGGGCAGAAGCTTCGTCGAACTCCATGTCGCTGAAGACGAAGAGCCTCTTTATCATCTGTTCCTCGCCAGCTTCTCGCCGACTGCTACCTCGAGGATCCTATCGAAAACCTTCTGAAAATCAGTATTTCCTCCCCAGTCCATTCGCCTGACGAAATCAGCTTTAGACTTGAGATTCCAGGCTCGATCAAGTGAAGCCGAGGCTCACTGCTGAAGGTGATGACGTGCCCCTTCCATGGCTCTTCGCTGAGCTCCGAAACGAGCAAGCCAAGTGCAACGGACACTTCCATTGGTGCGCCCGACATGCTGCCCGAGACATCGCAAACGGCCAGGCAATTGCGGAGTTTCCCCTCCTTTAGCATGTCGTCGACCATCCTTTTCCATTGGAGTTCTGAGACGAGGACTTCTTCCCTGCTGCCGTTTTGGTTTTGGCTGATTATTTCGTGGGGGAGCAGAGCGCCGGCGGCGATTTTAGCATCCCCGCATTCACTTTCTCGAGATAATCCTTGAATCTCTTGTTGTCCCTATGCGTGAATATATTCGTGTAGTTCTTCATTGCAACTGAGGCGACACGTTCGTAGTCTACAGATCCCCACTGCCTTGCACTCATGTAGACCTCGGGCAGTCTAAGGGCTCGGTGAAGAGGGACGAGGACTTCAGTTCTCAGCCTATTTTTCACCCTACTGTAGTACTGATCGTCGTCGAGGCTCGCGTATTCCTCCGAAGAATCTCTCGGAAACATCATTTTAGATATGTTGTTGCAGAGCAGAGTCGCCTTATCGTAGGAAGAATCGACGGAGGGGCACCACTTGGCAGCGAGGCTGAGCTTCTTCGTCTCGCCTGAAGCCAGCGCCTCAACGTCTGATCTCAACACCTCTGCGAACATGGCACTCACCTTATCGTGCAAGAATCTGTAATTTTCGTCGAGTTCGTACCTTTCTTCAGCCCTCTTCTTCATCTGCTGCGCCTTCTCCTTCCTCAACCTCCTAGCGTTCTCCATTTCCTCCTTCACCTTGACCATGTTAGCCTCGATCCTCTCCTCCCTCGGAACCGTAGCCCTCAGCAGCATCTTCTCATCGTAATCTCCCTTTCTGCGCCGCAGTCTTCTCTTCCTCTTTTTTCCATGAGAAAACGCATCTTCCTAATTTTACCTTTCCCTTTTCTGCACCTCCCCCACGCCTCTTTCCTCTCTTTTCTAACGTCGGGCCCTTCGATCAGCCTGTAAAGGATCTCTGGGAGATCCTTAAAGTAGCCGAACTCGGCTATGGCTTTAACGTTGCACGCGAGCGTCCTCGGATGGTTGTCGTGCAGCCAAAGCGCGCAAGCGTAGAACCCCTCTTTGTCCGATTTGCCTGTGCCCCTAACGCTTCTGAGGTTACAGATCAGCTTAAGGGTTGTAAGAGGATCGTGATCCCATGAAAGCTTCAGCCTTTCGCGTACGGATCTCGGCCAGGTATCTGGCACGACGTGGAAGAAGAAGTCTAAGCAAGGATTCCCTGACGACTTGTAGGTCGCCGACATGTTCTCCGTGTATCCCATCGTTGGGAACCGATAGGTAATGTCGTCGATGCCTTCGTCGGAGGTGTATCCTCCGTGTGAGGAGCAGCCTTCGTAGGAGGAGTCGCCTCCATAGCTGTCGACGGAGTTGTCGTCGTATATTGGCGGCGGCGCCATTTTTTTTTTTCTGGATTTTGAGCGGTGGATGATGATGGTCTTTGGTGTTGAGCTAAGCCCTAGAGGAGTGACGATTTACTTATAAGATTGACAGTTTCTTGGAGGCGAAGGGATTTCCTTTCCTTGACAGATTCATCGTATTAATGTGAGAAATCAACGGCGAGAGTTAATTCGACGTAACGTGCGTAAGTTATGGAAAACCCACGTCGTCTGCAAACGATTGCTATGTATAACCGATGACTTGCCCAAATAGATATTGGGAGTGAAATTCTGCTCTTTTCTTACTTTTTTTTTTTTAAATATTTTTTACATACTATGCATGGAATTATAATTCGTTTTAAATCATTTCGTCGATATTACGTTGCAGATCGGAGCCGAGCGAGTATTCGGAAAGCCCGGGGGACCCGCAAACGGACGAGGACGTAATAGCAACGCTTGAGAGGAACGGAATAAGCTTTGTTAATTCGGCGACTCGGGCGAACTGCGAATAAGAACGGAAATCCGAAAACGGCGATGAGGATCGAAATCCGGCGACGACTCCGACGAGGACGATATCGGCGGTTTACTTCGATGCTTTGGGAGGATTTGGTGAACAACCCTAAGAAGAACGGCGGCGGAGAATATATCAACAGAAAGAAGATTCAGTGTGCTGAGAAGATGATCAGAGGGCATTTGTGGAACTCTACAGAGGCCTCGGCTTGTTGAAAACGTACAGGTAATTCCAAAAAATAAAAATTATGCGTATTTAATTGAACGTGATTTCATTTATGATGCGATCTAAATAATAACAGTATATATGTGCGCGAGCCTCAAAGAGTTGAATATGAATTTTTATTAATGTGCGTGGAAATGCATGCCTTCGGTTTAATTATAATTAGGCGACTGTGATTGAAATCTAAGATATATTTTCTCAGTTAACGTTAGCTTATTCAATTAATTGATTGAACTAGACATAGTGGACTGGTCAAAGCTTCATTAGTAGTCATAACCTTAAAAATACTATCGCTATTTCCCAAACTATGTATGTTAGAGAACCCCATGCGATGTTTGCGTATAAGATGGGTAGCTTTGTAATCTATAAATGCATCTTATTTTAAAATGCAATATTTCAGTTAATATAAGATGTTACGTATATATGAATGTCACATGGGACATCAGAGGAGATGCACTCTTTTTTGTGTTGTGAAGATGTGTTTTTCGTGCTTCCAAGAAATAAAGCAATAAGCGAAGTTGTTGTATAGAACAACAACACGTTTTAAACTCACGTTCATTCTGATGAGAACGATAGGATTTTGTTTTCTTTATAACTCAAGAGTTTCCTCTACGCAACATTCTTAGAAACTGAAAACTGATGAATACTACACTGTAATAATTTGTCTCCAAATTCATCTGTGAGTATAAAAACCTGATGATCGAGCATTTTTCTGGCAGTTCACTGAATATGGTGGCCTTCACGAAGATATTAAAGAAATTCGACAAGGTAACTATAAGATCCAAAAAAATTTACTAAATCAATTATATTTTTTAGAAAAAAATCTGAAACCAGTTTCTTTATTATTTCCCTTGTTTCGAGTAGGTGTCGAACCAACATGCGTCGGCGAGTTACCTTAAAGTCGTCAAGAGATCTCATTTCATCAGTTCTGATAAGGTACCATACATATATATTATGTATTATAACGTAAATAATTGTGGTTTAGTGGCGCAATTATGGTAATAAATAAAGCCTACTTTTTTCGAAGGTGGTAAGACTCATGGACGAAGTGGAGTCCTTATTCACACAGCACTTTGCGAATAACGATAGGAAAAAGGCAATGAAGTTCTTAAGGCCTCAGCAACACAAGGAGTCTCACATGGTTACATTTCTCATGGGTAACTGAAATGATAATTTATTACCTCAACTCAAATTTTTTTCCAACAACTACCTAATCTTTTTTTTTTTTTTTTCCGTCTAAAATTTACGGGCAGGTTTATTCACGGGCAGCTTTGTAACGTTATTCACTGTGTATGGAATCTTAGCACATCTTAGCGGTATGTTCTCAGGCGGAACTGAAGCAGCTTACATGGAAACGTGTACCCTATTTTCAGGTGTTAACCATCCATGCTTTTCGCATTGCATCGTATTTATTTCAAACTTGTAATAAGAAACACTAATATATTCTTGGAAGTAATTTTTTTTTTTTTTTTTTTGCAGCATGTTTGCACTGTTGAGCCTCCATCTGTTCATGTACGGATGCAACTTGTTCCTGTGGAAGAACACGAGGATAAACTACAACTTCATCTTCGAATTTCAGCCGAGCACAGCCCTAAAGTACAGAGACGCCTTCCTCCTATGCACTTGCCTGATGACCGCCGTCGTCGGCGCCATGATTCTCCACCTGATATTCCTCTCCACCGGCTTCTCCCCCAACCAAGTCGACCTCATCCCAGGAATCTTACTCCTCGTAAGCTTCGCTTTACACCTGATATTCAGACAATCGATCGACGATCTCACTCTTCATTCTTTACGTTCAATTTTCAGTGCTTTGCGCTGATTCTCATCTGCCCACTGAACGTCTGCTATCGCCCCACGAGATACTGCTTCCTCAGAGTAATGCGCAACATCGTTTGCTCTCCTTTCTATAAGGTTTTGCTTGTGGACTTTTTCATGGCGGATCAATTGACCAGTCAGGTATATGTATATAGGCGCTTTTCTGCTGCAATATGTGGCCCAACCCACAATATAAAAATGCAATCTTTTTTAACTCAATCGATGCGCAGATCCCATTGCTGAGGCACATAGAGTCGGCGGGTTGTTATTTTGTAGCTGGGAGCTTCAAATCTCACCATTATCAGACTTGCAAGTCGGGGAAGCTTTACAGAGAACTCGCATATGTCATCTCCTTCGCTCCCTACTATTGGCGCGCAATGCAGGTATTGTTATATAGGTTTATCTCTTCGTATCTGAGATGAAATACGAAGTGATTTTCTTCTTCTTTTTCTTTTCTCCTAGTGTGCTAGAAGATGTTCGACGAGTATAAAGTAGACCACCTCGCCAACCTAGGAAAGTATGTCTCGGCCATGGTGGCAGCCGGCGCGAGGCTGACGTATACAAGGGACCCATCGGCCCTATGGATGGGCATCGTCCTTGTGACTTCGGTGATAGCCACGGTTTACCAGCTTTACTGGGATTTCGTCAAAGATTGGGGACTTCTCCACCCAAAGTCGAAGAATCGCTGGCTTAGGGACGAATTGATACTAAAGAACAAGTCCATCTATTACGTTTCGATCGTGAGTCGTTATTGCTGACTGTACTTTCTTGCTTGAGCTCTGTTTTTTCTCTCTTTTTTGTTTTTTGAAAAAAAAAATTGAGCCATGTATGGGATCTCAGGCGTTGAACTTTGTACTGAGGGTGGCTTGGGTGGAGACGGTGCTCCATTTCAACATTGGGCTGTTCGAGTCTCGCCTGATCGAATTCTTGCTTGCTTCGCTCGAAGTTATACGCCGCGGGCATTGGAATTTCTACAGGTGAGAGAAAGAATTCAGAGAGCAAAGACGAAATCTTTTCTTTTTTCTTCTTTTTCTGAGAAATGTTTGGTTTTTTCTGGTGAATCCGCAGATTGGAGAATGAGCATCTGAACAACGTGGGCAAGTTCAGGGCAGTGAAAGCAGTTCCTTTGCCTTTTCGAGACACTGATTCAGACAGTTGAAGCTTCTTAGTATTGAAGAAGAAGAAGAAGAAGAAGGGTTGTTTGGGTGGGCTGTCATGACATGAAGGAACTGATCGATCACATGAAGCGAAAATCAGAGCTTCATACAACTAACAGATCAGTTGCATATCTGATTGTTTCGATCAAGAGAACAAAAAACGTACATAATTCATCGTTTTCATCTGTAATAAAATTCGACTGAATGCGAGCGTACTTGAGATCAATAGCTAGCTCCTCAGTTAAAGGGGCACAAGCATTATCGATTTAATTACGTAACAGAGTGCTCTATCACAGCACTAAATACATTGCAGCACAACCACAAATACCATCTCTGCTCAGACATTACTACTTCTCACAAGCATTAATTATAGACTCACACCAGAAAATTTCGGTTTTTTCTCCTAATGGAAATCAAACGAAACTAAACAGCGTAAATCCTTATAACCTGATCGATCTTAGTACGGCACACGGGACAGCCCCATTTCTTGGCCATGATCTCTTTCAGACAAGACATGCAACCCGCCATGTGTCCGCATGGGACGCAAGCTCCTTCCACGGGAGAATCAAGGCATATGGGACAGCACGGAGTTGCATCCTTAGAACTGCCTTCAACTTTTGCTTCAGCGTTAGGAGAAGACAGGTCAACTGGGCTTAAATCAATCGATGGATAGTGAATGGGACCATGAGATTCTTCTATAGATGGAGCTGATGGTTCAACGGCGTGTGTCGAAGGGTTGGGTAGATTTGCCTCGGCAGTAGAAGTTGCTGTGCCTTGGCTTTGGGATTGTTTAGAAGGTTCGGGCAAAATGTCATCTGTTTCACTAGCCATGCAGCTCGTCGATGCTCCACTGGCGACTGAGGAAGAACCTGTGTAAGAAGAAGTACCACCTCCATGTTGTGGTTCAGAGGATTGAAGAGAGGCGTTGATGGCCATTTGTAGCTGTTCGGCTTCTGAAACGGATGGTTCGATAGACGGGGCAGTTGGGGTTTGGTTGTTGAAGGCATGCATAGGATGCATCACCTGTTTTGTTTTTCATGAGACCATTCGTATGAGAACAGACATAAATGGTAAGAGTTCAACAAGGATGTAAGAGTCCTATGAAGAAATTGAGAAAAGAAATAAAAAACACACTGATCTTTCACCTGGGGGATGCCTTTGCACGCATTGCAAAAACGTTGCAATTCATGCTTTTCGCTTTCCATTACTGGCGCAAGTTTGATTCGTGTGCCTGCTGCAACCCAAATAGGGTCGAGGTTAAGAAATTTTTTTGACTAACATCAATGCATACTTCTATCCCAGTTTAGAATTCACAGCCACTAAGCCTTAGCTAATGACTCAGAATGACGGTGATGAAGTACAATGCAAAAGCTATAGTTAGAAAAAAGCTTACTTTTTGATATATCAGATATTACTGCTGCTGGATCAGGCACGTTGAAATCTGGCTCTTCAAGGTTTGATTTCCACAATTGAATAATGGTGCGAGGTTGAGCGTCCTGGTAAAAAATGAAGGGAAAATAGAACTGTTCATGATTTGAGATGGATAAGTTTATGACACTCATGTTCAATGGAGTAGCATTTTATCATAGATCGTAATAGTTAAGGATAGCTTAGTACCTGTCCGCCAGAGTATATAGCTAACTCCAACTTCAAAGGCTTTCTAGGATTGCGAGAGCCACAAGGCAGAATAACCACATATCTGTGTAATAATAAGAGGACAAATCAGAAACTAAAATTACTAGTTTTGAAGCTAAAATAATTAGTAGTTTTGAAACTAAAATTAACTTTTGTACGTACACTTTTCTTGAAAGCATATTAGGAGCCAGAAGTCCCAGAAATCCCGGTCCATAAATCTCCCTCAGCCAACCAGAAAATAAGCACAAATGGGCCTGCGCAACAACATCAGAATTTTTTTTTGTTGAAATGAAACCAAATGGCAGAAATATAGACTTAGAAAAAGAAAACTGCATGGAAACACATTAGGTTAAGCACGATGATACCTCAATTGTGCGGACGACATTACTGTACCCTTTGGCTCTAGCGACGTCAAGAGGCGTTTGACAGTCATCGTTCATGATAAGCGCATTCGCTGAGAATTTTCCAAAGTAAATCAGTGGATTGAAAAGGATGTTATATTCTGAAACATTTCGGTCTATGCATACCTCCATGTGAAAGAAGCAACTTTACGGTCTCATCGAGGCCTCTTTTAGCAGCATGATGTAATGGAGTTCCAGCATGCCGACCTAATAAAAGGACAAACAAGATCATAAAAGCAAAATCAGGATAGTACAAGCCACCATTATAAGCACCTAAATAACAGAAAGTTGAAAAAGCAATGCCATGACTAACCAAGAACTAAATTTGGGATAAGCCGAATAAAAGAAGAGAGAATTTACCTGGACGGTAAGCATTGATATTTGCACCCAATTCAATCAAAGTCTTAGCCGTATTATACAGCTGTGGGTTCATGCAAGCTGAAATCAAAGGTGTTTTTCCTTCGTTGTCAATCCACTGCCACCGCAACAAAAATATCACAGTGGATCATACAAATCAGTCAAATAGCATATTTAGATTGGCTAAATAGCTATGAATTAAGCAAAGACTTCAGCTTTACAGATTAAAAACAGGGAGCAAATTCACTTCTCCTTGACAACATATAAATCCAATCAACATAAGCGGTCAGAGAACAAAGAAAAGGGCATGGGCATAAGCATATCAATATCAACACAAGCACCCAATTTACCTCAAGGCCAGCACCTTGGCTTCGAAGAGCTTTGATCCCATCAATATTTCCATAATTCACCTGCTGATACAGCAATTCATCCTTCGATTGCTGTTGACCCATCCTAAATCTTTATTTAAAGGAACTTATTTGACGCAATATATAAGAATTTTTCTAAACACCAAAACCGTGAAAAGATAAAAAAAAAAAACTTCCCCCAAAATCAAACAACTGATAATTTCATAAAATCACCAGAATCAACTTTTTTGGGGGAAAGGAATAAGAACGAAAAGGGCCCGAAAATCGGTGGCAGGCAAAAGTACTCGGTCTTTTGGTTTTGGATGAAGCTGAGAATGGAGATAGATATATTATAAATTACTACCTCATAAGTCATACGTAACATTATACCAGGAGGTTCCTATGAAATTTGTAGTAATTACAGATGATACTTAGCAGCCAAGAAAATAAAAAATAAGTAATAAACTGCCAAAATCATTTATTTATTTCAATATGCGGAGCAACTATGAGTTGTGACACGCTTGATTTTGAATAATGTTAACACGGCTTTAGAAATTTGGAGTATCGAGAATGTGCTTTGAATCATATAAAATTTGGAAGGGCGTACATAAAGTCAAATTTTAATTTAAGTCGCCTTGGCAATATGTGGTTCACTGAGAAATTCTCAACGCTCTCGGAATTGGTCTCATCATCGTACGCAAAACTCACCACGATAGAAAAAGAAGGAAAAAAAAAAAGAAATGTTGTAAAACTGAATCTTTTCATACACAACGATATCATTTCGAGCAGGAAAAAGAAACTCATAAATTAAGGACTGTTCTTTTTTCCCTGAAAGGCGCTCATATCTATCAAAAAGGGTGATTAAAGCTATATATATCCTACGAGGATGTTTCTGCTTGAGTATTTTCTATCTGGTTTGTATCCTCAGCTTCGTTCTGAGCTTCAGAGGGTGATGAGCTGCTACTGACCTTGGGAGGCCTGTACTTCTTGTACAGCCTTTCTTTGTTCAATTGCCACCATTCGTTCGCTTGATCATTCGAAAACCTTCGCTTGCTGTTGATAAGATAAATGCACGATTCATACACAACTCAATGCAAAATTAACGAAGGTTTTAAGACAACCATATACGATATACCTGAACCTAATCCTCTGAAAGATCTTGGTCCCGTTCGAAAGCTGAATCACCGTTACGTATACGCCGGGCTCGAATTGCTCCATCACTTCCTTTCCTCCCTCTGACCTTTGGCTGCGAGGGTTCGAAGGTCCAAGTTCGTTATTGGATTGATCCGTATGTTGCTCGTGGGAGACGGCGGATCCGTTTGCATCCAACGGTTCAGATGCATTTACGTTGTCGTGATCTCCTTCGTTTCTGTGATCTTCCTTAATGTTCGAACCGTTGGCTGATGACGTTGGCGTTTTGTCAGTAGACTCGTCGTCGCCGGGTTTATCTTCGCGTTCTTGAATCTTGATAGCATCGAGAAAAGCCTCGAGCTGATCGCGGATGGATTCGAGCGATTCGCTCTCAGATATCTCAGGAGGCAGCTTGTCTGTGATTTCCTTCAACTAGAAACATTTGATAAAAATTAAGTTAAAAATGCGAGAAGTAGTACTAGCCTATGGCATTAGAGAAAAATATTGAATGAATTACTTGATCGGTGATGGTCTTAGCAGCATGCATCGCTTTGACGCACTTATCCGATCTATCAGCAGCAAGAGAAGTAGCTTCTGTTGCAGTTTTCCTCAACTCCGTAATCTCTGTTTCTAGACCATGGCTCTTTCGTTTCAAAGCCTTGACCTAAAATCAAAAGAGGAGTACACAAATGATTAATGCGTAAATTCGGTTAAAACACAGAAAAAGGAATGAAACCCTCCGTACTTGGCCATGTAACTTGGAAATTTCTTGAGTCAAAAGATCGTTCGACTTCTTTAAAGTATCGATCACACCCCTCGAGAATACGGGAGTAACCGAGCGTGGTGGACTTGGCCTTCTGTACGGCGAAGATGGTCTCGAGTTGGACTGAGTAGGCAGTGTATGTGGTAGCACGGCTGGAGGTGTCTGAGGCTGTGGAATGGTGGCCGTATTAACGGGCTTTAAGGCAAACTGAAGGGCGCTCAGAGAACTTGGGAAAGCAATGTCCTTCAGCTGTAATAAGGACGGAACCTGCGAAGCACGGACGATAGAGTAGTTGTCTGCTTTCGCTGCATAGGACTTAACCTCATGGTACTTAACTGGTTCAACCCTAGGCGAAAGCAGCACCCTCGACAAACCTCTCACATCTCCACGATCCGGCCTGAGCGTGAAATCGATTGATCGTCTCATGTTAGAAGCCTTTCTATTGAAAGTCGTCGAAGACATGTTAGAAGCTTCGGACATTTTCTTGAGCTTCAGAAAACACGCATCGCAGACTCTGTGCGGTTTACCAGGCATGGGGGCCAAAGCTGCTTTCAAAGCCTTTTTGGAACTACAAGCATGGCAATGAACCAAACCGCAGTGGTAACAGTTGTGCCTCTTTCTCGTGAACCCAAAGGCTTGCCTGCACCCAGTGCAGAGAGACTGATCTGCCCCAGAAACCCATTTGTGTACGCATATGCACGTCGTGTAGTTTGACCCACACACGATGTTTCTTACATGCCTGTCCTTGAGCGCTTCGACGAGGGTTGGGACGTTACGGTCATCTATATCTCCGTGTCCAAGCCTTCCATTTAGTCCCCTTCCCCAGGTGAAGAGTTCGCTTTTAGTAGTCAGCGCTGCAACGTGATGTTCACCACACGAGATTTGCTCTACGAATTCTCCTACCAATCTGTCCTGAACCAGACACGGCTGTTTCCCGTCGGAGCTTGGAGTTCCCAGCTGACCGTAAGAGTTGCTCCCCATGGTAAAAACATGGCCCGTGTTTGTAAGAGCAACGGTCATGTTATGACCGCACGCTATCTGATGCATGTTGTAGTCCACGAGTCCCGAGACACACGTAGGTACGAAATACGTTTCTTTACTACCATGGCCTAAACGGTTCTTATCCCCGTCTCCCCAAGTGAACAGCTTCCTCGATAAGGCATTCGAACCGCTGCCCAAGTGATTCGTTACTTCGATGATAGCAGCAGTGTGCCAAACTCCACAAGAAACGGTCACAGCTTTGAGCCCGTAGAGGGATTCGACCTCCCTGGGGCGAGGAGCGCTCGAGCGATCACCGTGTCCCAAAGCCCCAAAAGTTCCGTCCCCAAAAGTGAAGAGCTTCCCAGAAGACGTCGTTAGGGCCGAATGCCAAGTCCCACAAGCTACGGACAAAACTTGATGCCCTTCCAAAAAACCAGAAACTCTCTTGGGAATCCAATGGCTGACATCATCGCCATGTCCTAAAAGCCCCGCGCTGTGGGTCCCGTCTCCCCAGGTGTACAAATCGCCCGAAGTGGACAGAGCGCACGTGTGAAACTCGCCACACGCGACAGAATCCACGTTCGTCACGGCCAAGAACTCGACCAACTTAGGACGGCTGAAGTCATTCTCAACCCCATGTCCTAATCTTCCCCCCGATTCTTCGCCCCATGTGAAGACCTCGCCCTGCCTAGTCACCAGAGCCACGTGGCGGACCCCACAGGCCAATTGATGAACATCGAGAACCACGTTTGACTCGAGCGGCTGTGGAGTTAGGAGGTCGCTCTTGACAGGGATGGGATTGCCATTACCATCTTGGGCAACTCCATCGAGCCAAATCTCTCCCCAGAGATATACGTCGCCTAGAGACTCTATGTCGTCGTGCCCCGAGCCTTGGCTCGAGCAGCTCGGAGTGCTCGAGACGCTGATGCGAAAACCATCTACGCTGCTAGTTCTTACCTGCATGTTTGCTGTACCTTCATGCCCAACATGTGTGCTTGAGGATGTAGTAGAATGAGAATCTACGGAGAGTCTCGCGCGAGAAATGCTTGATAATGTTTCTACAGTTGCTCCAGAGTGTCGATGATTATCGTGAGAGTCAACACTACCGTGTAACTGAAGACATAACATGCATGTTAGTAGAAATGTAATAGCCAATTGTAGCAGGAAATCTCTGTCTTTACATCGTATACTTTCTTTCCAGGAAACTTACACCATAAACTTCACTTTTAGTACGTCGATTACGAGCGTGTCCAGTTGATGTTAAAGACTTGAGGCCACCAAGCCAGATCTCAGTTTCAGCTTGGTCTTTGCAAATCTGAGAAGAGAAGTGGAAACATTCGATTTTATCGAATATTACCGTGTGAATGAAAAGGCGAAAAAGATCGACCACTAACCAAATCAAGTGACCTTTCACCGTTGTTATATATCAGCGAAAATGACAAGTAGTCTTTCTCTGGGCGCAAATATCTTTTGAAAACAGGCTGATAAACACGGACGAGTAATAATATCAAGCATCCATTTACTTGGGTAAATATTGGACACATAGAAGAGATTGGGTATATATTGGACACATAGAAGAGACTTCGATTTCGACTAACCGTTCTTTGTCCAGGAATAACCCGCGTAACAGAAGATAGCTTCAAAGTTCTTTCTGCTTTACGTGAGTACCAGAGTAATGTTGTTTCATCCTGGCAACATGATCCAAACACATATATATATATGTATATATCCACAATAGCAAAATCTCAAATAAAATCATTAAAATTATTAGAATGAACTATTGCTCTCTTCATAAATTCCGAGATATCTATGTATATAATGCTTACCGGAGAAAGTCTGAATGTACAAAATTTAGGCTTCCCCTTTCTGCTGTACTTTACTAACTGTGTTCCTTTCTTCAAAGCGCGGAGCGTCTTCAAAGAGAGACAGTATCACGATCATATAAGCCGTGGATCAATCATCAAATATGTTTTGAATCACTCATTTACACAAAAAGAAAACATCGATAACTATTTTCCAAAATCATGATTCTGAACGATACTAAAGCAATGTGTGGGATCGAATTTCCTTCACTAGCTTATACCATTACTGAACATTACGTATTCGACAGGGGAAAAAAGAAAACAGAGAACACCCAACGATTTAATTTTAGATTAGTTTAATACCTGATCAAAATTACGGTCGGGGTTGTCATAACTAGCGGGATCTGCCATTCCATCTGAAACGAATCATAGTTACACACGAACCGGACCTACGTATCGATTTTCCAACCGTCCGTGTAGTCGTCATCGATAATGCGACCAGTGCACTGCTCTTATACGCCAAATCATCAAATCTACACAACCAAATCCTTTATTTCTTTGTACTTTCCGACCTCCTATTGCCCACAGCCTCTTCCAATCGCGCCTTCGAGATCTTGCAGATGCACAGCTCAATTCCGTCCAAAGTACGCCGTTAATCCGCAAATCAACCGAAAATCCCACGAACAATCACGATTCCGATGCAATTCATGTCGTATGTTGATCGGCCTGGAAAGTTTTCTATTCTACAGATATGGAGAGAGAGAGAGAGAGAGAAAGCTACAAAAGTTTCGGAGATAGTTTTGCAGCTGAAGAGAGATGTCGATGCGATTTTGGCGCGCACTGGTTTCTTTTAGATCGTCACTAAATCCACTTATTTTACTACTAATATATTGTTATTAATAATAACTTGATCATTATTATTACATTACAACAAAACAAGCAAGCTCTCCAAAGTAGACATAGATGATACTTTGCATAGCAGCATGGCATATTTATTCTTATTTAATTTATTTACTGTTCTTACTAGCTAGGCTACATATTATTACATCATAGTCTTAATCACGCCCATAGCATACTCAAACGGCGTAGGAATCCTAGTCGTCCTCCTTCTAGAACCTGCGAAAACCCTAGACTCTCTCCTAGAATACTTCAACCTCCTCGCATCTTCCCTAGATATCCCATAGGAGTTCATCACCACTTCTTCAGGCATCGCCCTGACGGCGGAGAGCCTTCCGGCGAGCTGATTCGTCACGGCGTTGTCGGTGGTCTTGAACGCTATCCACTCGAGACCCTCGTCGGCGGCCCTTTTCAGAACCACGTAGTTTTGCGGGACGATGATGAGCTGTCCTCGCCTGACCTCGCCGTTGAAGACGGACCTTCCCTGTGTCCGACGATCTGTATCCGGCCGTTCCCTTGGGTTATGTACACCATGGTGTGGGCGTTCGTCGTCCATTGCGGCGCCAAGATTCCGTTTCTGTAGAGCACTCCTTTCTCGGCGCTGAGGCGGAGGTGGCTCAGTATGGGGAGCTTATGGCCGTTGAGGGTGGTTAGTCTGCCGCCGTAGGGGTTGTACACGTCAGCCCTTGTTGCCTTGTCGATGTTTGTGTTCAGCTTCGCCGCACAGATGGTCTCCTCCAGCCCGTTACCGTCGCCGTCGCGCCTCATCCTCTCTTCTCTCTCATCTTCCTCCTCTCTGGGAAGAACGACGTTGAAGTTCTCTGCTCGGACGATTTGGCCGCGGTTGTCGTCCTGGCCCTTCACCTTCCTTATCGTTTCTCGGTCGACGCTGAAAGCCTCGGCGAGGATTTGGTCGTCGAAGCCGTTTAGCACGTTGTTTCGCTCGCTTTGCTCCTCCTCTCCTCTTTCCGATCCGCCGCGTGGCTTTCCGGCCAAGAAGAAGTTCTGAAAAAAAAAAGCGTATATATACTGTTTACATAATCTCAACGAATCTAATGGCTCATTTGTTTATTTAATAATTATTACCCTGAATTTCCAGTCGAGTTGGTTGTGTTCACTGCCAGTGTCAAGAATGGCGACGGTGATGAGATCCTCTTGCTGCTCGCCGTCGTTGTAGAACCAAAGAGTCATCCCCGCCGGCAATGCAAGGACGTCACCTTGTCTGAACCGGCGAACCTTCTGATGCCTGTCGGTGAACCTCGCCTTACGATCGTACCTCTGCTGAGTGTCCCTTTCGTACGTCTCGGCACAGCCCGGCACAACAGCACCGAGCAATCCTCGCCCTGCAAATATAAACACATGCATTTCATCGCATCATTTACTATTTTATCACTACGACGAGAGAGGTCAAAATTAACGGCACTGGTGACCTTGGACTACGTAGAGCAGCTGAGGCGCATTGTTGTAGTGGGGCAGGAGAAGCCCCTTTGACCTGATTACGTTCCTGACAGCGGCGATTCCTGCGCACTGAAACTGGTCGTTGTTGCGGTCCCAGAACTCGGTGAGCCCATGCTCGGACTCGAACCGTAGGTTCGGTTCTTGAGCCGTGATGGTCTCGACCTGGCACTGGGTTCGAGCCCTTAGCCTGTGCTTCTGAGATTGATGGAGCCCCTGCCAAAAGAACTGTTGTTCTTGGCCGAGCTGAGCTGAGGAAGCATCGAGCAAGGAGATGACGATGGTTGCTACGAAGAGGAGCATTTGGAGCTTGATTCGAGCCATTTGATGGTGTTTTTTTGTGAGTGTCTTGAAGAGGTGAATAGTAGGGTTTCTTTTTATAGGGGAAGTGTTGGGGGGTGGTTTGGTGTTGACACGTACGTGGTGGGATTTGGACATTTGGCTATGTGCATGGAGTTTCTGTTGGGTGTTTGCATGAAAATATTACTTACATGGATTCATGCATGGTGGTGTGGTGTCCCTTGCTTACACCTAATGCCCTTTTACGTGGCGATTCGTAGCTGCATTTATAACGTGGCGTGGCGTGGCGTGGCGTGGGTGCTAATTTCTTTTTTTCTTTTTTGGTGTTTTCCCCAATTTATTCAGTTGGGTGGATCTTGAAAATAAAGTCATGGGCTACTAGTCTTTATAATTTCATATGCAATGTCCTTTAATCTTAGCGCCCAACTTACCCTAGAGATTAACGCAATAATATCCTACGAGCTTCACATCTTCACTTACCTTTGCATTTTCTTGACGATTCTTGGATTTCTTTTGGTCGTTTGATGATGGTGGTGGTGTTCAATAATTATTGCATTGGACTCCGCCAATTAAATACAACTATTTGTTAAGTCCGTTACCGAAATATGATATTATAATTGACAAGCGACGATTGTCTATGGTATTTAATTTTATTTTATAGTTGCTCAATTTGGATTTGGGTACATAAGTCATATTCCACTAAATATCCGTTTCCAGATTATATTCAAAATACATGCTTTATTGCTCATGCATTTCTCTCCACCTTGTTCAACGTTCAATCATGGATTAAGATTGACTGGTTGTAGATACTGTACTTTAAGTCCACTTGAGGTTGTTCAAATTTCGTCGTCCCACCTATGATAATAAATATATACATTTGTTAATAATTAGCAGCAAATCAAATGTGGCGGCTGTAGTTAAGTGGAAAAATCCACATAATACAGAGCACTTAAAGCTCACTCTATTCGAGAGGAAGCAGCCCAAGTCAAAATATCCCATTATTATTCAACTTTGCATCATCATCAATCAACATCATTATTACAAATAGTCATCAAAGGCGCAATTAAGAAGATCAATTTAGACTTGAAACAATGGTGAATACACATGCAACTAGTGTAGCTTGTCCGAATTACAACGTGTGTGAGTGTGCTTATACATCCTTCACTACTACTTAGCCCTCATTTACAATTATCCGATTTATAAGTCAAGTCAAGCTAATCTTTTTTTTTTGGTTCCTTTTCTCCCAAGCCCTAATAGAACAAATCCAGAAATCCCCACATATCTTAAATATTGCATAACTTAAATATTGCATATAAACCCCTCAAAAATCTGGTAAATTCGGAATCTCTCCGCCTCTAACGAAGAGGCTGTACCAATAGCCCATGTCCTCATCAATATCATTCTCGGTGTTTTCCGTCAGTGGAAAATGAAATTGAATCTTATCGTCGATCACAACTTCATCGGATAATTCATCGGGCCAAAGGCTTTCAGCGGTCTTCGGAAAGTACTTCGATGAGGCGTAGTCGACCATTTCTTCGTTCTTGATAATGATTCTCTCGCACGACGTATCGGTCAACGAGGACGAAATTTCGCTTGAACTTGTCACTTGGGTAGAAGTACATTGGTCCGAATTTGACTTTTCCGAATATTTGGGACCGCTTTCGGAATTTTCGAAACTCATGGGGCTCTTGGAGTTGCCATGAGATTGATAATCTTTGAGCTTTTTCTTTATGCTCGTGTGCCAAACATTTTTTATCTCGTTGTCCGTTCTTCCCGGCAACTCAGCTGCAATTGCTGACCACCTGAATTTGCATTATTTAAATACCGATTAATTAAATGATTAATTGATGCAGTTTGAGCAGCTTTTCCAAGTGATTTAAATCGTAGTGGGGAGCCTTAAATCTCGTGATTACCCTTAACTATTCGAACACGGAATCCTAAGAAGATGTAAAACACTGCGTGCCTTTTTGTCCGTTCCATCAGTTAATGATTCTGTGCATTTTAAGGCATCTAATATATTGTACGTGTTAAATTAGAGACTCAAATTTAATATTACAAACTTGCACGTATATAGAGAAGGGATCAAAATCATTGTCTATATATTTTCTATTCAAGCCGTTACAAAAGAGATGTCAGACTCGTGATGTCAATGATGCAGAGGTATAGACTATTTAAAATTTGCAAGGAAAATGTCGTTTTGTGGATGATCTCACCCCACATGCAAACTATTGCAAGGGCAATCATGCATTACCTCTAATGTAAGTATTTGATTATAACATTCTTCAAGTTTATATATAATTTTCATAAACTGAACATGGAATTGGTTGCGAGTATCCTCATATAAGATTGCTATACTCTATGTATTCACGCCTTGGAAAAGGGAAAGTGAAATGGAATCATAAATGACTCCAGTGTTTTCTGTGCATGTGAAAAAGATCTAAAATTTTGGGCGTGAACCTTAAACTAAGGAATATAGGAGAAAAAAAAGATAGTTACATATAATAAATAATCTAATGAAATGAATATTGGTACCTATTTCCCAGCTTTTCGTGTAGTTTGATGATAGCTTCTTCTTCTTCCATGCTGAAGTTTCCTCTCTTAATATCGGGCCTCAGATAGTTCGTCCAACGAAGTCTGCAACTTTTCCCACATCTCAACAGCCCTTTATTTAGTTTAAAAAGAATAATTCATGAGCAACCACAAATTTTACATATAGTTACTTATATGGGCTGTATTTATAATTAATCATACAAAAAAAAAAAAAAGATGTTTGTAATCCAAGTATTTACCAGCTTGTTTAGGGAGAGCTCTCCAATTTCCATGGCCATGCTTGCTGATAAAAGACACAAGAATCTCATCTTCTTCGGAGCTCCATGGCCCTTTCTTCAGACCCATCTTCTCACAACATGGAGCTCTCACCATTTCTCTTTTACTTTGAGAAGAAAAAAAAAATAATTCAAAGAGCTAATTTTTCTCCTCTCGCTCGGCTATGATAAGAGTAGCGTTGTTATTGTGCGTGTCTGCCAAAGTTGAATATATTTATATAACTCATGAGGCAGCAAAGCATCTTTGTTCTAATATATTCTATTAAGCCTTTTGTGGCTATTTCGAAGAAGTTCACTCAATCTTTTTTTTTTTTTTTTTTGTAGTAAGAACCATTTATTTTATGTTTGATTAAATCTACTTGGAAATTTAATATAGTAAATGTCGTTAGTGTTTTGCATTAAGAATTCGTTTCATGCATAGATTCAATCATTTCATTTTTAGCTATAGTTACGGACTTGATTACATCGGCCACTTAAACTCTCTACTCAGTGAATTGAATAATGGGGCAATTTGATGTTAGGCCACATAATTTTCATTTAGGTTTCAGACTCATGTCAGAAGATTTATAATTTTAAGGATCCAACTTCTGAAGTACCACTTCATTGTTCTGCAGTACCACTTCATTGTTCTTCAGTACCACTCCATTGTTCTGCATTATCACTTTATTTCTCTGCAGTAACAATTAAGTAGTACTGCAGAACAATGAAGTGGTACTGAAGAAGTGGTATTACATAACAATGAAGTGGTACTGCAGAAAAATAAGTGATACTGCAGTCAAACGAAGTTGTACTGCAGAAATCAGGTCATTAAAACTGAAAAGTTTTCTCACACAGGGCCTGTATCCGAATTTAAAAGTGTAATGGGGCCTGAATCTTAAGAGCACTTAGAATTTTCTCACGGGTAGAATATTTAATCAATCTGTCAAAATAAAGACAAGATACCACGTGAGCCTCGCATTCAACTTTAGTCATCGCACGTGCCGTGATCTCTTGTGTGGGTCATGGGTGTGTGTCAAGAAAAACAATCTTCTACACAGGCAACTAAATGTCACATTGGCAATAAATAATACAATTGAACTGTATTCATCTCTCCTCTACTCTACATAAAACTGCGTTGAAAATGGACTATTGATTTGGACGAAAGCGCAAAGCATTCAATAGGTCTTCCTATTTTACTTTTTACACTTTTTTCCTTAGTGTATATTGAAAAATTAGGCGTGAAAAGTTGAAAAGAAACTAAAACAAATTATCAGTGAAGTGAACCACGAAAGACCTCTCCGAGTCGCCTGAACTACTACTTCTACTTCCCATGGGCACCATAATAAAATACTTTCACGTGAATTATATTAGAAGTTGTGTAAGAAATATTTAATTACATAAATCAAAATTATCATCATAAATAATGAGGTCAACTCTTTCCCTAATCATATAAATTAATCATATCCTTTCACACAGACAAAAATACTCCTAGCTAATTAAACAAGAAGAATGTTTATCGCTGGCAATAACGGCAATGACCGTCGTTCATTACAACCCAATTCACACATCGTACTTAACTAAAAGAATTTCTTTTTCTTGTTAAAATGCATCTGATTATCCAACGTAACAACAACTGTGTTCCTCCTCGAAACCCTCACCCAAAATTGTTCCCCCCAAAAACGACTGCTATAAAACCCGCCTTCTCCAATAAATTTAAAAACAAAAATGGCGACTATCAAACAACCCCTTCTTCTAATCGTCCTTTCCCTTTCCATCCTCGCCTTCGCCGCCCTCGCCGCCGAAGAACATCAAAGCATAAGCCATCGGGCGGCGGCGACGAAGACGAATGCGAAGACCTCTTCTTCTTCTCTCGAGGCTAAGAGGAACGAGGTTTTCGAGCGCTTCTTCGCCCGCCACGGCGACGGCATCACCACTTATTCCCTCGACGGAAAGAAATTCCACTTCGGTCGTCGTCCCAACAACAACAACAAGCGCATTCCCGCCTCCCCTCGCAAGACGCTCGCCGGATTTCGTAGTAATAAGAAGGAAGTCGACTTTCGTAAGATCGTCGCCGCCGCCCGTAGGAATCGGGCGGCGGACTATCAGAAGGTAATAGCCGCCCGCAAGAGGCGGGCAGCTGCCCTTGCCGGCGGTCGAAAAATCGACGCAGACCGTAGTAAGCAAGCGATCGCCTCACGCAAGCACTACTCAACGGTCAGCGATAATTATAAGCCAAAAGCGGGGAAAGTATGGATCGAAAAAATGCGCAATAAGCGTTTGGCACTTAGGCGTAACCGCTCCGCCGCTGCATTTAGGAAGGGGAGATCGTCGTCGGCCGGCGGATTTAAGTCTATTCCGTCGTTCAAAAATAATATTATTGCTCAGTCGCCTGAGATTCCCATGCCCATGCTTTCACCCGTGCCTTCGCCCATGGCTTCCGCGCATCCGTGAAGAAGGTGATGCGCGTGGGCGACGATGAATCTGATGAAGAGTGATTTACGCGTATGCATTTGAATAAAATAATAATCCCATCGTCGATGATCGATATATGTTGTTAATTTTAGAGTGTCTAAGGTGGGCTTGGTACGTACGTACGTGCCTACCCCTCAACGTTTGTGTGTGTTTTTTGTTTTCTTATTTGCCTTATGTTTCTTTTCTTTCAAGTGAAGTGCTCAAGTGCATGCATGGTGGTGTGACGACGATGAGGAAATGTTTGGTTGATTTTGTTTTCAATGTGATGGGAGATGTTATTATATTATCTTCCACCTTATCGTCTTCAATTAAATTTTTGATTTTATAAACTAAATATATCCTCACATATAATCAAATAACTGGGGCAAATTGCATTGACTGCGTTAAGCTGAATTTATTTAGCGTGCACACATTTAACTCTTCACGGTCGCATTAGGACAACCTTATAAGAAGGGAAGACTTGAAAGAACCACAGCACAAAGTCAGGCACAGTTGCTGCTCATCTTCCAAAAATCTCATCAGAAAAATGAGCCCTTCAATGTACGCTGCATATCTCCTCCTCCTCCTACCCTTCGCATGGTTCTCCAGCGGAATAAACCCACACGAAGAAAAGATCCAAAAACATAGCGCAGATTGCGTTGGAAATCATCGCAGATCGCTCTTAGCTGGTAAATCGCCCCATCCGCCCGAGAAAGGCGGCGGGCCAAAATCCCCTCCTTGGTGGAAGAAATGCCCTTGTTTGGGTTCATCCCCTGGCCCTAAGGGGAAAACGAGGCCCGAGTCGCCGGAGAAACCTTCCTCGGGCTCGCCAATGGGCCCTAATAAGCCAAAATCTCCTCCTTGGTGGAAGAAATGCCCTTGCTTGGGTTCGCCTAAGGCAAAGACGAGGCCAAAGTCGCCCGTACACCCTGCCCCAGGGTGGCCGGGCAGGTGGCCACCGTTGGGCCCCATCAGAAACTCAAGAAACTGATCGTATATTATGTCGTTTGTAATAAACCGAGGTTTAATAGCAAGTAAAGTGGAAAAACTTTTTATTACGCAACGGTAAAATCTGCTCAAGAAAAAACTAGTCTCTTCCACTAATCATAAACCACAAGTTTCTGATAGAGCTCAGATGATATAGCTGCTTCCATGGTAGCTTCAGGGTTCATAGAAATTACATCCTCGGGTTTGATCTCCCCGCCTTGCTCCAAGAACAGCGTCAGCAGATTCTTGGAAAACCCACTGACAAGAGCAACCCCGTTCTGAGTAGCAGTCACGGGCGTGGAGGACGAGTCCCTGAGATTCCAAAACACAATCTCGGGCACGTTTTCATACCCATTTTCCCTGTACTTCCTCTGTATCACCATGTAATCTGTCTCCCAAGGATGGGCAGAAGCTTCGTCGAACTCCATGTCGCTGAAGACGAAGAGCCTCTTTATCATCTGTTCCTCGCCCAGCTTCTCGCCGACTGCTACCTCGAGGATCCTATCGAAAACCTTCTGAAAATCAGTATTTCCTCCCCAGTCCATTCGCCTGACGAAATCAGCTTTAGACTTGAGATTCCCAGGCTCGATCAAGTGAAGCCGAGGCTCACTGCTGAAGGTGATGACGTGCCCCTTCCATGGCTCTTCGCTGAGCTCCGAAACGAGCAAGCCAAGTGCAACGGACACTTCCATTGGTGCGCCCGACATGCTGCCCGAGACATCGCAAACGGCCAGGCAATTGCGGAGTTTCCCCTCCTTTAGCATGTCGTCGACCATCCTTTTCCATTGGAGTTCTGAGACGAGGACTTCTTCCCTGCTGCCGTTTTGGTTTTGGCTGATTATTTCGTGGGGGAGCAGAGCGCCGGCGGCGATTTTAGCATCCCCTGCATTCACTTTCTCGAGATAATCCTTGAATCTCTTGTTGTCCCTATGCGTGAATATATTCGTGTAGTTCTTCATTGCAACTGAGGCGACACGTTCGTAGTCTACAGATCCCCACTGCCTTGCACTCATGTAGACCTCGGGCAGTCTAAGGGCTCGGTGAAGAGGGACGAGGACTTCAGTTCTCAGCCTATTTTTCACCCTACTGTAGTACTGATCGTCGTCGAGGCTCGCGTATTCCTCCGAAGAATCTCTCGGAAACATCATTTTAGATATGTTGTTGCAGAGCAGAGTCGCCTTATCGTAGGAAGAATCGACGGATGGGCACCACTTGGCAGCGAGGCTGAGCTTCTTCGTCTCGCCTGAAGCCAGCGCCTCAACGTCTGATCTCAACACCTCTGCGAACATGGCACTCACCTTATCGTGCAAGAATCTGTAATTTTCGTCGAGTTCGTACCTTTCTTCAGCCCTCTTCTTCATCTGCTGCGCCTTCTCCTTCCTCAACCTCCTAGCGTTCTCCATTTCCTCCTTCACCTTGACCATGTTAGCCTCGATCCTCTCCTCCCTCGGAACCGTAGCCCTCAGCAGCATCTTCTCATCGTAATCTTCCTTTCTGCGCCGCAGTCTTCTCTTCCTCATTTTTTCCATGAGAAAACGCATCTTCCTAATTTTACCTTTCCCTTTTCTGCACCTCCCCCACGCCTCTTTCCTCTCCTTTCTAACGTCGGGCCCTTCGATCAGCCTGTAAAGGATCTCTGGGAGATCCTTAAAGTAGCCGAACTCGGCTATGGCTTTAACGTTGCACGCGAGCGTCCTCGGATGGTTGTCGTGCAGCCAAAGCGCGCAAGCGTAGAACCCCTCTTTGTCCGATTTGCCTGTGCCCCTAACGCTTCTGAGGTTACAGATCAGCTTAAGGGTTGTAAGAGGATCGTGATCCCATGAAAGCTTCAGCCTTTCGCGTACGGATCTCGGCCAGGTATCTGGCACGACGTGGAAGAAGAAGTCTAAGCAAGGATTCCCTGACGACTTGTAGGTCGCCGACATGTTCTCCGTGTATCCCATCGTTGGGAACCGATAGGTAATGTCGTCGATGCCTTCTTCGGAGGTGTATCCTCCGTGTGAGGAGCAGCCTTCGTAGGAGGAGTCGCCTCCATAGCTGTCGACGGAGTTGTCGTCGTATATTGGCGGCGGCGCCATTTTTTTTTTCTGGATTTTGAGCGGTGGATGATGATGGTCTTTGGTGTTGAGCTAAGCCCTAGAGGAGTGACGATTTACATAAGATTGACAGTTTCTTGGAGGCGAAGGGATTTCCTTTCCTTGACAGATTCATCGTATTAATTTGAGAAATCAACGGCGAGAGTTAATTCGACGTAACGTGCGTAAGTTATGGAAAACCCACGTCGTCTGCAAACGATTGCTATGTATAACCGATGACTTGCCCAAATAGATATTGGGAGTGAAATTCTGCTCTTTTCTTACTTTTTTTTTTTTTTAAATATTTTTTACATACTATGCATGGAATTATAATTCCAAAAAACTAATCTTAAAATATAAAATCTATACTCTTATATTAACTAGTGCCTTTTAAAAACTGTCGCGATTTGGTATATCAATTAGCCAATCATAATTTTTGTCGATTAATAATTATTGAAAAAACACTTAAGTTAATAACCACCCACTATTTATTACTAGTATAATAATAAGTAGAGATTTGCTATAGTGTCCACCTACCGTGAGCAACCACCGTGAGCACCATAAACAAATTTCTCATTTTCTTGCATTTTCGATTCTCAATGCCGCCAACACCTCCGTAGACAATCTCATATCCAATGTTAACCTAAATCGCCCTCTCCAACACATTAATTTTTAAAAAAATCCATTATTTATTCTTCACATGTGGACGACATACCGATGTGATGATTTCTTAAAAATTAACGTGTTGGAGAGGGTGATTTAGTTTAACAATGGATATGAGATTGTCCACGGAGGTGTTGGCGGCGTAATTGAAAAAACGCAAGAAAATGAGAGATTTACTTATGGTGCTCACGGTAGGTGGGCACCATAGCAAATCTCATAATAAATATACATATTTTTAATACTTTAAAACTAATTTTAATTTAATGAATTGATTAAATAAATGAACACATTTTCTACATAAAAATAATTATAACACATATTCTTCTATCTATATATTATTGCACTTGCATTGAATGTGCCAATAGTACTAGTATATATTAGTGCTCAACGGCTTAAAATACTATTGTATCATAGCATCTCCAACCCATAAACTCAATCGCCAACTCAAACCCATTCTCAAACTTAAAATACAGTAATTCTTCTCCAAACGATAAACTAATTTTCAAACTCAACGGACCAATTTTGAAATATTACTTCAGACCAACTTTATAACTTTTTAATAATGCCCACGTATTTTATAAATTAAAAAGACAATAATATTTTAATAATATATTACATCTAAATACATACAAAAATATTTTTAGTAAATTTTATGATTTTACAAAACTTTCTAATTACTTTTTTTATTTCTTCTTATTTTTTATAAGGTTATTTCAATTATTAAATTAAATAACAAGGACTTTCAATGCAATTCCTAAATATGGAACCCATCTTATGCGCTCAATGCACCTATGCGTTTACTCGATAAGAGAGAAAGTACAAAACCCATTTAGGTTTAGTTTTTGAATTCGGTTGGAGAGATTTTATGATATTGTTTGAGTTTTGCAGTAGTTGGAGATGGTCTCAGGGTGTATAGCAATTATTCGATATTGGCATGTCAAAGTGATTATCATTTTATCCATTCTTTTTTTTTTGTTTCTATTTATTCGAATTATATCATACTTAAAAAATAATTATTAAATTGAGTTACCATGTTATCTATGAACCATTGTATGAATTACAAAATAACTCAAACTATGAATAAATATAAAATTGATAAATATATATTAGACTAGAACAAACACATAAAATACTTATGCTTTTAATAACTACAAACTCATTTTTTTCTCAGCCCATCTTTGAGGCCCACTTAATTCGGCCCATTCGAGGGCCCACGACTCACACAGTACCATCATTCCCAGCCAAGGCTCTATACTTATCCTTCCTCGTGAGATTCGTACACTCATACCCCAAACTCCTCCCAATCAGCTCCTGGACACGATTCGCCACCTCATGGCTCGACTTTCCCCGGCCGCCGCACGTCTCCTCCGCCGGCAATTTCTCCAAGAAGGTCACCTCGTACGCCGGAAGCGGATTCATGCAGAAGAAGAACGGATCGAGCCACTTGTGCCCACGCGCCGTCGTCCCATGGAACAAGCTCGTCCTAACCCTAATCGCCACCGGCACGATCTGATCCGTGAGCTCGGCGAACAGCGATGAGAACCTCAGCAAGTACGGCTCGCGGCAGGTGGTCCCTTCGGGGCACATCACGAGGTAATTTCCCTGACTCAGTATATCCTCTATCAGCCTCGCGTCGGTGGCTCTGTCGCGCGTGAGGCGCACGGTCCTTATGGGCGAGAGTGACTCGGTGAAGCTCGGGACGGAGTAGGATATGGTGGTGGTCATGCACCTTAGGCACGCCGAGACGTAGACGGCGTCTAATACGCATCGGTGGCTGCAAACGAAGGCCACTCCTCCTCTGTTTCTTCTAGAAGGTGGTGTCTTATTGTTGATTTGAGGGTACAAATGGCCTTTGATTTTGATGGGCGAGCCGAGGAATTGAAGGACGTAGTAGAGGACGGAAATGGGCGTCACTGCGCAGATGAATACTCTGGCGATGGAGAGGACGACGCCGATTGGGAACCATAGGACGATGATTGCGGCGATTAGCGGCGTGGGCCTTTGGACTAGGCGGCCGTCGTGGAAGATTACAGGCTTTGGTAGTGTTTCGGGCCTTACGGGCTTTATGTTGGGCCTTGCCGATGGGACTATGTATCTTTCCTGCGTTGTTTTATCATGCGTTGACTAAGTCAATGATTGATCTTTGATTTGAATTTCATGCATAAATATGTAGATCGGCGTTTCGGGCTCTTAATTAAATTCCATGCAATTCTACTAATAGTACGTACGTCAATGAACTGAAAACAACAGTGTCCACTAGAGTCTCACTCGTTAGAGATCAGATAAGATAAAGATTGGGTGATCACCACTCGTTATTTCGTTAGTTCAATCGGAGGATCATATTATTACAAGGATCGAATAATTCCGCAACAAAAAGTTCTAACCTTGCACATCCTCATGAAGGGCAAATCGGTCTTTCTATCCCCGATGCCGATATCGGGCTCATCCCCACCGTCGCCCAATGCCTTACTCAGCGCGATCGCCTTGTTCCTACCCACGAGCACGCCCGCGGGGCCCACTAGGCCCGTAGCCACGCCCTTGTAGGACGAAAGCTCAGTTCCCAAAACCAAGTCCACGCCCAAGTAGTTCTTGAGAAATGGCTCGACCATGATCCTAGGATTCGCCGTAGGAATCCATTTCTTCCCACACGAAGAGAGAACCCTCCAAGTCTCGGGATTCAAGTCCTCGGAGTAGTGCTTGGGCAGGACAGCGCTCGCCGCCGACTTTATAGATGACAATTTCGCCCCCGTGAAGGTGACGAAGATGAGAAGTTGAATGCCCAAAGATTCTGATATTATGTGGTACAAAAGGGCGGCGATGGGCGTGGAGAGTAGAAGTAGGGTTAGCCTTAGGATTCCTCCTAGGTCGAAAGCCATGAGGGCGTAATAGGGAAAAGCGCTTCTTTGTAAGAGCAACGACCCGTCTAGGTCGGAGACTGCCGTTTGGTTTTCGCGGTTCTTTTTGGTGGAGTCGCATTGATCTATGTATGGGATTTTGTTATTTGATTGCTTTGTGTAGATGGCCATTCTTTTTTTTTTTTTTCTGAATGCGCTTGTGATGGGAAAGGGGATGTGTTTTTTCGAGTATTTAAATTGGTTATAACGCGGTTAGGGTTGGGATTAGTACATAGAATGTGGTTATTGCTAAAAGGACGGGTGGATATTGGTTTGCCATGAAATTTTGATTATGGGAAAGAAAATTGCGGCATGTTCTATACGTAAATATGTACAATTGAAATGGTGAAACTTGATCATGAAGCCCTTTAATGATTGCTTTCAAGACGATGCCTAGCTTAATAAATTAAAGTGGGCTACTTTAGTGTTCCTAATGGCCTAAGCCTAATAACTAGTAGATATGTACCATGCAATTGAAGATGCCCTTGTGTTCATCTCATCCTAGAACGGCTTACACGATTACTAATTTGTTCTGAGTATTTAGATCCGTTGATATGTCAAGAACACACACACACATATATATATATATATATATATATATATATATATACACACACATATATTGCATCGGGGTAATGTACACATTATTATAAATATTTTTGGTAAAATAGGAAAACTAACCAAATTTTAATAGATGTTTTTTGAGGTTGATCGAAGTGGGAATCAAAATGCGAATACAAGTGGATTGTTGAAAGGGAATCGTTTGTTGAGCAGTCGTAAAAGGGACGCATTAACTTCGCTAGAATGAAATTCGACATGATATTTTAATTGTGCAGTCTTTGGAAGGAATTTTGTGGAATATATACGAAGAAAAAAGGCAATGGAGAGAATTCTCTTACTCTTATCTGTCAGAGGACGCGTCCTTTTTCGTACTAATTATCTTAGTGAACGTAACTACGGTTTAATTCGAAATACTAAAGCAATAATAATAATATAGTTAAGGTTTATATATATTATATAGAGCAACCAGTAGAATTATGTAAACATTCGGGATGATATTTTTATAAGTCTTCCCTTTGTTAACACTTAGGTACATAATTGATAGTCGTGGATAGTAAAAAGTACAAAATAATATATTCTTTTTTTATTGCATGGTCAAAAGAGTAAAGTGTCGGTGATGTCATAACTATTGTAGCATGTGTAGTATTATTATAAAGTTGCGAATAATTTACTATTCATTATAGACGCACATTATATAATAACAATATAATTTAGCCTCGCACGAGAACTGTCAGGGTCAAATATTCGAGTAAGTCAACATAATAAAATAAGAAAGGTGAATCCAAAGAAAAATACTCATTTATATAAAAAATTTGCATGTCAGTACATCAACATAAATTTTTTATATAAGTATCCGTTAGATTGTGTACCATTTTCCCAGTCTTGATGTACCTTTTTATATGTGTATTATGTACCACGTGATGCGTTGGCGTTTATATGGTACTCACACATGGTACATATATCCGTTCTCTATGGTAAAATGTGTTATATGATGTACAATTTTTCACTGTATTATGTATCACAATAAGTTTCTCTATGGTACATAAATATGTTCTATTACGTACCTGCGGCGGAACAGATAGGTACTAATGTATAAAAAATTTATTCTAATAGATACCTACATATAAAAAAAATTCGGATATGGTACTGACTTGCGAATTTTTGTATATAAATGAGTATTTTTCTGTAGATATAAAGAAAAAAGATAATATGTCGGAACCTCATGTGTGATATGCATCTGATGCTACACGGAATATTAAAAAGATTGATTTAATCCTTTTAAGCAAAATTATTATATAGATAAAGCGTTGCCACTAAAAGATAAAATCGAATATTTAATTGTAAATGATACAGTAAAACAAATGCATTGCAACGTTTTGATTGGGCGACAAGGCATTAGATTTCTTAAGACAATTTAAATTCCACTTTATACACTGTTTTGACTCAAAGAAAGAAAACAGTTCTCAGGTGCCACTTTGAATATTACGTTCGATTTGGTCGGAGAATTCAACTGTCAAAACACAATCTTGAAGAGAAAATTATCAGATTTCATGTTATCCCAAACAGTTCATCATTGTAATAATAATTAAACTATTGCAACCCCACATCACCTGACATTATTTATATACACATATGCATGGCGCATCCCCATCGTATCGTAACTCTTTAAAGAGAAAAAAAAAACCTAAACTGTATTTCCAAAATGGAAGGTATTTCGAATTCAAGAGGAAAGGGCAAAGATGATACTAAAAAGGAAGATATTCGATACCGTGGAGTTCGACGAAGGCCATGGGGCAAATTTGCAGCAGAAATACGCGACCCGACCCGTCAAAGTGCCCGATTGTGGCTCGGGACGTTCGACACCGCCGAAGAAGCGGCTAGGGCTTACGACAAAGCCGCGTTTAAATTGAGGGGCCATCTCGCAAGTTTGAATTTTCCGACCGAGTATTATTCTCAACTCGCAATTCCTCCGCCGTACAACTACAACAACATGTATTCTTCGGGAGCCTCTTCCTCTTCGGTTTCTGGGCAAGAAAAGATCGAGTTCGAGTGTTTCGAGGATAGTTTGTTGGAGGAGCTTCTTGATTCAAGTGAATTGAAGAAGTTGAAGAATAATAATAAGTGAGAACTAGATAATAAAATCATATTACATGGGATGGAAAAAATATTTGAAACCCTAGATATGTATGTCACTTACGCGAGGTTTATTGTATGAATGGATGGATTATCATATACACCTTGAAGATGCCATGTATATTACATTCCAATTATTAGACAAAACCCTAAATATTTGTCACTTCGAATTTCTTGATGTATTTCTATTTTTCCTTGCTTTGATCATCTTCATGGCCACTCTCACCACGAAGATCTTCTAACAACTTACAAGCATTCGAACTCAAGCACTTCTCTTGCGTAACTCGAACTAGTGTTTAAAAGCGAAATGCGACGAGCTACTTGGCAAACCGTACTCTTCGGGGAAATTAAGGATGGCCAAATTGGCCCTCATTGCATAGGCGGCCTTGTCATAAGCTTTTAGTAGCTTCCTCGGCGGATTTGAAAGTTCCCAACCAAACCCTAATTCCGCGCTTTGATGGGTTGCGAATTTCCGAGGCGTACTTACCCCATGGACTCTTTCGAACCCCTCGATATTGTATTTCTCTGACGCATATTTTGAATATTTGTCTTTTTTCGTGGTATAATATATATATATATATATATATATATATATAATTTGAGGTTGAGACGGGTCAAATTGGCTTGTGTAAGAATGAGTTGAACTGGTTGTTTGTGGAATATGATGGTGTGGGTTGTAGAAAGTTTCCATTTTGACTGAAGAAAAATGTTGAAAATATATGTATGTATGTATATATATATGTGTATATATATATATATTGGTTCAACTCAATGTGGTGGCTTTTAACAAAATGAATCTTGTGGGGTGATTTTGTTCTTTTTACTTTGCTAGATGAAAAGAATTGATGTGAAGCATCTAAACATCTCACGTAGATGGGAACGTGAGGAGGAATTATATGACGTAACATTAATGTCATTTCGAGATCGATCGTAAATTATTATATAAAGTAGTTTGACCTTCATTTATTATGTTAGGCCGATTTATCCAACCTTGTACTGATTCAATGGATTAGTATTACCTGATACGATGAATTACGGAAGCAATAAATTAGTAATACCACGAGACGGATTGTAGAGTTGGAACGGAGAGAGCGCGCGCGAGTTCTTCAGAAAAGTCGTCAACTCTATTATGAATCAGCAACCCTAAACACATTAGTGTTTAGGGTATTTATACATAAGCCCTAATGGGCTAATGGGCCCAAGTTAACTAATATACCCACAAGTTAGGTATATTTACAATTCAGTCCTAGGGCAGAATAAAACTACAAGATTAAGATAACCTGATTTAATTGAACACAATAAAATATTCCTAACAATCTCCCCCTTTGTGTTCAATTTGCAATTCAGCGCTGGTTATCTTCGTCTTGTGATCGTACTGAGTCCTCAAAGAACACGTATCAGAGTTGTGTACGCGAAAGCATTTGCATGCATGTTCTTCTTCATTCACCTCCTCCTTTATCTTGTCTTGTGACCTCTTCTTTAGGAGATCCAAGCTCACCGTGTTCTGATCTTCTCTTCTTGTGTTCCAGCTCTCCCTTCGATAATCGCGACTCCCCCTACATTTGTTCAACCTTGTGTTGGGATTGGGAGTTTTGATCTTGAAGTCCATGCTGAAGTTGTTGGCCGTATCTTGTCATTTGAGTACGATCTCTCCGTTCGATTGTAGCTCAACTCCCCCTACGTTCGTTCAACCTTGTGTTGTGATTGGGGAGTTTCTTTTAAAATCAGAGAGTCGTACATGAGGCGACAACTTCAATCGTTGGACTCTGTGGTCTTCGCTTGATCTTGGCGACGCTTGAGATTTGGCATTTTCTGATCTATATTGCACCTTCGTCGTGGTGTTGCTCCCATTTTGCTTTAGTACTCCTCCCCCTCATGAAGATTGAGCTAGGGAGATCGCCATGCGATAGGTCAAAACGGGGCATCGTCTTTGGCAAAAAGATCGCGTCGTCGGGACAAGAAGAAGGTGTACGTAGTGTGTATTTTCCGAAAATGTCTCGGCTCCTTCGGATTTTTTTCATCAATTACATGAGAGCCTATCTTCACAGTGGTACGCGCGGCGGAAATGGTGGGTGCTCAGGTTGGGTAATAACCTGACGGAGCCACAAAGGCAGTTCGTCGACACGACTCAGAGTTAACTGAGACGTGGCCTGTGAGGACAGGGCTTTATAAATCGGGGCCACATAGGCGTCCCGTTAACATCAATCTAGGAGCATAGCTCATAGACGATGGCCTGAAACCGTTGTTGTTTTGACGTTGCAACGGTAGGACTTCCTTCCGATCATCGAAGCATGTCGTAGTAGGACATGTCTACGAAAGTTCTGATCTGGTCACAAAGTCCAGATAAGAAAAAAGTGTATGTGTCCTATAAAGATATAAAAATATTTGGATGGTGAGGACACACTAGACTCGATGTGTTCAATAAAATTCAGTGGTGTGGGGCTGACTACCACTTAGTTCAATATCTCCTGCTTCCAAGTGAAGCAGTGATAGATTACGCGGCTCCCCGTAATTTAGTGAAACATCGGTCTGTTGGGAGATCGATGAGTGGGTAAGGCTTGGTTGTGCATGCGCCTTTGGACCAGATGAGACGACTTCTACCCGGGAGCTAATAAAGTTAACACCTGTACCTATGGGGGTTGGTCCGAGTAATTTGTGACTAAGGGGTTTTGTATCTTCTGCTCTTCGATCTTGTAAAGAATTTCCAAATAAGGGTAGCTTTATGAGTTTGAAATCGTCACTAACAATCGGCTATGTTCCGGGGTTAGGTTCAGTTTGGTCTGACTGAACCATGGGAACTTTAAATCCATACATCCGGTACGAAGTGATGTGTGCTGCTTGATTTTGGTCAGCGGTTCGGAGCAGGTCTGTTGGGGTTATTGCCGAGCTAGCACCAGAAACCACCATCGCCTTTTGAAGAGGGTTGTAGGCTTGAGATTCGTCCTTGAAATTTATCTTTGGAAGATAGGGGAGTTCTTTTGAAGCAAGATTATGAGAGTATTAGACATTTCTTTTTCTTTTTCTTTTTTTTTTGAGGCCTTTCTTTTTCTTTTCGTTCTTTTTTTTTTGGTTTTTTTTTTCATATATATATATGTGTGTATTATCTTATTAATAATGTAATAGTAACTATATATTATATTATTTATATATTATATATAGATAAAGATATAGACATATATATTTTAAATCCTCCTGCTCAAAGCATGCTTCTTAAAACCGAGTTATCCCCCTCAAAAGATGCATATTCGGATTAAAATTATCGTTCGAGAATCTCTTTCCCTAAGTTCACACATTAAGTTCGCTCCCCCTAAAAATTTAGTTATTTCTCCCCTGAAGACAAATATAAGAGTTGCTTCTCTTTAAAAAAGAGTAGCTCCCCCTCAATGCATGCATATTAAACATGTAAATTCTCTCCCAATTAAATAAGTGTGAACGTATTAATTTATTTTCAATGCAGATGCAAACTAAAGAGTTATTGTTCTTTAAGAATGCATTAGAATGTACGTTTTTTGTCGCTCTAAAGTTAGAATAGGTATTTTGCGCTTCAGCTCATATGCATACAGAAAATTTAAGCTCGAAAATTCTTTAAGATGCACGCATAATAAAGATGTACCTATAAACATGGCATTAATGCATTTTAGCTCATGTATGCATGTGAAAGTTTGGAATTTGAAGTCTTTCTAAAACATGCATAACTATAATGTACCCTTTAGTTTCAAAGTAGGTATATAGTCTTTTCATTTCGATATGCATGCCAAAAGTTTAACTATGGAATGCATATATAGAATTTACCTACGTTTGGTTGCTCGCATCGCTAACCAGCCGTGTATGTGGAGCAACCCAAGATACCATACGCGCTGGGATGTTTAGCTGCTCTCATCGCATACCAGTCATGAGTGTAGAGCAGCTCTCTTAGTACCTACTCATGCTGGGATATCTGCAAAGCATTACCGGGACTTTGGTACCCATTTTTGGATGGGTCCTCCCTTATTAGCAGAAAACGGGTTAAGCATATAAGGTTCAGATATTGATCCTAAGTCAACTTTTAAAGTCCTATTCAATTTGATTTGTGACTTAGGAATCCATAGCTTCAATCCTTGTTTTGAGTGTTGTGGGGATGTGGAGTGATGTTTTTGCTTAGGCACCCAAATTTGTTTAACATTAAGATTATATCCTGTTGAGTTTTTATTCATCAATCGATTGAATACGGTAGTGTTCGAGACGTGGCTTGCATGAGATGATGGCTGTCGAGTAGAGGAGTTATGCAACTTATAAATATTAGATTTATTTAGACGGGAAACTTCATAATACTTAGTTGTCTTCGAAGAAATAAAATTATGTTCATCAGAAGCATAGTTTCTAGAGTAGAAGGCCTTGGTGGGAGAGGGTTTAGATTTTGATTTCCTGACCATGTCCATCGTCTTCATCTTCTTGGTTAGTTTCTTGCCTGTAGCTAAATTGGACACATCATTAAGAGTTAATTCATAAGTCGAAGATGAACCAACTTCAGATGAATGATCGTTGAGATTTCTTAGGAGGGAAATTTCATTCAGAAGTTTTTCTTTTTCGAACTTGAATATTTCATATTGATTCTGGTGTTCCTTTGCTTGTAATTTATTGATGTCCTGGAGGCGTGAAATTTCGGCTAGAAAGTCCGTCTTGCCTTTACAGAAGAACCTTGTGTCGTTCTTGATTGGGGTTGCGCTTGCAAAACGAAAACGAGAATTCAAGTCAAGTGCATCATCGTAGGAATAGTAATGATTTGAAGGAGACGCGTATTTTTCAAATAATAAATCTTCTCTTTTGGCTATCTCCTTCCCTTTTATTTTCTTGTGGAGTGATGCTTCTATCTTAGGCTTAGCTAGATGCAGTTGTGGAGAGAGATCTATGGAGTTATTGACTTGTTTTTCGAGTGAAGATATAATTGTCAGAAGTACGTCTTTTTCCACTTGAGCGGCAATCTCAGTCTCAGAAGATGAGTCAGTTGGGAGAGTAGCTGCAGTGGTATGGGCTTCATCTTCAGAGTCAGCTTCGGCGTTTGCCATGAGAGCCAGGTTTTCGTCTTCACTTTCAGAGGTATCCTTGAGCCATGATTCCTGTTCTGCCATGAATACGGCACCCGACTTTTTTTGTTTTTCTGCTTGAAAACCTACTCTATCTGATTCTAAAGTTGCGTTCAATTTGGAAATTTTATTAGCAACCTCTGGAATTTCCCAACAAGAAGTAGATTTGTTAGAAGATAAAATATTTTCCCCGTTTGACGCTAGGTTCTGAGAAGAATTTTGATCCGGTTGCCCTCTTTTTGTTAAAATGTCCTCTAAACTCCTAATTTTTGAGTATAACTCGTTCCGCTCGCTATATATGAAGTTATATTGACAAGTCTTAGTGAGTATCTCGTCTTCGCTCTTTTTCAAACTAGTAGTTGACTCACTAATTTTCACTTTCAGTCTTTCTATTTCTTTGTCACGATCATCGACTCTCATTTGCATTGCTTCAAGCTTGCAATGGAGATGCGCTTTTTCACTTAAGCTGGCAAGGAGACATTTATGATTATTCTCTAAGCGAGCTTTTAATTCCTCAATTTCTTTAGCTTGTTTGTTCACATTCTGCTCCCACTGATACGGCATATATGACATATTGAAAATGGATATTGAAAGTTCAGTTCTAGAATTATTTTGGTTGGATATGGATCTTAATCGTGTTGATCAGCTAAATCTTAGATAAAAAAAATCAAACAATGTTAGAAAGATATATGAACGATAAAATAATCACAGAATTTAATTTTTATTTAATTAATTATTAATAGTAATATATATATATATATTTAATATATATAACATATGTATATATAACCTAACATATATATATATATAATGAGTAAAGGAATTAGTGAAGCCCCGAGAAGAAGAAAAAAAAAATCCAACTAACACACGGATTTCGATAATTGAAATGAATAGTATAAGATTTCGAAGAATACGTCAAGGATTTCGACAATTGTTGGTCTGACTTGTTCTGATGTGAATAGTAAGATTTCGAAGAATTGAAATGAATAATAAGATTTCGAAGAGTAGGATAATGATTTCGACAATTGAAAGAATTAATAGGATATCTCGAAATCGTGCAATTTACTTAACGAAAGCCTTAGACGGAATTAGCAGAATTGAAAGTAGATTTTGCTGAGAGGCTTCGAGAACTGTGAGGTTTCGAGAACTGTCACGAAAGGAATTGTGAGGCTTCGAGAACTGTGAAAAAATAAAATTGAGAATTGTTTTCGTGAGAAATGTCGAGAATCACAATAATTGAAATTAACGAAAATCAGATTCTAAGCAAGATGTCGAGAAGCATGGAATTGAAATCAATGATAGATCTCGATATATATGTAAGAGTAGATTTCGATAGAGATGTCGAGACCTTTAAAAATGTCGATAGAGATGTCGATATAAAGATGTCGATAGAGAAGTCGATAGAGATGTCGATATAAAGATGTCGAGATGGATATTTCCAAATGTCCAGATTCTTATAAAATGTCGAAAAAAAAATTCGAGAAAAGAAAAAAAAGTCGAGATGCTTAGAAATGTCGAGATGCTTAAAAAAGCAAATGTCGAGCGATCCAAAATTGAAGATCTCGAGATATCTATTCTTCGTAGCAGATGTCGGGCGATAAAAATGGAAGACCTCGAGATTTATCTCTTCTTCAAAAATATTTCCTGTTCGTCGTGAAAATTGAATCTTCGGCTAGAAAAGGAAAACTGGCAATTTCGATCAAGAATTACGGGAATGCAGATATACACCTATGCGTTCTTCTGAAGCCGAGAAAAATATGGGAATTTGGACGAGAAGGAATCGATAATCTTTGAATAAAAAGCGAAAATTTTGAAAATCAAGCCGAGATAAATCTGATGAATTTGATCCACGATTTCGGCTCTGATACCACTTGTTAGGCCGATTTATCCAACCTTGTACTGATTCAATGGATTAGTATTACCTGATACGATGAATTACGGAAGCAATAAATTAGTAATACCACGAGACGGATTGTAGAGTTGGAACGGAGAGAGCGCGCGCGAGTTCTTCAGAAAAGTCGTCAACTCTATTATGAATCAGCAACCCTAAACACTAATGTGTTTAGGGTATTTATACATAAGCCCTAATGGGCTAATGTGCCCAAGTTAACTAATATACCCACAAGTTAGGTATATTTACAATTGAGTCCTAGGGCAGAATAAAACTACAAGATTAAGATAACCTGATTTAATTGAACACAATAAAATATTCCTAACATATTACTTCGTGGCTTCAGTTGATTTTATATGGATTAAGGCCATTTTGTTTCATGATGATTCGCTGTTCAAAAAACAACACGCAAAGCAAGAAAAACACCATCAAGGAAAGGTCAACTTATTTCACAACAGCCAATTTATGTTACATGCAGTAGTACAGATAACGTGTGTTCAGACATAACTTATTTTTGTACATTATACATAGCCAATCTCAGGCCAGCGAGCATACTTATTTCACATTGTTGAATTTTGTGTGCGGAAAATAGTTTTTGTATTTCTTTGTTGTTATTTTGATTGTACAATAGATATAGATAAAAATATGAACGTTAGCAAAAATAGCCTTTGGGGAGATGTCGTCCCCTTTTTCCTGTAACGGTGTATTCTTCAACACTCCCCTCAAGCTGTACTTTGAAATGTTTTGAAAAGTGCAACTTGGAGAGATTATCTGTCTCATCTCGTCATAGCCGAGGCTTCTGCATCTGCCCTTATTTTTGTCGTCGTGTTTTGTTTTTTTTTTCTTTTTATACAGTGGTCATGGCCTTCTACGAGGGTTAACCATCTGTATTCTGGGTGGCTCCTCCAAAGAGTGCATTTGGGTGGCTCCTCCGTAAAGGGCACTTGGGTGGAGTGGCTCCTCCGTACAGGGCGCTTGGGTGGCTCGTAAAGAGTGCGCTTGGATGGCTGCTCCGCGCTTGGTGGCTCCGATGTCTCGGGCACTTGACAATAACTGTTTTTAGGGTTTCTCCCCCCTTTTAATGTACAGAAATAAATATAGTTTAGAGAAATGTCGATTGATCACTTCCCTTTCTTGTATTTCTTTTAGCCCATTTATGAGATCCAGGGGCTGTTGGGCCGTCTTATTTGCCTCGCTAACTTATTCAGCTGCTCTCGGCCTAAAAAGCATTATTCATCTTCTGGCCCATTTTTAGCCCACTTCAAACCCTTGGTTTTTCACTGCCGCAAAGCGAAGCGAACCTTTTCTCTCTCCATAGACTTCTAACTCTTCTCTGTCCATCGCTTCTCCCTCTGATCTTTTCTCGTCCGTCACCCTCTTACCCACTTCCTCGGCGCTTTTGGCGCGACGGGTCGCTCCGCCTTTTTTGAGTCGCCCTTCAGCTTCTAACCAGCCACAGCTGTCTGTCTGCAGTTGATTGGTTGACACTAGTCGCCTACTTCTCTGGTGGTGGAGCCGCTTCTGTGTTTTTCCTTTTTTTTTTTTTATTTTCTCTTTTTCTCGATTTGATCTGGGCTTCGGCAGAGGAGGTTGTCGATCTCCGATCTAGCTCCGCTGTGGAGTTACAAGATCTGGCTTTGGTCGCCGGGACTGTGTTGTCTTCTTTGCTTGATCCTCCTTTGTGGTCGCTCGTCACACGTCTCGACCTCATGTGCAGTTTTTTTTTTTCTTCTTCGATTTTGGTGCAGGTTCGTCGACATGCTCTGATACCACGTTGGAATTTTGTTTGCGGAAAATATGTTTAGTATTTCTTCTTGTTATTTTGATCGTACAATAGATAGAAATTTATAGATAAAAATATGAACGGTAGGAAAAATAGCCGTTGGGGACATGTCCCCTTTTTCCTGTATTCTTCAACACACACCATATATGTAATATCTTACACCAACATAAAACTACAGCATCGGCCTTCTTCAGAGCTTGTAATCATCAACGCCATTAAATTTCTCCAGCGAAGTATTGAGAAACTTATTCACGTAATCTCCGAGCTTCACATCTCTATACACAGCAGGGTTTTCTTCTGATATCAGCTCCTTAATGGGTCCATAAACAGTAGACATGTCATTATTCGCCCCCGAAATAAAATAAGCAACCGTAATCCTAGGCCCGATATCGTTCGCCAAGACTCTATGCACCACGCTCTTGAATTTCCCATTCGAAACCAACTATCGAATGAATACATCCCACAATCAGTAAACTGCAGAGAATATATAAAATGATAGGCTAAGGCAACTCAAAGAAGAGTATATATATGTTTTACCTGGAGAAGATCGCCTACGTTTACGACTAGAGCGTTGGGATTAGGCTCGATGTCGACCCATTGGCCTTGACGAAGAATCTGTAGGCCCTTTATGTGATTTTGCAAGAGAATGGTCAGAAAACCAGCGTCACTGTGCTTAGTGGTTCCAATGGCTAGCTCGGGCTCGGGGCAGGCGGGATAATAGTGACAGTGGAGACGATGGCCCTTCGCAATTTCCATGTTTATCAGTCGATGTGAATCTAATCCAAGCGCCTCGGCGAGCAGTCGAAGCAGATTGTTTCCAAGAATCTTGACGTGTTGAGAGTACTCTACGGTGATATCCCTATGAAACAGTATATGAAGCTGACGTTTTAGTTGCGAAGTATACCAAGTGTTTTATTCCAAAAAACAAAAAAAAAAAATGAACGAAGCAAAACCTGCAAGATTCAGGCAAGTCTTGGGGAAGAAAATGTTCTTCAGAAGTTGAAAAGCTCAGAGTATCCCTCCAATTAGCAGTCTTGGAAGTGAATAGGTCGTAATTGCTGAGAAATCTAACCTTCAGCGAAAGCGAATTATCCCTTGTGTAGTACTTCTTCTTCTCCTCAAGATCCATTTCGTTGAACCTCTTAACGCCGTCGATCATACCTTCAAGAACAGCCGAAGGAATCCCATGGTTGACTATCTGGAAAAAACCCCAGGTTTCAGACGCGGACCCCACCTCGCCGACGACCCGCCGCCGCGATTTGGGGTTTTCTACATCGGCGAGATCGATGACGGGGACATTGATATGGGACTTCTCCTTATTATTACACGCCAGCCCACGTTCTTGATCGAGCTCCTCGGATGGCCTTACGAAGATCTTGGGGACTTTGAGTAAGCCCGAGTCAAGCAACCCTTTGACTCCAGCCTTTGTGTCGTCGAAAGCTTTCGCCATTTCGATCCTTTCTTCCTCTGTCAAAGCTTGGATCCCACCTTCCATTACTGTAATAATAGTATTTTAGCAAGACCTTTCTGCGTTCTTGGAAGCGAAGAGCTCTTGGTTTTCTTGGCGAGCACTTCATATAGCGCTACGGCTTAGTTGGAAGCCTTATTGAGCGTATTTTTTTTATTGCCCAGTGCTTCAAAATACGCACGAGGTAAAATGATACAGTGTAATAAAAAATTGGCTGTTAGAGTCAACTATGGCTTGCCGTTGCTGATGTATGGTATGATGATAAGGTAAACTATTAAGATTAGTTTGTGGTTTATGTCATGCATGACCAATAATAATACCATAGTAAGGAAAAAATGGGGCTTGAATATCCAATATGTTTCGTGCAGAATAAGTGAGAAATAACTTCATCAAAACATATCATAACAAGTGAAAGAACATAATTCCATGCTATTACAGTTTGAACTCATCAAAGCCAGACTTATCAAGCGGCTTAGACAAAAATTCCCCAGATACTCCCTTATGGTAAAGTCCCTGTAAACTCTCGGCCTCTCATTCGACACCACTAACTCTTCGATAGGCCCGTAAACCCTCCCCGACATGACAGAGCCCGTAAAGAACGCTGCCAAAGAAATCCTCGGGCCAACTCTATTCGCTACGACCCGATGATCAGCACTTATAAACTCATCGTTCGAGACCATCTATAACACAAAAAGTTCAATCAAATCGAAGGACATTGGCAACATTCTTGATCTTACATAATATACCTGCAGTATGTTTCCTATATTGACGACTAAGCTGCCCTCGATAGGCTGCACGTCGATGTATCGATCGCCATGGAGGACTTGTAAGCCGCCGATTTGGTCCTGTAATAAGATGGTTAGGAAAGAAGGATCTGTGTGCTTGCTTGTGCCCATGGTTAGGTCTGGCTCGGGGCATGGTGGGTAGTAATGGCCCACAAACGTTCGACCTTTGGTGCAGTCTATGTCTACTAAGTGGTTAGGCTTGAGCCCAAGGGCTTCAGACAAGAGGCTGAGTAAGGTTTCGGCGAGGATGGTGACCTTTTCGATGTACTTGATCATCGCATCCCTGATAAAGATTCGATTTTTTATCATCCTCAGAACTTCAAGAATCGATTGATCATCCGTTTAATCACTAAAGAAGCATAAATTGAAGAAATGGGAGACACTTCTTTCAGTAAGATAAGTGGGTTGACCTGCAAATTTGCGGCAGTTCATCGGGCCCAAGCTCATCGGAGGCCTGAAGGGAAATGGTCAGAGTGTCCCTCCAATTAGCAGCGGTCGATCGATACAAGTCAACGTTGCTGGCGTACTTCACCTTCTTCATGACTTCGCGGGAGTAGAACTTGTGCTTTTCTTGGAGGTCCATTTCGTGGAACCCTTTGATTCCGCCGAGGACGTCGTCCATGAGATCTGTCGAAATCCCATGATTCACCACTATGAAGAAGCCCAGTTCTTTGGACGCTTGTCTGACCTGAGTGACGACGCCGCCGCGCCGCTCCGGCGAGTCTATCCCCGACAGGCTTATTACGGGGACTTGAAGGTCGGAGGAGATGGGATGCTTCGACTCTTCTTGGAGCTCGTGGGGTGGCCTGACGAAGATCTTGGGAAGCTTTGAGATGCCTGAGTCGGCCAAGCCTTTAACGCCGGCTTTGGTCTCTTCGAAGGCCTTTAGGAGCTCAATTCGATCTGATGATGATGACGATGAATTCGATGGTTGTGGTAATGTTTCTTTGAGGCTAGACAAGTCGTCCATGTCTTCTCTTGAATTTGCAACAGATTTTTTTGGACAGAAACTTCAAAGGTGCGCCTTCTGATTAGATGACCTTATCCCGTTTTTGTTTCCATTGATACCAACGATATTAAATACTAGTTAAATCTTGTCGGCATTCATAGTAAACGTCAACGGTTGAGGCCAAGAACTAGATTAATTAGAAACAGAGCAGAAAAAACAGAGGCAATTTGGATTGAAATAAAACAAGAGAGACAAGTTTCGGTAAGTAAAACAGAGTTGGATAGAAATAACTGCAGGCCAGAATGTAACTGTAAGTAAACAGAGCAATACTAAAGCGTTTTAGTTAGTTTTTGGTTTAGTCGTTCCCTTCTTCTTGGAAGATCTCCTTGGGATCGAGTTCTTCATCCCCATAAAGAAGAGCAGTGCTCCGAGCAAAGCCACGTTCTAATAGTAACGAGAAAGTGTAAGTAAGAAACCAAATGGGATTAATGTCTGCAATGCAATGCAAGTGTCCTGTAAATAGGAAGAAAGATGCATCACCTGCGTGAACTTGACGAAGAGTTGAGCGAACTCTTTCTTGTCAGAATCGTGGTTATAGAAGTCGTAAAGGATTGGAGTTACTATTGCTTGATGCAGAAGCTATTTCGGGGGAAATAACAAAGAATGAAAAAACACCAAAACAATGATAATAGGACTAGAACAGAACTACATAAGAGGATAATGTCTGTGAATAGAAAGTACCAGGATGAATGCCCCGAGCGAGCTGCCGAATATGAAGAGGAGGCTTCCGAGGCCTTTCATTACTATTGCAGCCATTACCAAATGCTTCATCTGAGGTAGTTATTTCACAGTTACGCTTGAGATAAGAATCGTGTGTCAGAAATCGATAATACAATGTCGAACGAAAGTGTCGAAGATAACCTCAACAAAAGGTAGATGAAGACCAGTTTGGGCAGTGACATGGTTCGAGAAGGCACTGAACTTGGGCTGTAACTGTTTCGCAGCTGAACCACCATCAACTCCGAATTCATTGAACCTTTTCGTATAGAAATCATAATGAATATCTATGTTCATCAAAACATTTGAAAAAGATGTGAAATTGATAATCTTGAAGGAAACAAAAACGAGAAATATCAGAGGAAGATAGCAGAGAAACAAGACACTATACAACATATCAATAATTAAAGCTGAGTGACTTCGAATAGAGGGAACACAAGCTTTCTGTAAAGACATAAACATGGAGAAAGCAAACGCAGAAACCCTGTGAGCACTGTGAGATCTGCAATCTATGAAGTATTATGAAATAATCAACGTAATCATAACCAAATGCGGGTCAAATCTGCTCGTATTAATCAAAAAGAGCTCCCAAGAACGCATTCGAACCAGCAAAATACGCAGATCTAAGCCAAGGTAGGGCAAAAGGCAAAAAAAAAAAAAACTCACTCTTGGTAAGCGGAGAGAATGAAGACAGACACAAAGAGCAATCTACCCAAGAAAGACACGAACGCCATTGATTTTGCACTGAGGAAGATGGGCTCGCGCCTCTTCGTAAGCTCGGATCGGAGGGAAAATGTAGAGTTTAAGGAGGCTTTATGGAAGAAGAAGAAGAAGAAGAGCAACAGTGGACTTGCTAGCTAATGCTTATATAGATATAAAAATAACATTACAATGTCATTACATAAGTAAGTATCATAAACATAGGATTAAAATTTAAAATCCATTCTGTTAAACTAATTACCATACATGTTAAAAGCTAATGTGACATTATTTATTCAACGTAACTAAGATTTATTGATCAAATTAATGTACTCGCTTGCTCTTGCTGGCAAATGGGAATATATATTAAAAAAATGACAGACGTTTGCAGCTCAACAAGGGCGGCAAAAACTTGATTTCAAAAGAATTGGAGAATATGATTTTGATAATTAATTTGATTCATCTCATATGGTCAACCCAAATTAGTTTAAAATATATTTGATATATAATATAATTGTACAATTTTATCTGCAGTCCAACAGTCCAGCACCTTCACAATGCTCCAATTTCCAAATAATAATTTGATCATATAATTTGAAAAGGCATGACAATTTATCCCCAAAGCGACCCACTACATTAATCTAATTTATTAGTTTGCTCTTGGAGTTATTGAAGGTTAGCTAAGCCAAATACACTCCAAGTCTTAGTCACGTTTTTAGGTCACATGAAAGTCTTTACTTGCACTTTGTCCATTTATCTGTTGTCTTGGAATCTAATCTCTTCGTGATCGAATTGTCTCTATACGATAACAAACTCACCAACCCCAACTATATTTCCAACTTTTTGACAAAACATACCCAATTTTAATTTTTATCTATTATTCGACAAGTTTTCCATTGCGAACGTCTTCTATTCTATGTAATAAGGGTTTTCCAGCAAATATATAGATTAACTATTCAAGTGTTATTTTCAATTGTAAGTTATTGAGGCTTGCTTGACCTATGTTTTTCTATTTAATAAGACAAATTCAAAATTTGCAGAAATCAAGATGTTGAGTAGAGACTTGAGCGAGGGCAGGCCCAGCTTTTAACCTGCTCTTAGCCCCTTTCACATTATATCAATCATTACTACAAAATCTCCCTCAAAAACACACACAAACATCATTTTTTTTATATAACAAACACCATTAGTTAGTAAAATAAAGAAAGTATTATCGAGCAAATCAAATCCACTCTCCTCTTCTTTTCCCTCCCTTCATCGTCCCCATTTGATTAAACTACGTTCATGGCGATCAGTTGCTATTTCGACGAAGTAAGAATCGACGACCCCCCTTTGATTTTCCGCTCTTCTTTGTCATCCACTTAACTCTGCTGTCCTAAAGATTCAATCTTGCGAGTTGAGGCGGAGAACGATGGCCGAAACTCCCACAAAATCCTCGACTAAAAAGAAAGAGGGTTCATTAGCGAAGAAGAAGAAGAAGCAGACTCTAAAAATCATCGCCTTTGAAGTAGCTAACGTGATGTGCAAGGTTGTTCATCTGTACAAATCTTCAACCGATACTGAGGTACTTAAGCTCAAAGGCGAAATCTTGAACTCCAAAGGAATCAAAGCCCTAATCTCCGGCGATAAAAACCACCTCCTAGACCTCGCCCTCGTCGAGAAACTGGACGATTGAACAGAATTGCCAGCGTTGTGTCTAGATTAGGTAAAAGATGCACAATCCCAGCATTGCAAGGGTTTGAGCACATCTACGGTGATATAATATCAGGGGCAATCGATATAAAGGAGCTGGGATTCTTGATCAAGGACATGGACGGCGTGGTGGGGAAAATGGAGCGATATGTGAGCTCAACTTCCTCATTGCACGCTCAGATGGAGGTAATGAACGAGCTCGAAATAGCCACGAAGAAGTTCGAACAATATCAGTTCGAAGAGACGAGGAAAGCCTTCCAGCAGAAGCTGACGTGGCAGAAACAAGAAGTGAAGCGCTTACAAGACGTTTCTCTGTGGAGTCAGACTTACGACAAGGCCACCGAGCTACTTGCGAGGACGGTTTGTACGGTTTACGCTAGGATTTTCTTTGTGTTTGGGGACGAAAATTTAGGGCTGGGGATTTTTCGAATTCTTGGTGGTCGCAGATTCGTTTTAATAATGGAGGTTCTGCTCCAAAATCGCGTCTTTTGGGCATGGATGGCGGCGAAGTTAAGAAAGATGGCAGCTCTGTTACGGCCAAGAACAGCGATAGAAGTAGTAGAAGAAGCTCGAGCCCACAAATGGGATCGCAGAAGAACGAAAAAGATTGCAAATTTGTATGTGGTAATAATGGGCCGGCGAGGATGTTCATGGACTGTCTAAGCCTGAGAATGTCTGCTTCAAATGTGGGCGGCCAGATAATCACGACGGCGACGAAAGCAGTCGACGAATATCATCAGTTTTTTCTTCTAGTGCGATTTCCGATGGACGCGAGTCAAAGGGCAGTTTCGTAAATAGCTCAAAGTTCGGGCCCAATAGCAAGCTGCTCGACTACGCCGCCTCCGCCACCGCCGGCGGCTCGGGCTTAGCGTCCCACTACGCAAACGTCATCATCGTCCTTGAGAAATTACTTCGATACCCTCACCTCGTGGGTGACGAGGCCAGGGACGATCTGTACAAGATGCTCCCCTTAACCCTGAGAAAGAAACTGAAGGCGGCGCTGAGGCCTTACGCCGGCGGCGCGGCCATCTACGACGCTCACTTGGCCCACGAATGGAGGGAGGAGATGGGTTCGGTGCTCGAGTGGGTCGCGCCGCTGGCCCACGGCACTGTGAGGTGGCAGAGCGAGCGAAGCTTCGAGCGCCGGCGGCGGGTAGTCGGCGGAGAGATGGCGAGCGTCGCCTTGCTTCAGACGCTGTACTTCGCCGACAGAGAGAAGACGGAGGCGGTGATATGTGAGCTGATCGTCGGTCTGAACTATGCTTGTCGGTATGAGGTGCAGCAGCAGAGTTCTCTGACGTTGGATTGTGAGAGCAGCAGCTTCGATCTCGGCGATTGCTGCGTGGAGTCGCCGCCTCCGCATCCGCCGATGTGAGCTTCGCGGCGGTGGGTTGGCTTGGCTTAGGATGGATGCCTTAACAGAGGATTGATTGCTTCGTTCAGATTTTGATAAGTTGGTAAAAAATATATAATTAGAAAATCTTTTGGCTTTTTAAATAAATAATGCCATTTCAATCTAAATTCAATAAAACGATGTTATTTTATTTGGATGAATTTACTTACGGTGGGCTTATCAAGATATGGACGGGGTTGGTTTTGTTTGATGTATTCGTTAACATAATGGATTCGGTTTATACTAAATGCAATTATGTCAACTCAAATGTAGGTGGGCCGACGTCATATTATGGGGCAATTAAACATGGGTTTGGCCCAATTCACTTTCTTGTTTCGGTCTACAATTTTTCACCCGTAATCTAGAGTAGGGCTGAGGAAAAATAACGAAATATCGTCCTTATCCTATCGAAAATATCGGTACGGTAATGGTATGAAAGTTTTTAAAGTTAGGTATACCGATTATACCGAATATCGAAATACTAAAATTTTTAATATATTTTATATATATATACACACCTACATATATTATATTATTTCAAAAAATGAAAAATTAAGGATCTTCATAAACTTTAGTCCATAAATTATTAACTTATACACAACTTTCTAAGATTAGGCCTACCATGTTTTACTTATGTAACTCAAGCAACGTTTAATTTTTGCTTTTTAATGTGTGTTTTTTTCAGGATTTTGAAAGCGTGAAGATGCAATGCAATTACCTTTTGTTAATCTTCACTAATTTTTAAATATAGCCGCTTCGTTCTAATTGATCTGTATATAAAGTTGTAATGTGAGAAGTAAAATTTTTTGCCTTACTAAGGATACTGGCTAAAATATGTAAATTATTTAAGGTTAAAAAATCTTTTTATTTTGAAAATTTTGGTATTAATAATCTATCTTATTGGGGCCTAATGAGTTTGAATTGATATTCCAAAGCAAAGAATTAACGAGTTACGAGCATGCATGGTAAAACCCTCCGTGTGAATGGTATAGAAAGTATGATACCGATACCTTACCGAAATTTCGGTATGATACCTTATCGAAATTTAAGGTATACCGAAATTTTGGTATGGTAGTGGTATGATTTTTTGGATACCGAAATTTCGGTACGGTATACGGTATCACAGTTTTGATAGGTATACCGTACCGAACCGCCCATAATCTAGAGGGTGATACTTTTAAGATGCTAGTATATAAGCACATCATTATGAATGTGTAATGTAAAATATATTACTTTATTTTTTAAATTATTTTTAAAAAATTATAAGTTTAGTAATATTATTTTTATTATGTATAAGAAATTTGATTTGAGGATATAATTGTAATATATTAATAACATCATCAGTTGTAATTAAAGTTGACATACTAAACTAATTAAGATGTAGTTACTGTAAGCCTATTCCACTGAATAAAATAGAAACAATTTAGTACAAGAGCTTTCAAATTTAAGAACACTGATACGAGCAATTGCTTCATGGACACGTGTGACCAATGAGATTGATAGAAGAGCTAATGCATTAAAACTAAAAAGATGTTGAGAAATGTCCGTGCAAAATCATAGTCGCAATTTGCGGTGAAGGATAAAAAAAATAGCTAACTTTTGTGGACAAATCGTTTAATATAACACAATCTAATCATGAAAGTCTATTAGTTTAAGATTGAAGAGTTTCTATGCTCTAACACGTATTTTATATTTTAATATATAATACTGATTTTTCTACATCATCTCAGAAAAATACGTAATAATGAGTTTTTTTTGTTTAAACACTTGTTGTAATGAAATTCATAGGTGTAATGATGTTTACGTGCGTTTTAACACTTGATGGGGGGAGGTATAACGATATTTGTTCGTTGGAATATGGAGTGGGATACAAAGAGTGGACTAGGTGATCTCAACCGCTTAAAAACTGCCATCCAATTTGGTGTATCAATTACACCCAAATTTTGATCCAGTTTGTTAGTTATTTTATCAATCATTAATCTTAAACTCCCACCTTCACTCCGTTTAAGAAATAACATTAAATATAAAAAAACCACCCGTTACACAATATTTTTATATTTATCCTTCTATATTTAGTATTATTATTTCATAATTAAATATATATAATAATATTATTATAGCACTGCAAAACTACTAGTGTATATATATATATATATATATATATATATTCAATAAGACAATGTTAGAATGATTTGCCGGGGCACGAGACAGCGACGTGCTCTCCACCTGCCCACTTGCAGGACACCCACAAACCCTAATTTTATACCCACTATCTTTTGACAACTTTCTTTATTTACTATTTCTTTTTAATGTACATAAAAGAAAACTAAAGCCCAAGAAGCACATAAATTATATAAAATTGTTTGTCAGACACATTAACAAAATGCTTCAGAGATTGTTCGGTGTTTCTTTCGTGTTTTAATTAAAATATGTGTAGTGGGCAAGAAAGACACTGAAAGAAGCATATAAACGTTGGAAAAGATAGCGCATATATAGCACACACATGTCTTTCTTTCGTTGGAAACCTATAGATGCCGTGTATCGCATACTTGTATCGAGAGATAGTAATTAATCCTCGTATTTATACCATTATTTTTTCCTATAATCTCCTTTGTTCTTGATACATGATGACCTATGAAGAGGTTCCTTTCTTGCGTTTTTGTCTACTCCACTATAGTTCTCTCATCTTTGTCCTTGATGATTTATAAATACCTAATATATGTCGAGCTTGAGCTTCTTTGATCTTTGATGTATTGATTAGCAGAAGGGCTCAGTGATTGATTGCAGCAAGTTATTTTGTCAAGCTTAGAATTAGGGAAATCTTGGATTATAAGTCAGTCATCTCTACCAAACTTTCTTTTCTCTCTTCTTTCGAAGCCTTAATAATGGCGAACCGATGGTGGGCCGGAGTCCAAACCGGGCTGCCCGGTTCTGATTCGTCCAATCGCATGATGTCTAAGCTCCAAACCAACCTAACCCTAACCGAGAGAAGTCCCACCACCACCGCTGAAAACGCCAGCAACGACGGCGACGACGACCCAAGAGAAGGAGCCGTCGAGGTCGGAAACCGCCGCCCAAGAGGCCGCCCGCCGGGGTCCAAGAACAAGCCAAAGCCTCCCATCTTCGTCACCCGCGACAGCCCCAACGCCCTCCGCAGCCACGTCATGGAGATCGCCTCCGGCGCCGACGTGGCGGACAGCATAGCCCAGTTCGCCAGGCGGCGGCAGAGGGGCGTGTGCGTCCTCAGCGGCAGCGGCTCGGTGCAGAACGCCACGGTCAGGCAGCCCGGCGCGCCCGGCGCGGCGGTGGTCCTTCAGGGGCGTTTCGAGATACTGTCCCTCGCCGGTGCTTTCGTGCCCGGCCCAGCTGCTTCAGGAGCCACCGGGCTGACCGTCTATCTCGGCGGCGGGCAGGGGCAGGTTGTTGGGGGCAGCGTCGTGGGCCCGCTGGTAGCTGCTGGTCCAGTCATGGTGGTCTCGGCGACGTTTTCAAATGCTACCTACGAGAGATTGCCGGTGGATGACGGCGGAGGATCATCCCCGCCGCCGGAGTTAGGGCTGCAGCACGGTGGCGAGTCGTCGTCGTCGGGCTTGAGTATGTATAATAACTTGTCGACGAACCCTAATTTGTTGCCACACGATCAAGGCTATTACGGTAATAATTTGGGGAATCCGCGGCCAGCACCCTATTGAGAAAAAGATGCATTTTTTAATACGTGATATATGTAATTTAATGAAATAATGATTGTGCTTTGGATGCTGTGTTATGGTTTAATTCTCTTCGTGTTGCTCATCAGAAGAATTTAGTGTACATTTAGGTGTGTTTTTTCATGTGAGATAGGTCATCGTTTTGATGCATCGTATTGAATAATGGACTTGTGTCTTGTAACATCCTTGTAATAATATCTGTATGTAGCAAGTTTTAAGTTGGGTTAGATCGTTTTGTGCTCTTCGATGATCATCATATCGTATGCTCAAATTTATGTTGATATTAAATAGATTGCCAGCAACTATATTTGTGCAATAAAGTCCAGTAGGAATATCTCGTGTGGGGTGGGACCATGAACTTGTACCAAGAGTTGACTTAGTTGACCTGTCATTTTCTCGTTGACTTGGTCCTCTTGACTTGAAGTGGATATCCACATGTCTTATCTCAAGTGTAGTACAACGCTTTCAACGATCACTAAGACATGTCGGCTCAATTACACGACATTTTCTTTTTTTCTTTTTAAATTCAATTATTGCCTGTCCTTATCTTTGTAAGTTATTATACTTTTTACATACAAAAATGTATATGATTTATCATTTAGTTTTCAATTTATAATGCTCTAACAAAAAAAAGGAAGAAGAGGTCGTTGAAGGCATCCAAGAACATAGTGTATTGAATGGATTATTTGATAGGATTTAAAATCCGTCGTGCAGTTGAATAATGCTATATTATATTTTACCATCCTAAAATATATTATTTTTGTAGGGAAAGTGTACAAAGATCTTGTAGGAAGTGCTTACTACGTTGCGCCAGAAGTACTAAGAAGAAACTATGGTAAAGAAATCGATGTATGGAGTGCTGGCGTAATACTCTACATACTCCTAAGTGGATTTCCTCCTTTCTGGGCTGGTATTTAATTAGTAATTCTATCATTACTAATCAAATTTTAGTCCCTACATATATGATATTTTTTTTCCTCCCAACAAATCTCATGCATGCAACACATTAGAGACCGAGAAAGGAATATTCGAAGAAATATTAAGAGGGCACGTCGATCTCAGAACATCACCATGGCCTTCGATATCAAATGGGGCGAAAGATCTCATTCGAAAAATGCTGACAGTCGATCCCAAGAAGAGAATCACCGCAGCCGATGCACTCGGTAAATTAATCGATGGTATACTAATTTATTACATGAAAGAATACAACATACAAGATTTTTCGCATGAATCAGAACATCTGGCTTAAAGAAGATGGCGAAGCCTCAGATACTCCAATCGACAGCGCTGTGTTGATAAGGATGAAGCAGTTTAGGGCTATGAACAAGCTCAAGAAACTTGCTCTGAAAGTCATTGCAGAGAATATGTCTGAAGAAGACATTAAGGGTTTAAGGCAAATGTTCAACAACATGGACACAGATGGGAGTGGAACTATTACTTACGAGGAACTGAGAACTGGGCTGTCGAAGTTAGGCTCAAAGCTTACTGAATCAGAGATTCAACAGCTCATGGATGCTGTAAGTATTGTGTGTGTGTATATATATATATGTTCAGTTCTTCTTCATATAACGACTTTTATGTATGGTTTTTTTTTTGCAGGCAGATGTGGACAAGAATGGAAGCATAGACTACGTAGAATTCATTGCAGCGACCATGCATAGGCATAGGCTTGATAGAGAGGAGAATCTTCGCCGGGCTTTTGGGTATTTCGACAAGGATGATAGCGGGTAATTATACATACTGTAATAAAGATCTAATGTTTGGGTGTGAACATGTGGTAATAAAACTCACATTTAATCGTTTATAATACTCAGATATATAACGAGGGATGAGCTAAGAATGGCCATGCAGCAATATGGGATGGGAGATGAAGCTACGATAGATGAGGTTCTTGACGACGTAGACAATGATAACGTAAGCAGCAGTGTCGTTTTTTGTACTTAAAATCATTGTCGTAAATTGTTTTTTCTGAGTAATTTTTTATAACTTCTTACACGTTTGCTTAGGATGGAAGGATCAACTACGAAGAGTTTGTGGCGATGATGAGAAAAGGAACCGTTGACTTTGGCGACCAAATAAGAACAGATCAACAATGAGTCCAGTCGATTTCTGTGTGTGTTTTGTGTGCTGAGATCTTCGTTGACCGCATTTGTGAACTGCAAAGTCAATGATATCATATCAATATATTGATTTGGTTACATCAAATATTTCAAGCATATCTGGGAAATGGCAGATCTACCAACCAACCTCCAACGATCCAAAATAAATGATGTGTAACCAAAGTCAAAAGAAAGGTTGACGAAAATCCATTATACTAACTCCGTCCCACTAATTTTATCACATTTTGCCATTTCGGGCGTCCCACTAATTTTATCACCTTTCCTTATTTAACAAAAAAACTATCACAAACAATCAATATAATAATATTAAATATTCTTAAAAGACGTGTCAAAATATACACTTTATTACCTTTTCATTGTACTATATTATTATAATAATACCACCTTAATATCCGTGTCCACTAACATATGTGATAAAAATAACGGGACGGAGGTAGTATACATTAACAATGCATACTCCCGGGCAGCGCCGAGTTTAAGCCAATCTGTAATAAGATCAGAAGTAACGAGCTTTCAAGTCCCCCAAGAAAAAGAAGAAAATAAAATATAATAGAAAAAAAAAGGCCATGGGTGGAGGCAATGGGCAGAAAGCGAAGATGGCTCGTGAGAAGAACTTGGAGAAGACGAAAGCAGCCTCAAAAGGTATATTATTATTTTTCCACTACTTCTCATATTTGAGGTAAAGAACTCCTTTTTGTTTTTCCTTTAATGGGGAAATTTAACGAATTGAATTGAATTGATGAAATGGGGGTAAATCAAAACAGGAAGCCAGCTTGATTCGAACAAGAAGGCCATGACCATTCAGGTATATTTTAATTATCTTTACAAATATGTTCCGTTTTTTTTTTTTTTTCAGTTTTGACCTCTTGAGTAACCCTATTCTTTATTACATGAAATTGTGCAGTGCAAGGTATGCATGCAAACTTTCATCTGCACAACCTCAGAAGTGAAATGCAAAGAACACGCAGAAGCTAAACACCCTAAGGCTGATATCTTCACTTGCTTTCCCCACCTTAAGAAATGAGAACTATTTCTGTTTCTTCACTTTATGCTCTCATATTCACCTGTTGTTGTCTTTATGTTTAAATGCTTGACATGTTTCAATATGTTTAGTAGTCATAACATCCTTTGAAACTACTACAATTTTTTGTTCGAAGCACCTACCTATAGTATAAAAAGCCGATAGTTTGCCAACTACACAATTTCCCAGCTAGTGCGTCCTCAACCGACTATTCTCCGCAGCCCTAACTTGTGCAAAATAGGGATGTGCCTGAAAATATCAAAATCAATATGCTTTAGAAAGAGTAAATGGCAATAACAGGATATATGTGTGATCTTTGTGTTTGTATTCGAAGGGTAGTTTTAGCAGTTTCACCAAAGACATGAGAAAATGGAGAGGGAGGAAAAAAATCGTAAACATTACCATTGCTTCTTTTGCTGTAAGCCTGTCTTGGTGATCGTAGCGGAGAAGCTTATCGAGAAAATCAATCGCCTGTTGTTTTACCATGTTGGAAAATAAAACATAAGTATTAACATATCCCATATCTGAATAGTTGCAAAATCCAAAACGAGATGTTGAAGGGAGGAAGGAAAGTATAAACAACCTCAGGAGATATAAGATGTTGATTGTCCGAATTAATGAATCTTGACCAGGGTTTTCTGCTGTGTCTGATGGAAAAGAATAATGCAAAAGATTTCAGGCATCCTTGATGATTAGTAACAATAAAAAACAGAGGATAAATAATTAAGCAAGAGTACTTGCCTTCCAACAAGAGCTTCAAGTTGAGGATCAAGTTGTAGCTGATATTTGTTCAAATATGCATTCAACTCGTCTGTACCGAGAACCTATAGAGAATCGAAGGTCAGATAACGATAAAGGGACCTTGAAAGGTTGAGCATAAATGCTAAAAAAACACCTTAGCTATTTTGACAAGCTGATCTTGATTGTCGTGACCGTAGAAAAATGGATCCTTTCTGAAAATCTTCATGGTATAGAAAGAAAAATGAGTCCCAAATAACAATTCAAATATATATAATATGTTGACGAGAAAGTTTCTTCACCATCCCAGCGAACATACAACCGAGGCTCCACAAATCTAAAGAATAATCGTAGTCTTGTAAATCGACAAGCAGCTCTGGCCCCTTGTAGTATCTGGACAATGACAGGGCAATCAAATGTCACAAAAACTATAGAAACCCAAGTATTCGTGCATTTAGTCGAACTGTGTAATGGCATAATGAGACATATTACAAGACGAACACCTTGAAGCAACTCGAACATTGTATTCTTTGCCAGGGTGGTAAAACTCTGCAAGCCCCCAATCTATCAACCGAAGCTTTCTTAGTTCGTGATCAATCATGACATTATGAGGCTTGACATCTCTATGCATTATCCCCTGTGAATGGCAATAATCTAGTGCCTGCAATTTCGAGGAGTCAGTTAAATCCATACAGGTTAAGATAAAAGACACAAGTAGTAAGCTAATACCTTGAGAAGCTCGTAGATGTAATAGCGAATATCGTAATCGGTCAATGTAGGGTAGAGGACTTTGAAATCATTGCTATTGACGTACTCAAAAATCAAGCTAGGAGTTTTTGAATTCTGGTCTCTGACAATATCAAGAAGCTTCACGATATTTGGACCTCCACAAAGGTTTTGAAGTATCTTTATTTCTCTTTTATCTGCATAAGCTCAAAACAGCATCTCCATTAGCAGATAGAGCATAGCATGTAAAGTTCAAATGCTTTCGAGTTTGAAAATTAACCTTCTTCTTCTTGACTGGTTTAAGTATTTTAATGATGCACTTCTCGCCATTTGTAACATTTACGCCTTCAAACACCTCACTGTATTTTCCCCTTCCCACTTTTCGAACAACCTCATAATCATCCTGGTCACTGCATGTGTAAGAGAACTCAAGTGTCACACTCCATGTCTTACAAAATTAACCCTCGCTAAAATGTGCAGAAACCAACCGATTCGAAACCACTAACACTTCAGCCAACAATTATAAATTTCATAAATCAAACTTCAAACTTTTAAAGTACAGGAAAAATCACATTATACAATTCTAGCTACGTACCCTAGAATCTTAAACCTGACAGAGGAAGCATCTAATTTAACTGCAATCAATTGCCCATATCAATGATGCATGGCATAACAGAACATCCTATGAAACCAACACTAATTAAACGCAAATCACAACTACCCTCGATCAATTTCACATCAATACTCGGGGTAAGAGAAAAAGTAAACACACACACACACACAAAAAAGAAATGGAACTTGAGCTTAAGCTACATAAATAAATACCCCCATTGAACGGTGAGAGATTCGTAATCCGAATACTCTCGTGGACGATGGACGTTGACGTCAGCGTACACCCGAGCTTGTGACATCACAATTCTTCCACACGAAACAGTAGTTTCTATCCCAAGTTTCTTTTTTCTTTTAGCATAAAATGATTTTTGTTTTCTTCTTGATAACTTATTTTATAAATAAATATCAATTGTATATCACATGGAAGTCTCCCATTGGGTTGGGCTATATTTTCTATCAATCGTATTTCCAAGTATTTTCTTATTGGGCCTATGCCCATTTCTCCTTTTCATCCTTTAGATCAAATCTAAATGGTCCAGATAAGTCCACGTGGCACTAAAAATGGAACAAAGATCTAATGGTCCAAACAAAAGTTCAGATTCGACTAATTATATAATATTTCTTAAAATTGGGCATTTTGGTTTCGGGCCCAATGTTAAGTTTCATTTAGCTTTTGGGACATTATCAGAAATTTCATAATTTTAAGGACCCGATTTGCGCAGAAGCAGTTTACTGTTCTGCAATACCACTTCATTGTACTTAGTACCACTTCATGGATCTGCAGTACCACTTCAGTGTTCTGCAGTACCACTTTACTTTTTTGTAGTACCACTTCATTTTGTTCAGTACCACGTCAACATGTTGAAATAACATAAAACGATCATTTGATACCAGTTGATAAACACTGCGTAACAGATTTGCGTACTTTTGCGTCATTATCTCTAAACTTTAACAAAATTGGGTCATTGAAACTATTTTTTTCCGACAAGGGCCTGAACACTAAATTAAAACCCTGTTTTGGGCCTGAAACTCAATTTGCACTTCAAAGTTTTATGTATTAATCTGACACGTAAATCTCACAATCAAACACATCACAGGCGTGAGACCAAACAATTGAAAGGTAGTTAAATTAGTTAGTTAATAAACCAACGAGAAATCTATGCATATAAAGCAACTACTAGTTCATCTCATCACCAAAAAAGCATATTCTCTCTTTCACGATTTACATCTTCTCAAACCAAAAAAAGGCAAAATAAAACCGAAACTGAGATAATCTTTTTTCGTGCCTGCTATTTTCTCCTCTCATCTTCATGAATTAATTCTAAATATATAAAAAAAAAAAAAAAAAAAGCTTGCGAAAAACTCCTTACATTTATCGATGAAAGGGATCGGTTGAAGCTGGGATCGAAAGAAAATCCTCGAAGATGAAGTGGTTCGATTATATGACGATTCCCATGAGAAAAGCTTGGACTAAAGTTTCCAAGAGCATAGGCTTTCGTAGAACAGGTCCCTTTTCTCTCTATTTTTTTCTTGCATGATTTTTTAATTTTACATTTCCTTTTGATTTATATACGAATTATGTTACGTCTGAATTTCGATTGGCCTAACATACATAAACGGATATACCATTTCGGCTAATTATTTAATACGATGATTTAATTTTTATAGGGTTGGTGAAACTCAGGGAAGACGTTCAAACGTGCGAGTACGAGGATGTTCGGGTTTTGTGGGACATGCTCAGGAGGCAGGACGCCGATCTAAGCCGAGGCCGAGGCAGAAAAGGGCGTTTTTGGAATTTCAAACGGTGGGCGAAATGCGGTCATTAATATTTCCTTAATACGAATGTCCTCCGTGCTGATATACCAGCACTTACAATAGAGCTGAAACCTCCAAATACATAAAACCATACTAGTACATAAGCACATTTATGCATGTGCAATATTTAAATATAAATATATTATTTTATTTTTAATTTATTATAAAATTAAAGTATAAATATAACTTTATTACTTTTATTATGTATAAGAAAATTGATTTGAGGATAATTTCTATTTATCAATATCATGGGTAAATTTGTAATTATTATTGACACACCAAATTAATTAGATGGTAATTAATCTAAGCCTCTCCCACTTAATAAAAGAGAAAGATAACGTAATAAAACGCAGCTCAATTTTTATTTTGTCAAGCTCTTGCAGCATCGTATTATTGTTGGATTTTTTTTTTTTTGCGGTACATTAACATTTGACACAAAAAGCAGCATATGATCCTGTGAAGCAGTTGAATCTCTTTTTCTGTTGTCATTATTGTACGTGATCAAGACTTCATTATTTTATTTTATAGTATATCAATAGATCGCGTAAGTAGTCACACTAAATATTAATTGTGGGGTTTATTTTTCTATTCTCAAAACATACAACTACTCGCAAAATGTTGACCAGTGATAACTGAACTCGACCCATGTTTAAGACTTTTGACATTATTATTAAAGTAAGTCGTAGTTTTATGGCAGACAGTTATATATTTAGGTCGAAGCCCATTCCTTTCCTTGTTTATTCGAAGTATGTTATAGTAGTCTTCTTGGACATGGGCAACTCGCAATAGGAGCCGTCTAACTCGTGCAATTTTGAAGTCATTGTAAATTAAATATTTCGTCCCAGATGCCATTAAATTTGCTACTTCTAATATACCATCTAATATATTCACACAAAAATATGGATCTCAAAGTGCTCGACATAATTCAGTAAAGTGTTAAAGTTGATGCGAAGACAAGAACAACACTATGCTCGAGAAGCATTCATGGTTGAGATGCATGGCATTAAATTAAAAATTAACATATTACCCCTCGGCTTATTACATTTCCCATATCACAGGTTTTGCAGAAAACAGAAATACACAACAATGAAACGCACATGACACTGATCATTAATCATCATGACATGTAATAAATAAGTCATATCTACCTGCTAGCTTTTCTTCTCTTTATATATATATATATCTTAGTTTATTTGGCACATCATGGGCTTGATCTTGAATAATGGTTCTCCTTATCTTTGCGGATTTTCTGGTCTCTGCTGTATATTGTAATAAGGAAGAAAGGTGACGAACGTACCACTGTTTTGCGGTGCACCGATTTCACCAAGACGTTCTATATATAAATTCATATCATATTATATATGTAGATATGGGTTGAGCGACGATGTTCATTTTAAACTAGCTAGGGTTTTCAAGAAAGCCTTTGAACACTGTTTTACTTGCTACCTCTCTTATTATTACATACATAGTATATATAGTACGAGATGATGAGAGGTTTTGGATTCTTGTTTTGTGTCTTGTTGATGGGTACAAAAGCTATGAACACCATGGGACACGAAGGAAACATAGGCTCATATTCAAATCCAGGTATATTTATTCTTCTATTAGTACGCCTAGGTCGAGTTTATGTAATAAATCTCAATTTCGTTGTACTCTAATGATAGTCGGAATTATATTATGCATAAACCAAGCAGCTTTCCATGCTAATAGTATTTCATTAATTATTTCAGCCGATAATACTATTCATGAAATATCAACCGCCACAAGCCGAAAGCTAAAGGTACTTCACAACATATTATATGCTATCATTCACTTTGATTTTCTACTATAAGTTGACCATGAAATAATAATGTCTGATACTTTCGCAAGGATAAGGTAGATATTATTACAAGAAGCTCTAAACCTGGGAAAATAAGCCTAGAAGATTATCAACCGGTCAACCCGGTACCAAGTTACAAGGCTTCAATAAGACATGGACCAGTCCAACACGGTACTCCTCTAATGCCTTACATTCCAAAGCCTTCGCCTCCTCCGAGCCAAAACACCCATAATTAATTAATTAATATCGTTGATTATTAATATTATTTTTAACACGTACTATGTTGTCTATTTATCCGAATATAGATTTAATGTTTTAAGTATGTAGTAAGTGCTAGTGAGCTTTGATTGTGTTGTTGCTACTGTAATATAATAATAACGTGTCGCGGCTGTGGCATTGTAATATATTGTGTGTGAACGGAATGGAATATGTTTATGTTTATGTTAAAGAGAAGTTGCTAAAAAGATGTATATGTGTATGGCCATTAATCATTTAATTTGCGCAGGAAACATACAGATGGGAAAAAAATCGTACTTATGGACAAAGCAATCAATTTAAAATCAGGCCCCTATTTTACTACGGAGCACTCGTATATGTGTAGTAGCTTTCCCTTAGTAAATGGACCATGTATGACATAAGTGTGTTGCAAATTAAATGTCACTCAAAGAATATAATGTATATAGAGGGATAATGGTTATAAAGAATAGAGATAATTTAATAAAGTGAATTAATAGGCTCTCTTTATATAACAAGGGGTTGGCTTGCAAATCATGGCTACTCGCATGTGCGTTTTCTCTTTTCTGCTGGAAAAAAGAAATGGTGTGCCCATCGTCATCGATTATTTTTCTTTTTGCATGTTGGTACAATATATAGATAGGTGAAAATGATGCTCAAGATAATGACTATGCTGATGATTAGTAAATATTTTCTTTTTCTTTGCTGACATAGTTCAAAAATTTTCTTTCAATTTAAAAGAAAATGGGTGAAGGTCATGAGTATGATGATTTTTTTTGTTTGATTATCCCGTTATAGTAATTAATTTGAAGTTACAATATAAGCGAGCCATGATCCAACAGTTTTTCAGATTAATATCAATATATTATTCATATATAATGTAAGCTTCCAGAAATATAAGAAAAGAACAAAGTAACAATTACTTGCATAAGAAGGCATTTGACAATGACCATTGGCCCCGAGAATGTCACGCTACTTTTAGTTCATATATGCTCAGAGTATATTATCGCAAAATCTGATAATTAAAATTGACATACCAATGGAAGAATTAAACAGAAGAAAAAATAAGAAAAACTATATGGTATTATTTTGAAGTGGTCGACGGTTTTATAATAATAGGTAACTTGGTACTAACATAAAGTCAATACACAATTATGACAAGTTTCACTTGCATAAGACTTTGTTTACCTTTTGAAACTCATGAAGTTTTATATGTTGCCTTTAATTAAACCCTACGCTAAGATAAGATCATATCATAAGTTCCACATTTATTTGATTATTATGATGACACTAACCTTTTATAGCTTCTAAAGTATCATCTTTCCTATATCATAAAACTATCTAAAAACAATGTTTTTTTTTCTTCTGACAACTTCTGATGTGGTAGCTCAGCTCTAACTAAAAGAAACGAGGTGACCACTTCAAGTCACGAGAGTTATATGAGGGTTTTAATTTTATTATTAATGCATAGCTATTAAGTTTAGATATTTTATCTTCATGGAAACTCTACTTAGCAATAGCCTGTGCAAGTGCAAGTGAAGATGCCTTTTTTATATTATATATATTTTTGGTGGAGAAAGCTACTTAACAACTGATATCATTGTTCTATCAAACAAATAACTACTCCGAATCAAAATTTAATTTTATTTTCAAAATTTAAAATCAATTATTTATTGATATTAATAAGTCCCTGGGAAAATGACATTTATACCCTCAACAAAATCCAATTTACTCTACCCACTCACCACCATCATAGTACGCGACAGTTATGCCTTGTCCCCACTACACGCGCCGCACGCAGCCCATATAAATCGTCGCTTCGCCGTAACGGTCGTATTTCTCTCTCTCCTCACTCACTCTCTCTCTACACATAAGCAGACCAGCTCAGCTCAAACCTAACACCTTCAACGTCGCCGCCGATGTAATGCTCCGACGATAAGATGGGGACGGCCTTTGCTCCAACAATGAAAAACCGTGCGTCGTCGACGCCAAAGCGTCCGCCGCTGCTCGCCTCCTCCGACAACGTATCTCGGCCGAAGTCCCGCGAAGTGTCCTCTCGCTACTTGTCGTCTCTCACGACCTCCTCCAACTCTTCAGCGTCAACGGTGACGACGTCGTCTTCTGGCGCTTCTAGCTTTACCTCCACGTCGTCGGCATCTTCTCGGAGGTCTCACACTCCGAATAGGATCAATTGTGGCGTCGGTAGTAGAGAAACGCCTGCGAGAGCTTCGACGCCGAAGGGTGATGGTCGTTTTAGAGCTGTTTCTGCGGAGAGGCAGAGGAGAACTACGCCGTCCACTGCTGAGAAATTGCTGGTGACGTCATCGTCGACGATGAGGAGTCTCTCCGTGTCGTTTCAGGGAGATTCGTACGCGATGCCAGTGAGTAGGGTGAAAACGCCTTCCTCAGCCGTGAATAGAGTCGCTACGCCAGTTAGGAAGGTGGAAGCGACTCCATTGAGAGACGATAGGACGGATAATTCGCGACCTTCCACCACTATCAACCGTGATTCCGATCGTGAACGGATGAAGCAGCGTTGGCCGGCGAGATTGCGCGGCGGAGACGTGGATCGTAGGGTTTTGACGAGAAGTTTAGATTACGGAGGTAAATCTACGGAATTGAAGAAACCTACGGCTGAAACGAAGATCAATGGAGACGATGAAGCCAGAATAGGTGATGCATTGCGTAATTCTGATGCGGATAGCACTTCATCGGATGGTAATACTGCGTTGAGTACAGACGATGTTCAACTGAGGGGAAAAGTGCGGCGTGGAATTTCCGTACAAAAACCATTTCCCACCACTGCTTCAGCTGCGCCAAAGAAGACCGTGACAGATGCTTCGCTAAGAGAAAAAGAGGCGCGTGGCTTGGCGGCGAACGGTAAAATTGGTCCTCCTCCAAAGCTATCAGTTTCTCGGAAGTTCTTAAGCGACAGTCCTCTTTCATCGCCCCGAGAAGTTTCCAATAGTAGGGGAGTTTCTCCTCTTAGAGGGGGTATGATGAGGGCTCCATCTCCCAGCAAAGTGAGGGGTTCATCCGCCATGGCTAGTCCTCTGCGAGGTAGGAATGGGTCGGGGTGTTTCGCAGATGAGGGCATCAATGTTTGTAATATGCCTTCGATGTTGAGTTTTGCGGCTGATGTTAGAAGAGTGAAGTTGGGAGAAAGTCACATTTCAAATGCTCATGATCTGAGGTTGTTGTATAACCGGCTGTTGCAGTGGCGATTTGCGAATGCAAAGGCAAGAAACACAATGCTGGTTCAGAAACGCGCAGTAGAGGTACTGATTCAGTGATTGATCCTGTGGATTTTTTGAACTTTCTGTAATTTAAGGTATGTGCTGCAACCATGTGCAACTTCAAGAGATTAATGGAAACTAATGTGTCTGATACATCTGTGACAACCAACGAAGCATAGTGATGTGGCTGAAATAAAGGCTTTATCTCGTAATGCCTTAATGTGTCTTGCACTAGGAAAGAAAATTAGAGAAGGGCTTCAAGCTAACAGAGACCATCTGTTGTTGTTCTTCTTTGGAGTTCTTCAACCCTGTTAAATGGTTGATATACTTGGAATTTTAACGTTCTGCATTTCCTTGATGATGATTTGATTCCCATACAAGGCCGTGAGCAGGTCTTCCTTGATTCTTCCCTATGGTTTTGGTTAATTTGATTTGCTTTTGCATTTTTCATCTGTCTATGTGTTGCTGTGCTGCTTATTTCCTTCTTGTAATGTCTAAGTTGTTTTCACTTGAAACCTTTTCTAATCATCTTCTTTATGACTTCTCTCAGAGAAGCTTGTACAGTGCCTGGGTTACTATCTCCAACCAGCGTAATTCGGCGAAATCAAAGAGAATCGAACTACAACTACAAAAACTTAATCTGAAGCTTTACTCAATCCTGAAGGGACAAGTAAGAACTACATTTTTTCTGGTTGTTGGCTTTCAAAAGCTATTCTTATACCATAACCCCAATCTAAAACGTTATGGTGGCTACTCTTCAATAAATCTTCGTTTAACATGCAACAATAACAGGATTCATGCTTGGAGAGCTGGGGCACAATAGACAGCAATCACTGCGATTCGATTTCTAACGCTGTGAAAGCACTCGAGGCCAGCACTGTTCGTCTTCCTCTTGTAAACGGTGCTAAGGTACATACATATACACAACCAAGGGTGCCTCCCATTCGCATGTGAAGAGTTTGTGCTGAAACAAAAAATTTAGACCGTTTTTATTTAATCATGAGCCCAGGCTGATGTTAAAAGGTTGCAAGAAGCTATCTCTTCGGCCGTGGACGTAATGCAGGCCATGGCCTCTTCAGTATGCCCTTTGCTGACAAAGGTAATAAAAGAAAAAAGATGTCGTCGTCATATATAAATAGCCAAAGATTGACGATGGTTTCTGAGGAAAACAGGTTGAAGGAGTGTCGTCAATGATGTCAGAACTCGGCAATCTAAGTGGAAGAGAGCATCGCCTGCTTAACGAATGCAGAGATTTTCTGTCATCAAGATTCATACCTCTTCAGGTAAAGAAAGTAAAACTGCTCTGTTATTTTTCACTACTTTCTGGGCAGAACAATGAATGAAGCGATGTCGTTCTATTTTATCCAGGTGATGCATTCTAGTCAGATGACTTATTTACTGCAGAAGGGCCACGTCACATAGCAAGCGCTAGTGATTGAATCACACGGTAAGTTTCAACTTGTTTTCAGTTTTGCGTTCTTTTTATACCTATTTTGTAGTAAATATTTCCATTTCAAGTTGGAATATCATATATTGTATACATACAAATGTGGTATTTGTAGATCCTAAAATAATGCATGTACAGACAGACACACCTTGAGACAGTATTATATCTACATTTTCAATTCCATTGAACTAAAAACAGGGAAAAGCTGATCTTTATTTTATCATCTTCAACACGAGCCACACGTCATGCGACGGATCTTTGCTAATGGAAGGATCACAACCACCCATGTGCACATAAAAGTAATAAATACTATGTGAAGAATTATTTTTGGTAATATATTTATAGTTTTGGTTGAATTAAGACAGAGCACATACTTGACAAGGAATCAATAGATTAAATAACGTGGAGGATGGTGTGCAAGGGGTGAGGAACCTAACTCTTTAAAAGCTATTTTCCTCCTCAACTATTATTTACTATTGCTATTATTGTTATCATCATTACCTTTTTTCCTTCATCATTACCGAATACTCGTAAGAAACATTCTAAATTTCGTGTCATGGACTAAGTCATACTCAATTGTACATTGATATTCCACTAGATCGAGTTACGCAACTTGTATTGTATGTAAAATCACAGCTGTACTGTGTTATTTCATGTTTACACCTTTGAAATTATAAATCATTGAATAGAGAAAATATACAACTCGTAAAGAGTAATATATAAACGAAGAACAACGTTACAACAAAAAATAAACCAATGATATCACAAATCAGCCAACCTTATCTATGTGAACTTAATTTGCAAGACTACGCACTCCACCTAATTAATGAATTTAATTTCCCTAATGAACCTAATTAATGGTTGGTGGTGAGAAAAAGTCTTGATTTCTTGTTGGGGTGTGGGCTCTCCACTTCCTCTTCGAACCTACTCCACCTATTCACCACCACTCGTTCGCCGTCATCTAACACGGCCGGCAAGTTCAGGTCGAAGTCAGCCCTCGTCAGCGTTGACCCCACCCCTTCCGACGACGACGCCACCGCCGCCTTACTCTTTTCGCCGCCGTCGTAGTGGCGCCTCTTGTGTCCGCCCAAGGCCTGACCCGTCGGAAACGACTTGTGGCAGATGGAGCACTCGTGCTTCCCTCCGCCGGAGGCCGCAGCCGTCTTCTCCGATGCGCCGGCTGCCGAACTGGTGGAGCTCTCGGCCGGCGTGGCTGCAGTTTTGCGGTGGCTGGCCTTGTGTCCCCCTAGGGCTTGATAAGAAGCAAAAGCCTTATCGCAAACGGCGCACTTGTAGAGCAGCTTCATGGGTTCCGGCGACGACGTGGTCGTCGTCGTCGCGGTGTACCTCGGAGGCTTTGCGGCTGGCCCGCCGCCGGCGCCGCCGCGAGCGAGCATGACGAGGCAGAGGGCGAGGTACTCTTCTTCCGTAATCTGCTTCTGTTGACTTTGAGGGTCGTCGATCACAACGGCGTCGTTTCTCGGTCGCTTTGATCTTTTCCCTTTGATGCTGATGTTATCCCAAGGCATGGAATTTGAGCCCTTTTCGAACAAGAAAGACGATGGGTTAGTTGAAGCCGTAGTAGGCGAGTTAAGTGCTTCGAGTGCCATTACGATATGTGCTTCTTTCTTAAAAGGAGACAGATTTAGTTGCTTGGTAGAAGTGCTTAGTAAATATCGAGCTTTGATTGGTTCGATTAGAAGAGAAGTGATGTGTTTTTGATTTGTGTATGTGTAAAGATATATATATAGCAAGTTATAAGGTTGGTCAAAGTTCAAGAAAGAGAGGTGTGGTAAAAAGGAGGGGAAGTTGCGTGTGAGGCGTTGGGAAAGAGAAAGAGAGGCGGTTATCTAACTATGCAGCTTTAGAATATTATACGGTAATAAATGTATTTATTTTGTAAGTGCTACTTCGACGACTAAATGAATACGAATGAGTCGTCGTTCGTTGGTGGTGTGGTGGAGAGTGAACAACTTGAGTTCCTTCGAAAGTGAGAAAGAAAGAATAGTCAACGACTTTGTCAAAGTCAAACCTCCAACGCGGGAGTTGACTATATCTAAAAATGCACGGTGGTTGCAGATATAGATAATATTAGCCTTATTTCAGCACTTTTCCTAGTACACACGAGTTCAAGTGATTTTCTTTTTATTACCAAGTTTTCGGACCTTCTCGAAATACACGTGGGTTTTGAATATGAGTCGAGTAATTGAACACACACTAACTTGAAGATTCAAAAGAGGATAAGGATTAAACGTATAATTAGTTGATGAAATGAAATTCTGACAGCTCCTTTTCACATAGTATGAATGTGGATTAAATATTAAATGTATCAACAGTATTATTTGAAGCTTCAGTACAGTTTCGTCGTAGATAAATGGATTCCTTCTAGAATAAGGAAGGCTGCAGCAGCCAAAAGAGATTATTAAAAAAAAAAGAGAGAAAAAGATGGTAATATTCACGTTTGTAATAGGGACATTTACTTTCAGCACACACATTCATTGAATTGAAGTGTCCAGTGAACTTACGCACGTCTGCGGTTGAATTTAGTAAGTATATACACACAGCATAGGGGTTATCTAACTTGCACTAATTAATACCTTAAATTAAGTGACGTCCATATGACAAAATGTGTGATAACATTATTTCAATTTTCATGCAAGCAGCACGTGTTGCAATAGTAATGTATAGGTAATTAAGATTAAACTCTTAATTAATATATTATTGAGCCCAAAACATATAACGGACTTCAAAGAACTGTATTGAGCCCAAAGAATTCTTACAATTCAATAGTATACAACATACGTGTGAGTTCTCGTCACGTGCGATAATATACTGTCGGCAGAAGAGTACAATTGGTTATATATATTAGGGTTTTCCCCATTAATTTAATTTCACAATTTATTTAATTAATAAATAATCAGAATTTAGTGCGGGTATTTAATTTTCAAGAAAATAGATTTGGACAAATCCTCTGATACATTCCAATGTCCATTATTCCATTGTAAGCGATTGGAGCATACATCCACATTTCATCGGAGCTCAGCAACTGTGAAGAACACACATGCAATAACAATGCAAATAAATATTCGATTCAAATTATTTTATATTTATATATTTAAAACTAAGCATACCTTGATTTGAAGCTGTAGAAACTTTACATAATGAACGGCTTCTTCAAGCATCGTGCTGATATCAACCTGATTTTAATAATCCATTGCAACGTTTAAATATATTTCTGCAGAACATTGAATATATATATAAACAATAATATTTTATTATTACCTTGGTTCCATTGGGCACGAGACCTTGAAGGATCTTCAGTCTCTCATTGATTCTCTCTCTCCTTCTCTGAAAAAAATTAAATCATAGCACATCAATATATATCATTCATTTATTAACGCAATAATAACAGAATAATTAGTTTTGAGTTTTCGAGAATTTAACGTACCCTTGCATAAAGGCTTTGTGGATCGGTTGCAGAGCCCCTCGTAGCCCTAGCTTTACCGTTCGAGTTAAGAGACGCCGAACCATTCCCCTCAGAAATCGATATTTCTTGAGAATTATTATTATTAGGAATAATATCCGAATCTTCTTGATGATCAACATTATTGTTGCTGCAACTACTTGAGCCATTTTTGGCATTAGTGGTAATGATCGATCTCCTTTTCCTCATTGATGTCTTTCTCTTGCATAGCTTTCTTGTTCCTCCTTGTCTGTGTGGCCCTTTTACCCTTCTGTATATTAGAAAACTCATCAGCAGTTAGTTAGGCGATGCTCATAAAAATGGAAATAAAATAAATAAATGTGCGTGTAGTTGTATAGTTTGCTAACTTACATTATTTCGACCTGCTTTTGCTTTCTTCTGAGGAACTACCTCCGATGAATTATTCTCAGAATGACCATCCAAGGGAAGGTTTGTAATCCCATCATCGACGTTCTTTCTCTTGAGCTCATTATAAGAATCTCCATTTTGCATCGAACCAATATGTTCGCTAGAGTCGGGCTTTAGCCCGAGAATCTCTTCCATTATTACACCTTCGGGAAAAATGGGCATGCTTAGGTTTTCCATGTGAAGGAGATTCATGGAAGTGTTACTGTTGTCTTGATTATGGCAATGGTAGTATTGGTTATGCTGTTCAAGAAAGAAGTGAGAATTCTCATCACTATTATTGCTACTCTCCTGAGAGATTTCATGAAAATAATCGCCTCCAAGAACATTATCAAAATCGAAGTTTTCGATATTTTCTTCGATGGAGAACATTTTGCTCAATGATTCCCAATCTTCATCGAGAAAATTAGCTCCGCAAGCCTCCATTTTTTTAAATAAAAGGGTTTTAAAAGAATGATGTGTTTGAAGTGTGAATGTGATGTAGCTGATGGAGGCTTTGAAGATTATGAAACGTTTCGTGACCTATTTATATGGTTAGTACTTCAGTAAGGATTGACTTTTTAGTTTCTTATTGTAATATTTTATGTTGTTTGGTCATAATTCCGTGTAACTAGTGAAACTTTTTTGAGCCGTGTACAACTGGCTATTGGACAACAAAGTACAATGGTCGCATTTAAAAAATAAGACAAACCTAATTCTTTTCGTGGAACTAAAATAAAGCTTGTAGACTGTTAAACTGCAATTAAGAACTGCATGAGAAGTGTCAACTATCATTACCTAATCATTTGATTGTGATAACGAAGGTTGTTAAGACTTAATCAATGTGGTTTGGTGGTTATCCTTGTTAAAAGTGATCACTAATCTGATCCAATTTTATTGACTAACAAATTATGAATTTTAATATTTTTATATGTAATTAATTAGTGAACACACTCACGTATAGAACGATTCCTATGATATTTCTTGGTACCTTCGGAATAAACTAAGCTCGATATCAAGTTTTTCATATGGTTTCTTCCTTTTTGCTTTCTTTATGTAACGGTAAAAGTGAAAATAAGTTACGATTTATTTAACTATTGTTTTCAAGATGCACATAGAAAAATACATCATCACATTATTGCACCTAGAAATTGTAAGAACGTGGGGGGTTTTCAATAAAAGCTGTAATAAAAGTATCTAACGATAAGGATTCGATATGTACGAATGATAAAAGAAAAATAAAAACCCTAATGCGATCGTGGGATAACGTATTTGAGTGTCACCTTAGCCGACATGAACCGAGAACCTCGGCAATGTCCTCTGCAATACGCTATTTATTACATGATCATAGGTCATGCTAATTCCTTACGTTTTTTTTTTCGTTTGTTATAATATAATTTTTATATGTACAACTGCGTAGCAAACAATGTAAATACTAAAATAATCTCTAACTTTTGAGTTTTGTCGGTTGCGGAGTTCAGACTCAAATAACTACCGACTTAAGTTATAACTGAATCTCAAACCAAAACAACGATTTTAATGAAAGTTAGAAACAGCCTGGAATTTGGATTTTCAATAGCACATAAAATTTAAATACAAAGGTTAATACTTTATTCACGAATATATATGATCGATTTGATGTGGTCGATAAAATAATGACGACGTGTTTATTTGTTAAATTAACTGCGGACTACTAAACAGAGGCACAGAATATATGATCTTGGGACAATTCCTTAGCTGTGATATCTTCGTTTTAAGATTTAGTAAGACTTTGATTTAACTGTGAAACACATATCAGATTATCTGAATTTAGTCATCCTAAGCTGTAATTACGCCGTTCCACACGCTTTGATCCGACGCATTTCATTACACAAATGCATTGCAATTGCCTATTCATTTTTTGTTTTATAAATATATAATATCTCTATATACCCATACATGATCTCTCATTTATTAGTAATTGGTATGAAATTAGGGTTTACTATATACCCCGTAAGTTCCATCACCGAGTCTTTGGGTCATTAAATTTAGTTAATCATAGAATTGACTTTAGCAATCAATCAATTATATAATCAGAATATGACGCTTCTAACAAGGTCAAAACGCCATTTACATAAAAATATTCATAAACAATTGAAAAAGTCAATTACATTGAACTAGAGCGAGTATTTATTATCACATGATCATGGTATCATTGTAGCATTTTACTGTATTTAATGATAATGCGCTTTACTAATCATCCGCAACAATATCTTTCAGAATCCCATCAAATCAAGCATGTTTTTCTTCATTAATTAATATACAGAAATTACATTGGGACAAAATGCATATTGAGAGAGGTGAGGTTCACTACACCGCCCATTGCGATGTGATATGTGATAACGTAAAAATTAACTTTGAAGATACATTGTGGGAATAAAATCTAAAAAAGGATAAAAATATAATTGTTTATGGCCGACTTTTGCACGATTGGATATAAGGGTTGTCATAATATTGTCGGGTCATTTTTTTTTTTTTTTTTTTTTTTAATTTTGGATGATTAATATTGCCGGGTTGTTTAGCGCAGGTTAGCACCTCATAAAGTAGGGTTTACTTTTCACGTATAAATCATAATGTAAGATACGTTCGAATTCGAATGACAGCTAATTAAGTTAAAAATGTACTTTCAACCACCAAATTCTTTGAACTCGTTAACAACGTACGTGGAACTACAATGTTGAGACACGCATGTCCCAGTTCTATATAGTCTTTTAATTACTAATATGGTCCATTTTTTTTTAAGAAAAGATGATTAATAAATAAATAATAAAACCCTATATATTAAGCTGTATTTTTTGGCTATTCGATGTACACGAGGTTGTATGATGGGAAATATCGGTTATTTCACACCAAGTTGTAAACATAATAATATGATGTTAAAAATAGCCCACTTCGACTAATTAAGATTAGGTGTTGATAAAGCATAACCCTACTTATAATAAAAGCTTTATTTTTGACTTCCTAAATAAACAAATGAAAGTAATTTATATTCTTATGCAATAATGATATCCATCTCTTGTGACTTCTCAGACTTATTAAAAGGCCACTATGGGACTATAGAGTTCTTAAAAGGTCGTAATCACCTATAATTTGGTCTAAACAATAATACAATTTTCTACACCAACTGCTTTAATTGCTATAATGGTCTACTCTAAGCTAAGACTAGAGTAAAAAAATTATAAATGTCAATGTTTACTTTATTAATTAGTATTTTATTAAGTTTAAGCCAGCACTTAGGACTAATCATTTCAATCTTGTCAATGCCTCCTGTATTAGTTATCATATAATTTCAAATTTATACTAAGATAGTTGACTATATACCATGCTTACAATAAATAAAATACTACATCCCTACTCGGGCCTACCTTCATACAAATAATGAACTTTGTAATCGTGTAAACATTATAAAATTCATGAATAATATTGGACTAGCATAATTCATTTTAGGCCCATTATAAAACGGGCACATTTTTGTGCGAGTTTTGATTTTTTTTTTTTCAAATTGTTCGTTACAAACCGAACCGAATAAAACCCTACCTTCAACAAACCGCCGCCCTCTTAATCCCCTACATTGAATCCCCCTACCAACCACCCCCTCCCTCTCTTCCGCAGAAATCTGGCCCAAGACAAATTAATGTAGGGAGTTTATTAAACCATTGAATTCGGAATATGGTAAAGTAGCTCCGGGGTGGGGAACGACTCCTTTGATGGGTGTCGCAATGGCTCTATTTGCAGTATTTCTATCTATTATTTTGGAGATTTATAATTCTTCCGTTTTATTGGATGGAACACCCACCTCTTTTAATGGAGGTGTGGAGCTTGTGCTTTTTTTTTTTTTTTCCTTTTCTGTCTTTTTCTTTTTCTAAAAAAAATTGCTCGGCCATTCCGTACGGCGTTCGCCGCCTTTGGCCTCCGCCGCCTCCATCCTCCACCTCCTGCTGCCAGCTTCATCCGCCGTCCTTCGTTGGCATCTCCCACCACCACAATCCGCCACATTTCTCGCCACCGATGCCCGACATTCACTACAGGCATCCGCTGGCCGTCGCCACAGTCCGCAACATCTCACTACCTTCCACCCACGAGTCTATCTTTTCAATATTATTTCAATTAAAAAATATCGGTAATTCGTTATCTCGAATTTGCTGAAATAAAAACCTGTACCGAACCGATATACCGAATTTTTTTTTGAAGAACCGAATACCGAATCGAATTTTTTCGGTTGGTTTGTACCGAATTTTCGGTTTTTCGGTAATTCGGTTCGGTAAACCGAATTGTGTGCCCGCCCCTATTTCTTATATATAAATGTATTTTGTCACTAGAATATGTTGGAACCAATTACAAAAGCATACATAGATCACATGACATATGATGCGATCATTTGAAGTTTGAACACATTTAATAGGATCCAAACAACAGATAAATAGAAACTGATGTAAAATGTCTCCATCTATTGATCCAACTTGCAAACAATATATATATATATATATATATATATATACATATATTTATATAAATTTATATTACAATTCAAGCCCATCGAATTTGAATACATCAAACCAGACAAACACAAAAGCTAAATAAATAAACTTACAAACTATGCAACATGTCCATGATTTTTTATTAATTTTTTTTTTCCATTCAAATATCACATGCCACGTTATTGCCATAAACTCGGTCAACAAGCCTTCGGTCAACGAGAACGAAAAAAAGAAAACAATGGAGGAAAAAAGCCTCCATTCCATGGTAGTACACGTCGCTTCCGTCATTGTACCTTCACTCTCCTCGTCTCTTCGTTTTCCTTTCGTGGATTGCACGGAGCTTCAATTTACAGACAACCCAAGTTTAGACACTGACAAGCTAGCTAAACTTAACCATCATCGTCCATGGTCGTGTAACTGAATTTTCTAGCGACGCCTGAGTTCTGAAGACGATAAACCATCGATGACACTCCTTGGAGAAGACGGCCCAGGACTCATATGCTTCTCACTCTTCTTCCTCGCGTATTCCTTCTTTCTCTTCAGCTTCCTCTCGGCGGCCGGCGTCGCCGGCGACGAGCTTACCGTCGGAATCATATACCAACCGATCGAAGTGCACAGAATAGCAAAAGACCTCCCATAGATCGCCAAGAACACCAGGATCAAGACCACCAAAACGGCAGATAAAAGTAGGGTTTCTTCAAGCTCTCCACATAGCTGCTGACGCTTCTCCTCTTCTTCTTAACTAGCTCATCGTTCTTCTCATTCAATCCCTTTTCTGAATCTTTGCTTGGATTCTTACCTTCTTCAGCTTCAACTTTGCTCATCATCATCTCATGGCTGCTACTTTGCTTCTTATCATCCTTATGGTTAACCTTGACGATGATCGGCTTGGGCCCATCTGAGTCGTTGGGGTAAACGAATCGAACGAAGGAGATATCCTCTGAGCCCATCTCCTTGTAGATCTTCTGTTTCTTATCGTCGTGCTCGGCCAAGAGGGCGTAGAACTTGTCCAATCCACGCTTAGCGTACGGATTCTTGTCGTCGCTGTTAGTTCTTCCCATGATCTTACAGAAGCTTGAGCTTCGCTTCGATCTCTTAGGCGTCGGACATGGGCTGCTGCTGCTATTGTATTGGTCGTCGTCGTCGTCTTGGTGATGGGCAAAGCTTCCACTTCCACAGATGAACATTTCTTTTAAGGGGATATTAATATAGAAGTTTCAAACTCTTTTTAGACAGCTTCGTTTAATCAGATAGAAAGGGATAGTTTTGTGTATACTTTTCTTGCAAAAGATGTATGTAGATTATGTATCTTATATACAATTGATGAGTGTAAGAGATTATTGATAGCACATCTTCTAGAAGACTTGTTCAAGAAGATGTTGCAGTCAAAGAAACTGCAAAGTCTTGGACAAGTGTGATAGTTAATTCTACGGAAGCTTCTACTTGCTATTTGTTTATGTGATTTGGTTTGGATTGAGTGTTTTGACTTTTAGATAGAGGGGTAGTATTAGTCAATGAGTTGTTTATTTATTACATATAGAGGGAGAGGTAAGAACGTGGGCGAGAGGGCATTTTGGGTAATTCGCGTTACGATTAGTGTAGTAGATAGATGTATGCATTATGATCGTCAAGTAATTCTAACATGGCAACGATTAATTAAATATGTCTCCTCCATTATTATTTTGGAACAAGGTTTCTTTCTTGTCACGGATATTGTGTGATTTGCAAGTGAATATTAAATAAAGGGAATAAATATTGGAAGACGTCAGCTAAGAGAAAACATAAATTTTAGTGTGAATTAATTTCGGGTCTCAAAGATGTTTTAAGTTAGGTTTCAGGCTCTGTCAAAAAAATTTTAGGGTTAAAGACCCAATTTTTGTAAAATTTAGAGATAAGAGCCTAAAATTTACGCAAGTATGAACTGGTATCGCTATCGTTTTGTGTTATTACAAAACAATGAAGTGGTACTGCAGAACCAATTTTTTTACTGCAGGTCTATGAGTATATTGAAAGATCTCAAGTGTATCGAGTCCTTAAAACTATAATTTTAGGCCAAATTATTATTTTAGATCACTAAATATACATGTTTTACTTTTTGGGCACTATTGTTGATAATTGTAAAAGTACTCACAACTATATATGTCAAAACAAATTTGGGTCACCCTTTCATTTTTTGGTCACTAAGTATACATGTTTTCGATTTCGGTCACTATGTTTTATGATGCGAAAATGGATTTAATATATATTACTGTCAATCGGCCCGCGGCCGCCCCGCCCCCAAAAGGCGGGCGGGCTGCAATTTTTTTAGGCCCGCTGAAGGGCGGGCTGAGCGGGCCAGCCCGCGGGCCGCGGGCTTTGACGGGGCGGGTACCCGCGGGCCGGCCCGCCATTTAAGGTATATATATTATATATAATATATACTAAATCTATAATAAATATTAAGTTAATTAGATATTTAATTACATAAATCATCTAATTATTATCATGTTTATTAATTAAAAAATAATTGCATATTTCTATCTAATTTTTTTAATAAATTCAGCAATTAATAATAAATTATTAATAATTAAAGTTTTAAATTAGATTAAATAATATTAATTATTTTTTAATGGGCGGCCTGCCCGCCGGCCACCCCGCCGCGGGGCGGGGTAACGGGCTCCTATTTTTAGGCCCGCCCCGCCCCGCCCCTACGTTTTTATGGGCGTGGGCCGGCCCGGTCCGCCCCGCCAATTGACAGCTCTAAATATATACTTAGTGACAATTGAAAACACGTATACTTAGTGACCAAAAAATGAGAGGATGACCCAAATTTGTTTTAACATACATAGTTAGTGACCTATTTTTGCAATTATCAAATATAGTGACCCAAAAAGAAACATGTTAACTTTGTTGACCTAAAATTATATTTTGGCCTAAATTTTATGACGGGGGCTTGAACCTAAATTAAAATTATATTCGGGGGCTTGACCCAAATTTGTTTTAACATACATAGTTAGTGACCTATTTTTGCAATTATCAAACATAGTGACCCAAAAAAAAAACATGTTAACTTAGTTGACCTAAAATTATATTTTGGCCTAAATTTTATGACGGGGGCTTGAACCTAAATTAAAATTATATTCGGGCCGACACCAAATTGCCCCAAAATTTTATGAAATTGAATAAAGAAGGTAATAGGACCGAGCAAACGCCTTTCTTGAAAAGATAAATGAACGTACCCAAGAATTCAATCCGTACGCGACATAAATATCAGACGAAATAATGGTCATCTCAAGAAATAGAAACAGAATGTTTTCTCTATAAGATATATTGAGACTGAGAACTTCCATTTAATTGTAAAATTAGTAAACTATTAGTTACACATCACATTTACTAAACATCACCTTTTAAGCATCCGTCCTATAATCTTAATCTATAATTATATCTAAACCTCGTACATTTACTTACTCACACACTAATAATCTTCACAAGCCACTTCACTCATGTCATAAAACCTCCATAAGAACTGATAATCCTTACAATACTCAATCTTCACCGCCTCACACAAACCCTCCACCTTCTTTTTCTTCCCTTCAACTTCCCACTCGATCTTAACCTCACAACTAAATCCTCCGACCATCTTCAGCCGCCGACCATCCTCGCCGAACTTCAGCGTAACCTCGCCGCCAATCCTCCTGCACGGCGGCGCTGGGCCTACACAGAGATCCAACCAGCTACAGTCGGCTGTCCTATCATTTCCTTGTACTTAGCATTAGCCCACGTCACCCTATTCTTCGAATTGGACAAAATCACTGGGGCTTCATTGTTTTCAGCTTCTTCTTCCACCTCCTTGAACGCATTAAAGGCGCAAACTTTGCTGTCCGAATTATCGCCTTTAATGAGGGTTTTGAGCTTGACGACGGTTACGGTGGAGCCCACTGGTCGGATCGGTCTCGGGGAGATGACGGCGGGCGTGGGCTTAATCGGTTCTTTCAACCGAGGCATGAAATCAAGTTCTTTAGGGTTTCGAGGTCTATTATTACAGCAATTATAACTGTCATTAAATCCGAGAAAAGGGACTACGGACAAGGAGTCGGCGAGGCTCGAAACGGCGGCGTCGAGCCCACAATGAGCGAATGATAATGATCCATGCATGGCTAATTGATAAGAATGGTACGGTGAATAGGATATACCGTTGGCGGCGGCGGTGGACGGTCGGATTCTCTTGAGGGTGGACGGCGGCGGCCCAAAGGCGGAATTCCGGCCACGTTTTCTTGTGCGGGTCGGGCGGGCTTGGAGCTGGGCCCACATGGTTCTCATGTAAGGAGATTTGCTGATGCTCGGAGGAAGATTCGAGGAAGAAGAAGAAGATGAAGAATCTTCTGCGCCTAATGGCTCGGGCTTCGGTGCGATTGGCCTATACCTCGACAGAATTTCTGCCGTTCTTGAAGCTGATGCATGTTGATGATTGTGATGGCTGCTAACAGTAGTGTAGATCATCTTCTAATTAGTCGCTCTTTTTCTTCCCTCTTTCTGAGGTTGGTTTAATATACGAAGAGGAAAGAAAATGGAGGTGGTGAGTAGTAATGGTGTGTGTAGTTGTTTTTTATTTAAGGAGAAATGGAGCCAATGAGGTAGTGGCAAACATGGAGAGAAGAGAGTAGACACATGGAAGTCGATTGGGGACATGTGGAATATCTAAAGGTCTAAATCGACATGCATGCTTACACTTAACAGCAAGTTTGTGATATATGAGGGATAGACAGAGAGCTGTGATTGGATGATATAGCTGAGAAAGCATGCACTGCAATTGCAAGGAAAAAATAAATAATTATTTTGTTTAATATTTTTTATAAGTATGTAAATTGGTATTGGATGAGAATTGCATGAGTGGGTTGCTTATGTCGTTGAACGTTACGTTTGGGAACGCGTGGGAAGAGAGTCCATGCATGGCTAACACCTATCGCTGAAACGTTTCCTTTGCCATCGTGACTTTGGATTGGGCTTTTCATATATAGTTTTGATTGTTGTTACTAGAAATTGGAAAAAAATACACAAATTTTAATGGGATTTTACTACCACAGAAACCGACGATTAGAATCACGTTACGGTGAAATTATGGGGTGCCTCGACAGAATAAATGACTTTAGGACCTGGACAGTATTGAAATTCATCGCAACGAAAGTTAGGATTATATTATGATATATATGCCCTTAATCAATGTTTAAAGGCCGCTTTTAAATTTTTTATTAAAATATTTCGAATTCGAGCTCGAGTTCGAGCTCTTAATTGAAAAAATTAATAAATTAATAAAAATAATATAATTAATCTAAAAATATGAAAAATTTTAAAAAATTAAAAAAATTAAAAAAATCGAGATTTAAATAAAAAAGAAAATTAGAAAAAAATATAAATTAATATTAAAATATAAACTAATATAAAAATATAAAAAATTTAAAAAAAAAAAGAAAAAAGAAAAAAGAGAAAGGCTCGCGAGCTTTCGAGCCACTATATCGGTCAAGCTTGAGCTCGACATAAACGAGCTCGAACTCAAATTAAATGAGCTCGAGCTCATTTATATCGAGCCCGAGCCGAGCTTTTACCGACGAGCCGGCTCAGCTCATCTTTTACCCCTACTCCTCTGGCCCAAGAGCCTCTTGAAGAGTAAGCCCACTTAAGCCCACTATTAGCGATCTTTTTTGGTATAAGAATTATTTAGGATTCCATGTTTAGTAGCAACTAGTCGACCTATTTGGATCAAAATAGTCATGATATGAAACAATAATATCCAGCATTCAATATACATAACAAATAAATCTTTTACCTAAATAATTTCCTTGACCAACTATAAAAATGAAAACCCTCTTCATCGTACCGTACATCTAAACCAGTAAAAAAATATAAAATAAGATGGCTCCGCCCTCTTACCTTTCACTATCATACTTCGCAATCGTATCGATTTTAGTATCAACATCTCATGCAGATTTAATCTCCGACATCTGCTCGAAATCAACGAACCCAACACATGCACCGACGCCATAAGATCCGACCCCGAATTCACGATCCGCGGATCTCCTCGGACTGGGTCGAATCGTCGTCGGAAAGGCCAAAGCCGCCGCCCAAGAAACCCTAAAAATCTCAGACAAACCTCGTCGGCGGAATCTACAGAGGAATTTCGAACACTTGCGCTGAGTCTTGCTCGGACGCCATTAGAGTCCTCGACGTTTACCTTTCCATACTTTCGAAGTCTTCCCCCAAGAGAGACGATTTAATAGACATTGCTAAAACGTCCTTCGAAAGTGTTAAAACTTGCGATGACATTTTTGGTAATATCGAGCCGAGCAATCTCAGAGCTGCGAGCAAAAAGGCGCAAGATCTCATTGATGTGCTAGATGTTATTGCAAGGAGGTTTTGAACGTAATGATTTTGTGGCTATTGATGGACATTGTTGAAAGTTTTGGATTTTTATATGTTTTTATTTCAAGAAATTGGTGAGACTTCCCTACCGTAGGATGAATAACTCAAACCCCACACCTTATTTTCTCATCTTTGCCTCGTAATAAAATAAAAATTGACCCCAAGAATGAAGATAATAACACCAAAAAAAGCCATGATAATAGCACCACCGTATTGGTTTGGTGCATTACGTAATTAAAATACATCTTTCCCATGTTTCAAAGACTGTAGGAGACAATAGCACACCTTTTTTTTTTTTTCCCTGCTAACGCAGTGCATAATTCTTACATCGCTTGACTAATTCTTTGAACAGGTTCGCTGGGAGGAGATGTGGGGATCTTGGAATAAATATTGCGAACAACACTGACCCCCTCCAACCAGCAACGCCCTGGCTCGGCTGACGATGATAGCAGCGGCCATGGTGAGAGATGAGTACTCTGTTTTTTTTTTTTTAATATGTATGTATGCCTTCGCCGTTACTATAAATTTTGTGCCCCGCTTTATTTTCTGTTCTTGTTCGTCACTAGCGGCGATCTTGGGACGAAGGGAAGGGTTCGTTGCTATGGCGGCGGCGGCGGCGGCGACGCTGGCTCTTTTTGGAAGCATGTTTAGACAGAGAGTCGAATTTATTCGTTCAGCATATATGATATGTGTGTTATTATCAGATGGTTCTTACAGTCTGAATATTGGTTTATGTAATGACTGATTCTTATTGAACATTCCTCAGCTGAGCTGAGACTGGGAGCAGAGCCTTAGTTGTTTTGTGTAAATAAATAAAGCTTTCTTTCCTTCTACAAGTTTCATTTATGAAGTGTGATCAAAATCTGAACTGAATGCTCTGTCTTTCGGGTTTGACTCGATACGATCCGACCCGTAATTTCGAATGGGCTTATGGGCTAGTTTTATGTGGCCCATATAAAGTGAACCCAACCCGATTAGAGTTTATTTTAGGATCAATCACGACATTACGCTATTGGGTTGTTCTTAAATGGTGTACGGATTGAAAGTGACAATGCTGGGGAAGATTTCTTGCAAGGGAAGGGGTTTTAATCAAATGACTTTAATGAGTACCGATTGAAATTAAGGATGATGATATCCATATATTTCTATTTTTTTTCACGCATTTTTTTTTTTCCAAATTACGCATGTTCTACACCAGCAAGTTTTAGTTGTTGACATGTGGGGTTCCCGACACCACTAGTATCCGATAATTATTCTTAAATTGAATTAAATCAAATGTACGATTTGTCTTAATTTTGTTAATAAATGTCGATTATCGACTTCTGAGTTGTCAGGACATATGTACATATTATTGGTAGGGGTGAGTATATCAGGCAGCATGACCTGCCCGCAGGATTTTTCGGGTAGACAAATTTATGATTTTATTATTATTTTCCTTTTTGGGGTCAACCAATCTTAATATTTGAAATACTATGACTCGCTGCGTTTTCGTCTCCACGCTCAATTTAGCTATGTTTCAATTGTACGGAAGGACCCCACTCATTCAGACATGCTAAAGATCAAGTCTTGAAATAAATTGAATAATTTAATATTCATTTACATAGTTTGGTAAATAACATAATAATAATAATATTACATCCTTCATCTTTCAACGCTCTCTATAAAAGAACAGAACCAGCGCACAACTCCATAACCCAAAACCCAACTCTCACTTCACTCAACAGTTACGCACGCTTCAGTTCTCCAATTATTACTACTGCAATAAACTGCTTTGAAAAATCAGAGCTTTTCTTACCACGCATGGAGGGAAAAACTTACGTCCTCCACGTTTCCCGCCGCCGCCGCGCGCCTGGATACCGAAAGAACCCATGGATTTTCTCTCTCGTTCTTGGAGCCTATCGGCGTCGGAAATCTCCAAAGCCTTGGCTTCACAGCAGGAGAAAAATCCCCACGCAGCTGAACCCTCGCCGTCGCGGGACGCAAACGGCGTCGTCTCGGCGGGTGAAAACGGTGCTTCCTCCGAGGTGGGATGGCGGAGCTGTTTCGGCGGCGAACACCTTTACATTTGCTTCTTCAGAGGCTTCTCAGATCGTCATGGATCGCATTATGTCTCACTCTGTGAGTAAATTCGACCTTTTGTTCCTCCTTTTCATTCTATGTGTTTTGTAGCCTCAATTTGGTTGATCGCCTCATAGTTCTCATGATACTAACATAAAGTTTGTGTACAACTTTTTCAGCAGGAGGTATCACCGCGTACTTCAGCAGGCTATCGCATAGCAGTGGACCTACTGGACAAAGCTGTGCTCTCTAACTGATAGCTCACCAGTCTCACCTTCTGAGATTGATGACCTTAAGGTTGGCTTTTTCAGACATAAATTTCGTGGTTTATATTTTCATATATATTTTATATGGTTTGTCTTGTGAGCTGTCACCCAAACACAATAAGTTCTCTAACCAAGAGAGAGAGAGAGAGAGAAGAGATTCCTCAGCTTTCTCTTTAACCAACAATTACCTCAAAATACAATACGAATCACTGATACCTTTTCCTTTGTCTTGTACTTGAAATGGCAAATGCAAGTAAGTATTCAGTTTTCTCAATATTTTCAATCTCCAGTACTGCGTTTAATGTCTTGTCCATACCTCATCTCTCTTCGCTTTTTACAAATTGCCATAAATGTCACACAAGTTTTTTTCGAATTTTGCCTGGAAATTAACGCCAAAACGGTGTACTTGGGTCAAATTGATTGAATCATTAACTCGACTGCTGGATAATCTTGAAAACCTGCAAAACATTGCCAAATGCTTGCAGTACAACGCCACGAACAATCTAATGGCCAACGCCGCCGCCCACCCCAAGCCGTGCATACCCACCAACAACGGCGGAGGCAAGACCGTCGGAAGGTGGCTGAAGGACAGAAGGGAGAAGAAGAAGGAAGAGGCCAGAGCCCACAACGCCCAGCTCCACGCCGCCGTCTCCGTCGCCGGCGTTGCCTCCGCCGTGGCGGCGATCGCCGCCAGGACTGACATGGCGTTGGCCTCCGCCGCCACCCTGGTGGCTGCCCAGTGCGTGGAGGCGGCAGAAGCCATGGGCGCAGAGAGGGAACACTTGGCTTCTGTGGTGGGCTCCGCCGTCAACGTGAGAACTGCCAGCGATATCATGACCCTGACCGCCGCCGCAGCTACTTGTATTAATTAGCTGCCCATAAACTTTCAGTCTTTCGTCATTACATTACACTTTATATGCAATTTATTATTATTTTTTTCTAGCCTTGCGTGGAGCTGCTACGTTGAAGGTTAGGACACTCAAGGACGTTAGGAACGTAGCTGCAGTGATTCCCATGGATAAAGGGGCTGGAAATCGTGACAGCAATGGGAGTTCTAACTCGAGTTTTAGCGGCGAACTTTTGCCCGAGGAGAATTTTCTGGGGATATGTAGTCGTGAACTGCTCGCTAGAGGTGCGAACTGCTTAAGAAAACTCGAAACGGTACGATCTTCATCGCCCGAATTTACTAGGAAGAAAAATCAGTTCTTGGCAGTTGAAAATCAACGGTTGTAGTGAAATCGCAGGTGATCTTCACTGGAAGATGGTGTCGGTTTACATTGACAGAACGGGACAGGTGAGCACTGATATGTTCTTCTTCTTCCTTTCAACATTCTCAATACATTTTCAAGAACTCTTTCTTACGCAGAAAAAAAAAAATGAAGAATTTTATTGAAAGAGAAGAGTTTTTTAAAGTAAAAAAGCGATCAATTTCCAATAATGCCAAGCGATGTGAGACCACCTTTGGCTTTTGATCGGATCGAATAATCTTTTTGCATTTCCCAGGTGATGCTGAAGATGAAGAGCAGGCATGTAGCTGGTACAGTGACGAAAAAGAAAAAGAGTATGTCTTATTACAGTATCTTCCACTTTTTTTTTGTCCCATGATGAGAACGGAATTTAAGGTGGGGGCATTTTTTCTCCTTTTCCTCGTTATTGGGATTCGAGAAAGAAATAAAGCTAAAAAGAAAGAAAACTAAAGTGAAAACTATACGTTCTTTCTTTGTCAGACGTTGTGCTTGAGGTGGTAAGGGATATTCCGGCGTGGCCTGGCCGGCATTTGTTAGAAGGGGGCGGTGATCGGAGGTACTTTGGGCTTAAGACGGTGGGCCGTGGAATCGTAGAGTTCGAATGTAGAGATCAAAGGGAATATGATATTTGGATTCATGGTGTTTCAAGATTACTCACAAGGAATGCTTGATTAGATAGGATTATGCTTTTTAAGTGGCTTCAATATTTGCTTATTTTAATGCAAAAAGGGTTGCAATTAGATTTTATTACTCCATTATCTACCTTACTTTTGGGAATGCGGTTTTGTATTATGTCTTTAATATGGGTTGGAAAGTGAAAGTAGGGTTAGATCTCCTTAGGATTTGTTTTCGTTTCTTTTATTGTGGGACTTACTAAAGTTGGAACTATGGTTTGGTCAAAAAGATTGAGCACACAAAACAAAACTAGTATTGGATTTGGCAATTCGACTATTGGATGCTTTTTTAATTTATTAAATCATTACAACGCTAAAAGAAATGAACTATTATCTTATTATTATATAAACAACCCTAGATTCTAGGTGAATAATTGTATGAAGGGAGGATTGAGCTCATGTTGAATGACAACAATGTGCTAAAAGTCTAAAATAAGTTGGGGTATTGCTATTCACACACCCTATTCACTAATTACACCCCTCTTATTACCAAAGTAAATCCTATTAAAATTAGTATGTTTCAAATTTAATTAATTCTTTATTAAATTATTCTCTCTCATTGCCAACAAGCATTACGACAAATTTTTTCGTAAATAATTACTATTTTCTTTTCAAAAAACAATATTACTGACTTATCAAAATTTTATAGTTTTATATTATAATTCAACAAATATATAAGTAATGATTTTTTACGTTTGTCATATGAATTACATCTATACTATCTACAATATAGAAATATTATCTTATTTATATATATTATGTAATTAACTAATTAGCTAGTAACTCTTTTTCAATTGTATAAGTTAATAACAAATATAATGTTATCTGATGCTATTTACATAAGTTAATTATTAGTATTTATAAATAAAGACTACTTTTTTACATAAGTGCAATGTTTAGATTAATTTTAAATAATTATTAATGCAGTGTGTTAGTGAAATTAAAATAACTAGTAAATTATTATTGTTGAAGAATTATTGCAATAATTGTTATAAAAATCTTGTATGGCTTATATGTAAAGTATTTAATGTATTAATGCCATGTTGCACTATTTATGTTAAATGTTTAATGTTTTTATTTTTTTCTACATAATCCAAGGTACATAAATACCATTTGATTAAATCATTGACTCATTTTGAGGATGCATTGCTTTAAGAATTTCAAATTAGAATTTATTGTGATATATTAATTCATTCTTAATAAGTTACACGCAACAACCTCCTTTGAGTTGGAGCTTTATTGAAATGGGCTTAACTACACTTTGGGCTTTTCTTCACCTTCATATTCCGTGTTAAAGCCCAATTACTAATTTTCTCGATCACCAAGGCTGCGACAAATCATACACCAACCACTTCAAATTATTAGAGCTTTTTTTAATTATTTACCCCATTTATTGATTTAGCTTAACATTTTAAAAAATTCGGAAATTTTTAATACAGAAGGGGGAACGTGCATCGTGGCGTGGTTCTGTGAATGGGAAATCTGACTTGAAATTTGGGTTTGTTTGATGAAACTAAGTCACGTGTGATAATTTTGCTGATAAATGACGGTTAATAGAAAATTTCGTAAAATACTAACGTTAGAAAAACATACAGATATTGCAAAAATCGTCATCGTCGTATTTTGCTCAGAATAATTCTTTTCCTATTCTAGAAAACTGTTGCAAAAGATGCATCTCGGATCAATAGTTACCGAAATGCATTTAATTTTTTATTTATTTTGATATTGTACAAGTTGGTCACTGCGTCAGTAAAAACCCTATTTCTACACAGTATTACTGCCTTCGAAATAGTCATGGTTCCACTGTTAATATACAGCTATATCATCTCAATTATTATACTCTTATTAATCCACCAAATTAAATAAATGCAGATCGGTGGCAAATAAAAATTTGTAGCTTGAAAGAAGTATATGCATGGATGATGGATAAGCTCGAAAATCTGTCCTACAATGATTAAAATCTTAAAAAAAAATGAAAAAAAAAACCTAAGGCATGTATAGGGAGTTTCCACACTTGCACCTCCAAGCTTCAGGGTAGTACTCTAATGGCATCTCTAAGCCGGGCTGAATCGGCACTCTGACGGCGTTACACGGCGAGCACCAACCGCACTTTGACCGGCACGACGGCGGCCACGATCCCGGCCGGCCAAGTCTCCGGCGAGGCACACCTTGCAGGACCACCGTGCTCTCCATCGGATTCTTCGCTTCTCCACCGTCCACGTCTGCGCGTGGCAACCACACGAACACAAGAAATCGTCAAGTTGATTCTTTTTACCCTTTTCTGGCAATAATTTCATATGAACTTACATGATTTGCGAGTTGGGTCGAGCTTGAATCCGTGGGCAGACACGGTGGCGAGGACGAGGAAGGCCACGGCGGCGAAGGACAGAGACACGTGGCGGTGGCGGTGGCGGCGGGGGTGCAATACACCCATATCGAGCTCTTTAAATACAGCGGTGAGCGAGAGAGTTGAAGGAATAAATATTCAGAATGTATAGTTTGTTGATAGTGCGTTGTTGAAGAGTCAAGTCAAGTAGACATATCTTCTAACACTACACAGTGTTGAGTCGAACATCGACACTGTAGGAAGTTATAATATCTCTCTATATATATAGATTTGAATTTGACCAAACATGAATATATGGTCAGATATATACACAGTGCTGTCATTATTTTTTGTGGTGTGTTTGGAGAATTAAATGTGAGTCAGTGCTTGTATATTTATTCTAATGTGACACTGTCTCTCCGAGTAAATATATTATCTTAAAATGCATTATTATGAATTGGACTAGTTGAGCGTTACACAAATTAATTTTGAGTCGTAGCAAGATTATGATGTTTGAAATAAATGCAACTCGAATTGGCAATCTTCAAGAAAAAGACTCCAGATAAATTTGAAAAACAAAAAGTATGGTCCCTCTCCTTCATCTGATGGCCATGTTAGAATTTGTTTTTAAATAAGAAACAAATTGATTATTTCTAAGATTATTTTCTCAATATTTTTAGGGCTTAATTATTTATATTTCTTGCATTATTTCAAAAAGTCCAAAGACTACGAACTTCCTTCTTTTTATGCCGAATGTAGATAGATAAGGCATTAATTCCTTGCTTGAGGAGTGACAAAAAAAATATGGAATACTATCCCAATAATTGAAAGAACTGTTTGCACTAAGAAAATTGATGCTGAAATTCATTTGTCATTGCAAAGCAAGAAAAGGATTGAACCTTGTAAGATAATTTAGATTAATCACAAGGACTGCCAGCAAACGTGTGGGGAGGATATGGGCAGAGAGAGACTGTCAAAGTACCCAGTGCATTCAACCTCTGCTTAGCCCACTACCAAATATCCATTCGCAATTTAATATAATTGTATAAATCATTTTTTCATTTGACTGATTCCCTAGTAATTGGGCTTTTCCCAACTCATTGGGACCCCATTACTCTTGTTAAAATCTTCTTCGAGTCAACATCCGATATTTTACAGTGCAAGAGAATAATAAGTCACTTGTATTGTATGTATGCAATATCTCCAGGAAGAGAAATATAATATTATTAAATCATGAGAATAGCAAAAATATCCTTGGCCATTCAACGAATTATTTATTGTTAGCGTGTGAATTTGATAATTATTTCTATGCATGGACGATCGTACCCCCGCTGACTCTTAATCGGTCCAATGAATCTGGAATGGAATCCAGCATGATGTTTGTATTAGGGAGGGGTAAAGAGGTCTTTTAAGTCGTCCCCATCGTATTAGACATTCCTGAATTAAAAGTTGCACACCACACCTCTTTTCTAAGTTGGAAAAGCTTATTTGCAGAGGTGAAGAAAATGGGTTCTCTTGGCAAGGTATTCAAAAGTGGTTGAATTTAATGCCTTATTGATTTCTGAGGGTCGCGCAATCTCTTCCGAATTGAGTTTCCTTAGATTCTGTTTTTTTTTTTTTTTGCCGTGGTAACATAGCCTTTTTCAATCCCCTATTCGTTGTGTCTGTTTACTCGATCTGTTAGGAAAAAAAACATGAAGTAACTGTGTTTGGTTTTGATTGTGTCTTTTGTTTTGATTTTTCTCCGAATGGTCCGAACCTTTAAGGGATTATATCTTTAATCCCTCTTGATTTTCTGAGCTGGATCATTGTACTGAAGCAAGGTAGCGTAGCTAGCTAGGTACGTACAGACTCTTGCACTTTGCCCGTGCCCGTGGAATCTAGAAGTTATTTTTTGATTCTCGTGGGATCATTTTGTTTTTCTGAGATTAGATTGGTTCGTAACAGAGATGAGAGATGTGGCTGTTTATGTTTCCCCCTAGGTTAGCTTTGCTACGTTTTAATCTTTGATTTCCTTGTCTTTCTTGCTCGTGGTTTTAATAACATTTTGAAGCAAACATAAATTAGACCTTAAGAAGAAATCGTGGTTTGATGCAGGACGACAGGGAAGAAGTCATTCAAGCATGGTACATGGATGACAGTAATGAAGACCAAAGGCTCCCTCATCACCGTAATCCTAAGGAGTTTGTGTCCTTTAAAAAGCTCGATGGTACACCGTGTTATTCCTTGCTACTCTATCAATCAAGTTATCTCCTTTGCCATGATCGTATAAAAATTAGATGTGAATTATTCATGCATCCGTGTGCGAGGGAGTTGGGCTCGGGAAACTGTTTTCTTCCTTTTTCCTCTATGTAAAATTACTTTCGTATGCTGATATGTTGCGATTTCTTGGCCACCTCAATTCGTGAGATTTAACATTTTGTGATTTGACAGAGCTTGGAGTCCTTAGCTGGAAGTTAGATGCTGACAACTACGAAACAGATCCAGCTTTGAAGAAAATTCGCGAAGATCGTGGGTATTCTTACAAGGTATGCAGCTTTGTAAAATTAAGTATGTTAAAGTTAGGCCGTAATTGGGATCCTAACACTCCAAGCCTTACAAACTGCTGCTTCAGGACTTCTGCGAGGTCTGCCCCGAAAAACTCCCAATTACGAAGAGAAGATCAAGAATTTCTACGAAGAGCATCTCCACATCGACGAGGAGATTCGCTATTGCATTGCTGGGAGCGGTGTGTTCACATAACAAAACCTCACTACATAGGGGCTAATCATATGATAATTTTTACGACAATCATATAATATCTTGATTGAAAGGTTATTTCGACGTGCGCGACCACGACGAGTCTTGGATTCGCATATGGGTGAAGAAAGGAGCACTGATCGTTCTCCCGGCTGGAATTTATCACCGTTTCACTCTTGACTCGGACAACTACATAAAGGTGAAGAATTTATTAGTCTCCTTCGTTAAATCGCATTCTTAACGATGTAAGAACAGAAAAAGAGAAGCATACATTTTGCAGGTTATTCGGCTCTTTGTTGGCGAGCCGGTTTGGACTCCATATAATCGCCCTCACGATCATCTCCCTGCGAGGTTCTTCTCGCCTTTTCTTGAAAAGGTGAATTGAATTGAGAATAACTTCATTTCTTAACGCTCGATTTCTATACTTAAACTTGCAGAAAGCAATACGTCGAAAACTTCTCGAACAAGGAAGGTTCTGGCCAAGCAGTCAACGCCACAGCCTAAACTTAAAAGCCGCAATCTTCGATAACTCCGTCTTTCGTTTAAGATTCTGAGCTTGCTGGTAATAATGGGTGTGATATATAAGGTCTATCGTATTGACACAGAGAAGGCTTGTAATATACAAGTTATGTATTGCCTGCCTATGGTTTAATGTCTCGTTGTTTGTTTGGACAATTTCCCAGTTGATGTCCGTCCAAGAAATTTCATTGCAAGTAGAATTAAATATATATAGAAAAATATCCAATTTTATAAAAAATTTGCAAGTCAGTATCCATGTTAGAATTTTTTTTATATAAATACCCGTTCGACTGTCCGTACCATTTTCCTGGTCTAGTCGTACTTTTTTATATGTTTATTTCGTACCATGTCATGCATTATCCATATATGGTACATATATACGTTCCATACGGTACCTTTTAGTAGCTGTATTACGTATCACAATACGTTTCTCTATGATACCTAACTGTGTGATATGATGTACCTTGTAACGGGCATGTACCAATGTCGAAAATTTATTCTGACGGGTGTAAAAAAATAATGATAGAATACTGATTTTTTATATTATGTAAAATCCCCATAAATTTATCCTATAAATTGGAAAAACGAAACTCTATCGCAAGAAGTACTATTATTAGTATCGTCCCGTTTTCTAAAACGCGTTTTGACTTGTGAAAGCAAAGAAATCGACGGCTACGAAGTCGTTTGGCATGTCACTGATGCGCTTTCGAACCGTCGGATCACGATGCGCGTGAAGGGTCGCGCCTGCGTCACGCGCGGCGTCGGAGTCACATGGGATTTTCACGCGAAAAAGAAATATCATCTTAGCGTGTCCACAATAATAACACACCCATAATACTGCCACATTAGCTTTTCACTATATTTTTTTATATTTTATTTTGTAACACTTTTATTCTACTTTTTTCACAATAATAACACTCTATAACACGGACCCACAACTATAAATAAATAATTTCTTTTCTTTCTCCCACCTTCTCTCTCCTTTTAATTCTATAACAATGTGTCATAAATATAACACAGTGTCATACTTATGACACATCCACAATGGTGGTGTGTCATATAAAGTGCCAAATAAGCACATATGACACACTTATAAACTACCATTGTGGTTACCCTTAGCTAACACGTGTTAGAGTGATGTGGGTGAGAGACCGTTGCCACGTCAGCTCGATCCTTGAAGATGACAGCAAGAAAATTTTCCACACAAGGACGTGCTATATGACCATAATAACCTTTTGCTTTCGTTTTGTAAAAAAGCCCTCGGGTGAGTACGCATGACAGCTAAGGTGAGGGTTTTTTCCGTCAATTTACATGTCGTCTCCTACTAGTCTCCCTCCATTTCCGTCATCAAATCAGAAACGAACAAAAACCAGAGAGGAGTCGTTGTCACGCTCTCTGAAAACCTTTGTGTGTAGATCCAACAATCGTTTGAAAAGCGTGAGCTCGCACACGCAAACGCACAAATAAGAGACGTACGCAGGCATACGCATAATTCTGCGTATCTGATGGGAGGCATTCCTTCTCGGGCGCTCCTCCGCGGAGGAGCTCGGACACAGGAGACATCGGAGTATCTAATCGGAGAGTTTATAGGTGGAAACTCGTTTCCCTGGCTTCGGATTACTGGCAGAAGCTTCTGGAGCTTCCAATTGACCTTCAGTGGCCTTCGGCTCGTGTAATTGACGCTTGCCGTCTCTTTTGTAAGTGCATTGCTGGTTCATTGTCGAGATTGCAACGCTTTTTGTGTATTTTATATCTTTAATCAAGAATGCGTGTGTTGACGGTATGAGCTCACCACTAATTCGATTAAGGTAAGAAGGTAGTCAATGTGTTGGGGGAATCTGTTTGTTCAATTTTGTTTGGGAAATTGACGGTTTGATCGTTGGAGTGTCCGTTATGTACGGATCCTGTACCGGAAAGCAGAATTTGATGTTTTGATTGCTATACTGATTTAGGATTGATAGGTAAAGTTTTGCTACTTAGGAATCAATTGCACATGATCACCGGTAACTAACCGTATGATTTAGGCAATCCGGAAAAATCAAAAGAAGGAAAGCTCCTTATTATGAAGAGATAAGTCGTTTTAGTTATCATTAGTGTCCAATTAGTCTAAGCTGTCCTGCTTTTTCCATTCTGAGTTTTCTATAATTCGTGTTGCACGTGTGGCTGTTTCACCCGTTGTTTTCTCTACACGTGTCAAAATTAATAAAGCTTGCTAATTGGCATATAATATCGACGTTGACAATTTTGAAATTTCCCTTTGATGCCGCCAGGCGCTGGAGAGCATTTTCATATAGCCACCAAGCTTGGGTGTGGAATATTTTTGTATTTTGTTTTCATAGGCTAATTGTTGTCCGGTTTTATTACCATGCAGCTAAGAACAATTGTAGGACGAGACACCTCGCAAAGATCTTGATTCACCTAACGTGGTGCTTGCAGGAGTGTGTATCGACTTCAGATGTTGACTCGCCTGTTCTCTTTAAAGCTCTCAATGCGCTGTCTTTATCATCTGTTTTTCTGAAGTATATCATTGAGAACTCAAAGGGCGATGATTTTGGAGAACTGTACCTGTCACTGCTTGAGGGGGAGCCTCTTCCTAATAATATGTGCAGAGGTTCAGAATTTGTTTAGCTTTGAGCTCCTTGTCTTGACAATATCTTTGATTTTGACTTCATATTCCTTTTGTTTTATAAATGGTGGCTTGTGATCAATTCTAAAACAGATCAAAATATTGTGAACCTCCTCATGCACACTGTGCTTAACTTTATTGCCAAAGTTGATGTAAGGTATGCTATCATCATGTTATAATTTTGTTCTTCTCTTCTGCACATTTTCACTATGATAATCTTTTCTTTATTCTAAAGCAATGGAGCGTACCTTGTGCATTATGAGTTGCTTAATTTCATGTTGATCACCACGTCTACTCAACTTCTATCGGGGCCATCACCAGGACCAAGTGATATACACCCTTTTTTAGATCCGATTATGACTCAGGTGAACTGAAATAATATTGCTATAATTCTGTGTAGGATTGCTTTCCCTGATTGTCTGTTGCTTGGCAGGAGAGCTCTTTGGTTAATGCAGTTGTGCACAAGTTATTGTTCATGTACATTACTCGACCACGGTTCCCTTATAATAGTTCTTATGACATATTTTCTGGAGGAAATCAACGCGGTGTTCTAAGAAGAGTTGGCTCTGCCGCTGGTATGACAACTCCAAGTGCTCTCTCTCTCTCTCTCTCTCTCTCTCTCTCTCTCTCTCTCTCTCTCTCTCTCTCTCTCTCTGTCTCTCTCTCTCTCTCTCTCTCCCTCCCTCCCTCCCTCCCTCAAAAGTGAAAGAGTTGTTATATTGTTCCTATATGTCACCTCCAGTCCAGCAGTTAAACTCTCTCTCTCTCTCTCAAAGGTGAAAGAGTTGTTATATTGTTCCTATATGTCACCTCCAGTCCAGCAGTTAAATTTATATGCTATCTGTTTTACTGAACATTCCTCTATGTTTGGAATCTATCTTCAATTTTAATTATCAACAGCTTCTTCGAAAACATCATGCTATAGCATAATCCCAGTTGAGAGATCATCGCTTCTGTCTTTCCACATTGACACGTGCATATGGTTTCTTGTTCTTGTTCTAAGACATATACATCTTCTGACTGTTACACTTATGCACGTGGTTTCTTGTTCTATTGCTGAAATACAACGTGTTTTGACAGCAAACTTGATGTTATTGCCCTTCAATCTACTCGGCAGCCCAAATGATGAAGTCCCAAGAAGTCCATTGGCTGAAGGGAGTCTTAATATCTTACTTGTTCTTACTAATTACCAAATGTCTTTCTCTGGACTATGTGGAAGGTAAAGATAGCAGCGATGACTCCCTGCATAAGCAAGAACCGTATTTTTTTGAAAACCCTTTCCGTAAAGCATTGGAAAATGTCCGGGATACTGAGTGTAAGATCCTTCTCCATGTTCTAGTGTTGTTTCATCTGTGATGTTATAGAATTTATATCTAGGGTGCCCAAGTTGGTCTTTCTGCAGTTGATCGCATCGATATCGAGGGGAATGCACACAGTGGTCCATTTGTGAGACTTCCTTTTGCTGTTCTCTATGATGCTCTTAGCATGTGAGTTGTTTTACTTTCATCAGCTCAACACACGAAATTAAAAATTTTGAATGCTATTTTGTGTTGAATCAAACCTGTGAGATTCCATATGTGAACCCAGACCTAGCATTGGTTTCATTAGAATGAATGCAATACTGTTTAACATAGCTTAATTAAATTTATCTGATAGATTAATCGCCATATGGATTTTTTATCGATTTTCTTGTGTGCCTTTTTGTTTTGTTCAGGTGTGTGGCTGATGAAGCATCAGTCCTGTTGCTTTATTCACTGGTTCATGGAAATTCTGACTTTTTGGAATATGTTTTGGTGCGAACAGACCTCGATACACTGGTATATTGAATATCTTTTGCAGTTACATTGATTCTTATGGGAGGGTTATTTTTTGTTTGTTGGCCAATGTCTAACTCTTGTCATATTCATAGTTCATTCTTGAAACACAGTGGATTTTTGTGACTGACAGTTGATGCCAATGTTGGAAACTTTGTACAATGCTCCAAGAAGGACATCGAATCATATTTACATGGTGCTTGTCATATTTCTGATACTAAGTCAGGATTCTTCTTTCAATGCCAGCATTCACAAACTGGTAAGCAAGTTTTGATTACCCGTTCTACTTTTCAACAAATCTCAATTAAATCTCTTCGTTACAGATACTTCCGGATGTTTCATGGTATCAAGAGCGTCTTATGCATCAAACTTCTCTCGGTTCTCTTATAGTGATAATCTTGATTAAGATCATCAAATACAATCTCTGCAAGCTAAAAGTAAGATCACGGAATCTCTTTATTATGCTTTGATTTTTCATAGAAAATTTCATCCTTTCACTGATGCAGATATCTCAAATTTGACGTTGGATTTGATAATCTTAAGTAATTAGGAACGTAATGATACTATATGAAGTTCAATGATCTGACCTTTTACTGCTCAGGATATCTATCTACACACCAACTGTTTGGCAACTTTGGCAAATATGGCACCTCATGCTCACCGGCTGAGTGCATATGCATCACAGCGGCTGGTTAGCCTTTTCGACATGCTTTCTCGCAAGTATGTCCGTGATATTACATTATCCCCCTCCATATTTATTAATTTAATTTGTTAAAGATCTTGTTAATTTTGACTCATGCTTGTTCTTTGATGGATTTCGTTCTTTATCTTCAGGTACAATAAACTAGCAGAGATAAGAAATGGCAAAATGCAAATGGGAGATGGTGATGGACCAGACAGTCTTCAAGACGATTCTGTACTGATTTCATTGTTCTTTAGAACTGCTATATACTATCTAGTGGGGTGATTTATTCTCTCTTTTGTGCAGCAGCTAGTTGAACTGAACATATATACCGACCTCTTTAGGGTTGTGCTGGAAATAATAAATGCAATCCTAACTTATGCATTGCCGCATAATCCAGAGGTATGATGGAAGTGCTTTAAAACAAGGCAAGAGCTGATAGGCTTATTTTGTTCCATTGCTAATTGTGGTTGTGATGCCTCAGGTCGTTTACGCGATTATGCATAGGCAGGAGATTTTTTTACCTTTTAGAAGCCATCCACGTTTCAATGAGCTATTTGACAACATATATACTGTATGTATTCAATATATGAATATTTGCCATCTCACTTTTTTTAAGAAATATTCCGACATGTCAAATTTACTATTAATTTTTCTTGATGTCAGGTGTTGGACTTCTTTAACCGAAGAGTGGATGCTGAGAACTCGATTGGGGAATTGTCGGTGGAGAAAGTGCTTGAAGTCATAATCAACACCTGCCGTTCTTGGAGAGGTGAAGGCATAGAGGTGGAATAGAAAGATGCTCATAAATTCTTCAACTCCAATCTTGCCTCTGTTTTCCCTCATCATGTAAACCCTTTTCTCTGTTTTACGATAGATGTATTCTCAACTTCGCTTCACCTACGAACAAGAGAGTAATCCCGAGGAGTTCTTCATTCCATATGTTTGGCAGCTGATCTTATCTCGCAGGTATGCACAACTTACAATTTGCGAATCTATTTGTTCGCATTTTGAGAATTTGTTTCGTGACACGTCGCATTTTTTATGCAGTAATTTTACTTTCAATCCGAGCAGCATAAACTTATTTCCAGTACCTTTAGAAGTAAGTTTTCATCACTCATTCCCTTATTAGCAGTGAATGTATCTTCGAAAACTCACCATAATCAACGTATTGACGATTGTACGAACTCAGGCCATTGAAGATGAAGACGAATCGGAGATGGCAGAGTTTGAAAAGCTTGAAAATGGTGAAACGAAAGAGCATGCACTCGACGACGAGAGCCTTGTATAAAAGAAGATGAACATAAACAGAACACAAAGGTATTGTATGAACAGGGGGGCAGTTGATATATTCTTTATTCGTTTCTTCCCTTATATATATTTATAGAGAGAGAGGTCCGTTGTTTTGTTCTATCCTACCTTAGAAAACTGATCGATATAAATCCATATCCATATGTTTTATGATTCTATCGTTGGGACTTACTATCAATTAACGTTATTAGCCAGAATTTAACAGTGCCTATATTTATCGTCTCTTACAAAGGGTATGATTTTTCTCTTTTTTTTCTTGCTGCTATGCCGTATCACCTTTAGCATTGACCAACATCAAAAAAAGTACTTGGTATTACCACCGACAATTAGCAAAATACCTTACATCTATAATACTGGAAACTAAACTAGTTCATGAGTCATGACTCATTGGCCCAATATATAGAGAATGATTTGTAATTTGGACCTTTTATTTATGAAAGTGATCAATTTCTTGAATTATGAACATGCGTGGACTGAATCACGAATGCCCGCCCGAGATAATAAATTAAACATGGCATTGATTGTACATATACATGAAGAATCAGAGACTAATTAACCAAGTAACAATAGCTAGTAGACATATCTGTATTTGTAATATATTTTTATTATATCGATATTGAATCTAACTATGTATCCTTTTCAAGGTAGTATAGTATCCTTAATGTCCGTCACACCACATTGCTGTCTTTCCTGTCTGCATTTGCAGGACTGTACTACTGTAATAATATAAAGAAGACAGAAAATTTAGTGATCTGCCCAATGTGAAATGTTTAGCACTAATTTCCTGCATGCATACTGTAAATGCCTAACTCACCATGCCTATCTTCCTGCAAACTGACGATGTTATAACGTTCTTTTTAATTTAACTAGAGGCTCTATATCGATCACATGATGTTAGAGGACCACTCTAGAATATAGCTAAAAACACTTTAAATAGCTATGTATATTTCGAAAGAAGGATTCTGCTCTCTAGGGTTTCTTGGCTTTAAAAAAAAACCCCATTTCTTTGTCGATGGCCCTTCATTTTCTTAATTGTATGCATCAAGACCACAAACTTCAGAGGTCCGTCGATATGAGTACACAGCTGGCTCCAATAAGATGTGCTTATATTGTTTGATTATTAGCAAGTGCCAAACGAAATGGAAAGAAATTCCCATTGACTCGAAGAAAAATATCCAAAAATGGAATATGGACATTGACGATATTTTTTTAGAATAAAGGATTAGATGCGTAGTGTGCTTCACATATTGTTATATATTGCTGGTTTGATATCATTCAGTTGCGTATTTTATGCGAATCGTGCAATTTTCTTTGAAGCCCTGCTGGGAAAATATGGTCCCCTTTTGCATCAAGCATATTGTATTTATATTTTAATAACCTTTTAGTCCATATAAGATTCCCTTTTTGCATATGCCATACAAAAGAAGTTGGAACGAATTTTTTTATAACGATGAACTCAATTAGTTAAATCCAAATTTAATAGAATACACTTATCAACCTCACCTCGAAATAAACATATGCTTACACAAAGACACGAATTCCTATTAGATCGGAAAGAAAATGCTAGTTGTGCATGACGCATATTTATACGTTTATAACAATTAGAAATTCGAAATTATTTCGCTTTTTTGATGTATGTCTAGTAGAGAAAATAAAAGGTCGCCCTTTTTCCCAACCCTAAAGTTCATAAATTCCCTCCACAGGATGATATTTCTTGCATGTTGGAGAGGGTAGCGTGACATTATTTTAATTACAATTGCCTAGAAACATGGACCACAACCGTCTGTTGAATGTTCTTTCATTTTTTCTCTTTTCATTTTTTTGTGAACTAAATAACTTCATATCATATCATATAGGCTTTTTTCTTCACGAATTTTATTCAAATCTAATCGAATTTATATTCTATCTGAGATAACCTCTATTTATACCCTCACATCCACACCTCTCCTTCACTCCCCAAAACTCATTCAACCTTTCTTCATCATCATCTTATCTCTTTCCTTTCCTTCCATTTCTCCTGTCTTCTTTGCTTGCTATACATATGCGCAGTTCTCTATGAACGTGCAATAGGATGTGCTGAAGCTGCCAGCATGATCTAAATTTTCCTGGGATTTTGAAGGAAAGAACAGATCATGTGGTAGTTTCATCATATGCGAATTGCACAAGAAAACCCTAAATTTATTTTGTAGACCAAACCCTTCTCTATACCTCATGAAGAACCCCAAAAGCAGGCAAGCACTGGTCTCCTTTTTCCACCCTAAGATTATGCAGTAATTCGTTTCTTTCTTTTTTTTGTTATTGAAATTCAAGGAGTTAAAATTTTCAAATCTGCATTATATTTGTGTCTGCGAACGTTTGTAATGATGCTCTAGCACCCTTATTCAGTGTTCCTATTTATTTGTCGTTCACACTCACGTGAATCCCTAATCTCATAGATGACTGGTATTCCTTTTGCAGCACAGCCTTCTTGTTGCATTTTGTAGCTTAAAAGTGTCTGTCTAAATACTTCGCTTATATCAGAGAAGAGAATAACTTATTTTTTTGTCTTTCTTTGGCCAGTTTTTGAGTATCAGCTGCATTTTCTGCTTCTAAAATGTTGTTTTTAAGCTTTCTCCTTCCTTTAAGCATAAGGATATACCCAAGACCTAATAAATTATGATGTTATTTATTGACTATTCTTATCCGGACAATACAGTCAATATTGCAGTGTGTTGTGATGTAAGTAGGGTTTTCTTGAAGAAGTATAAAATGTTCATTATGCCCAACTAATAATATAAATTCGACATGTAAAGAAAAAGAATATGACGACGCCCTAATCCATGTGAAACTGAAACAAATACAAATAAGAAAAAAGAGAGAATTTGATTACCATATTCTTAGCTAGTCTTCCATTTCATATCCATTTCCTTCACATAAAGGTTCTACTGATAAAGAAACAAGAAAATTTTTATGGTTCTCGAACTCCGCTGGTATATTTTGTCATCTTTACCACCATATACTTTACAGCATCTTTTGTCGCATTTACAACAAACATGTGAATTGCCCGTTGTGCAACTCCTTTGTAAGTGATTGAGGGTATTCTGTCTCAAGCCACTTTATTGCAACGAAACCTCTTTAACACTGTATACTAGGAGGACCTATAATAATTTGACCTCTCTGTCCTCTCTTGTCAACATATCCAATCAGAAAATGCCCTCGAAAAGCATGTAAAATTAATTGCCTATTCATACGGATCGAAGCGTATATGTGCACAAGCCCTATCGATTTTGTCCCGTCTGCAGATCACATTAGTTTAAGGAGCATCTTCGTTTCATTTCTTGGATTTGTTGTCTATGTAATGTCACTTTTAAACGTCTGACACTAGCCATCTCTACTTCTGAGTGATCTTTATCAGCAACCCCTCTTTAATCATAATTATTTACCTGTTATTACAACAAGTATATTTTGTCGTCTCTATAATGTGTTGGAGTGGAGAGGCCATTATGTTTTGTTTAGTGTTTAAAGAGTTCTTATCAATTATGATTTCAAGGCAGTGTGGAAAGGAGCCTATTCTTCTACATGCATCTTAAAATGGCCTAATAGTCAGCCTTGTCAGAAAAAAAAGAATAGTTATACAATATATATGTATATAATGCATATCTCATTTAAGAGCTGAGACGAGATATGGGGTTGTTGTTTATGGGTTATCTAGGGTTTGCTACATGATTTATTCAAGGAAAGAAATTGAGCAAAAACATTATTCTGAAAATCTCTTCCAATACGAGCCTAATTAACTAGCATACACTCTTCTACTTCAAATAAGGAACATCTTCACAAGCTCTTCATGAAAGACTTAACCAAAAGCCACGCTCATCGAATACATCATTATTACAATATCATCTCATGGGCTAAAATATAATGGTCCCTTACAACAAAACCCGGCCCGCCCACTACAGCCCGACCCGACCCGTTTCAAGAAGACCGCTCAGAGGGCTTCTTAACCTCACGTAACTGAACAGAGTTCTCAAAGCAGTGATAGAACCCAAAGTGAGGATACCTCTCATACCAAGTGTCTTGCCTTACATGAGTGTCCCAATGCTCGCCGCTGCTGCTCTTACCGTACTTGTGGACCCAACCCGACCCGTTATGTCCCTCGCCCCACGTTCTGTTCCACCGCTCGCCGTGCTTTCCCTCCCACCAACTCTCCCCTTGCTTCACCCCGTGCCCCTCGGGGCTGAAATTCTCGTCCCACTTATCTCCCCACTTCGACCACCCATCGCCTTCGCTTCGCTCCGCCCATTTGTCGGTGTACTTTGCGCTCCCACCGTAGCCGTCGTACTTTTCTCCCCACCTGAAAATTCGCCGGTTAGTGCTCAATTTTAGTTGAGCATTGTAAGAGAAGAAAGAAAAAAAAGATTGTTTTTTTTTTTAATTTTATTGGGGCACTGCAATGCTACCTTTCGTGCCAAATGTGGGCATGGCCGGGATCCAAGGGTGTGTTTGGGTCGATGGCGCACCACTTGTGGGCCCACTTGTCTGTCCCCGAAGGACCGTAGTGTTCGTGCCATTTTTCTTGCCACTCTGTACCGTTTGCGTTCTTTCCCCATTTATCTGCAGTTTTCTCCAAACTCACGGCGCCTTGGTCCTGTGTGATCGATAGAGATTCAGTTCTAAACAATATAAAGCGGTCAATTAACAATCGAGTTCAACGTAATTACCTGTGCCATAGATTCTCGCCAGTACTCACGCCAAACGTTTCCTTCAGCATCACGGCCAGATTTCTCAGAACCGAGCTCTTTATAGCCGAGCTCATCGGCAGCTTCCCAATACTTATTTTCCCATTCGATGGATTTATCAGCGCTGACGCCTCTAATCAGCGTCCACCTGCAAACGACCCCGTCGGGCCTTTGCTCGATTCCCGTCTCTTTCCACCACATAGACCCGTCTTCGAAAACCCCTTGTGATTCGAAGCCTTCTTCGCTCGATTTGCTCAACGCATCGACTGCTTCGGCAGCTTGGGTCGAAAACTCGACGTTTAATTCATTCTCGTCGTCCAAGTGGAGCGTTCTTTCTTGGGCGGGGTTTAAGGATTGAGGGTTTTGGAACTCGATGAGCGACTGAAGGGGCGGTAGGGAAAGGTTGACGTTTTGGCTTTGGAGCACTGAGGATTCGAATGGGATAGATAGGGTGCTTGATTCTCTTTCTTTTTCTAGGACGGGGTTGATTTTCGATGGAGATGGAGAGGTTTTCAGAGAAGGGCTTATTTCTACTTCGCGGATGATGCTGATGTCATCATCCGAGGGGGGCGTCCATGCCCAGAAACTGGGGCCCGGCGTGCCTGTGCTGAAGTTGTCCGATTGCTTCGATGGAAAGGTTCCATTATGCATATCTGCGGTCAAAGTTTGATGCATAGTACTCATTTGTTAAGTTCAATTCCGAAGCAAAAGAAGTGAAGAACGACATGCATGATGAAGGTTAAGGCTGTTAAAGCAAGATTAAGCACAAATCACGGCATATATCGAGCGATTTTATTGAGAAGTCATTTGAAATTCGATATCTTTGTAACATAGTTAGAGCCATTTCAGGCCTTCGGCATATTATCTCTTGATTTCGCAGTTCTCAGGGCAGGCATGGTCACTATCTTTGATAACGCTAAACTCCACACGGATCAACCTAGCTAAATTATTATTCGCTCATTGAACATCAACGATAACTCTAGCCGAAAAACAAATGCACACCAATGAAAATCGTTGCAGAATCACGGACATACTAATACATAAACACACACCAGAAAGTAGCTATATTAACTTCAATAGCTGGGTAAAACATGTCATTTCTAAGGAAAGAAGTACACACCTTTGTCACCTTCGCTCTCCTCTTCAACCATCACCTCCTTTTTCTCATCCAATAGAGCTTTAGCAGCAGCTATTGCAGCAGCAGCACGATCAATAACCTGCATTCTCTGAACCTTATCCCTCTCCTCGGCGGGAACTACAAGCATTTTCATAAATTCGCTATTTTTCCTCGCCAATTCATCGCCACCGGCGCCGCCCTCTTCTCTTCTTATCTCAACGCCAGTTACCTTGCTCGACGCCATTCGCTCGAACTCCGACGACTTCCTCTCGCGCTCCTTCGCCTTCTTCCACATGTCCAAGTACGAATCACCTCGCCCCACATCGCCTGCAGCGTAAACCCTCGAATTCCCCGCGCTGATCCCCACGTAATCTCGTCGAAATCGAGCGAAGCGGAGCAAAGGGTTTCTGGGCTTGTATCTGCTGGGTTGCGAGCTGGCGGCGCGTGGGATGGAGCGTGAAGCAGTCAGCTGGGCAGTGGCCATCTCTTGGGGCTTTCGATTCTCGAGAGTTCAGGTAAGGCGGTGTGGTGCGTCTACATACGCGCCCAAGAACCGAAGAATTTAGGCTGTAATGGATCAGTCCTCGGAAATTGGAACAGATTTACGTGGAATCGAAGGAAGGTTTGAGATGCTGTCTCCCTATTTGGCCACTCTCGGCTTGCGGGCGGTGAAAGTGATTCATGAAATTGAAAAAGCTGCGCGTGTGGTTTCCGCGCTTTTAAGATGATGAGAAGAAACTCGTGAAAAAGCTGAGTGACGCTTTTTTCATCTGTCTCTTCAATGGATGAGTTGATTCTCGGCCGTTCAACTAAGCAATATTATCTTAATAGATAATAATAATCAGAATTTATTTGATTAAATAGAAATATGCGACTAATGTTCTGCTTTTCGAAACAATATGCTGGGCTGAATCTGAAGGCCCAATCTCAGCCCTATCGTTTTAATATCTGATACAATTACTAATTTCTCCTTGTTATGTATAACTTGACTAAATCGTGTGCTTAGTATGGGACATGGGGGACTAGGAGAAGCAAGCAACGACGTGAAAGTACTGTAAAGTTGTATATAATATATTTATATTGTAATGGTATATCAGGAAAAGGGAATAAAAATAAAGGCGAAACATAAAAACAAAAAGAAAAATCGCATCGACCAACCTTTCATCATTTCGATTCTTTGACAAAATCAACAAAACCCAACAAATCCAAAAAGTTTAAGATAGCTAAAGAAAAACCAAAAAAAGAGACCTTTTTACTGTTTTTCTCTTCCTTCGAGTGAATCTTTTTGCAAGGACTTTTACAGCGCACACACACACACACACGAAGAAAACGAACTGAAGCCTCATATTTAGTTTTCTTTTTTCCCTTTCTATTGACTCAGATTTTCAATCCCAACGTTGAACCTCTCGCTGATTTCACTTCTTCGTTCTTGAAGGACGACTCTTTTTATTTGCCCTTTGTGTTTGGTTGTTCTTATTTAGTAAAGTTAATTAAATGAGTTCAGGCGAGGTGAGATCGGTTTCCATAGCAGCTGATACTCGAGGGAAACATAGAATTTCGGCAGAGTTGAAGAGGCTTGAGCAAGAAATGAGATTCTTGGAGGTTCTTGCTAATGTTTTACTTCTGTTTATGTTTTTCCTTTTGAGTTCGATCCATTTGATTCGCCTGTATTTCTAGTTGGTTTTGAGGGACAAATTACCACTGCCCTTTGATTGTTTCAGTTTTGCTGAGGTCAAATCTTTACGTGATTTATGAATAATGTTTTCTGCCCTTGCTATGTGTGACCTCTTTGTAGAAGAAATACAATGTTCAAAACTGATTCTTTATGTTGCGTTTGGAAGTGTTGATTATGATTGAAAACTGGTAAGAGAAGTGAAGTAATTGGGAATGAGGTCTTATGTAAGAAATTATGCTTATTCCATTCGATTGAACATACCATGTGTCATGATTTTTACCAACAATGCTCATTGGATATGTTTGCTACACATGAATGTATGTTAGAACATATACAAACAGGCAAAGAATCTTATGTAGATTCTTACCAACGAAGTCGTTTAAACCTTCTTACTGTCTGATTCACGGGTCTTGCCGAATGTGTTTCTGTCGTTAGTTCCGTTATTTTCTTGAAAACGGCCATTAAACTATACGAAGAAAATGACCAGAAATTTTCCCATCACAGGAGGAACTCGAGCAGCTCGAGAAAACGGAGAAATCATCTGCTTCTTGCAAGGAGTAAGTTAGATCTTTTTCTATGTTTCGTTTATTACATATGGATAATTCTGATTTTGAAAAACAGGATATTGAACAACATGGAAACAACTCCCGACCCGCTGCTCCCCGTGTAAGTAAAGATCAAAACGTGTTTTTCTTTCTTTGCAATTTATTCGTCTCTTTATCGAATTTACAAATTCGCTTAATTCTGCGTAAATATAGAACGACGGGCCCTTTGAATCCTTCATGGGACAGATGGTTCGAAGGACCGCAAGATTCTTCGAGGTGCAGGTGCTTCATACTATGATGACATATGGTTCTGCTTCTTCTTTGCCAAATACTATGATTCATTATTGGGATGAAACTTCTTTCTCTTACAACATGAACAAAAAAAAAAAGACAAAGTAGACATCGATGTCTAAAGGGTATTCTATCTTCTGTTGGTTCGAATTCTCTCTTCTGCTGTGAAGAAGTTGGCCATCAGTGTTGTGTTGAATGTTTTGTGTATTTTATCCATATTTGGATTATTATAAATTTTTCCTATGATTTTATTGGCTTGGGCCAGCCAACCCAAAGTAGAATTACGAAGCATTTTGACAAAACACAAAAAATAAGCATCGCTCTGCTCAGACAAAAAGATTTTATTACCATGAAAATGATTGGGTTGGGTTGGGTGGGCCTCGACAGGTTTTTAATATTTTTTTTGTAATTTATGTGACGTGATTAAATCTTATTTTTTAAAATTACTAATTCAACGTATATACATCAGCGTCAGCATAAAGATTCGTTCGTATAAGACTTCATGCTCTTGTCATTCATATTTATTGTGGAGTAGATATCGAAGCAAAAGATATAAATGGTCAATTTGTTGAGATAGGAGGGAGCTAGTAAAATTAATTCTATGTTAATAATCTTTGGGTAATAGTTATTCACGGACCTTTGAATTTTGATAATATCAATCGATCAAGTCTGTCATCAAACTGGCTAGTCTAGTTTTAAGACCACTCGAGGCCGTTAATGTTCTTCCAATATATATAATAAATAAATATGTATATATACTAGAAAGCAATACATTTGGTTTGGATAGTTGCTTTGTGCTTAAGGTGAACTAACCATTAGCTGATACCATCATCAATATTAATAAAAATATATTCTTTTATTCCGAAACAAAATCATAGAAAATGACCTAGGTTATAATTCTTTTATGATTACGTGTGGCGTCTAGTCCCGCATGGGACTCTCAATAATTGAGTTAATTCAATATTCAATATGAAAATGGACAACAATAATAATAAAAAAAGGAAAATTATAAAAATGAGTCCACTAAGTATGCCAATTTTCGATTTTGGGCCACTGTGTTTGCCAGTTACAAAAATAGATCACTAAGTATGTATATAGTAACAAATTGGGTCACTGACCTCTTTTTTCTTATTATATATATACTTAGTGACCAAATTTGTAACTTATACATACTTAGTGACATAGTTTTGTTACTATATACATAGTTAGTGGCCTAGTTTTGTAACTAGTGACCCGATTTTGTTACTATATACATGCTTAGTGACCTAGTTTTGTAACTGTCAAACATAGTGACCCAAAATCAAAATATGGTATACTTAGTGACCCATTTTTACAATTTTGCCATAAACAAATGGAACATCTGATATCATAATATTTTAATCTGATACATAATAATCTGAGAATTGAAATATTTCTCCATAATTACGTGTTTATGAACACAATAAACAAGGCCGGAGATGAGGTTTGAGAGGTTTTGGTGGAAAAAACTTAAGTTTATCATCCACCATCATGCATTTATTCTTCTTTTTTGCTTATTAATAAATAAATCATGCCATCATATCCATTTTAATCATTGTTACTTTCAAATTGTCGTGACACGAAGCTTTTGTGAAATTGATACACTACTTTGGTTAATAGCTAATCCACTCACCATCTAATGGAAATAATTCAAGTTTATAAGTTTATTTACTTCAATTATATCATATTCATATATCATGAAGATGATCAAACATAGTGACCCACATATGTTGCGCCCATTCATAACACCTATCATTTCAACTGTTTCCGAAACTAAGATAGAAAATGACATTGTTTTTAGAGCTACGTCCAAAACCCAGCTCCACTCCATTAGGCAAGTCCCTAGTTATATAAACTAAATAATAAAAAATTGTATAATACTAATTTATATATGACCATTCGTGTGACAAGTTCGTCCCATGAAGACGGAGTGCAAGCAATGAATCATACGCAACGTTGATTGCGATGCAAATGAATATCACCTAATTAATTAAGTTTATTAATTAGCTTCATATGCATGAACAATAATCAAGGAGAGTCGGTTATAAATGAAACGTACATAAATTCAACCTAAACATTTTCCCATTTTCCAAATGATAAAAAAAAATACGTAATAAAAAATTATAAAAAACTGATACTTTGTCCATGATTATCAGTTAATTAGAGTTTTCTAACTTCCACGACCCACACTAGTTGCAATTCCAAAAGGAATCCACAAGCGCTTACCGTGGGCGCGTCGCATCAGATCACAACCCCGTCATTTAAGGATAATCCAACGCTACGTGACGCCACGTGTTGATCTATGCCTTTCCTATATAATTCCCTTTCACATTTACTTGCAAGGAACCAAACCACTCAGCAGAAGAGAGAAGAAGCTTCAAAGAAAAGAAAGAAATTACAAATAAATAATTAAAAGGTCTCTCCGTCGCCGGAAAATGTACATCCCGGCGAAAATCTCACGTACCTACTCGCAAATTGCTCTCTTGTCTTTGCATCACTGTCACGTCTTCCACGAGCACCAACAGTAAAGCAGAAAGCTAGAGTTAGATTGTTGTCGTCTTCCGTTCGCTAACGACTGTGAAGAAATTAGTTGTATTCGTCCACGAGCATGCCTTTTCCGATGAGGATCCAGCCGATCGACGCCTCCGAAAGCGGAGCCGCCTTGGTGAAGCACGCGCAGCAGCCTGCATCGAAGTCGCGGCTGAGGCGACTTTTTGACCGTCCGTTCAAGAGGGAAAACGACGCCGTCTCGGTGCCTCCGTCGATCGAGCCGAGCTCTCTCTGCTTGGACAAAATGGTGCGGAAGTTCATCGAGGAGGGGAATAACAACAACAATGACAAAGCCGTGAAGTGCGGGAAGAACAGGTGTAATTGCTTCAATGGAAACAGCAACGGCAGTTCCGATGGTGAAGATGAGCTTGATTTCTTCTCCGATTCCGTTACGGCAAACTCGTCTTCGTTTTCTGATTATTCAGATGCTCTCAAGGTGAATAAAGTTTCTCTAACGGCGTTAAATAGGAAAATGAGCTAAATCTTTTGGTGCTTACTGAGATTTTTTTATTGCTGAAGAGTTTGATACCGTGTGCGAGTGCTGTGGAGAGAAATCTACTAGCTGATACATCTCGAATTGTTGAGAAGAACAGCAAAACCTGCAAGAGAAAAGACGATTTGAGAAAAGCAGTCACTGAAGATCTGATTTCTCTGGGCTATGACGCATCAGTTTGTGTGTCGAAGTGGGAAAAATCTCCATCAATTCCTGCAGGTAGCTATAAATTTTCGATTTCAGTCGCAGTCAAATGCATTTGTTTCTGGTTTTGCTGTATATTCATGTTCAGTAAGCGAACATGAGCTTTTCTTTTCTGGGTTTTTAGGTCATTGAATTCCTAGATCGAACTCAATATGGTTTGAGAAGAAGTTTGTTTGTCTTTCTATGGAGGGAGTCGTCTACAGATTTCAAAATCAGATTTTTCTGACCGAGTCGTATGAATTGCAGGCGAGTACGAATACATAGACGTGATGAACGGCGGCGACCGCCTGATCGTCGACGTTGACTTCCGGTCAGAGTTCGAGATCGCACGGTCCACAAGCTCATACAAGCAAATCCTCCAATCACTGCCGTCCATCTTCGTGGGCAAATCAGATCGCCTCCTCCAAATCGTTTCGATCGCCGCCGAAGCCGCTAAGCTGAGCTTGAAGAAGAAAGGCATGCACATAGCCCCGTGGCGCAAGGCGGAGTACATGAAATCGAAGTGGGCCGGTCAGTGCACTCGAGTTCCGGCGAAGTCGTCGGAAGACGACGGCGAACTTCAGAAATCGTCGGAAGAAGACGATAAGCTCCTCCCCTCCCAAGGCGCCGTCGTAACTTTGGAGGCGGAAAAAGACGACGATGATATCGATAAAGCCTCCGTGGTTGGTAGGTGGGAGAACGGTGAATTCGATTTGGCCTCGGGGAAGGAGGAGGCAAAAACGACGTCGTCGGCGGAGGTAGTGACGTGGCAGCTGCCCGCGGTCAGGGCGAGGAGTTTAGAGAGGGGTAGTGGTAGAGTGATTGTTACGGGTTTGGCTTCTCTGCTCAGGGAAAGTTCGTGAAGAGAGAAAGAAACTAAGAAAAGAAATTAACTTTTTGATCTTTTTAATTTTTGGACGAGAAGCTTCTGACTTTTTCTTATTTTTGTTGGATGGGTTGGAAAATTTTATGTGTTGTGTATAGCCTCCGATATTTTTATTAATGTAAAAAAAAAAATCGGATTTTGAAGTTAAAGAGTGATGGTAGCAGGGGTAATTCGGTAATATCCGTTATCCCCTATATGTTGCCTAGACAGGAAACACGAAGGCATAAAAATGCTTTTCTACTGTTTTCTTTTTTTATGTTTATTTATGTAATAAAATAGCCAAGTTCTTTTATGTTTCGGAGAAAGCAAGAAACTTGTGATAGGAAAACATATGGAAGCGTGGGCGTTGTAGTAAAACAATGAGATGACGCGCATAAACTCGTGGGATCTAGGACAACGTGAATTTTCTGAGCCAAATAGTTTTTCGAATTTTGGATATTATTTTTTGATAGCCTGCGTATATGTCGGTTGTTTTCTTAGTTAATTATTATTTTTTGGAACTGTCAACAGGTGGAGCGTTTTTGGTATGAAGGGATTTGTAAAAATCTTATCTTTAGTTAGATGGTAAGTTTTCTTTAGTTATATTTACTACGTATGCAGTGGTTAGATCACAAACCATACATGTATTGCTCATTTCCCTAAAATTAAATGAATAGGAGATATAAATATATCAATCCTTTGCCAGGCTTTAGGTAAGGTGGAGTGAACCTCGTGAAATCCCATTTCTTTCGCGTTTTTAACTTTACCTTTACGGTGAGCTTTTTACTATGACCAGCCAAGTGGTAATGATGGGGAATGACAGAAATAAATATATATTTATTTATACAACAAATAAATTAAAGGAAAAGATTGGGTTTTTTCACGGGCTTTAACACGTGGTGGATTTTAAAAAATGTAAGGTCCCAAGCAAAGAATATTGTTGACTTTCTTGAAGTTATGTAATTTGAGCCATTGATTATGCATTCATTTGGCTATGCGTTTAGTGAAGAGTGTTAATTAAACTATATTAGTAGAAGATTTCTGCAACGTGATATAAGTTTTTGTTTTTCAGGGAGAAAACTATAAGTCTCTGACACACTTGATCGAATCTAGTATTTTACTTGTCTGAGACTCAGTTCTGAAACAAAGCATTTCGTAAAATAGAATTAAAGTGGGAAAATTACCCAATTTAAATGTACTGTCAACTTCTTGGTTTTGGTAAATTGTGGACTTAAAGATAAAAATCAGGTTTTTAATCATTGGAATCTCTGATATATAATTTGAGTATTATATTATAAAATACTTTTTTGCAATTTCTTGCTTTTGTTTTATTTTATATGTTTACCCCGATAAATCTCAACAATCATTGTGGTGGGGGCATCTTTATAGTCCCATTTCATGTGTATGTGACACACGCACATAATGGTAGGGCCAATTCTTTTTCACAGTAAATTATTAAAAATATCTTAAATTAAAGAATGTGGACCATATTCACAAAATAATATAATAAAAATACCATTACCAATAAAAAGCTATGGGGACATTTTCAAATTTCTTTTTTTTTTTTCAATTGCTAGTGGGCCCCGATCTTTTCTGTACAAAATGAGGAAATAAATAAAATTAGACAATAAAGTATAGTAATGTGAAAGCAACCATCCACCTACTATTTTTCTGGGCAAGTCATCTGCCAAATAAGTATATATATATATATATATATATATATATATATATAGAAAACAAAGTTTGGATTGATAATCTTTATCCAAAATTTAATACATGTCACATGTACTCTTGAAAGCTTTTTGAAGCTATCCGTTAGAGAAATGTGGTCTCGGGTATCTTAAGCTAGGCAGGTGGCCCGTTGTAGTTCACTAGCTTTTTATTTCTATCAAATTTAAATTAATTCCATCAGATATATGTATATATGTTTATTTGATTAGTAGATGAATAAAATACAAGTTGCCTCTAATAAAATTTTTTTAGTGAAGTTATACCTATACTCTGACTTAGGTGACTGTCATTTATACAATTAGCAATTGCAAGTTGTGGCATTATATTTTTTAATGTAAGAACAAGGTATCTTAATGATGATTTACAAAATTCTAGGTTAGATAAATGAGTCAATTGCAGGCGATTGATTGATTACCTAACGTTATGAGAAAAATTGATTTTAGTTTTGACAATCAAATTGAAATAAGTACAACTTTCAAGAGCATCATCAAGCAAGCATCTTCAGGTGAAGTATGAATTTGTACTTGTTCTATTAGGCCGTTCAGGAAAATATTAATTACGGCAACCCATTCTAATCAAATAAAATAAACAAATTCAACAATTGTAATTAAAATTACAAATTATATATTGTTATCAGCAGATCGCGGGTTTAGGCTTATAGGGGTCCAATACAAACTGGGCCCATTAAGCTTGAGTTTTGGACAATCACTAAAAATTTCATCTGGTTAATCTGTTCAAATTTAGCAACTACTATATAGAAATTCTATAATGCCCCGTTTGGATTTCGGATTTCGATTTGAAATCCGGATTTGGCTCAAATCTACCGTTTGGCAATCGAGTGGATTTGGATTTCGATTTCGGTCAAATCCGATGTCAAATCGAAACGCTTATTAGTTGTCGGATTTGAAATTCCATGTCAAATGGTCTGTTTTTGAAATCCGAATTTGAGTCGGCAATAAGTTTTTCTCAAATAATAATAATAAATAATAGCAATAAATCATAATAATAATAGTAATAATAATAATAATAATAATAATGGTGATGGATAAATGATGAGTCGAGCTGACTCGTGAGCTCGATGAACCGGTGCGAGCTCGTTACGGGCTAGCGATTGAGCCGGCTCGAGCTCGAGTTCACTCGTAGGTGCTCGCAAGCCGTCCTACGAGTTTGTTTTACAAAAAGTTAGAAGTTGAGTTCGACGAGCTACTCGAGCGCTTGAGGTCGAACTTCATTTTGAAATCCGAATTTTAAAATCCTAACGTTTTGCCAAACAACGAATTTGGATTTGAAATTAAGATTTTGAAATTCATGATTTCAAATCACGCGATTTCGTTCAAATACGCCAATCCAAACGCAACCTAAATTAATACCGTTGGGACCGGTCAAATTTATTAATTAAAAGAGTTATTAATTATCAGTAATTAATATCTTATTTTTATAGTGTATATCACATTTCAAACTTCTCAAACATCAAATGCAAGGAAATTTCTTGTTGACCTATGAGAAAACAACACCAGAAATTCTTTCAATGATAAGGACGATTGGAGACAAAATGAAAGGAAAAATTGATTTCAACAAAAAACAAATGACAATGGAGTCATTTGTCAAGTAATATTCGTTCATGTAATATGATAATATTTTTACATATTAAATTATTAATTTATAATTTATACGGGACCTATAGAAATTATTAAAAGTCTATTATCTTATAGTGAATTATTAATTTAGTACGTTATCCCCGAATCGGAATCGGCCAAAAATATTATATTAAAGAGTTTATTAAAGGAGTATTAATTTATAGAGTTTCTACTTATATCATTTTTTTTCAATCTTGTAAGTATGAGTTTACCATTATTCTGTACATTGTCAAAAGTAAATATCCATCATGGACATTAATAATAATAATAATAATAATAATAATAAATAATAATCCTCCCTCCGTCCCGCTAGTTTTACACACTTTTTCCATTTTGAGCGTCGCAATATGTTATCATCTTTCCTTATTTAGCAAAAAACTATAACAAACAATCAATCTAATAATATTAAATAATCTTAAAAGACGTGCTAAAATATACATTTTTTTTACCTTTTCATTGTACTATATTATTATAATAATATCACCTTAATTTGCGTCCCCAACAACTTATGTGCTAAAACTGGTGGGACGGGGGAGTAGTAATAATAATAATAATAATAATAATAATAATAATAATAATAATAATAATAATAATAATAGGAGGTCAGGTCAGGCAGAGTCGGGCCTCTGTTTGCCTTATCCATTACATTATGAATAACACAATCGAACTCTGCAATCTCCGGCTTAAAAGGACCACCTCGAAAAGCAAAATAACCGTCTCAACTCTCAAGTCTCAATCTTAACATTATTAAACGACATACTCATTTTATACTTAAAATCCAAACTTGACATTGAAGTGGATCTACTTCAAACGTGTGTCAATTGTGAGGAAACGGGAAACTACGAAAATGAAGCTTAAGCAAGCAACATTGATTAGGGGACTAACTCATCATAACAGCGCAAAGAATACACGAAAACAAGGTTTAGTCTAAAAGCAGACTAAATTTAGAAACCTTAAACCACACATCACATAATAGTATAATACTCTGCTGCCAGAAAAAGACAAAAAAGGAGGTTATTTGTAATAGAGAAAACATATAGCAGAAGTAGCATCACACCATAACTCTAGAAAATTCTCAACTCATTCTTTTCCATCAGCAGCACGGAGTGACCCGAGCTGCACTGGGGCTTGCGTTCCCACTACCTTCGAAGAACCGTAAGTAGACAAATCGATGCCCTCAGATTTCTCCTTCTCAAGCTGTTCCTTGATCCAGAAATAAGTGATTCTCAGACCATCCTATACAAGACAAAATCAAACAATATGTTTTATGTGTGTTAGTGATGCAATAGCTGAATGTAGACGAGTGTTTAAGGTTGTTTCTACCTTGAGTCTCATGGAAGGAGCCCAGCCCAGTTTCTCTTTGATGAGGTTGTTGTCTGAATTACGACCACGAACACCTTCAGGTCCAGGAATGTGATGTATGGGGAGCTTCTTGTCCTCAAAGCTGAGGACAATCTCGGCCATCTCATTCATGCTCACCATCTCATCGCTCCCAATGTTGACTGGCTCACGGAAATCTGATTTAGTCAATCTGCATTTGACGTAGTCCCAAGAAAGAGTTACAATCAAGAAAAATGATTTCTTTGAGCGCTACTGTTTAACCTATTAGTTGTCTTAGGCTATGTATTGTACCTCAGAACGCCCTCCACGCATTCATCGATGAAGGTGAAAGACCTTGTCTGTTTTCCATCACCCCACATTTCGAACTTATCCGTTGAGGTAAGGGCTTTTCTGCAAAAGGCGGCTGGTGCTTTCTCCCTTCCACCTGTAATTATTCTCAAGTGATTAATTTGAACTCAACCGAACAAATATAATGAGTTAGCCGTAAAATATTATACCTTTCCATGTTCCGAAAGGACCGTATATGTTGTGAAACCTTCCTATCCTGCACTCGATTCCAAAGTCCTTGTTATAGTGTTTGCACAGTTCCTCAGTTGCAAGTTTCTCTAGTCCATAAGCATCTTGTGGCTAATGAAATGAAATAACACCATCCGTAAAACATGAAGATCGAAAATATACAAAAAAATCTGATTCAAAAACAAGTTAGAAGAAGTAAAAAACCTCAGCAGGCCAAGCATCAGACTCTTTCAAGCTCACATTAGTGTCCAACTGCTTAAATTCAGGATATATGCAAGCACTCGAGGCATAGAAGAACCTGAAAGAAATAAAAATTTAATCTTTCTGTCTTAAGGTAGCAGATCAACAATCACAGAGAGAAAAAAAGAGAAGGAAAAAAAAGAAAGGGCTCTCAACCTCTTAACCCCATTAATTCTTGCAGCCTCGATCATGTTAAAGCTTATCATAGTGTTGTTGTACATAATCACCGAATGATTTGACTGAATGAATCCCATCCCGCCCATGTCAGCGGCGAGATTGAACACATGGTCGACCCCATTCGTCACCTTAAGACAGTTGTCCATCACCCTTAGATCGACGAGGTGAAACTCGTGGCAGAACATTTCCTCGGTCATGTGTTCGTTCTTTTTCCAGTCCGAAGCTATGATGTAATGACCTTCGCTCTTCAGACGCCTTGCAATGTGAGATGCGATGAATCCGCCCGCCCCTGTGATTGATATCCTTAGTTTTTCGGAAGGCCAATAGGGTTCCCTCTCGAGGTTCTCGTACGTGTAGGAACCGTATTTAGTTTCACCAGCACTTCCCATTTTCTGCAATAAATACACCGAAGTTAAGTAAACAGACGCATAGGAACAAAAGAGTGACGAGTTAAGTTCGTTGCTTCGACCGTTATTCGGTATCCTCGACGTTATATCGAAACAAAGACAACGGTTAACCGAATTTCCATGTAATCGAATTTCAGAAACGTGTCATAAAGGGGAAAAAAGGCCTAAAGTTGATCAATTTGAACTGTGTCGATGATGCAAGAAATCGAAATAAGTAGCATGCCGAAATCAAGATAAGGTAATTGCAACAACACACACAGAAGTGTTGGGCAGAATAAAATGGCAACTTTATCCGTCAGCATATCCCACCTATAATTTCAAGAACTAGGGCATGCGATTAAATTCAAGCCCTCAGAAAACCCAGAAGCTGGACAACGTAAAATCAACCAAAAAAGAAAAGAAAGACCAAAAATTAAACTCTCTGTTCTGAATTGCACGACGGTGTGTGCTGTATTCAAGAAATCGTAAAACCTACCGACCCACGACGTAAAAAACAACACTAATCCCTGCCAAATAATCGCAAAAAAAAAAAAAAAACAATTTTTGCAATTACCAGGTATCAGCAGAAGTAAGAAAACATAAAATTGAAACCACGGTGGAACACGGAAAACAATCAATCAACGAATATCACTCTACGACCAATGATTCAATTACCTCTTTCAAATTTCTCAACAAGTGCGTCTCAGATTTCGTTTCTTGGATGTGTTACTTGGATAAATCTCTTCAGCTTCCCTGATAGTAGTCCTATATATAGCAGCCAGCTTGTGTCTTATCCTAAAATAAAATTGAGTACTTCATTACAAATTTGTGAGGTCCAGGAAGTTTTATGGGTCCTAAAAGTGGATCGACTTGGAGAATTACAACTTGCACTTTCCTTTTGGTCACTTATGGACGTGTTTGGTTTCTCTTCAAGTAATTTTCTTTTTTCTCACAGTAGTAATATCATAAAATAAATAATTTCAATGACAATATTACTTTGATACTCACATAACCGTCTCATTGCAACTAGGAAACGAATCGCTCAAAAAGATTCGCGACATATTCTTTTAAATAAAATAACAATAACTCACATATCTGAGTTGTATGGCTTAGATTTAGAACATGTGAACATATATATATATATATCATATAATAACTTCGAATAAATAAAGTACATTAGGGAACTACAATTTTTATTCCTCTTGTTTCCTCCAACCGAAACACAACATTCGAAACAATCACGACAAGTAAAATCGCCGCCGTCGAGAGCGAACTGTTTCCACAGGAAACTGATCAATCTGATGGCTCCAAGGGTGTTCATCTCCTTCGCCGAGTCAACATTCTTCAAAGCCCTCCAAACACCACTGTTGCACTTAAAACCCGACCCGAATGCAATCTGCCAGACCCGATGACCCTTCTTGACCCGACCCTTAGCCTCTGCGTAGGCAAGCTCGTACCATATGGAGCTGCTCGAAGTGTTTCCAAACCTGAAAAGGGTCATTCTAGAAGGTTCCATGAGCCACTCAGTGAGCCTCAGCCTCAGCCTCTTCTCAAGCTCGCCTCAAGCACGGCTCGCCCGCCCGTGTGTATGCAGAAGTGATCGAAGGCCATGGCGATGAAGTGTGGCTCGTAGGGCTTCACCTTCTTCATCTTCAGAAGCTTCCTAGCTATTAAGGTTGCCAGAAACATTATCTGTTCGGACTATTGGGTCCGGCCCGTATATTGGGTGGCCCATCAGCACGTATATAGTTATTAAAAAGAAAATACTAACACGCACGCGAAGAAGAACAAGAGAGGAGAGAAAAGAGAAAGAAGAAAGAAAAAGAGGAGAAGAAAAAGATTAGATCCGGACGATCCTATATCCCGATTTGATCGAAACCTCGGGGGTGATTCACCTCGGCGTGCTCTACACATCTACCGTGTCAGATTATTTGGTTCCTCATGTTTGGGTTGTAATCCGGTTCGACTTTTTCTTCGTGTCGTTCGTTGGTGTACCGAGTTTGTAACTCGACGTATTGTGTTCTCTCTTGTCGGCGTAATTTTTCCGTGTGTTGTTAGGCTCACTACTACATAAAAGAACAGGGGCGACGGTTGTTATAGCTTATGGGCGATGGAGACCTAGAGGATGTGGGAAGGATGCTAGAGCGCTCCTCCTCTTACGCCGTCGAAGAGATCAACGAAGTACGAGAATTGTGGGCGGAGCATTTTATGAACTCTTTGGTGTATGTTAGACTATTGCGTAATATATGTTTATGTTATGAGGTCGATATTTGTTGTGATTTAACTCTTGATTTTATTGAAGATTAATAGTTATTGTTGAGGACTGATTGAATCTTTTTGGTCTATTTACTTGATTTTGGTTTGATTGTTGGGGCATAATAAAACCAAATAAAATATTTTAAAAAATATAAATAGGTGACGGTTCATGCCCTAGGAAGTAGGAACCGTCATCCAAATGATATTAAAAATAAAAAAGAAAATATAATGGGTGACGATTTCTTCCTCACAACCGTCGCCCAAACAAAACAGCAACCCTCGCAAGAAATCGTCGCCCAAATATAATCATGGGCGGCGGTTGTGCACCCGCCGCCCATAACTTTGAAGATGGGCGACGCACTGAAACCGTCGCCCATGAGCTATATAACAACTGTCGTCCATGTTCTTTTCTGTAGCATTGTATTATATGGTTGCTGTTATTTCTTAGTTTTTTAAAAAAAATACTCGTATAACACGCATGTTGAAGATGTTAGTTATACTCATTCACTAGTTTTAATCTAAACTACATTCTTAGTTTTTTCAAAAATTTTATTATGATATATTAATTAATTATCAGGGTCTGGGTAAGAATAGAGAGGTCCCGCCAATCCGTTGCTATATTTCCTTGTAGTAGTATTTAGGATTTAGGCACGGCACTGTAAAAATCCATGTGGATGCTGTTTGCCCTATTAATTACAGATTATTCAAAGGATAGGGAAAGTAGTTATAAATTAATAAAAACATCTAAAAATAAATGCATATAGAGCCTGGAGGTATATGCACTGCTAAGCTCAGGCCGACATTGTGTATTTGAGCATTAATCACAATGATCCTATTCTAATCAAGATCATAATCCTTTGCTGATTGCGTGCAATGGTTGGAATTCGATTATACAGAGCTTCTTTTCGTGTAATAACATTTCTTGATAGGATATAGCATCATTGGCCTGCTGCCTTTATATGAAATAATAATAGGAGAAAAAACCCTAACTTTCACGAATTGCATGAACGTTCTGGCCCAAATCAAACGCATGATATAAGGCTCACTGCGATCCATTAAATCGACTTTGACCAATTATGAAGATTCTAGTTCTTATAAATTAAATGAAAACGATTCTAATAGTAAAAGATACATTCATATTCTTATATGTGATATTATAATGTGAGGATGAGATGGCATATGTAGTCCTTTTTGTTGCCACACATACGATTTCCGAAGGCATCGCCTCTACTCAAAATCTAATATTTGATGTATACATATACATATATTAAAATTTGGTCAAGCTAAATAATTTAAAATAACGTGGTTATGAGGCCCACTCGTATTCTAATTTCTAGAGAATATCCACGCACGTGAAGTTGTATATATATTGCCTGGCTTTGGCTGGCAACTCTGAATCGAAAATGTCAGCTTACAAATATATAGAAAGAAGTATTGCCACGTTCAAAGCTTTAACACCATTCAACGATCTTCAATCGATTTAACCCAACTATGGCTCTGAGACGAAGAGTATTTATCGCAGTTATATTTTTAACCATTCTCAAATAACACAACGTGTTGGTAAAATTTGGTGTGTTATCATATGAATCGTTATCGTATGTGATTGACCGTATCGTTTACACATTCTACTATGGACGTTTTGTGAATAAGTTAGATGGGCACAGCACGCATAAAATTTTGTACTGATATAGTATTGACAAGATTTAAATATGGCATACAACGAATAAATAGACTATAAAGGGTGTACAAGATAAGCAATGGTAAAAATACATCCACGGAAGTTTCCTTGACAATAAAATTTTTTTTAAGAAAAATGAACTATTGTAGTTGCAAATCAATCGACGTGAAAACGTAACCGAATTGCATTCAACAATATGGATTTATTGCGAATAAAGACATCTATCTACTGTACTTTCCTTAGGATTATCTTATCCATGCGATGAAAGTGTGATCATCCTTACAGAATATATAACAAATATTCCCACGAAATAAATGTAAGAATAATAATATCTTCATCACATCATCGAGGTTCACATAGCAGTGCCTTTTGCCTCATATATGTGGACCATGCATCATCAAATGAAAGGCTTTTTAATTCATGGTAATAAAGTTCATAGTTGCAAAGAAAGATGAGGCGACAGTTGAGAGCAGTTAATGTAATGATGCATATTTCTCTTATAAACTGTTCGAATTGAATCTCTTAACAAAGGACTGACTGTGATTGGGGAATGAATGTTCTGGCAATAGTTGTTATCTCTGGTTAGTTGGGTTTGGGATAACTAAATTGGATTTAGGTCCATTGCAAGATCTTGTGGTACCTAACTTGGACTTAAATATTACTCCTATTATTTAGATTTAGGACCACTTCCGTCTTTTTTCTTCCAAAGGCCCAGAAAAAAAATTGTGATTTAATTTAAGAATATTTATTTGCCTGCATATTATTTTTCAATCTTCCATCTTTGAGTAGCGATTTCGTTGCAAGGAATTGAGATATAGGGAAATGACAAACTGAGTTACTACGTATATATAACAGATTATAATAACGATATATGGATTTGAGTAAAGGAAAAAATGCATTCAATCAATATGCTATGCTATTTTAATTTTTAGTTATTCCCTTCACGATATTTATGTTGAAGTTGATATTTTAAATTGATGTGAAAACCGCGTCCATCAATTGAAATGTACCAGTTTCGCTAATTATTATCATTGGTTCTATTATTTTTTAATATTATTATTATACGTAGCAATTAGGGAAATGTATATTCAATGAGTGGGATGATGAACCCCCACAATGAAGGGATCGTTGTCCCATCTTCCACCAACATATGGAATAACTATTATTTCCCTCAAAGATTATCATATAATTTCCATTAGTATCGATCTTTGAATAACCGTTCCGCACCAGTGTTCATTGTTGTTTATTAAATGTCAAATTTAACTTAAGAACGATCACCCTTTAATTTAATAGTAAATATATATGGGTGTTTGTGTTACATATGACCTAAATGACTGTTGTGGTCCAGCATCTATCGACGTCGATCATCTGTTATCGCTCATGTATTTTGTATTTTTACTTCGGTTGATAAACCCTAGACTCAAGATATAAGCATAGGTAGGGTAGGGTAGGGTTATTAGAATACTAACCAATATATAGCATCCAAAAGTAAACTCAAATGGCAAGTCCTTTTCTCTATGCTAGATAATATCATAGAAAAATAACAAGAAAAAAAAAAAGACTTCCTGAATTCGTCAATTTCGAATAATACAAAAAAAAGTATCGCTTCTTCTCTCTAATGCGATTCGACTCCACCAAATTATAGAAGATGAATAAAAGAGAAGAAAGGAAGATAGTTCGTCGACTACCGTTATCTCCCCAGCAAGCTATACAAAACTGTAAAGGGACGACGTCGTTTATTTTTATTTGCATTGAACTATAAAATGCCGACTCTCACTAAATAAATGAGTACGATATTATCTGTCCATCATTTCAGCTATACAAGATTTATTACCATTACCTTAAAACTCATGCAGTTATAGATTTTTAGAAACAAAACACGTCTGTGTGTGTGTGTTATTTAGGGTTGGATAATTTAATGAGATAGAGATGAGTCGAGGGCCATGCATGGCTAGCTAGGGTTGGGTATGTCTCTTTCTATTGAACGATGTGACCTGTCTCAAACTCACCACCAAGCCCTTCTTCCCTTACAGAATTTAATATGTTTGCTAGCAAAGGATTGATGTTCATATATCATATGCAGGGGAATAATACTGACTAAAGCAGCTTCCATTGATCTACCATTTTCACAGATATATATAAATGACCCTCCATTGGTATTATCCTGTAGGAATAAAAATAAATGAAATATACATATTTGTGTGTGTGTGTGTGTCCACGCGAATTACATAATAGCATGGACTGATGATTGTTCATTGTTGTATGTATATATCACAGTCTTGATATAGGTTTGGTAATGAAGGGTTTTGGATGAAACGATATATATTTAAAGAAAAATCATATAGTCCATATTTTTTTTTTTCTGAAATAAGTTGCAATAAGCAGTAGAAGACATGCTAACAAAGAATGGGTCCTCGAGTGCCAAAGAATGCATCGACACAAAGTATTTGCAGGAGCAAATTTATAATCTTATGGAGACACTATACATGTCTCTTGTTAATGTCATGCATGACATCATTAATTAGTGGTGTGTGTGTGTGTGTGTGTGTGTTGGTGTCCTTGCATAGATTTATAATTTTCTTGTCTAATTAATACAATCGGATGCCAAGCAATCCGTGCAATCTTTTGCCATCGAACATAATACCCAAAACGATACATACATAGAGATAAGTGTATATATACAACTTTTCGTTATATATAGGAATAAAATGCACATTAAATTAAAGAGTATACTTTGTTTCATTTGTGTTGGCCCCACTTCTCTAGGGATTAGCCGTGAAATATATGTATAAATTATTAATTAACGCATTGAAGGTGAAGTAAAGGTTAACAGATACTATATGATTAAAACCAGCAGTCGTACTGAATATTCGTTTTCTAAAATTAATCTATGGCCATCTCTTTTAAATTCAAAGAAATAATAATACTAACCAAGACTGCTTTCTGGACCACTTACAAAATCACGCGTTTTATTAAATTTAATAATCTTTATTTTATTTAATAGTTTAACATGAAAGAAATATTCCACTAGAAGCTACACTACTCATTCACGAGCATTGGTGCTCAAAATGTGTGTAAGAAACTTGACTTTCGTCCTTAACCTTGAGGAATGAGATTAGATTCAATGAATACATTTTATCTCAATGTGTACAATTAATTTACTCAAGCGACAAGAATGATGTGCATCTAGCAAAATGTTGAGTATATAAACGTACGTACACATAAACTGTAATTAACTATAAGAAATACTATAGTAAAAACATGATTATCTTGATCCCATGGGGTCTATATATACGAATATTATTAACTCCACGTGTCGGCAAACAACCTGTCACAAGTTGATAAAATAAAACCAATACAACCATTGGTATATATGCACATGAACTCTCATATTTCTGCTCCCTCCCTTTAATACCATTATATATATCATTACACATACACAATATCTTTTCCTTTAGAGAGAAAGAGAGAATAAAAAAGAACCATTCACGGCCGAAAATACTGAGTCGTCGTCTACGCTGTAAGAAAAAGATGCCTGTGGGACTTCACGCAGATGAGCACGGCCTAACTGAACTCTGCCTTGGCCTGCCTGGAAATGGTAATAATAATGAAATCGACGGTGCTAATAAGATCAACGGAAAAAGAGGGTTTTCTGAGACCGTTGATCTCAAACTCAAACTTCAGTCCAACGGCTCGGATTCTCTTGATCTGAATAAAGAGGACTCGGCTAAGGAGAAATCAGCTGTAGTTTCTTCACAGAAGCCACCAGCCAAGTAAGCTTAAGCTTCTGTGAATAATATAATATGCATATTCTTTTTATATGCAAGGCAGCTACTTATTATGTTATGATCTAGCTCTTTAATTTGCTTAGTTTGACTTCTATAATTAGTGCTATGTTCGAGGTTCTTGAAACCCGTGCATAGTTAATGGGAAAGTATTGGTAGGATAACATCAAATAAATACAAAGATGTGTAAGATGTAGTCATGTATATAGTGTATATATATATGTATATATATGACAGATTCATCATTAATTTCCGTGCAATAATACTGATCATAAACTTGGACACGTGTAGGGCGCAGGTGGTGGGATGGCCGCCGGTCCGTTCATTTCGCAAGAGCAACATGACGGCGGCTCACAATCATCACCAGAAAAGCTCCGCCGTCGAGGAAGCCGAGAAGGGGGCGGCGATCACCGCCGCTAATTCTTTCGTGAAGGTGTCCATGGACGGAGCGCCTTACCTTCGCAAAGTAGACTTGAAGATGTACAAAACCTATAAAGAACTCTCCGATGCGTTGGCCAAAATGTTCAGCTCCTTCACCACCACTGGTAATAACTAACAATTAATTATTAGTACACTGCCCAATACACGATGAAGAAAATATTAATCATATTAATCTTGGGTTAGTAAAATCAGGGAATTATGGGACCCAAGGAATGATCGATTTCATGAATGAGAGCAAATTGATGGATCTTCTGAACAGTTCTGAGTATGTTCCCACTTACGAAGATAAGGATGGTGACTGGATGCTCGTGGGGGACGTGCCATGGCAGTAAGTATATATATATATATTATATATATATATATACGTACATATATATTTTTCTTATGCAGATCATTTTTATCAGAACATTGCTAATACATCGTAATAAAATAATCTTCAGGATGTTCGTTGATTCATGCAAGCGCCTTCGCATTATGAAAGGGTCTGAAGCCATTGGACTTGGTAATAATAAGCACACTTCCTCTTATTTTCTTACTCCCTAATATCAGTATTTACTTCGATCTATTCAATAAGATATAATTCTTTTTGCAGCGCCAAGAGCAATGGAGAAATGCAAGAGCAGGCGCTAAATCAAGAATGATTGATAAAGCCACTTGTGCAACTTGGATGGTGTGTGAAGTTGTTTGTAATGTTGCTTAATCTTAAAAAGAAAAGTGTTTCTTTTTAAATTTATTATTTACCGGGTTTTGTGTCTTTGTATTGTTTTCTATATAGTATAGAAATGATGGATCTGTGTGGACATTATTATGTGTATTATTTGGACAAGAAGCACAAAATACGCACCATTATGTGTTGTCTCGCTTGTTATCATTATTACCTAATATTGAGTGGCTTGTTTGTTTGATTATTTTGGGTGTTATTTTAAATTGATTGTGAAATAATTTACATAAAAAAAATGGGGCTGGGGAAGATTCTCCATATCTTTGGCGTTGCGTTGTTTTACTTCATTAAATTATTGCGAGTTACTGTTTCCTGAATATTATAGTCTCCCAAGGGGAACAAGCGCATGTGGATGTTTATGGACTGTTCCTTTTATTAGAATCATTACTGTTGCAATTGTCATATATTTAAATATTTTCTTGGTCCGATTTGTGTATATTACTATATTATATTGTTGTGAATGATTGAGATTTTATTTAAATATTGGGTCAATTTGGACGGTCATTGATGGGCGGTCATTTATGTATCATGCCTACTAGTTGGGGGCACATGCATGTTCCTTGCTTTGCTCATATTTTTAATTCAATATAGGCATTTTGGTGAATTATACAAACATAGATGTTTAGTTATTAGATTTTTTTTTTCCAAAAGATGTTTAGTTATTAGATCAAAGTTCTTTTAAACTTGAAATTAAATCACCTTGGGTAAAAAATTGATTCGAAGTCGACCTTGATAGCTGATTCATGAGAGCTGACAGTTGAAGTCGACACAGCTCACAATAAAATTCAGATTCGATTAACAAGATTTAATTGGGGTGGGACTATGACCAAAATAATAATAATAATAATATTAATAATCATTGACCTCTATTTAAACGGGCTATTAAAATCCGTTCTACATGGGCTAATTGTATAAGCCCAAACCTAGGTTTTAATGGAATAAGAGGGCCGAGGTCGAGAAATTCGAATTGTAAGGAGAATTTATATATGAATATAGTTCTTGAAAAAGATAGTATATTATTATCATTCATACTTTTGCACGAATATGTTTTTCTACCTGCTTATCATTTTAGTTTATGTATTGTTCTCATTGTTAACTATTGGTAGTAATTCTTGCTTCATATCTCACTAAATTTGCATTCCCTTCATCAAAATATATTCAAATTAATCGACGATATATAAGAAGAATAATGCCACGTGGTATAACGTGATTGGCTTTACGCCTGAACTAAAGGTTTTCCACTCCGAGATTAAAAAGAAAAAGGTAAAGAAACCAAGAAAAATCTCAAAAACCCATTGAAATTTCGATCACAACCCAGCAATTCCTCAGAACCCGATGCGATCGACGACCTAATATCCTCATCGGTGGCGGGCGTCAATGGATTTCTCAGAGCTCGAAGCGATCGAGGGTTTGAGGTGGGCATGGCATTCGTGGCCAGTTACGAAATCCGAAGTCTCATCGCTGGTAATCCCTCTATCGATCATGTGCACTCCATTAATGCCTTTCAATGAGCTTCCTATACTTCCCTACGAGCCGTTAAATTGCCCTCAATGCGATGCGCTTTTAAACCCTTACGCCAGGATTGACTACGCCTTGAAGATCTGGGTTTGCCCCTTTTGCTACAAAAAGAATCCATTTCCCAAATCCTATGCTCATATCAATGACAATAACATCCCAGCTGAGCTTTTTCCTACTTACAGCACTGTCGAGTATCATCTGAGTTCGGGTCACGGTTCGACGTTGGGTAGGAATGTGAGTGGAACATTGGGTTTGAGGTCTAATAGCAGTTCGTTTGCTAGTGTGTCGGCTTATTCAAGCTCGGGGTTGGATTTCGATCGTTCTGGGGTAGGTATTGGAGTTGGGATTGGGCCGGCATTTGTGTTTGTTGTGGACTGTTGTACGCCCGTGGAGGAGTTAGGGGTATTGAAGAGGGAATTGTTGCATGTGATCGCCTGCCTTCCTGAAAATGTTTTGGTGGGGTTGGTGGTTTTTGATTCAATGGTTAGGGTTTATGATTTGGGATTCACGGATTGCTTGAGGGTCGTCGTTTTTCACGGCGAGCGAGAAGTTTCTTCCGAACAGGTATATTCCATAGATTAATGTGATTCTGTACTGAATTGAAATGCTGGTATTGTGGAAGTATGATTATGACCTGTTGATGGACTTTGAATTAATAGGATCAATGATGTCCCCCCTCGGCGTCTTTGTAACTACGGATACTAACAGCTTAAATCATTTATGTTTGAATAAAATCGTGTTTTCCATTAAGAAATGCTCAGAAACACAAAATGTGCTCATATGAAAGCCTTTTTTGTTTTATGTTGAAGTGTTGATACGGGAATTAACCAATTTGTGGATCTTTATCATGCATATGTTCTATTTGGCGTTATAATTTCCTTTAGTCTCGAAATTCTGCATTAGAATGCCTCACGGGGTACCATAAAATCTAGTCTAAGATGACATTTGCTCAATTTTATGACTGATGCAGCCACATTCCTGCTTTATATCAGGCTAAACAGTTTCTTGATCTCCATCGCACGAAGCATTCCCTTGGGACAACACCTCTGTCAAACAAACAAGGGTTTCTATCGCCTGTTTCTGAATGTGAGTTCACCATCACGACAGCGATCGAAGACATACGTTCTTCGCCTTTGGCCATGCAAGGTCATCGCCCGCTGCGGTGCACGGGCGCTGCAATAGCTGTGGCCGTTGGACTATTAGAAGGAAGTTCCATAGCCACTGGCTCGCGCGTGATGGTCTTCACTAGCGGGCCTTCGACGGTTGGCCCAGGAATGATCACCGACTCTGACCTCAGCAATTCCATCAGGACCCACCGTGACCTAGGCAGTGGTTATGCTCCGTACTATAGAAAATCTAGCGAATTTTACAAGAAAATATCACAAAGGTTATCGGGTTCGTCCATCGTTCTTGATTTATTCGCCTGCTCCCTGGACCAGGTTGGAGCTGCAGAACTAAAAATCCCGGTGGAAATATCGGGTGGTTTGATGATGCTGGCTGAATCTTTCGAATCCGAGCAGTTCAGAAGGTGCTTGAGTCACATTTTCTCTCGGGACAGTGATGGAAATCTGAAGATGTTCTTCGATGCAACCATAGAGATAGTAACTACCAAAGATGTCAAAGTATGCGGAGCTCTGGGCCCCTGCGTTTCGCTGCAGAAGAAGAACGATATAGTGAGCGACAAAGCGATTGGCGAGGGTGGAACGTATATTTGGAAAGTGGGAACACTCACAGACAAAACATGTATAGCTTTCTTCTTCGAATTGGCCAGCGAACAGAAACCTCAGCCAGGCTCTGCTTTTCTGATACAGTTCGTAACACGGTATAGATACAGCAATATGGGACTTCGAAAGAGGGTAACTACAGCTGCGAGGAGGTGGGCTGCTAATAACTCTCAGGACATAGCTTTGGGATTCGACCAAGAAGCTGCAGCTTCAGTTATGGCTCGATTCGCCGTCCACAAGGCAGAGACAAGCCTAGCTCAAGACGTCGTACGATGGCTGGACAAGACTTTGATAAACTTCGCCTCGAAATTCGGGGATTACGTGCAAGAAGATCCATCTACGTTTCGTCTGTCTTCCAACTTTTCCCTTTACCCTCAGTTTATGTACTATCTGAGGAGATCTCAGTTCATCGACGTCTTCAACAGTACCCCAGACGAGACTGCTTACTTCTGCTTGATGTTAAACCGCGAAGGAGTGGTCAACTCTCTCATAATGGTTCAGCCCACCCTTTTTCAGTATTCGTTCGATGGGCCGCCAGTGCCCGTCCTATTAGACGTGTGCTCGATTTCTTCGGAGGTGATTTTGCTTTTCGATTCTTTCTTCTACGTTGTGGTCCACTACGGTTCGAAAATCGCACAGTGGAGGAAACTTGGATATGATAAGGACCCGAGCTACGAGAGCTTCAAGAAGCTTCTAGAAGCTCCCGAGCTCGACGCAGAACAGCTAGTGTCCGAGAGGATTCCAGTTCCAAAGCTCGTGAAATGCGATCAGCATAGTAGCCAGGCGAGGTTTCTTCTTGCCAAGCTAAATCCTTCTGTCACTCAGAACTCGAATTATGCCCAAGGTTCTGAGATCATACTTACAGATGATGTTAGCTTGCAAGTTTTTATCGAGCATTTGCAGGCCTTGGCTGTTCAGGGATGACAAGGTGCCTCTCTTTTGTGATTGTTGTATCATTACAGTAGAGCGATTGACAACTAACTATACTGAGGCTTTATGTACTGTGTTGTACTGTGACCGTGGGATCTTTTTATGTCAGCATAGTATTTCAACTATGTCCAGGAAGATGATGTCAGAATTCCATTAGAAGGAAATTGAGAAATAAAATCATCTCATAGAATACACACTTGGTTTAATTTGGAAAAAAAATGGAAGCTTACTAAACTATGCTATGCAAAAATAGGGTTGTGGGATGCCTACTAATAAACCTAAGGCACTTCAAATAGCAAGCAAGATCAAACAGAAGAAATCAGAAAGAAAAAAGAAAAAAAAAAAAGACAGATGGATTCATGTACACGACTGCTACATAGCATTCGTATGTAAGCCGTTTAATAAGATTCTCCAAACTGCCTCTCCATGATCATCTGCCCGAGTTTTGCGTAGAGAGCTCTCTGCTCCTCAAATGTCAGAGTCATCATTATCTGCAAAATGGGCAATCCATGAGTACAAGTGTCGTATGATTTCGTCTTAACTAAAGTTCTTCCTCGGTTCATTCGTTGCTCTTACTGTTTTACCTGATCCATGATCATTTCGACCGATAAGCTCTGCGATACTATGAATGACTGATGGTAGATATATGCAAAAACAGCCATCACCATCTGCAAAGAAGCAAGATACAAAGGCAGAGATCGTTAAGCGTTAAATTTATGTCCAATACAACTATGCGTTTCTAATGAGAATCTGGAAATTTTCTTGAAAACCACCTGGCAGTCCATTCTATCTGTGATTCCACCATGTCCTGGTATGCTATCACCAAAATCCTATGAGAAGAAAACACAAAAAGCAGAATGAAATAGAAATTGTAAGAATGTGAACGCAAGCATATTGGTGTTATGCAAAGATACACGAGTGGAATGCATTGATAGAATATTAGAACAAGAAAAAAAAACCTTGATCTTGAAAGCTCTTTTAAATCCGCTGGCGAAGAAACCCCAAAAGGTGCAATGATTGATGAAAAAAGACCAAGACCTAACGCATGCCACTGCACCGGTAAAACGGGAATCTCACTCCATGGAAACTGAAAAACGAAGCCAATGCGTGTTGGCGATATGCTAATTTTTGCATCAATGAATACGAAAAATGATGGCGAATCAGATCGGTAAAGCAACTACCCATCGAGGAAACCACCCTGGAACAGTGAAATATTCAGGCTTGAACAACGGACCAGGATCACACTGAAGCCAACCAGTTGATAAATCCTATGCAATTCATCAGTTGTCAACAAAGGCTTATGTTTAGGCATCGCAGAAAGACATCTAAACATGGAGATTTTAGTACAAGCATACCTTTCTTGGACATGTCAACCACTGGAATCGACCCATGATATTAGCCAACTGAAATGACAAAGAATCTAATTCAGGAAACTTTCGCGTGCTACAGTCAGGATTAAGTAATCCACCAGCAGAGATACATATAACATTATTGCTTCACTCATGTTGCACAGTAATGGAAATAGCACTAGTACAGTCAAAGGATTACTTATCATATCATGTAAGAATCGTACAGATGAAGCGTACTGCAGGTCAAATAAGAATAGTACAATATCGCATATTAATTTAGCTAGTAAACAAAACCAGTACACACCAGAAACGCAGAGATCATAGTAGCAACTGAGGCTCCAATAAAGCCCTCCCATGTTTTCTTTGGCGATAGCTTAATCAAAGGTGTTCTACCAAAGAAAAAGCCGAAAATGTAAGCGGCAATATCATTGATGACAATGAGTGATGCTGGAAGAAGGAACCTGCATTGCCGATAATATACCAGTTTTCAGTTAGAACATGGGAAAAGTTAAACCACCTACACCCAAAAGTGTTAAGAGGCAATTCATACCAGAAATTTCCTTCAAATATATTAGCCACAGTGAAAGATGATTGCGTAAACACCACGATCAGAATCATATGCGTCCATGCATATTGGCTAAATTGGTACTTGTACATCTTCTTCTTTAGTGAAAGAATGAACCACATAAAACCTGCAAAGAAAAATGAATTCAGTCATAAATCTGAAATAATCATATGGCAACTACCCTTCAGAAAAAGGATAGTCCAATGTAACAATGCAAGAGAAGAAAAGCGCATGAGCCCACTTCTGAAGAATTACCGCGGACAACCATGGAATATACAACAAATATAAAGGTCAAATGGAATATAACCATGTAAAGTGCCAACCTGCAATATATAGAAAATAGCAGGTAACCATATGATATTTGATGCAGCCACCCACAAGCATATACAAGAACTTGTCCATAGTTACAGTATTCACAAGCCTCTGACTGAGAATACGGCCATAGACAAATAGCATTGCTGTGAAGAAAAAGTGCCTGAAAATGAGAAGATATTAAATTTCACAAGGGGTTATACGCGACATAACTACAATAATCAAGGATGCTGTCTTTAGCCACTTGTCGAATTTATTTCTGGAAAATTTAACATGAGCGCAATGAAAAACATAGGAGAAAAATAAAGTTGAGATTCCAATAATATTTTACACCTTATAAAACTACTGATCTAGTTCGTGATAACTGGAGGAAAAAAGCTCATCTCGATAACTGACATTTGACAGGGTGAAATGCAAAGCTATAAAGAAAGTCGCCCACGCACCAATTTAACAGTCTGAAACCAGGAAGCTGTTTCCCTTCATTCGCCCTCATCATCAAAGTGAACAGCTCCTTAACCATATAGATTTGGATAACGACAACCATGGCCCATATATATAGATGTCCCATGTATATTATTAGGGCAAAACCACCGATCATCCAAACTGTAGAATATGTCCGGATTAACATTGACTTGTACTTTCTGGAGTCATCAACAAGTAAATTAGTTCCATTTGCTTTACTGACATCATGATGGACCTGTAAGGGAAGCGAATTTGGCATTGAGTTCCATTGTCGAAACAATAAAAAATGAGTATCCTTACCCGTGATTAGTTTTGCATGAGAAAGAACTATAAGCCATACCATTTCAGACTCAGAATCAGAAAGAATTAAAGATGTCCATAACAAAGCATGGAATTCACATCGGCGGGAATTATCCAACTGTGCAGCTTACATTCTCCTACGACATACTAAAATCCAAAGAAGGACTGGTTTTCAACTATATCCTAAAATGGCAAAGATCTAACATCTAACTATTTCATCCATACGAAACAAATGGTAAGTGCTTGTGTAAAGGACAATTCTTTACTGCCAGGACTGCAATCATAGGAGCATGGTACACATCCCATTAAAAGTAACATATCTAGTTATTTACCTCATTTGAACCTCTGCGCTTACGTAACCTTGGAGTGTGCCCACTAGCTGTAGATGGACCACCTGAAGCACCATCTTTCTGCATTTTTTTTTCGCTCTGACAAAAACCCCGTACGGATATGTTCAGTTAAATTTCACTTGCAAGAAACCACCTGGGCAACCACAGAGAAAACAAATCAATGTCAGGATATCTCTAGCTTTATAGAGCAGAACACCAAATGACAGAATCCGAACCATACAAACTGCAAGTTAAGTGATCATAGTAAAACGCATAATTCCTGCCCTAAAAGTCCAAAAAATCGAACCCCACACGGTATTATCTGGCTAAGGAGCTTCTCAAATTGTGTTGTCAACACCAAATACAAACTTTACTTGCAGCGGAATATTGAACTTCGATGCGAAAATAATCACACGACACAAAAGCCGAACACAAGCTCGGAGGAACTCACATGATTCAAAGTAACCTAAATCAACAAACTATGCCACCTCGATCTATACCATGCTGCATTGCATTAAATCAAGAAAACACAAATCGTTAAGAAAATCTCAGCCAGCCAGCGAATACCAAAAGTGGAAGACTCGGTCCTACACATCAATATACTGTGGTAAAAATCAAGCTCAGGAGAGAGATTAAATCAGAAATAGATATCTAACCTCCGTACAATTAGTTCGCGTCATTTCAGCTGAAAGATAGGTGAAGAGACTCAGTGGGAGATGGAGGGATTAGGATTTAACATGGCGTAATATGTATGGGTTAAACAGGTAATTAAGTCCATGTGCAGGGGTTTAATTCCAATTTATGAATATTTATCTCGGAATAATCTTTAGTGGACAGAACGAGCTCCTTTTTCTTTTTAGCTCGATTCAATTCGCCCAAATCAATATATGTGCTCCATTATTTATTCAACTTGCGATCTGAAAACAATAAAAAATAATTCTGGTGCTGGTGTAAAGGGAATCTTGAAAAGCGAGAAATAATAGAATCCAAATGAGGACAAAAGTATAATATCCCACATTAAAATAAAAAAGATAGTTTTTCTTCAAATGAGCTTTTCAATTTTCTTGATGGCTGCTACTAACTCAAGCTGAAGGCTTTTTCTCTGCGTAGCCAAGACGACATCGTTCCACGCCGAGCCCGGCCTATTATGGCTTCCATCCTCATACAATTCGATTACCGATTCTGCCTCTTCGTTCAAATCCCTCACCATCTCCAAGCAATGTATCTCCTCGGGGTCGATCAATAGCTTGCTATCTCCGTCTTTCCAAGCTATCAACTGCTATGATTATCATGTAATGTAATTCAATCACATATATGTATCGATTTATCCGCGTATTTTTATATGTACGAAGTTATACCCTTGGCGGGCCCTCTTGTGCGTTCGTGCAGTATAGCCTCGCGTTATCGACGAGGCGCGAGTACTTTGAAAATGCAGCAGCGAATCTCTTGTGCGATTTAATCTGCGATTTAACCCTAACTGCTCTTCCCATGTGTATCGCTCGCCTGCCGAAAATAGGGTATAAGAAGTCGAATAATGAAAAAAGGAATGGCTGGCCGATGAATATGTATGCCACCTTATGCCTCTAACGACGGCCAAATATGCATCGCAGACGACCCCGACGAGCTCTATACGATAGGGTTTTCTAGCGTTGTTCTGACTATTATCATTAGATTCGTCGTCCTCGATTTGTACCCAGTAATTTTCGATGACCGTACCGTCCTCGGACACCTTATAGCCTTCGCCCATTCTATACCTATTTTTGTGAACGTTTCTCGCCATGGCTATGGTTTGCTCGACGAAGGGCTCCCAAGAAAGCGTCCCGTCCATTATTACGTCCCTTCCTTCGTTGAGCGCCGTGACTAGGAGAGACGACGCCGCGTCGGTCGAGGGCTGATGGACCTATACATAAACATATATATATATATATATTAATAATATGTTGATGGCAGAATTATTTATCGCCGCCGACGAAAAAAAAGGTTTAATTATTATTACGAGCTCGGCCGTTTGAAGCATGTCCTGGCGGTGGCCCCTCGAGCTGAGCGCTCGGTAGATGACGTCCGTCTCCTTGAAAGCGTCAGCCTCAACGACTACGGCGTTCGCCGCGGCGCCCGACCAGAACGATCTGCGCAAGAGAAAAAAACGAGGGGATTTCCCGACCCTAACTTACACTCTATATGATGGGATCGACGTGCGCAGAAACGTCGCTAATTTTCGGCGCTTTTTTTTTAATTTATTTAAACGTACTCTTTCATGATGTCTTTGAGTACGGTGCTTTTTCCCGCCCCCATTCCGCCACCCATGAGGAGGAGGACGGGGCAGCGGTCGCTCAATTTGGCGGGGACCATGACGTCGGCGTGGTTCAAATGGTCGACGTTTTTTAGGGCGATGGCTTTCATCTCTTCGACTAGGGTTGAGAAAACCCTCGTCACTTTGAGTTCTTGCGTTATCTTTTCGAACCTTTGCTTCCTACGATAATGGCGAATAATTAAAAAAGAAAAAAGAAAAAATAACAAGTGATCTTGGGACTAGTTTTGGTATATGTATATGCTGATTAAGTTATGCGATGACGAGGCATTATTAGAAAATGAACTAACGATGAATGAAAATTCTAAACACGATTATTGGTGTGATAATTGGTGAGTTACACGAAAGTAACTGGGAAATAATGAATGACCTTGTTAGTTTGCCATGCGATTCGAAATGGTTGTATAACAAAATACAACGCTGGCGTAGCGTAACGCTCAATATTATTTAATGCCGCCTTGGATTATATTATTGTATGATATAAAATTGTATGGTAGGCTATGAATTTCCTAACCACCACCTAGAGGCCCCTTACAACTCTAATACGCTCGTGCCCTAAACACCCATCTCTCCAATTATTGTACTAGTAACTATAAACACTCACGCTATTTATATAAATATTTTTATTATATTTATTGTAGAGTAAAACATGTCATAGAAAATCTTAATGTAAATTTAAATTGTATGTTATAAATAAAGGAAAAATTGATTTATTATTAATTTAAAGTAGAATAACTATAGTAATTCAAACTAGTTAGTTCTTTTTTTAAACTTTATCAATTATTTTTTTCAATTTCAATTGAAAGACCTTATAATAGTCTCTCACAGAATAGATAATAGATTATAATAATGGATGTGGGCCCATTTGGTTGATATTCAAACTAGTGCGAGTCAGCTGATTTTATTTATTTTTATTTCTCCAACAACGAAGAAGGCCTTATCTAGTGTAAAAACATATACGTAATAAAATCTACGTGTTTCCACCCTAGTTGAGAGTGAGACTATGATTAATAATTGAATTGTATGAAAGCTGTTAACTTTTTTACCAAGTTGATAAAAAATAAATAATCGGGCCCCATTGAAGAACCACTCACCTCGTCGCTGCCATTACCAAGTCCTTGAGCTTCCCTTGTTCAGAATCCACGCTTAATACCTGCGAAAGATCTCAAGACAATCAATCACCCAAGGGCCAAGCTTTATTTACTGAGAAAAAAATCATCAATTTCAAGATTAATTAACTCTTTAATTAAATACGCCTACCATAGTGATCATCTGAGGGGCATAACTCCAGTAAAACGCGAAGTATCCAAGAATGCATCTATCAAGTTCTTCGATTAATTTCACGTAAAAAGCCTCGTAATTAGGTTCTTTGGCTAAGTACTCGTAGATCTTCTCGTCAACGCCTTTGGATCTTTTCAAGTACTCATACGCCAGCTTTATCAGCTGAGGACACTCGCTTTCGTCCTCAAATCCCATTTGCCTCACTGCCAAATATACACCGAAAGAAAGTAAAATTACTGGGGTAAAAAAAGAGCTGAATTTTTATTGATACATACATGCCTTGTATATATATGATTTGATTTGATTACCAATATAATGTGAAAATCTCTCGATATTTCCAAGACGGCCTGACTCAGTCCTGTCCATGAGCGGCCTTAGGTGGCCGTCGTCGTCCTCCTTCGACGGCGGCGGTAACCGTTTTCTGTGGCGGTGGAAGTGCAGTAATAAACCTGCTGAGAATAATCCAACGGTGGCGGCTGCAGCTGCAATTTGTGTGACGATACTCTTCTTCCCCAGACCAAAAGTGTAATTATCTGCAACGAATGAACTAAATATTACAATATATATGTATGTACTTGATAAGCCCTGTGGTGTGGCTCGGCTTATTACCTTGAAGATTCATGGTTACACAGTGACAGAGTATATTACGAGGAGAAGCTTATTATATCTGAGATGAAAGAAAGAGCCTTGCTTGAGCTTAAACTCTTACCCACAAATTTTAACTATGGATGGGACGATATGGAATACACTTCGGTGTAATGATTTATGTGTTTGGCGATGGTGTTATACGAAAGTCAACACATCATCAGCCTGCGATTTTCGTGAGTGGTTTTTTTTTGCAATTTTTACTTGTCGGAAAGGTGGGCCAGATATTGATTTGGGATAATTTAAAAGATAAATTTATTGCAAGTGGTCCGGTAGGATTTATAATTTTAAAGATAAATTAATTGCAAGTGGTCCGGTAGGATTTATAATAAAATATTCCCACCATTTATTTGTTGAGAAATATATATGATACATCGAGATCCGCTTATGATATAGTTGTATGTTAAGTAAGAGATGTCGATCAAGACCTTACATTAATTTCAAAATTTTCGTCAAGCACAACAAAGAAGACAATTATCACCGCACATCCACATATTACAGCTTCCTGCCGAGGTGTAGTACAACATAGAAGTAGACACTTTTTAATTGCTGTTTGCTGCTAATATACACCAATAGTTGACAAAGAGAATGGAATTTTATAATATAATATAGGTAAAATTAATTAAACCCTAGATACTTCCTGTCCTCGAACTTGGAGTTCAATTCGTGCAGCGATGGAATCTCTCCACCACTTTTCACAGTCTTACACCACCATGCCTTAATCTCATCCTACACAAAGAAAGATCAGCCCCATAAATATATTTCTCTCAACACTTTGTAATAATATATCATCCGATCCAACGAATAAAAAACTAACCTCAAGAAAGTTGTGGTTGGATATGTATTGGCTCTCAATACATGTCTTAATCCCTCCCACATCGACTACTATAGATTTCTTATAAGGCTTCAAACCATTACTATGTTTTCTCGCATCGCCCGTCGTTATGCAAGCAACGTAATAACCCGTCGTCTCCCCGCCCATCCCTTCCTCCGATTTCCCGAGCCTCAAGCGAAGGAAGAAACCGCTCAAATAATTCGTCGAAGTATTCGAATTCATCCACCTAAGACGTAATTATTCGCGTTAAATGGGACGACTAACCTCATCAGCCAAAAAAAGAAAAGAAAAAAGACTTACCTCAGAATGTCTGAGCGAGAAAGCCAAAGCTTGCTTATCGCGAGAAACATCTCTGGCGTCGCCAAGAATTCAGACCGACGCTCATCTTTCTGGCGAATCCACACGACGTTCGAATCACCATCGTCTTTTCGAATTCCGTTCGAATAATCCAGAATATTGTCGTTATTATTTTCCCAATCCCTAACATCGTAGTTGGAAATATTCTCCTTTCCACGACCGTCGCTGAGCTGTCTCGATAGGAGAGAGCTTTGCCTTAGGGCGTCTAATCTCCTCATGAAAGTCGAAGCCATTTCGTCGGGGCTTCGAGCCTTCTGAAATCGAACTAAAGGGCTTACCCTCGAAGTCGTCGTCGCCCTGAAACAAAAAGACGCTTCTTCGCCGTCCTCGTTTTCGGGCGTAGTTTTCTGACCGTTACGATCTCCCTCTTTAGAAATCTCATCGCCGTGTCGATCTAGGGCAACGTTTCTGCTGCAAAACCTAGTAATCCACAAACTCGTGTGATCGTTGTATTTAAGGTTCGAACCCTCGCCTCGATTATTATTACAAGGTGGTTTGAACAAGGAATCAGATCCTGAAACTTTACTTTTCCCCAAATCGCCCTCACGGGCCAAAGAAGCGCAGTTCGACTCGCTGGAGAAAGATTCGCTTGGCTTGTCGGATATTTTTCTCGAACTATTTCGTCCTTCGTATGGTAAGGTAATCTGCATTTGAGAACCGTTGCCGTCTAAGGAACGATTCTCAATCAACTTCGGTTCGAACGCATTAGCTTCTTCGTCGGGCTCTTCGATGAAATAACCCTCCTTTCGATCCAATGATTTCGTTTGACAGTATAAGGATTCAAACACTTTCTTGAATCCCTTGCCTCCATAATCGTGCCTTGTCTTATTGGACGTGAAATCGTTGGAACGAGCGAGGGCGAGGCTGAGCGGGAAAGAGCGCCGATCTTCTTTATGATTATTGCCGAAAGAGAGACCCTTCACCATGGTCGACATCCAATTTGCAAAAGAACCCTTGGCTAATTCCTTCTTAGCCCTTTTGCTACCACAATACGACGACTCTTCGTCGTAACCGTTACCTCGCTTCGCTCCCTTGGAGAAAAATCCCGCGTTGTTATTATTACAGCTCTCGACGCTCTCATTGCTGTCTTCCCGCCCATCGTCGTATTCGAGCAATCTTTCTTGCTCGTCAACTCTTTCATACAATACTTTCCCTTTTCCTTTTACGTCTTTTTCATGAATTCTCTCTGGAGAATCACTTGCAGCCAAGTCGTTCTCGGCGGAGCAATCGACGTTGTCCAATGGAATCGCATCGATAGGGACGGGAGAATATTCTGGGATTATTACCTCGTTGTTTTTGTTGCTCGACGTCACCTCTTCGTCTGCTTCTTCTTCTTCTTCTTCTTCTTCTTCTTCTCGGTTTTCAATAATGTTTGGAAGAGAATAGGCAAGATCTTCGGAGATCTTCGACGCACGATGTCTGAGACTTTCGACGTTTAAGCCCATAACATCGCTCTTACAAGCATTGATCTTTGCTTTTCCACCCAAACATTTCCTCGCCAATGGCTTACAAGAGAATTTCGCATCCATGTCCATATCTCCCTTTCCATCTGCTACAGAATTACTCTCTGCAGCAAACCATAGATGAGAATGGCTTTAATACAATACATACGTATGTCAAAAAAAAAAAACTCTTACCAGCAACTACTTCAGATTCAACGTTAGCATCAGCAAGAACTTGATTCGAAGTGCCAGCTTCTTCATCAGCCTCTCGACTATTTTCTCCCGCTACTAAAACGAAAAGCGCAATTCTTAGTTAGAATAGAACCAAGTCAAAAAATCCCACACGATAAACACAAATAGGAAAACACGTCAAGCTTCACATATTACAATCAGGACAATATCGATCATTACCAAGATCTCTGTCAGAATTATCAACCATAACTGCGCGTAAATGTCCATCTTCCTCTTGATCGTCGTGGCCCACGTTCCACAGTATAGACGGCTTTTCTCTGCAGTTCGAGCTCTTCGGGCCCATCGTCGTACACTTTAGGCTCAGACCGGTGTGGGGCGACCATACAAGTTCAGACACGGGGGGATCAGATGGTGATGCTGCTAATGCATTAACACCTGCACCTATTTCATCTGCTTCTGCTCGGTAGTTCGATAATCCTGAAGCAAGTCCTAAATCGACTTCATCTTGTGTGGTTCTCATAAGTTCAAACGGTCAGAAAGTTCAGCTGCCTGAAAATATATAGAATGTCTTGGGTTGAGTCGAGGTGATGAATCTGCTTAAGCTCTATCTCATGCCTAGATCTTGGGGGGAAAGATGATGCTCAAAAACGTCTATTTTTTAGTAGATGTTTTTGTCTCATGATCATCGTTTTTACTGGGCTCAATAAACAGCATTCAAAGGGAAGGACCATGTAATAAAGGAGCAAGCGAAAAAACCATAACAAGCACGAATAGAGCTACGAATATAACAAGAAAAAGATAAAACCCTCACCTCAACAAACGATCAATCAATCCTCGAGTGAAAAATAGAATTCTGAAAAAAGAAGACATGTCCAAGAATCAAACGTACCTTCGAGCACTTGCTCAATTTTCATCGCATCTGCAACGCATCAATCTGTTACTAAATGTAGAAACAACAAGCTCGCGGTGAGGGATAAGAGTGGATATAGGAGATAGAGGAGGAGGAAAGTGCGAGAATCGTAGACAAGATAACTAAACCCATTTTTATTCGTCTTAAGATTCTAAAGAAACCGTGACAAGGGCAATTCTGAAATCTAGCTAAGTGGTTCAGAAGCTGCCACGTGGGCAGCTGCATGACCAAGCAAGGACTTACAAAGATGTGTTAGAATATAATATTACCGCGTTCAAGGTTCTTTGCACTCGGCCAACGGTTTGATGAACTTTGCCTCAGATTACGAGGGAGAAGGAACTGTTATCAGTATCACCATTATTGGCAGTAGAGTATTAATTCTTTATCTTTCAAGATTGTTCAAGGAGAGAAATAAAGAACAAATTCTTTTTTTTTTTGAATTTGTTTAATTTTTTCTCCTTTTTTATGATATAATTAATTCCAATTGTTGTTTTGCTTTGGAAACGACAGTTTGGTGCTTTCCTGCATTAAAGTCCTCACCTATATATGCCTACTGGGATTGATTGATGCATTGAAAAGGAAAAAAATATATATCCAATTGATCCCTCCCACATTTAAATTTTTAGAATACCAAATCGGGAAAAATTGATCCCTTCCACATTAAATATTTAGAAAACCAAATGGGGAAAGGCAATCTTGGATCTTATCTTCTGATTTAATATTATATCATATTTTTATCTTTAACTCGATATAATTCTTAATATAATAATGGTAAGGTCCAAAGTGCGAAGTTCAAAGGTCTTTTTCCAAGTAAACTCAGTTGGAGTCGGGACAACCCACGAAAGACTACAAAACACATCTGTCCAAATTAAGTGCAATTGCATCACATTTAAGATAAAATCAATTACTTTCGCAATAAAGGCTTTTGATGACGATTGTTATCTACTACATGACGGTGCAGTGTAGTGTATGGAGATCAAACGTTTGTGCTACATTAGTTGACCTAAAAGCCCATCCAACTAGGCCCGATCATCCATTATAAACGAAATAAAGAAGAAATTAAATTAACTACTACAGTACTCACATTTCTTGTTTATTGCAACTTCCTAACACAATATGCGCACAGATCGAAGAATACGGATACGAAATAGGTTTTTCTATTACAAACAAACTCGTAGTTCCATCTCGCGCGAGAGATGATAATGCGGAGAAATTACAAGAAAAAAATAAAAGAAATTAATCCCACTAATATCCCATCAACAATAACGTCATCATCATCCATTGATTGCTTCGACTCAAGATTTACCAAAGCTAGTCGCAATAGGCACGACGACCAAGAGAACGATCAACAGTAGCAGCACAATCGCGAAGCACATGCACCTTCTGCTACTCCTCTGATGATCCTTCGCAACCTTGAGATTCTTCGCCCCGTCGCCGACGTACGCCGCCGCATTCACGACGTGGTGCTCTATGTCGTCCATCTGCTCCCCTTGAGCTTCGACCATCACCGCCATGTCCAAGAATATCTGATGAAGCTCGAGGAGGCTCTTCTCTATCTCCTTCGCAGCGTCGTGTCTGTCTTGAATCTCAACCACCGTCTCCAAAACCTTTCCCTTCCCATGCTCCTACAGAAAAAGATCGAGTCAAATGATGTCAGAAAATCTTCTGTCTCTCAGAGAAGGGCTTTCGTTTCGACCCGTTAATTACTTACTCACCTGTATGGCCTTCGAAAACAGCTCTTCGCCGCCATTACCGTCGCCGCTCGAAATAATCTTGTCAATCACTTCGTCGTCGGGGTACTCGCCGGTCACGGTGTAGTACCTTCTTCCCACGGTTTCCTTGTACTCGGACATCATCTTCTGCCTCAGTCCCTGAAACTCCATCATAAGATCCTTGAGCTTCTTCCTCAGGCCGTTGGTCACCGCCGTCCTGGTCCTGTCCACCGGCGTGCCGTTCTTACAGCCGGAGAGCCGCCGGCTCTCGGCGTTTGACCCGTCGAGCTCCTCCAGCTTGGCCCTGATGGCGCGTGCGCGCTTCAGAACGGTTAGTACGTCGCCGTTGACGCGCGCGCGGAGGGCTTTGAGGGCCTCGGCGCTGTGGAGGGACTTGCCCTCGTCGTTCGCCGCTTGGAGCCTGGCTAGGATTTCTTTCACCGAGCCCATCTCTAGCTTTACTTGCTCGGCTTCTTGGAGGAAGGCGGCGAGGTAGTGGTCGGTTTTGGACATGCCTAGCTCGAGGTCTGGGCTCGTCTGAAGGTCCTTCATGGCTTGTTTCTTTAGGTCGATGTAGCTGGTGAACGATTTTGTCATTAGGTCATTCATGGCTGAAGAGTTTTATGATTTTTGTTGGAAACTATTTGGTTTTTTGTCGAAGCTGATGATGGTATGTGTGTATGTGTGTTTGTGTTTTTTGGAGGAGAGAGATGCGAAGGAGCGTTTGCGTTTTTATTTCGGGGATATTTTGACTATGTAGCCGTTGCGTTGCAGATTTTCTCCCCAACGGCTAGTTTTTTGAGCGAAGAGAATGATATGTAAAGATTGGCCCACGTGGGAATATGCTACGAATGAGCTGACGTGTAATACTTTATTTCCATCGACGAAGATCTGGTCAACGTTGAGTCATTATATTACGACAATATATATTTGTATTAAGTAATTAAGTAATAGTAAATGATAATTCAATACGTACTGTGTTGGGCCGTGAATCACAATTAGGTAAAGCCCACTGAACTCTTTTCAAAACAGTGATGAGTTTATCCGACCCAGTTCTAATGTTCGGGTCTTTATTATTATTATTATTATTATTATTATTATTATTAATTTTTTTTTTTTCACACAACACAATTCAATTGTAATTTGGATATTTCTACTAAACTCAGTTTGAATCAACATGAAGTATTTTTTAATCAGCTTCAGCAAGAATTAATCTGGCCAATCCAAGTCTATACAGAATGCCGTATTCAGAGTCAAAGTAATTTCCTTTTGTAACGAGCAAATTAATTGACTTATTCCTAATGAGCAAATCAAATGTATAAATCAATCAACCGTGTTGCCTCGCAACGTGACAAAGTCAAACATTAGCGTAACACGTGTCCAGTTACACACAAGACGTGAGATATTTGATTTTCTCTAAAGCATATTTATGAACATATACTAGAATAATAGATAGTGAACAATGGGGTCTGTACCTATTTGGATAAATTTATTACTCTGTCACGATTTTATATGTAAGTACCTCACAGAATAAATTTTTTGCACGTAGGTACATAATCCCCGCAGGTACACTATACAACACATTTGAGTACCCTATTAAAACATTTGAGTACCCTATATAACAGAAAATGCTACGACGTATGCTACATTTAGGTACGCCCTATGTAACACACATATGCCGTAGGTACGACGTATGCTACATTTAGGTACCTTATATCAACGTGTTATGGTACGCAATATACACACACGAAGTTACGGCATGACTAAAGAAACTGGTAAAAATTAAATCGGCTACCTATCTGTAAAATTTTCTGAAATGGGTACCTATGTGTAAAAATTTATTAAATTAGGTATTTATGTGTAGATGTACAGTAAACAATTGTATAATGATGCTTGAAAAACTAGTTTTTGTTGGTTGCAAGTGAAAACGTTTTTTCTGTGATCTATTCAATTTATTGCATCCTAATTTTGATATCTGATTGTGTCTTTAGGAAGAAAATTGTAAAAACCCTAACTCACCCGTCACCCCATTACATAAATACTTTATGTAATAATAAATTTTATCTGTTGTGTCTGCTTGTTCAGTTCAGCTGCTCTTCCCTAAATAAACATTTTTCATATCAAATCTCGGCTCTGGTAAGATAAAGCTTCAACCTTTTTCTATCCTAGGTTTCTTGATGTATGCCTCCGATCTGAGTTAGATACTTGTCATTCTTGATTGATTCTTCCCGGGATTGATTTTACAGGGGATCTTATGTTATTTTTTAGCTTAAATTTTGGGGGGTTTTCGTGCATGGATCGCATTCATTTTGGATGTGGATGATTCGTAGTTTGTAGATTTTGATGCCCAATTGGCGTATTGCTAAACCTTTTGCCTTCTGCTTGAATTGAACATTATTTTGGTTGGGATGTATGAGATGAGCTGAAAATTCGGGTTCTGATCTTAATTCACCGTTGATGAAGAACTCCAGACAATTCTCTCTATATCTGAATCTGGGTTTTGTGCAATTCGTTATGATTTGGGCTCTATGTCTTGAGTTCGATGCAATTCGGGTTAGAGTGATTGATTACATAACCTCGTTTAATACGAATAAGAATTTTAGTCTCACTCGAATTCACTTGATGCCACAGAAGGGTGAAGTGGGGAAGCGTAGTTAATTTTTCAGACAAACACAATGGCGAGCATTGGTAAGGAGCAATTGGGCGCAGTTGAAGGAACTTCAAGTGGTCGTCAGTTTCAATCTGGCGAATCTTTGTTGGAATGGCGATCTTCAGACCAAGTTCAGAATGGGACTCCATCATCATCCCCGCCTTACTGGGACAGTGACGACGGGGATGATGGAGGACCAAAGCCGTGTGATTTATATGGAGCATTCGTATGGAAGATTAATGGCTTCTCTCAAGAGAACCAAAAAGAACTTCGGAGCGAACCTTTTGATGCTGGGGGCTACAAATGGTACAGTATGACCTCAGAGTTGTTAATTCTGTGAACTATATTGTTATCTGCTAACGATCTAATCCATATTTGGACATAGGTATATTTTGATTTATCCACAAGGCTGTGATGTCTACAACCACCTTTCCTTGTTTCTATGTGTTGCCAATCACGAGAAACTTCGACCAGGTAAGATAGCATCCCTTGAAGCAACAACTTGACGTCGCAATTGATTTGCTGATATGGAGTTGTAATTATGAAATAATTATCTTTGTATGAACAGGTTGGGGTCATTATGCGCAGTTTACTATTACTTTGGTCAATAAGGATCCGAATAAGTCAAAATATTCTGGTAAATTTTCATTCCTCTGTTTTAGACATGTGCTTGTTGTAGAAATTTTGTCCTTATCCAAGTAATGTTGTAGATACACTACACCGTTTTTGGAAAAAGGAGCATGACTGGGGATGGAAGAAGTTTGTTGAGCTATCGAAAGTATTGGATGAATTTGTTGAAGACAATACTTTGACTATTAAAGCTCAAGTACAAGTTATAAGGTATCAACCCTTTTCTTTTCCTTGTTACAATAGGGAAAAATACATCTCTTTTGCAGTTTTGCCCCTCCTTTTGCATCTCTGAAACGACTCTTTTAACATTTAGACCTATGTTTACTTGAAGGGAGAGACAGGACAGGCCATTTCCTTGTCTTGCCTTTGAATATAGGAGGGAGCTTATGCGTGTATATTTGACAAATGTTGAGCAAATCTTTCGACGTTTTGTGGAGGAAAGACGGGGAAAGATATGGAAGCTAATAGAGGACAAAGCTAGATGGTCCAGGTATTCTGTGTGTGTGTTTTCTTTCTGTAAAACATTCTAAAGCAGCAGTTTTACAGATGCTTACTTTGACCGTATATTTGTTCAGCTTACATTCTTTCTGGGCGGGCATGGATCAAAGTTCCAGGCGCAGCATGTCCAGGACGAAGATAGATGCGATACTCAAAGTGGTCGTGAAGAATTTCTTCATAGAAAAAGAGGTCAACTCCACCATTGTAATGGATTCTTTATACACTGGCCTTATCTCCCTCGAAAGTCAGAGCCCTGCCATGAAAAGGAAGGCCAAGCACCTCGAAAGAGAAGACATGTTCTTTCCCATCGTTCATATGGAGGACGACTTGTTTGTTTTAGTCGACGATGTGCTTCCACTGCTCAAGAGGGCTGCAGTCGAAACCTTGCCTCCAAAGTACGAGAGGGGCCCACAACATCGCATGAAGGTTAATTTTTTGATACTCCTCATTTTAAACCAACAGTGTTAGTAGTGGCAAAAAATGATCATATAAATAGTTTCGTACAATATTGGCCAGCATTTGATGTTATTTATTGGTGTTTTAGGATGTGTGTGCTGGGGAGGACTACTATGAAGATTTCAGTATGTGGGATGAGAGACGACTCACTCAATTCGGTCGTAGGACGATTGAGATATTCGTTCTGACCCACATATTCAGGTATTTTATACCACACAGTACACAGCGTAGAAGTACACGCCTACACGGTGTAATAACTTATTTCCTAAGATCATTAAAATCCTGCCTTGTAAACAGCAAATTCGAAGTTGCATACCAAGAGGCAGTTGCTTTAAGGATGCAAGAAGAGCTAATTCAGGAGGAGGCGGCTATGCTCGCCATGAACGAGCTGAAAGGCAGGCGTGGAGGAGCTGATAAGGAAAAGAAGTCGAAAAAGAAGCAGGTTAGTCATTGTTCGTTCTTCATTTACATACATTTTAAGCCCTTCTCATGTAAGAAAAGAGGCTTAGAATCTTCGGATTGTTTGCTGATTTAGAGTGATGTCACAGGGTTTTGACCAACTCGGAAAAATTTCCCTTTTGTTCTTACAGGGAAAACAGAAACGACGGAAAGGAAAAGACAAGGGAAAAGATGATAAGTCTAAAAATCATTCACAGGGCATGAACGGCCATGATATTGATGAGGCCGAGAAAGATATTCTAACCCCCGACGAAGCAGAAACAGCCCTCGAAAAATCCAAAGGGGGAGATGATCGTTCCGACACCTCTGATATAATTCATCCGCCCGATTCTGAAATAGGCAGCGTACAAAATGGAACCGAAGGAGGAAGTTCATCGGTGATGTATGATAACTCATCGACTTGTTCCTCAGACTCTTTCACTGAAGTCGTGGTAAGAAGGCCTCAGAACGGTAATCGACGCAATAAAAAGGACAGAAATCCCATAAGCAGGTACTTTCGTACTTTACCTACCTGCCTACCTCATTCATGGTTTGCTTTCTTTAAGAAAGAGCTCATCTTTATGATCTGTTTTAGAGGGAAGAACCATCGAGACAACTCTGTTTCTGATTCAACGGTTTGGATCAATGGAGAAGCGAACGAATCGACTAAATCTTCGAGAGACATGAGGGTACAGTCTGAGACATCACGAAGTTCTCCAGCAGTTGATTATTCTCTTTCGAAGGATACGTTAGTTCATGGAACTGAACGGCATGCTTTGAAGAAGGTATCATTCCAACGGAAATATAGTCGGTCGCCATCTCTGTTTTTAATGTTTCTTTGCTATTTTAGTGTTGAGCTCTCTCCTAAGACAAACAAATCTTTCTGTCTTTGCTATCGTAGAATGAAAAACCTGCTTCTTCGTCTGTTCTTCCTCGGAAATCGGAATCAAAGGCAGCTTCGGATACTCCCAAGCAAGTGGACTCAGTTCAGGCTTCTACGCCGAAGCTAACTCAAGTACCTACCGAAAAGCCTCAAGTACACGTTGAGAAGCCTTCGACGACTGAGAATAAGCCCTCAGTTTCATCATCAGCTGTATTGCCGCCCACGTTATCACGGCCCTCGAGTGCTCCAATGCCCTTCGACCCAAGACCCGTTGCTGCTCCGACCGAATCGACCCGACCCGTATTGTCCCGCTCCGCGAGTGTCTCCGGGCAGTTCGGTCAAGAATCTTCTTCATCCTCCGTGCCTAATTCGTACCGTAATGCCATTATGGGCGGCCCTAATTCCACACATACTTCGTCGTTTGTCAGTGCCTCGGTTTCATACGCTCAAGCAACTTCTCTCGCCTCTTCGCCAATGATTAATCCACAGATATCGGATATTACGACCGTCGACCTTAATCAGATGAACCCCAATTTCCCGTTCGGGGCGGTGAGTTTTAATTCTTACAATAGTAATAATCCGCTGCATGGGAAATCTCAAGAACAATATCATCATCACCGTTATTCTGATTACTTCTCATCTGCTGCCACGTTGGATTTCCCTCACTTGGACATCATAAACGACTTGCTCGACGATGAGCATCATGGAATCGAAAGCCTATCTATATCTGATGGTCCGAACAGCCATCATGGACGAAATAATCCCAGCAACAACGGGCCTCACTTTATGGACCAACAGTTCGGTTTCCCGGGCGAAGCTGTCTCGAGCGGGCCGGGCCCGTCGACGAGCCAATGGCACGGGTATGGTTCTAGAATAAGCACGTACGAGGTTGTTCCTCAGGTGAGTTTACAGCAGCATAGGATTGGAGTACAAAATGGGGGTTTTTTGGCTCCAAATAATGGCCAGTGGCGTTCGAGTAGTTCTGATAATAATGTGCTGCTGCATTATAATCATCGTATGAGTAACGTTGATAGCAACGGTTTTGGTTACCATACGGCGTATGGGCAGCGCAGCGTAGACGGCGATGGATATGCTTTGTTTCGACCCGCGAGTGGACGCTGATGTAGTACTACGGTTGCGTATGCTGATGAGAGGCGAGAATCTGTGATGATCTAAGGATGGTTATGTATGTGGGTAAGAAACATGTTGTAAAGAGTGGTTCTTCTGCCTAAGTCCCATGTGTTTAATTTAAAGCTAAATGTGTCCAGAAATTGCTGCATTTTCTTGTTCCATCTTGACATGTATCCGAACCCTTTTTATAGAGAGGTATTGAATGGTCATTTGTTGTTAGCGCAAGTGTGGACATCTGAGGTTTATGCTCTGTTCTTCATGTTAATTACTTATAAATGCGTACGGAAATAATTACGTCGTATGATGAATCGAGAAGTAAATAACAAACCCTAATAATCTGAATTAGAGATTCAATATTATTAGGAAAGAGTAGTATATATATATGAAGCCGAAGCGGATCTATACACAGCGCATTGTTGTAAACGTTCTCTAACTAGTCGTCACAATTATCCTATATAAGCTCACTCTTGCCATTCATCGTTACGAACAATATGGACATTGTCTGACAATATAAAAGATTAATATTGCAATTTTTCCATCTGATCTGTACTAAATGAACTGGCGATGGACTCCGTAATAATAAACCACATCACTTTAGTTCCACCTCTATATGTTGTCCGAAAACTCAACCAAACGGTTCTTTACAATACGAAATAAGATTTCCACTACAATGGCCGTCGTCTTCAAGTACGGATACTTTGAAGTTTTTTTTTTTTATATAAAAAACTACGATGAAAAAAACGAAGGTTTGGTTGTCCAATTGGGTACACATGCGTACGGCTGATATGGACGGACTTAGGATTTAGGTTTCATCGTATAAGAAAAAAAAAAAAACCTGAGGATCCTTCTTATTGTACTTAGTAGTTTCATTAGTTGCAAGCTCAAGTTGAGAAATCGAGACATGAAACTACTTGTACTTTGTTTCATAACCATACACATACTTTATTCTAATAATGGAAGGCGAAATAAACGGACTTCTCCCTAGGATTCACATTAGAATGCGAATTTCGTCATTTATATTTTTGTCTCTTTTTTAGGTATTCTGATACTCGTTGTCACGGACCAACTGCTGTCTATATTTATCACACCGTAGAAAAGATAAAAAGCTCACTAAGGACATAGTTTTACACGAAGCCATCTCCAATTTAATATTACAATAGGGCAAGAGAAACTCCCAAATGACATAATAATCTGAGAAACCTCCTAAGTTTTGCCTGCTATGACACAGTCATCCAATAAGTTACCCAATAATAAAAACAAATTATATCGCTTAAATGTTAAGCCGGCCTCGTACATGAAAACAAACACAAAAATCCAAAGAAACTGTCCCCCTCATATATATTGAAATATTATTACAATGTAACAACTGTACCACTCATATGTTTCTTCTTCATCTCTCTTTTTAAGCACAACCCTAACACTTCGAATTACTAATCTGCTTCGATATTACTGTTTCCATTTTTGGGTATATAGATATGGTGCCAGGCATACGCATCAGTACTAACCGTGCTTATTCGAGCTCACCTAAAACCGACGAAGAAGGAGACGAAAAATCATCGCCAGACGACAACCTTGGACTAGGAAGAACATACGAATGCAATTTCTGCAAACGTGGCTTCACAAACGCCCAGGCTTTAGGAGGGCACATGAACATACACAGGAAAGACAAGGCCAAGGCCAAGAAGATCAAGAGTGTTGTTACTGATCAAGAACGACCCTCGAAAAGGATCGATGACCTCCATCTTCATCGAATTCCATCTTTCGATCGCCTCCATCACCACTTTATGAATCAGCAGTGCTCGAGGCTGGAGAATTACGTCTCGTTAGGGATTGAAGGAAGGAGCTCTAAGGTGGACATGCCTCCATCAAACCCTAGTTCGATGGGGGGATTGTATAGAGAGGGTTTTGATGGTGAGAATTTGAGTTTGCATATGGGGTTGATGCCATATGTTGAGGTGAATCGTGGTGGGACTGATGAAAGGAATGACGACGAGGTTGATCTTGAGCTTCGATTAGGCCAAAACCCTAAATGAAGATCGAATTTATTTTTATCGATGAGAAGGTATGATTTGATTATGTTGGGAAGAGTTATGAAGTATGGTGTGTACAGAAAGATTATATGATGATGTTTTAATTTTTTTTTTTTTGGGTGATAGATGAATAACACTGGCTTATTTGCTTAGGGCTATTAGTATTGCAGCGTTTTCGTGTCAATAAAAGGGGGAGGATATATAGTATTTCATTGTTCTCCCCGTATGTATACTCTCTACGTTAATTTGAAGTATCTTTTGCTTAGATTTTGAACAAAACTACTATGTAGCATATCAATGTCAGTATATATCTTACCAAATAATTAAGCAGCATTTGTTATATATATGCATGTGAATCTGTTATTGACGCTACTATTGTTTCACTGCGAAATGATCGTATGTGCCTCTATATATTGAGATGATTTCATGTCCTTCTTCCTTTTCATATGGGGCTATTTCTGTCTGATCGATCTTATCTCCATTTCTTTCAAATATCATGTGAAGGGATTGATTGTAGAGATTAACCATATATCGTCAAAAATGAATGTCAAATGAGTCGTTTTCGATCAAACACCCAACTTTAGCTAGGCAGCATTACCTCATTACATCCCATGCCAGGACAAATGCACTTTACTTTAAATAACCCCATTTTGGATCTTCAAGGATAGTTTTTTTTTTTTTTTTTTTTTTTTTTTTTTTTTTTTTTTATCTCATTGGAAATTAAAAGATCACGAGGCTTAAATCATCGTAAAAGAATGAACTGGTTGCCTTTCCGTTAGATTGATTAGATGGCTGTTTGACTGTTGTACATATAAAAGAAGATTTTCGTTATCGTTTGTTCTTTAAATAATTAATTCAAGCACTTATTATCTCGTTACATTGGTTATTGTGTGATCTCTTCGTTTTGCTTCGTCTTCCTCTTCAATTGTTCGAACGCGTAAAGCTCGGAATCGGTCAAAGATCAATCCCAATCTTGATTGCCTGAAGAGTCATGGAATACACTGATGTGTTTTTATTAGTAAAAGCCCACTTTCGAGTATTTTTCCTATTTTGACTGTGTAATAACCTGATCCTGTATTTCTATATTAACTAATACGTATAAACATGAAGGTAAATAACATAAAGAGATACACCTCAAAGAATCATAAAACTTTAGAAATGTGAGACGTTAATTTATGTGATAATTTTTTTTTCGGATACCCGACCGGTTCCGGGTTGCCCCCGACTAATCCGGTTCGCCCCGCGTCGCGTACCTGGTAACGGCAGGTGAGGCTCCCAAAGGGGAGTGCTGCATAGACAAGGATTCGAACCCGAGACCTTACTCAAGCGATATCAAGCTGCTTACCACTTGGACCAACCCCGTTGGTAATTTATGTGGTAATTTTAATGGATTCTTGTGGAGCAAATAAAAACATTTAGTAACGACCAACAATATTAGAATTACTTGGACCGTTGTGCTCCATTTTGAAACTAACTAGTTATCAGATCTGTCACCAACTAATTGCTGAATCATTTAATTGTAAGGAATTATAAGAAGTGATAATTTTTATAAACATAGTCAGCCTTATAAATAGGCAAATACAACAAGGAATAATTATTACAGAATTATATGCATTAATAAAGAATAATATGCAATTATGTAAGAGATGATTTTGTGGAAGAGTTATGAGAATGATTCTCTTGTAAATGATTATCCTTGTTGATTTGTAACTCCTCGTTTGATTTGTAACTCATATCTTCAACACCCCCCCGCAAGATGGACGGTCTTTGAGCAAGGCCAATCTTGGTAAATAAGACATGAAGGTGGGACTTAGGTAGAGGCTTTGTGAGACCATCTGCTAACTGATCACGGCCAGAAATATGTTGCACACGAAGTTTGCCTTGTTGAACTTGTTCTCGTACGAAGTGGAAAGCCAAGGCAAGGTGCTTCATCCGAGAGTGGAAGACTGGATTAGCCGCATAATGAGTTGCTCCAAGATTATCACAGTAAATACTAGGAACTTGTTGGAGATGAATGTCTAACTCCTGTAGAAGAGACTGAAGCCATATGATCTCCGCACTTGTGGTTGCAACGGCTCGAAATTCGGCTTCCGTCGAGGATCGAGCAAGAGTTCTTTGTTTCCTTGAGCTCCAAGAGAGGGGATTTCTTCCCAAATAAACTATATAGCCGGTCGTAGATAAATAGTTTTCACGATCACCGGCCCAATCCGCATCACAAAAGGCATGAAGATGTCTTGGAGAGTCACGGTGAATGATAATACCATGTTGAGCAGTACCTTTAAGATAACGAAGTAGTCTTTTGAGCGCAGCATAGTGAAAATCCGTGGGTTTGTGCATATATTGAGAGAGCTTGTTGACTGCAAAGGCTACATCCGGGCGAGTCAAAGATAAATATTGTAAACTACCAACTAATGCACGATAGTTAGTGGGATTGGGTAATGGCGAGCCATCGGTGAGGTTGAGAGGGGGATAAGTAACCATAGGTGTATGAACCGGTTTAGCATCCGACATCTTGGCACGATCAAGTATATCTTCAATGTACTTCTTTTGACTCAAGAACAATCCATGCTCATGAGAGAGCACCTCAACTCCAAGAAAGTATGATAAGGGTCCCAAATCTTTTAAAGAACCGAGATGCCAACTTAGTAACGAGCACCTGTAAAGCTGAGGATGAAGGACCCATAATAATAATGTCATCGACATATACCAAGAGATAAAAAGTAGCATTGTTATTCTTGTATATGAACAACGACGAATCAGCAATGGAATTACGAAAACCATAAGAGAGAAGATATGTTCGAAGCTCTTGGTACCAAGCCCTCGGAGCTTGTTTGAGACCGTAAATAGCCTTCTTAAGTTTGCATACATGAGTGGGATTATCTTTATCCAAGAAACCCATGGGCTGCGACATGAAGACATTCTCCTGAAGACGTCCTTGAAGGAATGCGTTATTAATATCAAGCTGCCGAATAATCCATTTATTTGTAACTGCAAGAGATAACATAAGTCTGACTGTTGTCGGCTTGATAACCGGACTAAAAGTGTCCGAATAATCAATCCCAGGCCGTTGTAGAAAACCTTTAGCAACAAGGCGAGCCTTGTAACGCTCGATTTCACCTGAAGGCTTATATTTAATACGATATACCCATTTGCAGCCGATAACATTCTGAGATGGTTGAGGAGGAACAAGCTCCCATGTAGCATTACGCAACAATGCATTATATTCCTCCGTCATTGCATGCCGCCATTGAGGGTCTTTTAGAGCTTGAGTAATATTACGAGGTTCAACTTCCCGAGATTGGGTCGTGGTTGGGTTAGCAAACTTGGGGTTCGGCTTCACAATATTATTTTGTAGGCGAGTCACGATGGTTCGAGTTGGAGGATGTGGTGGTTGTGGGTTAGTCGATGACTCTTGCGGTGGTGATATAGTGACCATTGGCGAAGTTTGAGGTTCGATAGTGGGCTGGACCGGGGATTGTACCTGAGGTTCTACATCAATAGGAAGAGACACTGTGCACCATTCTGTAACATTAGTGGAAGATATAGGTGCAGACGAATGTGTAAAATCAGGGAAAGGAAAGACATTATCGACAAATTTAACGTGTCGAGAAGTATAAACCCTGTTTGATGGGACATGTAAACAATAATATGCACTTTGTGTTGGTGAATAACCTACAAAGATGCATGGAAGTGACCGATTATCGAGCTTATGTTGAGCATATGGCCGCAACCATGGATAACACAAACTGCCAAAGTTTCGCAACTTTGAGTAATTAGGCACAATCCCAAATAGACGAAAATAAGGAGAGTCGTAATCAAGAGTTGGAGTGGGGAGACGATTAATCAAATATGTGGCTGTAGTAAAAGCACATGGCCAATAATCTAATGACATTTGAGCATGAGAAAGAAGGGATAAACCTGTCTCAACGATGTGCTTATGACGGCGTTCCGCAAATCCATTATGTTCCGGAGTGTGGGAGGAGTAGTGAGATGTGAAATGCCATGACTAGCAAAGTAAGGTTTGAGCTTTTCATTTTCCCCACCATTATCACTGAACACTTGTACAATTGGCTTTTGAAAATAATTTTCAACGAGAGCTCGAAAATGATGAAAGGTTCGTTCGGTGTCGGACTTCTTTTTGAGTGGATATAGCCATGTGTATCTCGTAAAATGATCGACAAAGATAACATAATATTTGTAATTATCATGTGATAATATGGGACTTGACCATGTATCAGTAAAGATTAAATCAAGAGGGGCACGAGAAGTAAGAGTAGAAGAATAAAAAGGCAATTTATGGCTTTTATTTATATTGCATGAGTGACAATCCGACGTAGGTAAATTTGAAATAGATAATGAAAATTTGGAGTTCAAAACTTGAATAATAGACCTAGACGGGTGCCCAAGTCGATGGTGCCAATCACGAATGGATTTTTTTGAGGTAATGTGGACGCTAGGATGTTGCGGACGCCATTCATAAGTACCCGCTTTAGAAGGCCCCTGGAGAAGAATTGTGCCCCTTGATAGATCCTTGACACGAAAAAGAGAGGATAAGAATTCAAGTGATATATTATTATCCTCACAAAACCTAGAGACTGATAAGATATTTCGAGATATAGAAGGAACGTGTAGGACATTGGAGAAAGTAAATATTTTAGAAGGAGTATTAAGTGAAAAAGAACCGGTGTTTTCTATCGGAAGGGTTGAACCATCGCCAATCACAATTTCATCCGACCCATCATATGGTGCATGCAATGAGAGATTGTTGAGATCATTTGTGACATGATGAGAAGCTCCACTATCCATGAGCCAACCACCAGAGGAGATGCCAGATGGAAAACCTTGTGCCATGTGAGCCTGAGGTACGTAGGTTGTGTGTGGGTGCATCTGAGCAGGCTGAGCATTGACCGGAGCCGGAACTTCAATGGCGGGATACAAGCTTTTAAATATACTGCATTTGTTGAGAGTGTGGCCTGTGACTCGACACCATTGGCACTTACCCAAATAGGGACGTTGTAGCTTGACGGAAGAAGAGGGCCGAGGAGTAGGAAGAAGAGCCGGCGGCCGATAGCTTGGCTGTTGTCCTTTAAAATTATTTTTTTTGTATTGCGTAGCATGCACAGTAGTCGGAAAGTGAGACGGAGGGGGGATGTTTGTAGCTTCAACCTCCTTTGTGATTAATTTCTCGTGAAGTTCTTCAAAGGAAATAGAGACGTCTCGAGCATTAACAGCATCAATGACAGACTTATACACCTCATAATCAAGTCCTTGGAGTACTTTGTCAATGATGTCTTCGTCATCCATGGGTTTGCCCATCGCAGCCAAACGATTCGTGCACTTTTTGATGGCTTGTAAATACTCATGAATCGATTGATTGGTATGAGTAATTCTGGAGAGTTGCGCTTTTATCTGTTTGAAATGGGCACGAGACGTACTAGCATATGTGGATGAAAGAATATCCCAAGCTTCCTTGGCGGTGGCGCTGTGAGAGACAAGAGGTACAAGATCTTGAGAGAGAGATCTGACGAGAGCACCAAAAATTAATCGATCTTGGCGAAACCAAGTCAACGCTGCTGGATTTGAGACCGAATTATCACCTCCCGTGTTGATGAATTTTGGAGGAGAAGGGAAAGAGCCATCAATATATTTCCACAGATCATAACCAAGAAGTGTCGCTTCTATCTGAGTTTTCCAGGCTATGTAATTGGTGGGTGTTAATTTGATGGTGTTCTGCAGTTGGAGAATAGTGAATGGCCGAGTAGGCTCAGTAACATTAGGAATGGTAGACTGCTCATTTTCCATTGTAGGGGAGGAAAAAAAAATTACGATAAGATCGTTCAATGCTCTGATACCATGTAAGGAATTATAAGAAGTGATAATTTTTATAAACATAGTCAGCCTTATAAATAGGCAAATACAACAAGGAATAATTATTACAGAATTATATGCATTAATAAAGAATAATATGCAATTATGTAAGAGATGATTTTGTGGAAGAGTTATGAGAATGATTCTCTTGTAAATGATTATCCTTGTTGATTTGTAACTCCTCATTTGATTTGTAACTCATATCTTCAACATTAATATAAGGGGTCTTTATACATAAGTACCTATTTGGACAAAAACTTGTAATTTAGTACCATGTCAGGATTTTTTTATGTAGGTACCTAACAGAATAAATTTTTTGCACATAGATACCCGATCCCCGCAAGTACACCATACAATACATTTGGGTACCTTATATCAACACATTTGAGTACCTATATAACAGAAATGGTACGACGTATGCTACATTTAGGTACGCCCTATGTAACACACAGGTATGTGTATCGCATGCTACATTTAGGTACCATATATCAACGTGTTATGGCACGCAGTATACACACAGGAAGGTACGGCATGACTAAAGAAACTGGTAAAAATTAAATCGGGTACCTATCTGTAAAATTTTCTGACATGGGTACCTATGTGTAAAAATTTTATTCGATTGAGTATTATGTGTAGATGTACCTTAATATAATACATGTCAAAATTAGAGTTGTCAAAATGGCGGGCCGGGCGGGGTTGGACCGCCGCCCGCCAAAGCACGGGGCGGGCATAAAAAATGGGGGACCGGCCCGCCCGCCTATCTATATTATTTCTTTTTTGGTATTTTAATTTTATAATTTAATTTATTAATTAATTTTAGTTAATTAAGGTATTTAATAATAAATTATGGATAAACAATGTCTTAATTATATATCTATAAATATATATGTTATTAATTATGTTATAATTAATGAATCATTAAATATTAAATTAATATATTTAAACATAATATAAAATATATAGATAATTTTATTAAACTGGCGGGCCAGCACGCCCGCGCCGCCTATCCTGCGGCCCGTGCGGGCTAGCCCGTTTAGGCCCGCCAGCAGCCCAGCCCGCCCCATATGCAGGGCGGGGCGAGCGGCCCGCGGGCCATTTTGACAGGTCTAGTCAAAATCTGAGTACGACGTCGTTTTGGTCAGATAGTGGTTCCCCAGCCAGCCACATGTTAGAAAAGTTGCTGCCGACTTCACTTGGCATATTGTCAAGTTCACACACCCATAAAATATATATATATATATATATATATGTGTGTGTGAAAGCTTGGAATCTCTTTCATAATACATTCACTGAACCAGGAGAGATGGAAAGAAAAAAAAAAAAACCTAAATAAAGGTATAAGACATGTTTTCCACGATTAAGACATTATTTAACCATCAGAGCCAATGTGCCCTTGGCTACACAGACAGGCCAAAGAAATTTCTCAATATTCAGTTGATAATGATGATATGACATTACTAAATTGTACATTCTTTTATCGACCACATCAATGGGCGGCCTATATTTCATTTCATTTGATTCTGAAACAGATAGTGGTTCCTCCTGTTTTAATCAAGTTGTTGAAATTTCTTAATTTGGCTTGCCAAGTTAATGCTTCTAAATATATTATACTAGTAATTTTATACTTCAATTCATTCAGTCTAACATGACATCCATCATCGTGTATCATTCAAGACAACTGCACGTGGATTGAAATTATTTTTTTATCAAATGAATGAAATTAATATGGTTTATAATGCTGTATCATCTTGTTCAAAGTTCGCTTTTATGAGGGTAAAATGAGTGGGCGGAATAGCGATGATTATAACTAGTTTAACTTGGCTACATGGGAGGTTTAATTTAATGTTAAACAGTAATTATTGGAACCCAAAAGGGTCCCATTCTCAATGACTTTCAGGTTTTGGAATTTTGTATGATCGCAGTATTGCAAGTAGCTGAGTCATTGCATATATTGTCGTATATAACATTAATCAAATTAACCTTTCACACGTGAATTCATGTGAAGTGGGGTCCCTCCTTCATGCATATAGTTTTCTTCAGCATATCCATTTGTATACTTGTAATATAAAGAGATGTACACATGTATATGCTAATGTGTGTTCATATATATATTAACCCCAGCCACTAATTATTACTATAAAATAAAAGAGAGAGAGCAATATCATCCGCATAACTTTAATAACGCCACCCAACACACATATATATGTTTACTAACGTATTTTAATGATTGTATAGATATGTTCTTTATCATGATTTATGATCATAAATGTTTATTGCACAAATATAGTTGCTGGCAATCTATTTAATATCAACATAAATTTGAGCATACGATATGATGATCATCGAAGAGCACAACACGATCTAACCCAACTTAAAACTTGCTACATACAGATATTATTACAAGGATGTTACAAGACACAAGTCCATTATTCAATACGATGCATCAAAACGATGATCTATCTCACATGAAAAAACACACCTAAATGTACACTAAATTCTTCTGATGAGCAACACGAAGAGAATTAAACCATAACACAGCATCCAAAGCACAATCATTATTTCATTAAATTACATATATCACGTATTTTAAAAAATGCATCTTTTTCTCAATAGGGTGCTGGCCGCGGATTCCCCAAATTATTACCGTAATAGCCTTGATCGTGTGGCAACAAATTAGGGGTCGTCGACAAGTTATTATACATACTCAAGCCCGACGACGACGACTCGCCACCGTGCTGCAGCCCTAACTCCGGCGGCGGGGATGATCCTCCGCCGTCATCCACCGGCAATCTCTCGTAGGTAGCATTTGAAAACGTCGCCGAGACCACCATGACTGGACCAGCAGCTACCAGCGGGCCCACGACGCTGCCCCAACAACCTGCCCCTGCCCGCCGCCGAGGTAGACGGTCAGCCCGGTGGCTCCTGAAGCAGCTGGGCCGGGCACGAAAGCACCGGCGAGGGACAGTATCTCGAAACGCCCCTGAAGGACCACCGCCGCGCCGGGCGCGCCGGGCTGCCTGACCGTGGCGTTCTGCACCGAGCCGCTGCCGCTGAGGACGCACACGCCCCTCTGCCGCCGCCTGGCGAACTGGGCTATGCTGTCCGCCACGTCGGCGCCGGAGGCGATCTCCATGACGTGGCTGCGGAGGGCGTTGGGGCTGTCGCGGGTGACGAAGATGGGAGGCTTTGGCTTGTTCTTGGACCCCGGCGGGCGGCCTCTTGGGCGGCGGTTTCCGACCTCAACGGCTCCTTCTCTTGGGTCGTCGTCGCCGTCGTTGCTGGCGTTTTCAGCGGTGGTGGTGGGACTTCTCTCGGTTAGGGTTAGGTTGGTTTGGAGCTTAGACATCATGCGATTGGACGAATCAGAACCGGGCAGCCCGGTTTGGACTCCGGCCCACCATCGGTTCGCCATTATTAAGGCTTCGAAAGAAGAGAGATAAAAAAGTTTGGTAGAGATGATGATTGACTTATAATCCAAGAGTTTTTTTCCCTAATTCTAAGCTCGACAAAATAACTTGCTGCAATCAATCACTGAGCCCTTCTGCTAATCAATACATCAGATCAAAGAAGCTCAAGCTAGACATATATTAGGTATTTATAAATGATCAAGGATAAAGATGAAAGAACTATAGTGGAGTAGACAAAAACGCAAGAAAGGAACCTCTTCATAGGTCATCATGTATCAAGAACAAAGGAGATTATAGGAAAAAATAATGGTATAAATACGAGGATTAATTACTATTTCTCGATACAAGTATGCGATACACGGCATCTATAGGTTTCCAACGAAAGAAAGACAGGTGTGTGCTATATATGCGCTATCTTTTCCAACGTTTATATGCTTCTTCAGTGTCTTTCTTGCCCCACTACACATATATTTAATCAAAACACGAAAGAAACACCGAACAATCTCTGAAGCATTTTGTTAATGTGTCTGACAAACAATTTTATATAATTTATGTGCTTCTTGGGCTTTAGTTTTCTTTTATGTACATTAAAAAAGAAATAGTAAATAAAGAAAGTTGTCAAAAGATAGTAGGTATAAAATTAGGGTTTGTGGGTGTCCTGCAAGTGGGCAGGTGGAGAGCACGTCGCTGTCTCGTGCCCCGGCAAATCATTCTAACATTGTCTTATTGAATATATATATATATATATACACTAGTAGTTTTGCAGTGCTATAATAATATTATTATATATATTTAATTATGAAATAATAATACTAAATATAGAAGGATAAATATAAAAATATTGTGTAACGGGTGGTTTTTTTATATTTAATGTTATTTCTTAAACGGAGTGAAGGTGGGAGTTTAAGATTAATGATTGATAAAATAACTAACAAACTGGATCAAAATTTGGGTGTAATTGATAAACCAAATTGGATGGCAGTTTTTAAGCGGTTGAGATCACCTAGTCCACTCTTTGTATCCCACTCCATATTCAAACGAACAAATATCGTTATACCTCCCCCATCAAGTGTTAAAACGCCCGTAAACATCATTACACCTATGAATTTCATTACAACAAGATCATTATTACGTATTTTTCTGAGATGATGTAGAAAAATCAGTATTATATATTAAAATAGAAAAATACGTGTTGAGCATAGAAACTCTTCAATCTTAAACTAATAGACTTTCATGATTAGATTGTGTTATATTAAACGATTTGTCCACAAAAGTTAGCTATTTTTTTATCCTTTACCGCAAATTGCGACTATGATTTTGCAGGGATCATTTCTCAACATCTTTTGTTTTAATGCATTAGCTCTTCTATCAATCTCATTGGTCACACGTGTCCATGAAGCAATTGCTCGTATCAGTGTTCTTAAATTTGAAAGCTCTTGTACTAAATTGTTTCTATTTTATTCAGTGGAATAGGCTTACACTAACTACCTCTTAATTAGTTTAGTATGTCAACTTTAATTACAACTTTACATATGATGTTATTAATATATTACATTACAATTATATCCTCAAAATCAAATTTCTTATACAAAATAAAAATAATATTATTTAACTTATAGTTTTAAAAATAATTTAAAAAATAAAGTAATATATTTTATATTACACATTCATAATGATGTGCTTATATACTAGCATCTTAAAAGTATCACCCTCTAGATTACGGGTGAAAAATTGTAGACCGAAACAAGAAAGTGAATTGGGCCAAACCCATGTTTAATTGCCCCATAATAGGACGTCGGCCCACCTACATTTGAGTTGACATAATTGCATTTAGTATAAAACGAATCGATTATGTTAACAACATCAAACAAAACCAACCCCGTTCATATCTTGAATTTTGATAAGCAAGCCCACCGTAAATTCATCCAGAAGATTTTCTAATATATATATATATATATATATATATGTATTTTACCAACTTATCAAAATCTGAACGAAGCAATCAATCCTCTGTTAAGACATCCATCCTAAGCCAAGCCAACCCATCGCCGCGAAGCTCACATCGGCGGAGGATGCGGCGGCGGCGACTCCACGCAGCAATCGCCGAGATCGAAGCTGCTGCTCTCACAATCCAACGTCAGAGAACTCTGCTGCTGCACCTCATACCGACAAGCATAGTTCAGACCGACGATCAGCTCACATATCACCGCCTCCGTCTTCTCTCTGTCGGCGAAGTACAGCGTCTGAAGCAAGGCGACGCTCGCCATCTCTCCGCCGACTACCCGCCGGCGGCGCTCGAAGCTTCGCTCGCTCTGCCACCTCACAGTGCCGTGGGCCAGCGGCGCGACCCACTCGAGCACCGAACCCATCTCCTCCCTCCATTCGTGGGCCAATTGAGCGTCGTAGATGGCCGCGCCGCCGGCGTAAGGCCTCAGCGCCGCCTTCAGTTTCTTTCTCAGGGTTAAGGGGAGCATCTTGTACAGATCGTCCCTGGCCTCGTCACCCACGAGGTGAGGGTATCGAAGTAATTTCTCAAGGACGATGATGACGTTTGCGTAGTGGGACGCTAAGCCCGAGCCGCCGGCGGCGTAGTCGAGCAGCTTGCTATTGGGCCCGAACTTTGAGCTATTTACGAAACTGCCCTTTGACTCGCGTCCATCGGAAATCGCACTAGAAGAAAAAACTGATGATATTCGTCGACTGCTTTCGTCGCCGTCGTGATTATCTTGGCCGCCCACATTTGAAGCAGACATTCTCAGGCTTAGACAGTCCATGAACATCCTCGCCGGCCCATTATTACCACATACAAATTTGCAATCTTTTTCGTTCTTCTGCGATCCCATTTGTGGGCTCGAGCTTCTTCTACTACTTCTATCGCTGTTCTTGGCCGTAACAGAGCTGCCATCTTTCTTAACTTCGCCGCCATCCATGCCCAAAAGACGCGATTTTGGAGCAGAACCTCCATTATTAAAACGAATCTGCGACCACCAAGAATTCGAAAAATCCCCAGCCCTAAAATTTTCGTCCCCAAACACAAAGAAAATCCTAGCGTAAACCGTACAAACCGTCCTCGCAAGTAGCTCGGTGGCCTTGTCGTAAGTCTGACTCCACAGAGAAACGTCTTGTAAGCGCTTCACTTCTTGTTTCTGCCACGTCAGCTTCTGCTGGAAGGCTTTCCTCGTCTCTTCGAACTGATATTGTTCGAACTTCTTCGTGGCTATTTCGAGCTCGTTCATTACCTCCATCTGAGCGTGCAATGAGGAAGTCGAGCTCACATATCGCTCCATTTTCCCCACCACGCCGTCCATGTCCTTGATCAAGAATCCCAGCTCCTTTATATCGATCGCCCCTGATATTATATCACCGTAGATGTGCTCAAACCCTTGCAATGCTGGGATTGTGCATCTTTTACCTAATCTAGACACAACGCTGGCAATTCTGTTCAAATCGTCCAGTTTCTCGACGAGGGCGAGGTCTAGGAGGTGGTTTTTATCGCCGGAGATTAGGGCTTTGATTCCTTTGGAGTTCAAGATTTCGCCTTTGAGCTTAAGTACCTCAGTATCGGTTGAAGATTTGTACAGATGAACAACCTTGCACATCACGTTAGCTACTTCAAAGGCGATGATTTTTAGAGTCTGCTTCTTCTTCTTCTTCGCTAATGAACCCTCTTTCTTTTTAGTCGAGGATTTTGTGGGAGTTTCGGCCATCGTTCTCCGCCTCAACTCGCAAGATTGAATCTTTAGGACAGCAGAGTTAAGTGGATGACAAAGAAGAGCGGAAAATCAAAGGGGGGTCGTCGATTCTTACTTCGTCGAAATAGCAACTGATCGCCATGAACGTAGTTTAATCAAATGGGGACGATGAAGGGAGGGAAAAGAAGAGGAGAGTGGATTTGATTTGCTCGATAATACTTTCTTTATTTTACTAACTAATGGTGTGTTTGTGTGTGTTTTTGAGGGAGATTTTGTAGTAATGATTGATATAATGTGAAAGGGGCTAAGAGCAGGTTAAAAGCTGGGCCTGCCCTCGCTCAAGTCTCTACTCAACATCTTGATTTCTGCAAATTTTGAATTTGTCTTATTAAATAGAAAAACATAGGTCAAGCAAGCCTCAAGAACTTACAATTGAAAATAACACTTGAATAGTTAATCTATATATTTGCTGGAAAACCCTTATTACTGTTGGGAATGGTGGTGGGCCCCGCGGTGGTCAGTGGGCCCCGCAGCGGAACTGGTCCCGGTTTGGCTCGGTACGACGATCGGGAGAAGTGGGACCCACGAGGTAAATTTGGTGGGACCCGCACAGTAACTACCACGGTAAAAATAAAATTACCGTAAAGTAAGAAAGAACACCAGAACTTTAACGTGGAAAACCCTCTGTTAACGAAGAGGGAAAAACTACGGCCGAGTCGGCAAAATCTTCACTATAGTAAAAATTACAACCCTCGAATTTTTACTATCTCACTTTTACCACTCGTGTTTACCTCACACCTCTCTGTGGATGTGGAACCCTATCAGTTTCTACCTGAACTGATAACCTCACAATTCACTCGAACTACTTCTCTCTCTATATAGTAAAACTCGAATGAGCTTGTGATGATAATAACTGAAGAATCCTCAGCCTATTTATAGATATCTTCAGCTCTTCTGGACCACTCGAAATGGGCGGCCAGGAATCCGCCGCGTCGCCCTTCAATATAAACCTTTCATTATTTTATTATATATATAAAATAATATTATAATATAATATTAATAATATTATTTTATTTTTTTTCTTTTCTTCTTTGGTGGGCGTCGTCTCTGGCAGGCTGGACCAACAATTCTCCCCCTCCAGCCTCATTCATTATTTGCAGGGGAGATCTCCTACCGCCTCAGCGATAGTCCATGCCGGCTTGCCCGGCGCAGAACTCAGTCTTCTCCTTGGGAATCACCTTCGTTAGAATGTCCGCAACATTCTTGTCTGTGTGGATCTTTTGCAGCTTGAACGCTTTCTCCTCGATAGCCAGTCTGAGCCAATGATAACGAACGTCGATGTGTTTCGTTCTCGAGTGATACATAGTATTCTTGCTCAAGTCCAAAGCACTTTGACTATCGCAAAATATTATGTACTCCTCCTGCTGAATGCCCAACTCCTGAAGGAATCTCTTCAACCAGAGCATCTCCTTGCCAGCTTCCGTTGCTGCAACATACTCTGCTTCAGTAGTTGATAAAGAAACACATTTCTGTAGCCTCGACTGCCATGAGATAGCTCCCCCTGAGAATGTAAATATGTATCCCGATGTTGACTTTCTGCTGTCGAGATCACCGGCCATATCAGCATCTGTATAGCCTGTAAGAAAACATTTACCACTTCCAAATGTTAGGCATAATTTGGAAGTTCCTCTCAGGTACCTCAAGATCCATTTCACTGCTTCCCAATGTGACTTCCCGGGATTCGATAGAAATCGACTCACAACGCCAACTGCGTGAGCGATATCTGGTCTCGTACACACCATGGCGTACATCAAACTTCCGACCGCCGATGAATATGGAACATCTGGGACATCTTCTCCGTCTTCGTTTGTTGATGGACCGGATTTCTTTCGCAACTGAAAGTGTGCGGCAAGTGGCGTGCTAACTGGCTTAGCATCCTTCATATTGAACCTCTCTAGAACTCGTTCAATATAACGCTCCTGGGATAACCACAATTTCCCAGCTTTCCGATCTCGGGTAATCTCCATTCCGAGAATCCGCTTTGCCGAACCTAAATCCTTCATGTCAAATGTCTTTGACAAATCTTTCTTCAACCTGCTAATCATCTCTGCATCTTGTCCGACAATTAGCATATCATCAACATACAGGAGAAGAACGATAAATTTACCGTTTGAGTATCTCCGGACGTAAACACATGGATCTGCATCTGTTCTCTTGAACCCCTGATGCACCATGAAAGAATCAAACTTCTTGTACCACTGCCGTGGAGCTTGTTTCAGTCCGTACAAGCTTTTCTTCAACCGGCAGACCATGTCCTCTTTACCTCTAACCTCGAACCCTTCGGGTTGTTCCATATATATCTCCTCATCAAGATCACCATGCAGGAATGCGGTCTTCACGTCGAGTTGCTCCAAGTGAAGATCCATGGTAGCAGCTAGTCCCAGTATGACTCTGATTGAACTCATCTTCACGACAGGTGAAAATATCTCGTCAAAGTCGATCCCCTTCCTCTGAGTGAAACCTTTGACCACTAATCGAGCCTTGTATCTGACCAGCTTGCCATCATCCTTCTTCAATTTGTACACCCATTTGTTCTTGAGTGTCTTCTTTCCTTTCGGCAATCGAACTAACTCGTACGTATCATTCTTCTTCAGAGAATCCATCTCCTCTTGCATGGCCTTTGTCCAACAATCTTTGTCCCTACAAGATTGTACTTCCTGGATGCTCTCTGGCTCCCCCTCATCAGTAATCAAAATATAATCAGAACTCGGATACCTCGTAGATGGTTGGCGTTCCCTAGTTGACCTTCTCAGATGAGGTTCAACTGCTTCTTGCACATCTGAAGGCCCCCCCTGCTCAGCATCTTCAGTATGTTCATCTACAACAGGTTCATCATCATTAATGACTGGCTCTTCTGGTTCAGGTTCTGATTGTTGCATTCCTTCCTCTGTGGCACCGTCATATGGAATGCTGGCTGGTGTATAATCGTCTACACCGCCACCTGTGAATTTCGTCACATCCACATCTGAGTCGCCCATGATCTCATGCTCATGGAATACTACGTCTCGACTTCGAACAGTCTTCTTCTTCTTTGGATCCCAAAGTCTGTAGCCGAACTCCTCGTCTCCATACCCAACAAAGATGCAAGGATTCGATTTATCATCGAGCTTGGATCTTTGTTCCTTCGGCACATGCATGAACGCCTTGCAGCCAAACACTCTCAAATGGGAATATGAGATGTCTCTACCGGTCCACACCTTCTCTGGTACATCGAAATCCAACGCCGATGAAGGTAGCCGGTTGATAAGATAGACTGCAGTGTTGACAGCTTCCCCCCAAAATGACTTAGATAGATTAGCCATCTTGAGCATCGCTCGGACTCGCTCCATAATGGTTCGATTCATTCTCTCTGCGACACCATTTTGCTGAGGAGTACCAGGAACTGTCTTCTCATGCCTAATGCCATGTTTCGTGGAATAATCTCTGAACTCTCGAGAGATGTATTCACCACCATTATCTGTGCGTAGACACTTTAGCGGCATTCCTGTTTCTCTTTCCACCATCACATGGAACTTCTGAAAATAATAGAACACCTGGTCCTTCGCCCGCAACAGATATACCCAGGTCTTGCGAGACGCATCATCAATGAAGGTCAGAAAATATTTACTGCCTCCCAGAGATTCGACTTCCATGGGTCCGCATACGTCAGAGTGTACCAACTCCAACTTCTTCATTCGCCTGGTTGAGTTCTTCGCGAATGAAACTCTATGTTGCTTTCCAAATAAACAATGATCGCAGGGGTTCAGCGCTTTCTTCTTGGCTACTGGTATGAGGGACTTTCTAGCCAAGACATTCAACCCCTTCTCTCCTACGTGCGCCAGCCGTCTGTGCCACAAATTTGGAGAAGCATCATCTTCAACTGCATTCAGTTGGTTAGCACATATCGTTGCCTGCATCTTATACAGCGAGCAGCATAGCTTTCCTCTCGCTACCACCAACGATCCTTTGGTGAGTTTCCAGTTGCTATTCGCCATCTCGTTATAGTATCCTTCGTTGTCCAGCACCTTCACAGAAATCAGGTTGAGACGCAGGTCTGGAATATGTCGCACATCTTTTAGCCGTAATGTGCACCCTACGCTCGTCTGGATACAGATATCACCGATCCCCACTATTTTAGAAACACTTTGGTTACCCATCTTGGTAGTGCCAAAGTTTCCCGCCTTATACGTGGAGAAGTATTCACGCCTTGGAACACAATGGTAGGAGGCACCAGAGTCCACTACCCATTCGGTGCTTGCATCCGCAACATGACAGCAGTCTGCTTCATTCACCAGAGTAACCTCTCCACCATCGTTGGAGGCAATTGCAGACGTGTTCTTGTCATCGTCTTGTTTCTGTTTTCCTTTGAGAAGTCTACAGTTTCTTTGTAAGTGGCCAATTTTACCACAATGGTAGCACTTCCTCATCTCCCTGGACTTGGATCTATCTTTCGACTTGTCGTATCCTTTTGGGCCTCTACTCTTGCTCCGACCCCTATTCTCCATGACAAGGGCCTGATTTCCCGTACTGGTACTGGCAGCATCCTTCCGTCGCAGCTCTTCATTGTAGAGTCTGTTTTTCACCATCTCCATCGTGACTTTACCACTTGGTGCCGAGTTGGTGAGCGATACCACCAACGTATCCCAGCTATCAGGTAGAGATCCCAGTAGAAGACAAGCTTGTAGCTCATCATCAAGGACTAGACCGGCACTTGTGAGTTGAGTTACCAGCCCTTCAAAGTCATTCAGATGTTCAGCAACTGATCGTCCCTCGTTCAGCTTCACATTCATGAGTTTTCGCATCATGAATACCTTGCTCAGCGCATTTGTCACCTCATACATACCCTCCAATTTCGTCCAGAGTTTGTAGGGGTCTGTCTCATTTCGGACGTGGTTGTAGAGGCTTATTTCCACCCATTGGCGGACTACAGCTAGCGTCTTTCTTTGCAATTTCTTCCATAGGTCAGCATTCCCGCCTTCAGGCATCTTGCCTGCATTTTCGATTGGTTCATGGAGGTCTTTGCAATAAAGGTAATCCTCCATCCTTGATTTCCATATGGAGTAATTTGTTACTGTCAGCTTGATCATTCCTCCGTCGTTCTCCATGTGGCCGTCAAAATCTACCAGCAACCTACTAGTATCTTTTCTGATGTGGAAGATCAGTCAAAGCTGCAACCACAGAGCATACTCAGAATACTATCAGGCTCTGATACCACTTGTTGGGAATGGTGGTGGGCCCCGCGGTGGTCAGTGGGCCCCGCAGCGGAACTGGTCCCGGTTTGGCTCGGTACGACGATCGGGAGAAGTGGGACCCACGAGGTAAATTTGGTGGGACCCGCACAGTAACTACCACGGTAAAAATAAAATTACCGTAAAGTAAGAAAGAACACCAGAACTTTAACGTGGAAAACCCTCTGTTAACGAAGAGGGAAAAACTACGGCCGAGTCGGCAAAATCTTCACTATAGTAAAAATTACAACCCTCGAATTTTTACTATCTCACTTTTACCACTCGTGTTTACCTCACACCTCTCTGTGGATGTGGAACCCTATCAGTTTCTACCTGAACTGATAACCTCACAATTCACTCGAACTACTTCTCTCTCTATATAGTAAAACTCGAATGAGCTTGTGATGATAATAACTGAAGAATCCTCAGCCTATTTATAGATATCTTCAGCTCTTCTGGACCACTCGAAATGGGCGGCCAGGAATCCGCCGCGTCGCCCTTCAATATAAACCTTTCATTATTTTATTATATATATAAAATAATATTATAATATAATATTAATAATATTATTTTATTTTTTTTCTTTTCTTCTTTGGTGGGCGTCGTCTCTGGCAGGCTGGACCAACAATTACATAGAATAGAAGACGTTCGCAATGGAAAACTTGTCGAATAATAGATAAAAATTAAAATTGGGTATGTTTTGTCAAAAAGTTGGAAATATAGTTGGGGTTGGTGAGTTTGTTATCGTATAGAGACAATTCGATCACGAAGAGATTAGATTCCAAGACAACAGATAAATGGACAAAGTGCAAGTAAAGACTTTCATGTGACCTAAAAACGTGACTAAGACTTGGAGTGTATTTGGCTTAGCTAACCTTCAATAACTCCAAGAGCAAACTAATAAATTAGATTAATGTAGCGTTTTATCTTAACGAGCTACTCTACTAATGTGGGTCGCTTTGGGGATAAATTGTCATGCCTTTTCAAATTATATGATCAAATTATTATTTGGAAATTGGAGCATTGTGAAGGTGCTGGACTGGGCCGTGATTTTTGGACTGCAGATAAAATTGTACAATTATATTATATATCAAATATATTTTAAACTAATTTGGGTTGACCATATGAGATGAATCAAATTAATTATCAAAATCATATTCTCCAATTCTTTTGAAATCAAGTTTTTGCCGCCCTTGTTGAGCTGCAAACGTCTGTCATTTTTTTAATATATATTCCCATTTGCCAGCAAGAGCAAGCGAGTACATTAATTGGATCAATAAATCTTAGTTACGTTGAATAAATAATGTCACATTAGCTTTTAACATGTATGGTAATTAGTTTAACAGAATGGATTTTAAATTTTAATCCTATGTTTATGATACTTATGTAATGACATTGTAATGTTATTTTTATATCTATATAAGCATTAGCTAGCAAGTCCACTGTTGCTCTTCTTCTTCTTCCATAAAGCCTCCTTAAACTCTACATTTTCCCTCCGATCCGAGCTTACGAAGAGGCGCGAGCCCATCTTCCTCAGTGCAAAATCAATGGCGTTCGTGTCTTTCTTGGGTAGATTGCTCTTTGTGTCTGTCTTCATTCTCTCCGCTTACCAAGAGTGAGTTTTTTTTTTTTTCTTTGCCTTTTGCCCTACCTTGGCTTAGATCTGCGTATTTTGCTGGTTCGAATGCGTTCTTGGGAGCTCTTTTTGATTAATACGAACAGATTTGACCCGCATTTGGTTATGATTACGTTGATTATTTCATAATACTTCATAGATTGCAGATCTCACAGTGCTCACAGGGTTTCTGCGTTTGCTTTCTCCATGTTTATGTCTTTACAGAAAGCTTGTGTTCCATCTATTTGAAGCCACTCAGCTTTAATTATTGATATGTTGTATAGTGTCTTGTTTCTCTGCTTTCTTCCTCTGATATTTCTCATTATGATTTCTATACGAAAAGGTTCAATGAATTCGGAGTTGATGGTGGTTCAGCTGCGAAACAGTTGAAGCCCAAGTTCAGTGCCTTCTCGAACCATGTCACTGCCCAAACTGGTCTTCATCTACCTTTTGTTGAGGTTATCTTCGACACTTTCGTTCGACATTGTATTATCGATTTCTGACACATGATTCTTATCTCAAGCGTAACTGTGAAATAACTACCTCAGATGAAGCATTTGGTAATGGCTGCAATAGTAATGAAAGGCCTCGGAAGCCTCCTCTTCATATTCGGCAGCTCGCTCGGGGCATTCATCCTGGTACTTTCTATTCAGACATTATCCTCTCATGTAGTTCTGTTCTAGTCCTATTATCATTGTTTTGGTGTTTTTTCATTCTTTGTTATTTCCCCCGAAATAGCTTTTGCATCAAGCAATAGTAACTCCAATCCTTTACGACTTCTACAACCACAATTCTGACAAGAAAGAGTTCGCTCAACTCTTCGTCAAGTTCACGCAGGTGCATGCATCTTTCTTCCTATTTACAGGACACTTGCATTGCATTGCAGACATTAATCCCATTTGGTTTCTTACTTACACTTTCTCGTTACTATTAGAACGTGGCTTTGCTCGGAGCACTGCTCTTCTTTATGGGGATGAAGAACTCGATCCCAAGGAGATCTTCCAAGAAGAAGGGAACGACTAAACCAAAAACTAACTAAAACGCTTTAGTATTGCTCTGTTTACTTACAGTTACATTCTGGCCTGCAGTTATTTCTATCCAACTCTGTTTTACTTACCGAAACTTGTCTCTCTTGTTTTATTTCAATCCAAATTGCCTCTGTTTTTTCTGCTCTGTTTCTAATTAATCTAGTTCTTGGCCTCAACCGTTGACGTTTACTATGAATGCCGACAAGATTTAACTAGTATTTAATATCGTTGGTATCAATGGAAACAAAAACGGGATAAGGTCATCTAATCAGAAGGCGCACCTTTGAAGTTTCTGTCCAAAAAAATCTGTTGCAAATTCAAGAGAAGACATGGACGACTTGTCTAGCCTCAAAGAAACATTACCACAACCATCGAATTCATCGTCATCATCATCAGATCGAATTGAGCTCCTAAAGGCCTTCGAAGAGACCAAAGCCGGCGTTAAAGGCTTGGCCGACTCAGGCATCTCGAAGCTTCCCAAGATCTTCGTCAGGCCACCCCACGAACTCCAAGAAGAGTCGAAGCATCCCATCTCCTCCGACCTTCAAGTCCCCGTAATAAGCCTGTCGAGGATAGACTCGCCGGAGCGGCGCGGCGGCGTCGTCACTCAGGTCAGACAAGCGTCCAAAGAACTGGGCTTCTTCATAGTGGTGAATCATGGGATTTCGACAGATCTCATGGACGACGTCCTCGGCGGAATCAAAGGGTTCCACGAAATGGACCTCCAAGAAAAGCACAAGTTCTACTCCCGCGAAGTCATGAAGAAGGTGAAGTACGCCAGCAACGTTGACTTGTATCGATCGACCGCTGCTAATTGGAGGGACACTCTGACCATTTCCCTTCAGGCCTCCGATGAGCTTGGGCCCGATGAACTGCCGCAAATTTGCAGGTCAACCCACTTATCTTACTGAAAGAAATGCCTCCCATTTCTTCAATTTATGCTTCTTCAATATATGGGAAATTTGTTTAGTGATTAAACGGATGATCAATAGATTCTTGAAGTTCTGAAGATGTTCTGAAGATGATAAAAATCGAATCTTTATCAGGGATGCGATGATCAAGTACATCGAAAAGGTCACCATCCTCGCCGAAACCTTACTCAGCCTCTTATCAGAAGCCCTTGGACTCAAGCCTAACCACTTAGTAGACATAGACTGCACCAAAGGTCGAACCTTTGTGGGCCATTACTACCCACCATGCCCCGAGCCAGACCTAACCATGGGCACAAGCAAGCACACAGATCCTTCTTTCCTAACCATCTTATTACAGGACCAAATCGGCGGCTTACAAGTCCTCCATGGCGATCGATACATCGACGTGCAGCCTATCGAGGGCAGCTTAGTCGTCAACATAGGAAACATACTACAGGTATATTATGTACGATCAAGAATGTCGCTAATATCCTTCGATTTGATTGAACTTTTTGTCTTATAGATGGTCTCGAACGATGAGTTTATAAGTGCTGATCACCGGGTCGTAGCAAATAGAGTTGGCCCGAGGATTTCTTTGGCAGCGTTCTTTACGGGCTCTGTCATGTCGAGGAGGGTTTACGGGCCTATCGAAGAGTTAGTGGCATCGAATGAGAGGCCGAGAGTTTACAGGGACTTTACCATAAGGGAGTATCTGGGGAAATTTTTGTCTAAGCCGCTTGATAAGTCTGGCTTTGATGAGTTCAAACTGTAATAGCATTGAATTATGTTCTTTCACTTGTTATGATATGTTTTCATGAAGTTATTTCTCACTTATTCTGCACGAAACATATTGGATATTCAAGCCCCATTTTTTCCTTACTATGGTATTATTATTGGTCATGCATGACATAAACCACAAACTAATCTTAATAGTTTACCTTATCATCATACCATACATCAGCAACGGCAAGCCATAGTTGACTCTAACAGCCAATTTTTTATTACACTGTATCATTTTACCTCGTGCGTATTTTGAAGCACTGGGCAATAAAAAAAATACGCTCAATAAGGCTTCCAACTAAGCCGTAGCGCTATATGAAGTGCTCGCCAAGAAAACCAAGAGCTCTTCGCTTCCAAGAACGCAGAAAGGTCTTGCTAAAATACTATTATTACAGTAATGGAAGGTGGGATCCAAGCTTTGACAGAGGAAGAAAGGATCGAAATGGCGAAAGCTTTCGACGACACAAAGGCTGGAGTCAAAGGGTTGCTTGACTCGGGCTTACTCAAAGTCCCCAAGATCTTCGTAAGGCCATCCGAGGAGCTCGATCAAGAACGTGGGCTGGCGTGTAATAATAAGGAGAAGTCCCATATCAATGTCCCCGTCATCGATCTCGCCGATGTAGAAAACCCCAAATCGCGGCGGCGGGTCGTCGGCGAGGTGGGGTCCGCGTCTGAAACCTGGGGTTTTTTCCAGATAGTCAACCATGGGATTCCTTCGGCTGTTCTTGAAGGTATGATCGACGGCGTTAAGAGGTTCAACGAAATGGATCTTGAGGAGAAGAAGAAGTACTACACAAGGGATAATTCGCTTTCGCTGAAGGTTAGATTTCTCAGCAATTACGACCTATTCACTTCCAAGACTGCTAATTGGAGGGATACTCTGAGCTTTTCAACTTCTGAAGAACATTTTCTTCCCCAAGACTTGCCTGAATCTTGCAGGTTTTGCTTCGTTCATTTTTTTTTTTTGTTTTTTGGGATAAAACACTTCGTATACTTCGCAACTAAAACGTCAGCTTCATATACTGTTTCATAGGGATATCACCGTAGAGTACTCTCAACACGTCAAGATTCTTGGAAACAATCTGCTTCGACTGCTCGCCGAGGCGCTTGGATTAGATTCACATCGACTGATAAACATGGAAATTGCGAAGGGCCATCGTCTCCACTGTCACTATTATCCCGCCTGCCCCGAGCCCGAGCTAGCCATTGGAACCACTAAGCACAGTGACGCTGGTTTTCTGACCATTCTCTTGCAAAATCACATAAAGGGCCTACAGATTCTTCGTCAAGGCCAATGGGTCGACATCGAGCCTAATCCCAACGCTCTAGTTGTAAACGTAGGCGATCTTCTCCAGGTAAAACATATATGCTCTTCTTTGAGTTGCCTTAGCCTATCATTTTATATATTCTCTGCAGTTTACTGATTGTGGGATGTATTCATTCGATAGTTGGTTTCGAATGGGAAATTCAAGAGCGTGGTGCATAGAGTCTTGGCGAACGATATCGGGCCTAGGATTACGGTTGCTTATTTTATTTCGGGGGCGAATAATGACATGTCTACTGTTTATGGACCCATTAAGGAGCTGATATCAGAAGAAAACCCTGCTGTGTATAGAGATGTGAAGCTCGGAGATTACGTGAATAAGTTTCTCAATACTTCGCTGGAGAAATTTAATGGCGTTGATGATTACAAGCTCTGAAGAAGGCCGATGCTGTAGTTTTATGTTGGTGTAAGATATTACATATATGATGTGTGTTGAAGAATACAGGAAAAAGGGGACATGTCCCCAACGGCTATTTTTCCTACCGTTCATATTTTTATCTATAAATTTCTATCTATTGTACGATCAAAATAACAAGAAGAAATACAAAACATATTTTCCGCACACAAAATTCCAACGTGGTATCAGAGCATGTCGACGAACCTGCACCAAAATCGAAGAAGAAAAAAAAAAACTGCACATGAGGTCGAGACGTCTGACGAGCGACCACAAAGGAGGATCAAGCAAAGAAGACAACACAGTCCCGGCGACCAAAGCCAGATCTTGTAACTCCACAGCGGAGTGAGGTCGGAGATCGACAACCTCCTCTGCCGAAGCCCAGATCAAATCGAAAAAAAAGAGAAAATAAAACAAAAAAAAAGGAAAAACACAGAAGCGGCTCCACCACCAGAGAAGTAGGCGACTAGTGTCAACCAATCAACTGCAGACAGCTGTGGCTGGTTAGAAGCTGAAGGGCGACTCAAAAAAAGGCGGAGCGACCCGTCGCGCCAAAAGCGCCGAGGAAGTGGCTAAGAGGGTGACGGACGAGAAAAGAGAGGGAGAAGCGATGGACAGAGAAGAGTTAGAAGTCTATGGAGAGAGAAAAGGTTTGCTTCGCTTTGCGGCAGTGAAAAACCAAGAAGGGTTTGAAGTGGGCTAAAAATGGGCCAGAAGATGAATAATGCTTTTTAGGCCGAGAGCAGCTGAATAAGTTAGCGAGGCAAATAAGACGGCCCAACAGCCCCTGGATCTCATAAATGGGCTAAAAGAAAACAAGAAATGGTTCGACAATCACCTCAAGAAAGGGAAGTGATCAATCGACATTTCTCTAAACTATATTTATTTCTGTATATTAAAAGGGGGGAGAAACCCTAAAAACAGTTATTGTCAAGTACCCGAGACATCGGAGCTGAAGTGGTCCCGGTACGATATGAATGTAAAACACTAAGTATAGACTATTGGTAAAATGTTGGGGTAACACTCAACCTAACATTCAGATGCACAGCGGAATATTGTAATTACTTAGTGACGAAAATATATGAACACGAGATGTAAATCTGTGCAGCAAGTTCTTCAACTTGCTGCGTGCCTCAAGACAAAATTCCACTACAGCAATGGATGCAAAATAACTATCCGAAGATAGTAAAAACAAGCCTAGAAAAACTACGAATCTAAACGATTCTGAAAACTACGAATCTTAAAGATCCTGAAAAACCTACGAAGTACTAAGACTTCTGAAAAAGAAATACTAGGCTAAAAGACACATTGGCTCGCTCAAATTCTCTCAAAGTAAACTCGATAATTTTCGCTCATAGCTCTCAAAAGTTTCTCGTTCAAAGGTGTAAAGTTGCAGCTCGAAATCTCCTCATATTTATACATCTTGAATTGGTAAAAAGATCCCTTGAATATCTCTTCAAATATCTCCTCCAAGATCTCCCTAAATATAGTATATATTTAGTTCGAATCTTCTCATCTCATTGGTCGATCCCTTAACTCCTATTTATGGTAGCTGGTTGAATGATTCTCTTTTGATATTCAGATCTTCTAATCTTGGTCGTCACTTGACTCCTTCTCGTTTGATCTTCAAATCTTCTATTTATAGTAATTGCACTTCCTAAATTCGTTCAAGCAGCTCTACGCGTTTTCCACACGGTTTGAACTCGTTTCAGCACTTTACCTCATCCTGCATATCAGTAAATAAAGCTACAAAAAAGATTAAACGGTTTTTGGGCATGAAAGATAAAATCGAATGTTAACAGACAACAATGTTGGCCGAAATGTTATCCCAACATTGCCGTCAACATTAACAGGAGCCACCAAGCGCGGAGCAGCCACCCAAGCGCACTCTTTACGAGCCACTCAAGCGCCCTGTACGGAGGAGCCACTCCACCCAAGTGCCCTTTACGGAGGAGCCACCCAAATGCACTCTTTGGAGGAGCCACCCGGAATACAGATGGTTAACCCTCGTAGAAGGCCATGGCCACTGTATAAAAGAAAAAAACAAAACACGACGACAAAAATAAGGGCCGATGCAGAAGCCTCGGCTATGACGAGATGAGACAGATAATCTCTCCAAGTTGCACTTTTCAAAACATTTCAAAGTACAGCTTGAGGGGAGTGTTGAAGAATACACCGTTACAGGAAAAAGGGGACGACATCTCCCCAACGGCTATTTTTCCTAACGTTCATATTTTTATCTATATCTATTGTACAATCAAGATAACAACAAAGAAATACAAAACTATTTTCCGCACACAAAATTCAACAATGTGAAATAAGTATGCTCGCTGGCCTGAGATTGGCTATGTATAATGTACAAAAATATAAAGTTATGGCTGAACACACGTTATCTGTACTACTGCATGTAACATAAGTTGGCTGTTGTGAATATACACAGCCATTTTACGATTTCTTGTTTTCTTGCAAATTATGACCTTTCCTTGATGGTGTTTTTCTTGCTTTGCGTGCTGTTTCTTGAACAACGAACCACCATGAAACAAAATGGCCTTAATCCATATAAAATCAATTGAAGCCACGAAGTAATAAATGGAGGTCAAACTACTTTATATAATAATTTACGATCGATCTCGAAATGACATTAATGTTACGTCATATAATTCCTCCTCACGTTCCCATCTACGTGAGATTTTTAGATGCTTCACATCAATTCTTTTCATCTAGCAAAGTAAAAAGAACAAAATCACCCCACAAGAAAAACATAGAAAAATCAATATTCATTTTGTTAAAAGCCACCACATTGAATTGAACCAATATATATATATATATATATAGTTAACTGGTTGTTTGTGGAATTATGATGGTGTGGGTTTTAGAAAGTTTCCATTTTGACTGAAGATAATGTTGAATTTATTTATATATATATATATAATACATATAATATATATATATATATATACCAAGAAAATATACAAATATTCAATATATGAACGTCGGAGAAATACAATATCGAGGGGTTCGAAAGAGTCCATGGGGTAAGTACGCCTCGGAAATTCGCAACCCATCAAAGCGAGGAATTAGGGTTTGGTTGGGAACTTTTAAATCCGCCGAGGAAGCTACTAAAAGCTTGTGACAAGGCAGCCTATGCAATGAGGGCCAATTTGGCCATCCTTAATTTCCCCGAAGAGTACGGTTTGCCAAGTAGCTCGTCGCATTTCGCTTTTAAATACTAGTTCGAGTTACGCAAGAGAAGTGCTTGAGTTCGAATGCTTGTAAGTTGTTAGAAGATCTTCTTGGTGAGAGTGGCCATGAAGATGATCAAAGCAAGGAAAAATAGAAAGACGTCAAGAAATTCGAAGTGACAAATATTTAGGGTTTTGTCTAATAATTGGAATGTAATACATGGCATCTTCAAGGTGTATATGATAATGCATCCATTCATACAATAAACCTCGCGTAAGTTACATACATATCTAGGGTTTCAAATATTTTTTCCATCCCCATGTAATATGATTTTATTATCTAGTTCTCACTTATTATTATTCTTCAACTTCTTCAATTCACTTGAATCAAGAAGCTCCTCCAACAAACTATCCTCGAAACACTCGAACTCGATCTTTTCTTGCCCAGAAACCGAAGAGGAAGAGGCGCCCGAGGAATACATGTTGTTGTAGTTGTACGGCGGAGGAATTGCGAGTTGAGAATAATACTCGCTCGGAAAATTCAAACTTGCGAGATGGCCCCTCAATTTAAACGCGGCTTTGTCGTAAGCCCTAGCCGCTTCTTCGGCGGTGTCGAACGTCCCGAGCCACAATCGGGCACTTTGACGGGTCGGGTCGCCTGCAAATTTGCCCCATGGCCTTCGTCGAACTCCACGGTATCGAATATCTTCCTTTTTAGTATCATCTTTGCCCTTTCCTCTTGAATTCGAAATACCTTCCATTTTGGAAATACAGTTTAGGTTTTTTTTTTCTCTTTAAAGAGTTACGATACGATGGGGATGCGCCATGCATATGTGTATATAAATAATGTCAGGTGATGTGGGGTTGCAATAGTTTAATTATTATTACAATGATGAACTGTTTGGGATAACATGAAATCTGATAATTTTCTCTTCAAGATTGTGTTTTGACAGTTGAATTCTCCGACCAAATCGAACGTAATATTCAAAGTGGCACCTGAGAACTGTTTTCTTTCTGTGAGTCAAAACAGTGTATAAAGTGGAATTTAAATTGTCTTAAGAAATCTAATGCCTTGTCGCCCAATCAAAACGTTGCAATGCATTTGTTTTACTGTATCATTTACAATTAAATATTCGATTTTATCTTTTAGTGGCAACGCTTTATCTATATAATAATTTTGCTTAAAAGGATTAAATCAATCTTTTTAATATTCCGTGTAGCATCAGATGCATATCACACATGAGGTTCCGACATATTATCTCTTTTCTTTATATCTACAGAAAAATACTCATTTATATACAAAAATTCGCAAGTCAGTACCATATCCGAATTTTTTTTATATGTAGGTATCTATTAGAATAAATTTTTTATACATTAGTACCTATCTGTTCCGCCGCAGGTACGTAATAGAACATATTTATGTACCATAGAGAAACTTATTGTGGTACATAATACAGTGAAAAATTGTACATCATATAACACATTTTACCATAGAGAACGGATATATGTACCATGTGTGAGTACCATATGAACGCCAACGCGTCACGTGGTACATTACACATATAAAAAGGTACATCAAGACTGGGAAAATGGTACACAATCTAACGGATACTTATATAAAAAATTTATGTTGATGTACTGACATGCAAATTTTTTATATAAATGAGTATTTTTCTTTGGATTCACCTTTCTTATTTTATTATGTTGACTTACTCGAATATTTGACCCTGACAGTTCTCGTGCGAGGCTAAATTATATTGTTATTATATAATGTGCGTCTATAATGAATAGTAAATTATTCGCAACTTTATAATAATACTACACATGCTACAATAGTTATGACATCAGCGACACTTTACTCTTTTGACCATGCAATAAAAAAAGAATATATTATTTTGTACTTTTTACTATCCACGACTATCAATATGTACCTATGTGTTAACAAAGGGAAGACTTATAAAAATATCATCCCGAATGTTTACATAATTCTACTGGTTGCTCTATATAATATATATAAACCTTAACTATATTATTATTATTGCTTTAGTATTTCGAATTAAACCGTAGTTACGTTCACTAGTACGAAAAAGGACGCGTCCTCTGACAGATAAGAGTAAGAGAATTCTCTCCATTGCCTTTTTTCTTCGTATATATTCCACAAAATTCCTTCCAAAGACTGCACAATTAAAATATCATGTCGAATTTCATTCTAGCGAAGTTAATGCGTCCCTTTTACGACTGCTCAACAAACGATTCCCTTTCAACAATCCACTTGTATTCGCATTTTGATTCCCACTTCGATCAACCTCAAAAAACATCTATTAAAATTTGGTTAGTTTTCCTATTTTACCAAAAATATTTATAATAATGAGTACATTACCCCGATGCAATATGTGTGTGTGTATATATATATATATATATGTGTGTGTTCTTGACATATCAACGGATCTAAATACTCAGAACAAATTAGTAATCGTGTAAGCCGTTCTAGGATGAGATGAACACAAGGGCATCTTCAATTGCATGGTACATATCTACTAGTTATTAGGCTTAGGCCATTAGGAACACTAAAGTAGCCCACTTTAATTTATTAAGCTAAGCATCGTCTTGAAAGCAATCATTAAAGGGCTTCATGATCAAGTTTCACCATTTCAATTGTACATATTTACGTATAGAACATGCCGCAATTTTCTTTCCCATAATCAAAATTTCATGGCAAACCAATATCCACCCGTCCTTTTAGCAATAACCACATTCTATGTACTAATCCCAACCCTAACCGCGTTATAACCAATTTAAATACTCGAAAAAACACATCCCCTTTCCCATCACAAGCGCATTCAGAAAAAAAAAAAAGAAAGAACGGCCACCTACACAAAGCAATCAAATAACAAAATCCCATACATAGATCAATGCGACTCCACCAAAAAGAACCGCGAAAACCAAACGGCAGTCTCCGACCTAGACGGGTCGTTGCTCTTACAAAGAAGCGCTTTTCCCTATTACGCCCTCATGGCTTTCGACCTAGGAGGAATCCTAAGGCTAACCCTACTTCTACTCTCCACGCCCATCGCCGCCCTTTTGTACCACATAATATCAGAATCTTTGGGCATTCAACTTCTCATCTTCGTCACCTTCACGGGGGCGAAATTGTCATCTATAAAGTCGGCGGCGAGCGCTGTCCTGCCCAAGCACTACTCCGAGGACTTGAATCCCGAGACTTGGAGGGTTCTCTCTTCGTGTGGGAAGAAATGGATTCTTACGGCGAATCCTAGGATCATGGTCGAGCCATTTCTCAAGAACTACTTGGGCGTGGACTTGGTTTTGGGAACTGAGCTTTCGTCCTACAAGGGCGTGGCTACGGGCCTAGTGGGCCCCGCGGGCGTGCTCGTGGGTAGGAACAAGGCGATCGCGCTGAGTAAGGCATTGGGCGACGGTGGGGATAAGCCCGATATCGGCATCGGGGATAGAAAGACCGATTTGCCCTTCATGAGGATGTGCAAGGTTAGAACTTTTTGTTGCGGAATTATTCGATCCTTGTAATAATATGATCCTCCGATTGAACGAACGAAATAACGAGTGGTGATCACCCAATCTTTATCTTATCTGATCTCTAACGAGTGAGACTCTAGTGGACACTGTTGTTTTCAGTTCATTGACGTACGTACTATTAGTAGAATTGCATGGAATTTAATTAAGAGCCCGAAACGCCGATCTACATATTTATGCATGAAATTCAAATCAAAGATCAATCATTGACTTAGTCAACGCATGATAAAACAACGCAGGAAAGATACATAGTCCCATCGGCAAGGCCCAACGTAAAGCCCGTAAGGCCCGAAACACTACCAAAGCCCGTAATCTTCCACGACGGCCGCCTAGTCCAAAGGCCCACGCCGCTAATCGCCGCAATCATCGTCCTATGGTTCCCAATCGGCGTCGTCCTCTCCATCGCCAGAGTATTCATCTGCGCAGTGACGCCCATTTCCGTCCTCTACTACGTCCTTCAATTCCTCGGCTCGCCCATCAAAATCAAAGGCCATTTGTACCCTCAAATCAACAATAAGACACCACCTTCTAGAAGAAACAGAGGAGTGGCCTTCGTTTGCAGCCACCGATGCGTGTTAGACGCCGTCTACGTCTCGGCGTGCCTAAGGTGCATGACCACCACCATATCCTACTCCGTCCCGAGCTTCACCGAGTCACTCTCGCCCATAAGGACCGTGCGCCTCACGCGCGACAGAGCCACCGACGCGAGGCTGATAGAGGATATACTGAGTCAGGGAAATTACCTCGTGATGTGCCCCGAAGGGACCACCTGCCGCGAGCCGTACTTGCTGAGGTTCTCATCGCTGTTCGCCGAGCTCACGGATCAGATCGTGCCGGTGGCGATTAGGGCTAGGACGAGCTTGTTCCATGGGACGACGGCGCGTGGGCACAAGTGGCTCGATCCGTTCTTCTTCTGCATGAATCCGCTTCCGGCGTACGAGGTGACCTTCTTGGAGAAATTGCCGGCGGAGGAGACGTGCGGCGGCCGGGGAAAGTCGAGCCATGAGGTGGCGAATCGTGTCCAGGAGCTGATTGGGAGGAGTTTGGGGTATGAGTGTACGAATCTCACGAGGAAGGATAAGTATAGAGCCTTGGCTGGGAATGATGGTACTGTGTGAGTCGTGGGCCCTCGAATGGGCCGCATTAAGTGGGCCTCAAAGATGGGCTGAGAAAAAAATGAGTTTGTAGTTATTAAAAGCATAAGTATTTTATGTGTTTGTTCTAGTCTAATATATATTTATCAATTTTATATTTATTCATAGTTTGAGTTATTTTGTAATTCATACAATGGTTCATAGATAACATGGTAACTCAATTTAATAATTATTTTTTAAGTATGATATAATTCGAATAAATAGAAACAAAAAAAAAGAATGGATAAAATGATAATCACTTTGACATGCCAAATTAATCGAATAATTGCTATACACCCTGAGACCATCTCCAATTACTGCAAAACTCAAACAATATCATAAAATCTCTCCAACCGAATTCAAAAACCAAACCTAAATGGTTTTGTACTTTCTCTCTTATCGAGTAAACGCATAGGTGCATTGAGCGCATAAGATGGGTTCTATATTTAGGAATTGCATTGAAAGTCCTTTTTATTTAATTTAATAATTGAAGTAACCTTATAAAAATAAGAAGAAATAAAAAAGTAATTAGAAAGTTTTATAAAATCATAAAATTTACTAAAAATATTTTTTTTATGTATTTAAATGTAATATATTATTAAAATATTATTGTTTTTTAATTTATAAAATACGTGGGCATTATTAAAAAGTTTGTCTAAAGTAATATTTCAAAATTGGTCCGTTGAGTTTGAAAATCAGTTTATCGTTTGGAGAAAAATTACTGGATTTTAAGTTTGAGAATGAGTTTGAGTTGGCAATGAGTTTATGGGTTGGAGAGGCTATGATACAAGAGTATTTTAAGCCGTTGAGCACTAACATATACTAGTACTATTTGCACATTCAACGCATGTGTAATAATATATAGATAGAAGAATATGTGTTATAATTATTTTTATTTAGAAAATGTGTCCATATATTTAATTTCATTAAATTAAAATTAGTTTTAAAGTATTAAATATATATATTTATTATTATACTAATAATAAATAGTGGGTGGTTATTCACTTAAGTATTTTTCAATTATTATTAATTGACAAAATTATGATTGGCTAATTGATATAGAAAATCGCGGCAGTTTTTAAAAGAGGAGTATAGATTTTAGTTTTTGTGGAATTATAATTCCATGCATAGTATGTAAAAAATATTTAAAAAAAAAAAAGTAAGAAAAGAGCAGAATTTCACTCCCAATATCTATTTGGGCAAGTCATCGGTTATACATAGCAATCGTTTGCAGACGACGTGGGTTTTCCATAACTTACGCACGTTACGTCGAATTAACTCTCGCCGTTGATTTCTCACATTAATACGATGAATCTGTCAAGGAAAGGAAATCCCTTCGCCTCCAAGAAACTGTCAACCTTATAAGTAAATCGTCACTCCTCTAGGGCTTAGCTCAACACCAAAGACCATCATCATCCACCGCTCAAAATCCAGAAAAAAAAATGGCGCCGCCGCCAATATACGACGACAACTCCGTCGACAGCTATGGAGGCGACTCCTCCTACGAAGGCTGCTCCTCACACGGAGGATACACCTCCGACGAAGGCATCGACGACATTACCTATCGGTTCCCAACGATGGGATACACGGAGAACATGTCGGCGACCTACAAGTCGTCAGGGAATCCTTGCTTAGACTTCTTCTTCCACGTCGTGCCAGATACCTGGCCGAGATCCGTACGCGAAAGGCTGAAGCTTTCATGGGATCACGATCCTCTTACAACCCTTAAGCTGATCTGTAACCTCAGAAGCGTTAGGGGCACCGGCAAATCGGACAAAGAGGGGTTCTACGCTTGCGCGCTTTGGCTGCACGACAACCATCCGAGGACGCTCGCGTGCAACGTTAAAGCCATAGCCGAGTTCGGCTACTTTAAGGATCTCCCAGAGATCCTTTACAGGCTGATCGAAGGGCCCGACGTTAGAAAAGAGAGGAAAGAGGCGTGGGGGAGGTGCAGAAAAGGGAAAGGTAAAATTAGGAAGATGCGTTTTCTCATGGAAAAAAAGAGGAAGAGAAGACTGCGGCGCAGAAAGGGAGATTACGATGAGAAGATGCTGCTGAGGGCTACGGTTCCGAGGGAGGAGAGGATCGAGGCTAACATGGTCAAGGTGAAGGAGGAAATGGAGAACGCTAGGAGGTTGAGGAAGGAGAAGGCGCAGCAGATGAAGAAGAGGGCTGAAGAAAGGTACGAACTCGACGAAAATTACAGATTCTTGCACGATAAGGTGAGTGCCATGTTTGCAGAGGTGTTGAGATCAGACGTTGAGGCGCTGGCTTCAGGCGAGACGAAGAAGCTCAGCCTCGCTGCCAAGTGGTGCCCCTCCGTCGATTCTTCCTACGATAAGGCGACTCTGCTCTGCAACAACATATCTAAAATGATGTTTCCGAGAGATTCTTCGGAGGAATACGCGAGCCTCCACGACGATCAGTACTACAGTAGGGTGAAAAATAGGCTGAGAACTGAAGTCCTCGTCCCTCTTCACCGAGCTCTTAGACTGCCCGAGGTCTACATGAGTGCAAGGCAGTGGGGATCTGTAGACTACGAACGTGTCGCCTCAGTTGCAATGAAGAACTACACGAATATATTCACCCATAGGGACAACAAGAGATTCAAGGATTATCTCGAGAAAGTGAATGCGGGGGATGCTAAAATCGCCGCCGGCGCTCTGCTCCCCCACGAAATAATCAGCCAAAACCAAAACGGCAGCAGGGAAGAAGTCCTCGTCTCAGAACTCCAATGGAAAAGGATGGTCGACGACATGCTAAAGGAGGGGAAACTCCGCAATTGCCTGGCCGTTTGCGATGTCTCGGGCAGCATGTCGGGCGCACCAATGGAAGTGTCCGTTGCACTTGGCTTGCTCGTTTCGGAGCTCAGCGAAGAGCCATGGAAGGGGCACGTCATCACCTTCAGCAGTGAGCCTCGGCTTCACTTGATCGAGCCTGGGAATCTCAAGTCTAAAGCTGATTTCGTCAGGCGAATGGACTGGGGAGGAAATACTGATTTTCAGAAGGTTTTCGATAGGATCCTCGAGGTAGCAGTCGGCGAGAAGCTGGGCGAGGAACAGATGATAAAGAGGCTCTTCGTCTTCAGCGACATGGAGTTCGACGAAGCTTCTGCCCATCCTTGGGAGACAGATTACATGGTGATACAGAGGAAGTACAGGGAAAATGGGTATCAAAACGTGCCCGAGATTGTGTTTTGGAATCTCAGGGACTCGTCCTCCACGCCCGTGACTGCTACTCAGAACGGGGTTGCTCTTGTCAGTGGGTTTTCCAAGAATCTGCTGACGCTGTTCTTGGAGCAAGGCGGGGAGATCAAACCCGAGGATGTAATTTCTATGAACCCTGAAGCTACCATGGAAGCAGCTATATCATCTGAGCTCTATCAGAAACTTGTGGTTTATGATTAGTGGAAGAGACTAATTTTTTCTTGAGCAGATTTTACCGTTGCGTAATAAAAAGTTTTCATTTTTTCACTTTACTTGCTATTAAACCTCGGTTTATTACAAAGGACATAATATACGATCAGTTTCTTGAGTTTCTGATGGGGCCCAACGGTGGCCACCTGCCCGGCCACCCTGGGGCAGGGTGTACGGGCGACTTTGGCCTCGTCTTTGCCTTAGGCGAACCCAAGCAAGGGCATTTCTTCCACCAAGGAGGAGATTTTGGCTTATTAGGGCCCATTGGCGAGCCCGAGGAAGGTTTCTCCGGCGACTCGGGCCTCGTTTTCCCCTTAGGGCCAGGGGATGAACCCAAACAAGGGCATTTCTTCCACCAAGGAGGGGATTTTGGCCCGCCGCCTTTCTCGGGCGGATGGGGCGATTTACCAGCTAAGAGCGATCTGCGATGATTTCCAACGCAATCTGCGCTATGTTTTTGGATCTTTTCTTCGTGTGGGTTTATTCCGCTGGAGAACCATGCGAAGGATAGGAGGAGGAGATATGCAGCGTACATTGAAGGGCTCATTTTTCTGATGAGATTTTTCGAAGATGAGCAGCAACTGTGCCTGACTTTGTGCTGTGGCTCTTTCAAGTCTTCCCTTTTTATAAGGTTGTCCTAATGCGACCGTGAAGAGTTAAATGTGTGCACGTCTAAATAAATTCAGCTTAACGCAGTCAATGCAATTTGCCCCAGTTATTTGATTATATGTGAGGATATATTTAGTTTATAAAATAAAAAATTTAATTGAAGACGATAAGGTGGAAGATAATATAATAACATCTCCCATCACATTGAAAACAAAATCAACCAAACATTTCCTCATCGTCGTCACACCACCATGCATGCACTTGAGCACTTCACTTGAAAGAAAAGAAACATAAGGCAAATAAGAAAACAAAAAACACACAAACGTTGAGGGGTAGGCACGTACGTACGTACCAAGCCCACCTTAGACACTCTAAAATTAACAACATATATCGATATCGATCATCGACGATGGGATTATTATTTTATTCAAATGCATACGCGTAAATCACTCTTCATCAGATTCATCGTCGCCCACGCGCATCACCTTCTTCACGGATGCGCGGAAGCCATGGGCGAAGGCACGGGTGAAAGCATGGGCATGGGAATCTCAGGCGACTGAGCAATAATATTATTTTTGAACGACGGAATAGACTTAAATCCGCCGGCCGACGACGATCTCCCCTTCCTAAATGCAGCGGCGGAGCGGTTACGCCTAAGTGCCAAACGCTTATTGCGCATTTTTTCGATCCATACTTTCCCCGCTTCTGGCTTATAATTATCGCTGACCGTCGAGTAGTGCTTGCGTGAGGTGATCGCTCGCTTACTACGGTCTGCGTCGATTTTTCGACCGCCGGCAAGGGCAGCTGCCCGCCTCTTGCGGGCGGCTATTACCTTCTGATAGTCCGCCGCCCGATTCCTACGGGCGGCGGCGACGATCTTACGAAAGTCGACTTCCTTCTTATTACTACGAAAGCCGGCGAGCGTCTTGCGAGGGGAGGCGGGAATGCGCTTGTTGTTGTTGTTGGGACGACGACCGAAGTGGAATTTCTTTCCGTCGAGGGAATAAGTGGTGATGCCGTCGCCGTGGCGGGCGAAGAAGCGCTCGAAAACCTCGTTCCTCTTAGCCTCGAGAGAAGAAGAAGAGGTCTTCGCCTTCGTCTTCGTCGCCGCCGCCCGATGGCTTATGCTTTGATGTTCTTCGGCGGCGAGGGAGGCGAAGGCGAGGATAGAAAGGGAAAGGACGATTAGAAGAAGGGGTTGTTTGATAGTCGCCATTTTTGTTTTTAAATTTATTGGAGAAGGCGGGTTTTATAGCAGTCGTGTTTTGGGGGGAACAATTTTGGGTGAGGGTTTCGAGGAGGAACACAGTTGTTGTTACGTTGGATAATCAGATGCATTTTAACAAGAAAAAGAAATTCTTTTAGTTAAGTACGATGTGTGAATTGGGTTGTAATGAACGACGGTCATTGCCGTTATTGCCAGCGATAAACATTCTTCTTGTTTAATTAGCTAGGAGTATTTTTGTCTGCGTGAAATGATATGATTATAATTTATATGATTAGGGAAGAGTTGACCTCATTATTTATGATGATAATTTTCATTTATGTAATTAAATATTTCTTATACAACTTCTAATATCATTCACGTGAAAGTATTTTATTATGGTGCCCATGGGAAGTAGAAGTAGTAGTTCAGGCTACTCGGAGAGGTCTTTCGTGGTTCACTTCACTGATAATTTGTTTTAGTTTCTTTTCAACTTTTTCACGCCTAATTTTTCAATATACACTAAGGAAAAAAGTGTAAAAAGTAAAATAGGAAGACCTATTGAATGCTTTGCGCTTTCGTCCAAATCAATAGTCCATTTTCAACGCAGCTTTATGTAGAGTAGAGGAGAGATTAAACAATTTCAATTGTATTATTTATTGGAAGATTATTTTTCTCGACACACACCCACACAAGAGATCACGGCACGTGCGATGACTAAAGTTGAATGCGAGGCTCACGTGGTATCTTGTCTTTATTTTGACAGATTGATTAAATTCCCGTGAGAAAATTCTAAGTGCTTTGTAAGATTCAGGACCCATTACACTTTTAAAATCGGATTCATGCCCGTGCCAGAAAATTTTTAGTTTTAAGGACCTGATTTCTGCAGTATAACTTCGTTGCTCTGCAGTACCACTTCATTTTTCTGCAGTACCACTTCATTGTTATGCAATACCACTTCTTCAGTACCACTTCATTGTTCTGCAGTACTACTTAATTGTTTGCAGAAAAATGAAGTGATACTGCAGAACAATGAAGTGGTACTTCAGAAGTTGGATTCTTAAAACTATAAATCTTCTGACATGAGTCTGAAACCTAAATGTCTGAAACCTAAATGAAAATTATGTGGCCTAACATCAAATTGCCCCATTATTCAATTCACTGAGTAGAGAGTTTAAGTGGCCGATGTAATCAAGTCCGTAACTATAGCTAAAAATGAAATGATTGAATCTATGCATGAAACGAATTCTTAATGCAAAACACTAACGACATTTACTATATTAAATTTCCAAGTAGATTTAATCAAACATAAAATAAATGGTTCTTACTACAAAAAAAAAAAAAAAAAAAGATTGAGTGAACTTCTTCGAAATAGCCACCAAAGGCTTAATAGAATATATTAGAACAAAGATGCTTTGCTGCCTCATGAGTTATATAAAGATATTCAACTTTGGCAGACACGCACAATAACAACGCTACTCTTATCATAGCCGAGCGAGAGGAGAAAATTTAGCTCTTTGAATTTTTATTTTCTTCTCAAAGTAAAAGAGAAATGGTGAGAGCTCCATGTTGTGAGAAGATGGGTCTGAAGAAAGGGCCATGGAGCTCCGAAGAAGATGAGATTCTTGTGTCTTTTATCAGCAAGCATGGCCATGGAAATTGGAGAGCTCTCCCTAAACAAGCTGGTAAATACTTGGATTACAAACATCTTTTTTTTTTTTTTGTATGATTAATTATAAATACAGCCCATATAAGTAACTATATGTAAAATTTGTGGTTGCTCATGAATTATTCTTTTTAAACTAAATAAAGGGCTGTTGAGATGTGGGAAAAGTTGCAGACTTCGTTGGACGAACTATCTGAGGCCCGATATTAAGAGAGGAAACTTCAGCATGGAAGAAGAAGAAGCTATCATCAAACTACACGAAAAGCTGGGAAATAGGTACCAATATTCATTTCATTAGATTATTTATTATATGTAACTATCTTTTTTTTTCTCCTATATTCCTCAGTTTAAGGTTCACGCCCAAAATTTTAGATCTTTTTCACATGCACAGAAAACACTGGAGTCATTTATGATTCCATTTCACTTTCCCTTTTCCAAGGCGTGAATACATAGAGTATAGCAATCTTATATGAGGATACTCGCAACCAATTCCATGTTCAGTTTACGAAAATTATATATAAACTTGAGAAATGTTATAATCAAATACTTAAATTAGAGGTAATGCATGATTGCCCTTGCAATAGTTGCATGTGGGGTGAGATCATCCACAAAACGACATTTTCCTTGCAAATTTTAAATAGTCTATACCTCTGCATCATTGACATCACGAGTCTGACATTTCTTTTGTAACGGCTTGAATAGAAATATATAGATAATGATTTTGATCCCTTCTCTATATACGTGCAAGTTTGTAATATTAAATTTGAGTCTCTAATTTAACACATACAATAGATTAGATGCCTTAAAATGCACAGAATCATTAACTGATGGAACGGACAAAAAGGCACGCAGTATTTTACATCTTCTTAGGATTCCGTGTTCGAATAGTTAAGGGTAATCACGAGATTTAAGGCTCCCCACTACGATTTAAATCACTTGGAAAAGCTGCTCAAACTGCATCAATTAATCATTTAATTAATCGGTATTTAAATAATGCAAATTCAGGTGGTCAGCAATTGCAGCTGAGTTGCCGGGAAGAACGGACAACGAGATAAAAAATGTTTGGCACACGAGCATAAAGAAAAAGCTCAAAGATTATCAATCTCATGGCAACTCCAAGAGCCCCATGAGTTTCGAAAATTCCGAAAGCGGTCCCAAATATTCGGAAAAGTCAAATTCGGACCAATGTACTTCTACCCAAGTGACAAGTTCAAGCGAAATTTCGTCCTCGTTGACCGATACGTCGTGCGAGAGAATCATTATCAAGAACGAAGAAATGGTCGACTATGCCTCATCGAAGTACTTTCCGAAGACCGCTGAAAGAGAAAGCCTTTGGCCCGATGAATTATCCGATGAAGTTGTGATCGACGATAAGATTCAATTTCATTTTCCACTGACGGAAAATACCGAGAATGATATTGATGAGGACATGGGCTATTGGTACAGCCTCTTCGTTAGAGGCGGAGAGATTCCGAATTTACCAGATTTTTGAGGGGCTTATATGCAATATTAAAGATATTATGGGGATTTCTGGATTTGTTCTGTTAGGCTTGGGAGAAAAGGAACAAAAAAAAAAAGATTAGCTTGACTTGACTTATAAATTGGATAATTGTAGATGAGGGCTAAGTAGTAGTGAAGGATGTATAAGCACACTCTCACAAGTTGTAATTCGGACAAGCTACACTAGTTGCATGTGTTTTCACCATTGTTTCAAGTCTAAATTGATCTTCTTAATTGCGCCTTTGATGACTATTTGTAATAATGATGTTGATTGATGATGATGCAAAGTTGAATAATAATGGGATATTTTGACTTGGGGTGCTTCCTCTCGAATAGAGTGAGCTTTAAGTGCTCTGTATTATGTGGATTTTTCCACTTAACTACAGCCGCCACATTTGATTTGCTGCTAATTATTAACAAATGTATATATTTATTATCATAGGTGGGACGAACGAAATTTTGAACAACCTCAAGTGGATTTAAAGTACAGTATTCTACAGCCAGTCAATCTTAATCCATGATTGAACGTTGAACAAGGTGGAGGGAAATGCATGTGCAATAAAGCATGTATTTTGAATATAATCTGGAAACGGATATTTAGTGGAATATGACTTATGTACCCAAATCCAAATTGAGCAACTATAAAATAAAATTAAATACCATAGACAATCGTCGCTTGTCAATTATAATATCATATTTCGGTAACGGACTTAACAAATAGTTGTATTTAATTGGCGGAGTCAAATGCAATAATTATTGAACACCACCACCATCATCAAACGACCAAAAGAAATCCAAGAATCGTCAAGAAAATGCAAATGGTAAGTGAAGATGTGAAGCTCGTATTAGGATATTATTGCGTTAATCTCTAGGGTAAGTTGGGCGCTAAGATTAAAGGACATTGCATATAAAAATATAAAGACTAGCCCATTACTTTATTTTCAAGATCCACCCAACTGAATAAATTGGGGAAAACACCAAAAAAGAAAAGAAGAAATTAGCACCCACGCCACGCCACGTTATAAATGCAGCTACGAATCGCCACGTAAAAGGGCATTAGGTGTAAGCAAGGGACACCACACCACCATGCATGAATCCATGTAAGTAATATTTTCATGCAAACACCCAACAAAAACTCCATGCACAGAGCCAAATGTCCAAAACCCTTCCACGTACGTGTCAACACCAAACCACCCCCCAACATTTCCCCTATAAAAAGAAACCCTACTATTCACCTCTTCAAGACACTCACAAAAAATCACCATCAAATGGCTCGAATCAAGCTCCAAATGCTCCTCTTCGTAGCAACCATCGTCATCTCCTTGCTCGATGCTTCCTCAGCTCAGCTCGGCCAAGAACAACAGTTCTTTTGGCAGGGGCTCCATCAATCTCAGAAGCACAGGCTAAGGGCTCGAACCCAGTGCCAGGTCGAGACCATCACGGCTCAAGAACCGAACCTACGGTTCGAGTCCGAGCATGGGCTCACCGAGTTCTGGGACCGCAACGACGACCAGTTTCAGTGCGCAGGAATCGCCGCTGTCAGGAACGTAATCAGGTCAAAGGGGCTTCTCCTGCCCCACTACAACAATGCGCCTCAGCTGCTCTACGTAGTCCAAGGTCACCAGTGCCGTTAATTTTGACCTCTCTCGTCGTAGTGATAAAATATAATTAAATGATGCGACGAAATGCATGTGTTTATTTTTGCAGGGCGAGGATTGCTCGGTGCTGTTGTGCCGGGCTGTGCCGAGACGTACGAAAGGGACACTCAGCAGAGGTACGATCGTAAGGCGAGGTTCACCGACCGGCATCAGAAGGTTCGCCGGTTCAGACAAGGTGACGTCCTTGCATTGCCGGCGGGGATGACTCTTTGGTTCTACAACGACGGCGAGGAGCAAGAGGATCTCATCACCGTCGCCATTCTTGACACAGGGAGTGAACACAACCAACTCGACTGGAAATTCAGGGTAATAATTATTAAATAAACAAATGAGCCATTAGATTCGTTGAGATTATACGTATGTAAACAGTATACGTTTTTTTTTTCAGAATTTCTTCTTGGCCGGAAAGCCACGCGGCGGATCGGAAAGAGGAGAAGAGGAGCAAAGCGAGCGAAACAACGTGCTAAACGGCTTCGACGACCAAATCCTCGCCGAGGCTTTCAGCGTCGACCGAGAAACGATAAGGAAGGTAAAGGGCCAGGACGACAACCGCGGCCAAATCGTCCGAGCAGAAAACTTCAACGTCGTTCTTCCCAGAGAGGAGGAAGATGAGAGAGAAGAGAGGATGAGGCGCGACGGCGACGGTAACGGGCTGGAGGAGACCATCTGTACGGCGAAGCTGAACACGAACATCGACAAGGCAACAAGGGCTGACGTGTACAACCCCTACGGCGGCAGACTAACCACCCTCAACGGCCATAAGCTCCCCATACTGAGCCACCTCCGCCTCAGCGCCGAGAAAGGAGTGCTCTACAGAAACGGAATCTTGGCGCCGCAATGGACGACGAACGCCCACACCATGGTGTACATAACCCAAGGGAACGGCCGGATACAGATCGTCGGACACAAGGGAAGGTCCGTCTTCAACGGCGAGGTCAGGCGAGGACAGCTCATCATCGTCCCGCAAAACTACGTCGTTCTGAAAAGGGCCGCCGACGAGGGTCTCGAGTGGATAGCGTTCAAGACCAACGACAACGCCGTGACGAATCAGCTCGCCGGAAGGCTCTCCGCCGTCAGGGCGATGCCTGAAGACGTGGTGATGAACTCCTACGGGATATCTAGGGAAGATGCGAGGAGGTTGAAGTATTCTAGGAGAGAGTCTAGGGTTTTCGCAGGTTCTAGAAGGAGGACGACTAGGATTCCTACGCCGTTTGAGTATGCTATGGGCGTGATTAAGACCATGATGTAATAATATGTAGCCTACCTAGTAAGAAAAGTAAATAAATTAAGAATAAATATGCCATGCTGCTTTGCTATGCAAGTATCATCTATGTCTCTACTTTGGAGAGCTTGCTTGTTGTAATGTATAATATAGGTCGAGTTATTATTAATAATAATTTATTAGTAGTAAAATAAGTGGATTTAGTGACGATCTAAAAGAAACAAGTGCGCGCCAAAATCGCATCGACATCTCTCTTCAGCTGCGAAACTATCTCCGAAACTTTGTAGCTTTCTCTTCTCTCTCTCTCTCTCTCTCTCTCTCTCTCTCTCTCTCTCCATATCTGTAGAATAGAAAACTTTCCAGGCCGATCAACATACGACATGAATTGCATCGGAATCGTGATCGTTCGTGGGATTTTCGGTTTGAATTCTGAGGATCAACGCTGTTCTTTGGACGGAATTGAGCTGTGCATCTGCAAGATCTCGAAGGCGCGATTGGAAGAGGCTGTGGGCAATAGGAGGTCGGAAAGTACAAAGAAATAAAGGATTTGGTTGTGTAGATTTGATGATTTGGCGTATAAGAGCAGTGCACTGGTCGCATTATCGATGACGACTACACGGACGGTTGGAAAATCGATACGTAGGTCCGGTTCGTGTGTAACTATGATTCGTTTCAGATGGAATGGCAGATCCCGCTAGTTATGACAACCCCGACCGTAATTTTGATCAGGTATTAAACTAATCTAAAATTAAATCGTTGGGTGTTCTCTGTTTTCTTTTTTCCCCTGTCGAATAAGTAATGTTCAGTAATGGTATAAGCTAGTGAAGGAAATTCGATCCCACACATTGCTTTAGTATCGTTCAGAATCATGATTTTGGAAAATAGTTATCGATGTTTTCTTTTTGTGTAAATGAGTGATTCAAAACATATTTGATGATTGATCCACGGCTTATATGATCGTGATACTGTCTCTCTTTGAAGACGCTCCGCGCTTTGAAGAAAGGAACACAGTTAGTAAAGTACAGCAGAAAGGGGAAGCCTAAATTTTGTACATTCAGACTTTCTCCGGTAAGCATTATATACATAGATATCTCGGAATTTATGAAGAGAGCAATAGTTCATTGACTCATTCTAATAATTTTAATGATTTTATTTGAGCTTTTGCTATTGTGGATATATATGTGTTTGGATCATGTTGCCAGGATGAAACAACATTACTCTGGTACTCACGTAAAGCAGAAAGAACTTTGAAGCTATCTTCTGTTACGCGGGTTATTCCTGGACAAAGAACGGTTAGTCGAAATCGAAGTCTCTTCTATGTGTCCAATATATACCCAATCTCTTCTATGTGTCCAATATTTACCCAAGTAAATGGTGCTTGATATTATTACTCGTCCGTGTTTATCAGCCTGTTTTCAAAAGATATTTGCGCCCAGAGAAAGACTACTTGTCATTTTCGCTGATATATAACAACGGTGAAAGGTCACTTGATTTGGTTAGTGGTCGATCTTTTCGCCTTTTCATTCACACGGTAATATTCGATAAAATCGAATGTTTCCACTTCTCTTCTCAGATTTGCAAAGACCAAGCTGAAACTGAGATCTGGCTTGGTGGCCTCAAGTCTTTAACATCAACTGGACACGCTCGTAATCGACGTACTAAAAGTGAAGTTTATGGTGTAAGTTTCCTGGAAAGAAAGTATACGATGTAAAGACAGAGATTTCCTGCTACAATTGGCTATTACATTTCTACTAACATGCATGTTATGTCTTCAGTTACACGGTAGTGTTGACTCTCACGATAATCGACACTCTGGAGCAACTGTAGAAACATTATCAAGCATTTCTCGCGCGAGACTCTCCGTAGATTCTCATTCTACTACATCCTCAAGCACACATGTTGGGCATGAAGGTACAGCAAACATGCAGGTAAGAACTAGCAGCGTAGATGGTTTTCGCATCAGCGTCTCGAGCACTCCGAGCTGCTCGAGCCAAGGCTCGGGGCACGACGACATAGAGTCTCTAGGCGACGTATATCTCTGGGGAGAGATTTGGCTCGATGGAGTTGCCCAAGATGGTAATGGCAATCCCATCCCTGTCAAGAGCGACCTCCTAACTCCACAGCCGCTCGAGTCAAACGTGGTTCTCGACGTTCATCAATTGGCCTGTGGGGTCCGCCACGTGGCTCTGGTGACTAGGCAGGGCGAGGTCTTCACATGGGGCGAAGAATCGGGGGGAAGATTAGGACATGGGGTTGAGAATGACTTCAGCCGTCCTAAGTTGGTCGAGTTCTTGGCCGTGACGAACGTGGATTCTGTCGCGTGTGGCGAGTTTCACACGTGCGCTCTGTCCACTTCGGGCGATTTGTACACGTGGGGAGACGGGACCCACAGCGCGGGGCTTTTAGGACATGGCGATGATGTCAGCCATTGGATTCCTAAGAGAGTTTCTGGTTTTTTGGAAGGGCATCAAGTTTTGTCCGTAGCTTGTGGGACTTGGCATTCGGCCCTAACGACGTCTTCTGGGAAGCTCTTCACTTTTGGGGACGGAACTTTTGGGGCTTTGGGACACGGAGATCGCTCGAGCGCTCCTCGCCCCAGGGAGGTCGAATCCCTCTACGGGCTCAAAGCTGTGACCGTTTCTTGTGGAGTTTGGCACACTGCTGCTATCATCGAAGTAACGAATCACTTGGGCAGCGGTTCGAATGCCTTATCGAGGAAGCTGTTCACTTGGGGAGACGGGGATAAGAACCGTTTAGGCCATGGTAGTAAAGAAACGTATTTCGTACCTACGTGTGTCTCGGGACTCGTGGACTACAACATGCATCAGATAGCGTGCGGTCATAACATGACCGTTGCTCTTACAAACACGGGCCATGTTTTCACCATGGGGAGCAACTCTTACGGTCAGCTGGGAACTCCAAGCTCCGACGGGAAACAGCCCTGTCTGGTTCAGGACAGATTGGTAGGAGAATTCGTAGAGCAAATCTCGTGTGGTGAACATCACGTTGCAGCGCTGACTACTAAAAGCGAACTCTTCACCTGGGGAAGGGGACTAAATGGAAGGCTTGGACACGGAGATATAGATGACCGTAACGTCCCAACGCTCGTCGAAGCGCTCAAGGACAGGCATGTAAGAAACATCGTGTGTGGGTCAAACTACACGACGTGCATATGCGTACACAAATGGGTTTCTGGGGCAGATCAGTCTCTCTGCACTGGGTGCAGGCAAGCCTTTGGGTTCACGAGAAAGAGGCACAACTGTTACCACTGCGGTTTGGTTCATTGCCATGCTTGTAGTTCCAAAAAGGCTTTGAAAGCAGCTTTGGCCCCCACTCCTGGTAAACCGCACAGAGTATGCGATGCGTGTTTTCTGAAGCTCAAGAAAATGTCCGAAGCTTCTAACATGTCTTCGACGACTTTCAATAGAAAGGCTTCTAACATGAGACGATCAATCGATTTCACGCTCAGGCCGGATCGTGGAGATGTGAGAGGTTTGTCGAGGGTGCTGCTTTCGCCTAGGGTTGAACCAGTTAAGTACCATGAGGTTAAGTCCTATGCAGCGAAAGCAGACAACTACTCTATCGTCCGTGCTTCGCAGGTTCCCTCCTTATTACAGCTGAAGGACATTGCTTTCCCAAGTTCTCTGAGCGCCCTTCAGTTTGCCTTAAAGCCCGTTAATACGGCCACCATTCCACAGCCTCAGACACCTCCAGCCGTGCTACCACATACACTGCCTACTCAGTCCAACTCGAGACCATCTTCACCGTACAGAAGGCCAAGTCCACCACGCTCGGTTACTCCCGTATTCTCGAGGGGTGTGATCGATACTTTAAAGAAGTCGAACGATCTTTTGACTCAAGAAATTTCCAAGTTACATGGCCAAGTATGGAGGGTTTCATTCCTTTTTCTGTGTTTCAATCGAATTTACGCATTAATCATTTGTGTACTCCTCTTTTGATTTTAGGTCAAGGCTTTGAAACGAAAGAGCCATGGTCTAGAAACAGAGATTACGGAGTTGAGGAAAACTGCAACAGAAGCTACTTCTCTTGCTGCTGATAGATCGGATAAGTGCGTCAAAGCGATGCATGCTGCTAAGACCATCACCGATCAAGTAATTCATTCAATATTTTTCTCTAATGCCATAGGCTAGTACTACTTCTCGCATTTTTAACTTAATTTTTATCAAATGTTTCTAGTTGAAGGAAATCACAGACAAGCTGCCTCCTGAGATATCTGAGAGCGAATCGCTCGAATCCATCCGCGATCAGCTCGAGGCTTTTCTCGATGCTATCAAGATTCAAGAACGCGAAGATAAACCCGGCGACGACGAGTCTACTGACAAAACGCCAACGTCATCAGCCAACGGTTCGAACATTAAGGAAGATCACAGAAACGAAGGAGATCACGACAACGTAAATGCATCTGAACCGTTGGATGCAAACGGATCCGCCGTCTCCCACGAGCAACATACGGATCAATCCAATAACGAACTTGGACCTTCGAACCCTCGCAGCCAAAGGTCAGAGGGAGGAAAGGAAGTGATGGAGCAATTCGAGCCCGGCGTATACGTAACGGTGATTCAGCTTTCGAACGGGACCAAGATCTTTCAGAGGATTAGGTTCAGGTATATCGTATATGGTTGTCTTAAAACCTTCGTTGATTTTGCATTGAGTTGTGTATGAATCGTGCATTTATCTTATCAACAGCAAGCGAAGGTTTTCGAATGATCAAGCGAATGAATGGTGGCAATTGAACAAAGAAAGGCTGTACAAGAAGTACAGGCCTCCCAAGGTCAGTAGCAGCTCATCACCCTCTGAAGCTCAGAACGAAGCTGAGGATACAAACCAGATAGAAAATACTCAAGCAGAAACATCCTCGTAGGATATATATATATATATATATATAGCTTCAATCACCTTTTTTGATAGATATGAGGGTCTTTCAGGGAATTAAAAAAACAGTCCTTAATTTATGAGTTTCTTTTTCCTGCTCGAAATGATATCGTTGTGTATGAAAAGATTCAGTTTTACAACATTTCTTTTTTTTTTTCCTTCTTTTTCTATCGTGGTGAGTTTTGCGTTCGATGATGAGACCAATTCCGAGAGCGTTGAGAATTTCTCAGTGAACCACATATTGCCAAGGCGACTTAAATTAAAATTTGACTTTATGTACGCCCTTCCAAATTTTATATGATTCAATGCACATTCTCGATACTCCAAATTTCTAAAGCCGTGTTAACATTATTCAAGCGTGTCACAACTCATAGTTGCTCCGCATATTGAAATAAATAAATGATTTTGGCAGTTTATTACTTATTTTTTATTTTCTTGGCTGCTAAGTATCATCTGTAATTACTACAAATTTTCATAGGAACCTCCTGGTAGTATAATGTTACGTATGAGGTGGTAATTTATAATATATCTATCTCAGCTTCATCCAAAACCAAAAGACCAAGTACTTTTTTGCCTGCCACCGATTTTCAGGCCCTTTTCGTTCTTCTTCCTTTCCCCCAAAAAAAGTTGATTCTGGTGATTTTATGAAATTATCAGTTGTTTGATTTTGGGGGAAGTTTTTTTTTTATCTTTTCACGGTTTTGGTGTTTAGAAAAATTCTGATATATTGTGTCAAATAAGTTCCTTTAAATAAAGATTTAGGATGGGTCAACAGCAATCGAAGGATGAATTGCTGTATCAGCAGGTAAATTATGGAAATATTGATGGGATCAAAGCTCTTCGAAGCCAAGGTGCTGGCCTTGAGGTAAATTGGGTGCTTGTGTTGATATTGATATGCTTATGCCCATGCCCTTTTCTTTGTTCTCTGACCGCTTATGTTGATTGGATTTATATGTTGTCAAGGAGAAGTGAATTTGCTCCCTGTTTTTAATCTGTAAAGCTGAAGTCTTTGCTTAATTCATAGCTATTTAGCCAATCTAAATATGCTATTTGACTGATTTGTATGATCCACTGTGATGGTTTTGTTGCGGTGGCAGTGGATTGACAACGAAGGAAAAACACCTTTGATTTCAGCTTGCATGAACCCACAGCTGTATAATACGGCTAAGACTTTGATTGAATTGGGTGCAAATATCAATGCTTACCGTCCAGGTAAATTCTCTCTTCTTTTATTCGGCTTATCCCAAATTTAGTTCTTGGTTAGTCATGGCATTGCTTTTTCAACTTTCTGTTATTTAGGTGCTTATAATGGTGGCTTGTACTATCCTGATTTTGCTTTTATGATCTTGTTTGTCCTTTTATTAGGTCGGCATGCTGGAACTCCATTACATCATGCTGCTAAAAGAGGCCTCGATGAGACCGTAAAGTTGCTTCTTTCACATGGAGGTATGCATAGACCGAAATGTTTCAGAATATAACATCCTTTTCAATCCACTGATTTACTTTGGAAAATTCTCAGCGAATGCGCTTATCATGAACGATGACTGTCAAACGCCTCTTGACGTCGCTAGAGCCAAAGGGTACAGTAATGTCGTCCGCACAATTGAGGTATCACCGTGCTTAACCTAATGTTTCCATGCAGTTTTCTTTTTCTAAGTCTATATTTCTGCCATTTGGTTTCATTTCAAGAAAAAAAAATTCTGATGTTGTTGCTCAGGCCCATTTGTGCTTATTTTCTGGTTGGCTGAGGGAGATTTATGGACCGGGATTTCTGGGACTTCTGGCTCCTAATATGCTTTCACGAAAAGTGTACGTACAAAAGTTAATTTTAGTTTCAAAACTAGTAATTTAGTTTCTGATGTTGTCCTCTTATTATTACACAGATATGTGGTTATTCTGCCTTGTGGCTCTCGCAATCCTAGAAAGCCTTTGAAGTTGGAGTTAGCTATATACTCTGGCGGACAGGTACTAAGCTATCCTTAACTATTACAATCTATGATAAAATGCTACTCCATTGAACATGAGTGTCATAAACTTATCCATCTCAAATCATGAACAATTCTATTTTCCCTTCATTTTTTACCAGGACGCTCAACCTCGCACCATTATTCAATTGTGGAAATCAAACCTTGAAGAGCCAGATTTCAACGTGCCTGATCCAGCAGCAGTAATATCTGATATATCAAAAAGTAAGCTTTTTTCCAACTATAGCTTTGCATTTGATCACCGTCATTCTGAGTCATTAGCTAAGGCTTGGTGCCGGTGAATTCTAAACTGGGATAGGAGTATGCAATTGATGTTAGTCAAAAAAATTTCTTAACCTCGACCCTATTTGGGTTGCAGCAGGCACACGAATCAAACTTGCGCCAGTAATGGAAAGCGAAAAGCATGAATTGCAACGTTTTTGCAATGCGTGCAAAGGCATCCCCCAGGTGAAAGATCAGTGTGTTTTTTATTTCTTTTCTCAATTTCTTCATAGGACTCTTACATCCTTGTTGAACTCTTACCATTTATGTCTGTTCTCATACGAATGGTCTCATGAAAAACAAAACAGGTGATGCATCCTATGCATGCCTTCAACAACCAAACCCCAACTGCCCCGTCTATCGAACCATCCGTTTCAGAAGCCGAACAGCTACAAATGGCCATCAACGCCTCTCTTCAATCCTCTGAACCACAACATGGAGGTGGTACTTCTTCTTACACAGGTTCTTCCTCAGTCGCCAGTGGAGCATCGACGAGCTGCATGGCTAGTGAAACAGATGACATTTTGCCCGAACCTTCTAAACAATCCCAAAGCCAAGGCACAGCAACTTCTACTGCCGAGGCAAATCTACCCAACCCTTCGACACACGCCGTTGAACCATCAGCTCCATCTATAGAAGAATCTCATGGTCCCATTCACTATCCATCGATTGATTTAAGCCCAGTTGACCTGTCTTCTCCTAACGCTGAAGCAAAAGTTGAAGGCAGTTCTAAGGATGCAACTCCGTGCTGTCCCATATGCCTTGATTCTCCCGTGGAAGGAGCTTGCGTCCCATGCGGACACATGGCGGGTTGCATGTCTTGTCTGAAAGAGATCATGGCCAAGAAATGGGGCTGTCCCGTGTGCCGTACTAAGATCGATCAGGTTATAAGGATTTACGCTGTTTAGTTTCGTTTGATTTCCATTAGGAGAAAAAACCGAAATTTTCTGGTGTGAGTCTATAATTAATGCTTGTGAGAAGTAGTAATGTCTGAGCAGAGATGGTATTTGTGGTTGTGCTGCAATGTATTTAGTGCTGTGATAGAGCACTCTGTTACGTAATTAAATCGATAATGCTTGTGCCCCTTTAACTGAGGAGCTTTGGGTGGAGCTATTGATCTCAAGTACGCTCGCATTCAGTCGAATTTTATTACAGATGAAAACGATGAATTATGTACGTTTTTTGTTCTCTTGATCGAAACAATCAGATATGCAACTGATCTGTTAGTTGTATGAAGCTCTGATTTTCGCTTCATGTGATCGATCAGTTCCTTCATGTCATGACAGCCCACCCCAAACAACCCTTCTTCTTCTTCTTCTTCTTCTTCTTCTTCAATACTAAGAAGCTTCAACTGTCTGAATCAGTGTCTCGAAAAGGCAAAGGAACTGCTTTCACTGCCCTGAACTTGCCCACGTTGTTCAGATGCTCATTCTCCAATCTGCGGATTCACCAGAAAAAACCAAAAAATTTTCATCTCAGAAGAAAAAAAAAAGATTTCGTCTTTGCTCTCTGAATTCTTTCTCTCACCTGTAGAAATTCCAATGCCCGCGGCGTATAACTTCGAGCGAAGCAAGCAAGAATTCGATCAGGCGAGACTCGAACAGCCCAATGTTGAAATGGAGCACCGTCTCCACCCAAGCCACCCTCAGTACAAAGTTCAACGCCTGAGATCCCATACATGGCTCAATTTTTTTTAAAAAAAAAAAAAAAAAGAGAGAAAAAACAGAGCTCAAGCAAGAAAGTACAGTCAGCAATAACGACTCACGATCGAAACGTAATAGATGGACTTGTTCTTTAGTATCAATTCGTCCCTAAGCCAGCGATTCTTCGACTTTGGGTGGAGAAGTCCCCAATCTTTGACGAAATCCCAGTAAAGCTGGTAAACCGTGGCTATCACCGAAGTCACAAGGACGATGCCCATCCATAGGGCCGATGGGTCCCTTGTATACGTCAGCCTCGCGCCGGCTGCCACCATGGCCGAGACATACTTTCCTAGGTTGGCGAGGTGGTCTACTTTATACTCGTCGAACCATCTTCTAGCACACTAGGAGAAAAGAAAAAGAAGAAGAAAATCACTTCGTATTTCATCTCAGATACGAAGAAGATAAACCTATATAACAATACCTGCATTGCGCGCCAATAGTAGGGAGCGAAGGAGATGACATATGCGAGTTCTCTGTAAAGCTTCCCCGACTTGCAAGTCTGATAATGGTGAGATTTGAAGCTCCCAGCTACAAAATAACAACCCGCCGACTCTATGTGCCTCAGCAATGGGATCTGCGCATCGATTGAGTTAAAAAAGATTGCATTTTTATATTGTGGGTTGGGCCACATATTGCAGCAGAAAAGCGCCTATATACATATACCTGACTGGTCAATTGATCCGCCATGAAAAAGTCCACAAGCAAAACCTTATAGAAAGGAGAGCAAACGATGTTGCGCATTACTCTGAGGAAGCAGTATCTCGTGGGGCGATAGCAGACGTTCAGTGGGCAGATGAGAATCAGCGCAAAGCACTGAAAATTGAACGTAAAGAATGAAGAGTGAGATCGTCGATCGATTGTCTGAATATCAGGTGTAAAGCGAAGCTTACGAGGAGTAAGATTCCTGGGATGAGGTCGACTTGGTTGGGGGAGAAGCCGGTGGAGAGGAATATCAGGTGGAGAATCATGGCGCCGACGACGGCGGTCATCAGGCAAGTGCATAGGAGGAAGGCGTCTCTGTACTTTAGGGCTGTGCTCGGCTGAAATTCGAAGATGAAGTTGTAGTTTATCCTCGTGTTCTTCCACAGGAACAAGTTGCATCCGTACATGAACAGATGGAGGCTCAACAGTGCAAACATGCTGCAAAAAAAAAAAAAAAAATTTACTTCCAAGAATATATTAGTGTTTCTTATTACAAGTTTGAAATAAATACGATGCAATGCGAAAAGCATGGATGGTTAACACCTGAAAATAGGGTACACAGTTTCCATGTAAGCTGCTTCAGTTCCGCCTGAGAACATACCGCTAAGATGTGCTAAGATTCCATACACAGTGAATAACGTTACAAAGCTGCCCGTGAATAAACCTGCCCGTAAATTTTAGACGGAAAAAAAAAAAAGATTAGGTAGTTGTTGGAAAAAAATTTGAGTTGAGGTAATAAATTATCATTTCAGTTACCCATGAGAAATGTAACCATGTGAGACTCCTTGTGTTGCTGAGGCCTTAAGAACTTCATTGCCTTTTTCCTATCGTTATTCGCAAAGTGCTGTGTGAATAAGGACTCCACTTCGTCCATGAGTCTTACCACCTTCGAAAAAAGTACACCTTTATTTATTACCATAATTGCGCCAAACCACAATTATTTACGTTATAATACATTTTATAATACGTTATAATACATTAATATATATGTAATGGTACCTTATCAGAACTGATGAAATGAGATCTCTTGACGACTTTAAGGTAACTCGCCGACGCATGTTGGTTCGACACCTACTCGAAACAAGGGAAATAATAAAGAAACTGGTTTCAGATTTTTTTCTAAAAAATATAATTGATTTAGTAAATTTTTTTGGATCTTATAGTTACCTTGTCGAATTTCTTTAATATCTTCGTGAAGGCCACCATATTCAGTGAACTGCCAGAAAAATGCTCGATCATCAGGTTTTTATACTCACAGATGAATTTGGAGACAAATTATTACAGTGTAGTATTCATAATTTTCAGTTTCTAAGAATGTTGCGTAGAGGAAACTCTTGAGTTATAAAGAAAACAAAATCCTATCGTTCTCATCAGAATGAACGTGAGTTTAAACGTGTTGTTGTTCTATACAACAACTTCGCTTATTGCTTTATTTCTTGGAAGCACGAAAAACACATCTTCACAACAAAAATAGAGTGCATCTCCTCTGATGTCCCATGTGACATTCATATATACGTAACATCTTATATTAACTGAAATATTGCATTTTAAAATAAGATGCATTTATAGATTACAAAGCTACCCATCTTATACGCAAACATCGCATGGGGTTCTCTAACATACATAGTTTGGGAAATAGCGATAGTATTTTTAAGGTTATGACTACTAATGAAGCTTTGACCAGTCCACTATGTCTAGTTCAATCAATTAATTGAATAAGCTAACGTTAACTGAGAAAATATATCTTAGATTTCAATCACAGTCGCCTAATTATAATTAAACCGAAGGCGTGCATTTCCACGCACATTAATAAAAAATTCATATTCAACTCTTTGAGCTCGCGCCACATATATACTGTTATTATTTAGATCGCATCATCAATCAATTAAATATGCATAATTTTTATTTTTTGGAATTACCTGTACGTTTTCAACAAGCCGAGGCCTCTGTAGAGTTCCACAAATGCCCCTCTGATCATCTTCTCAGCACACTGAATCTTCTTTCTGTTGATATATTCTCCGCCGCCGTTCTTCTTAGGGTTGTTCACCAAATCCTCCCAAAGCATCGAAGTAACCGCCGATATCGTCCTCGTCGGAGTCGTCGCCGGAATTTCGATCCTCATCGCCGTTTTCGGCTTTCCGTTCTTATTCGCCTTCGCCCGAGTCGCCGAATTAACAAAGCTTATTCCGTTCCTCTCAAGCGTTGCTATTACGTCCTCGTCCGTTTGCGGGTCCCCCGGGCTTTCCGAATACTCGCTCGGGCTCCGATCTGCAACATAATATCGACGAAATGATTTAAAACCGACTACTTCGAGTAATTAACAGTGTCTCTTGGACTACTGGTGAGGGCTGAGGCCTCAAGAATTATGGGGGAAGAAAGTCAAAGTTTTTGACTTTCTCTACTGGCAACTATGTATCTGTCACTGTGTGGGAGTGTTGTGCCATTTGTGGGGTTTTGTTCCTCTTTCTGAGGACTTGTTTTCGTTTGGCGCAATGCGACCAAACGGTCTTGTGTGCTGTTTAGCACGTTTGTACTTGTGTTTCTAATGGCAAGCTATCGTTTGAGAAAATCAGTGTATCTGTCACAATGGGACTGTACTTGTAAGATTGGCCTGGTTTGCAGGCTGTTAGGGTTACTTAGGTCTTAAAGAAAAGAATAATCTTTCCACGTTTCGTTATGTCACGCCACGTGTCGGTGCGATCGATTCGTTTCGTAAATCCCGGGAATTCTTTTATTCTCTCGATACCTTATTGGATTTTATTTTTGTTAGTGATGATGAAACGAGAAACTTGCCGGAAAAATCGGAGTTACGGCCGGGAGAAGAGTTATTGGAGCGAGGAGACAAAAACCCTAACGACGGGGTTAGGTTTTTGCGGCGGCGCTCGCTGATAACTCGTTTGAGGTCGAGCATTATCTGAATCTGCTTGCTCAAGATTTGTCCTCTCTCGACGAATTCGCCTTCTTTGTTCTTGTAAAAATGGTTCACTTTGTTGAGTTCTTCGTCTAACATCTCGAAGAACATCCTAACCTGTGTTTCAAACATGCATATGCATTATGAATATTATCAAACGTTGACCAAGTTGTGGATAGGCGAGTGAATAATTCAGTTAATTTTAAAATAAAATAATTGAAGAATTTGAGAACTTGGGGAACAAAATTTACTATGGATGTGAATATTTGGAATTATATGCATATATACAATACCTCATCTTCTTCGGAGAAGAGCTGAACAAGCTCGGTTTCGTAGATTTCAACTTCTTCTTCGTCTTCATCTTCTCCTCTGCTAACTGTACTCTTCACCTATTACGAAACAAGAAAGCGTTGAAATTAATGTACTTGGCCAACGAACACAAACATATCATATAATATATATTATACGTATTTTCTGTCCATTAAGTTGTTATATTTGTTTATCTTTTTCTTCACAGTTTCCTCATGATCGATGTATAAAGGTGGCTGCGAAACAGAATGCCTGCTCTATTATTACATTATTGTAGAAGAAACGGAAGGAAAAAAGAAAGAAGTCTATGGATGTCCCTTTATGATGTCACTAAAGTTTTAGCATCCATTTTCCTGAAAAAAATCATACTTCACGGAACATAATATCATCATAACACACAACCGATACGGAAAATGCGCACAATATAAACCCACTAAAGAAAAACAAATAGACTGCAATAATCAAAGAAGAAATCTTAATTAACGGAAAAAAAAAAAGAAAAGATACGCAACTGCTTAGTATCTAATCTCATATTTATGCTTCACAATAGCGTATTATCATACATAACAACACGATAATTTCTGAAAGCAAAAAAACAAAAAAAGAGAAGTCCAAAAAACTTACTTGAATTATTTCATGGTTATTAAGGTCGTCATCCCCAGGATGTCCTCCGGCGATTTTACGCCACAAAACCCTAACTGGGTCGAACATCGAACGTCCACAGTCGTAGTTTATTGCATCATTAATAACATGCTTAGGCTTCCTAGATAACTTAACCTTCTTCACGTATTTTTTGAGCTGCCAATAATTCACAAACGCATCTTTCCATTCTGGGATTAACTGTGCTTCGAGTTCCTTCGAAAACTTGACCATGGTTATTTCATCAAAGAATAAATAACGATGAAAAATTCAGTTGAAGGGTTTTGCTATGTTGAGAGAAACGGAGAAGAAGAATATGAAGAAGAAGAGCTTTGCGCGTTTGTGCGTGTAGCTAAGAGGCGATTGAAGGTGCTTTTATTTATAGCCGAGGTAGGTGTATTTAAAGTTTACCTCGGGGAGTTTTCTTCCTTACTTAGTGTAGGTATATGTATATGATAATAGTACGCTAATTAGTAATGCAATAAAGAAGATTGATGGTAAATAATTTCTTTTTCTTGCCGTGATAAGTTGACATTCCAGAAAAGGGACTAAAGATGTATTGGACTTTGTGATATTCAGTTATGTATGGACTTTCATTTCATTTATTTTCTCGTAATATTAAGAAATGAAAACTCAAACAAAATTAAATAATAGTTTGTTAATAAGGAAAAAGTAGTTTGTGAGAACAGCCCTATATTTCTTTATACTACAATAACCAGACTTCTCATTAGAAAGATTATGAGTTCAATTGCACGGGACAACCTACCATTAGTAATAGTACTAAAGCATCATTAGTACATGAAATGGAATAGATATATAATATTATCTTATATGCCCATAGCTACAATGTAGGGACGATTTATTATACCAAGTCAGTCCTACGTAGGATGCCATTGTGAATATTCAGATTGCAGACCATCATCGTGTTTCATGTCAATGCCGCATTTCCCACTACAATGTCACAATATGAATTATTCTCTACCCTAACATACTCTGCGACAAGAATATTCCATATTGAGAAATTCCTTTCAACTTTTCTCAACTTTGTTTTTATCAAGTATGTTCAAAATAAAATTTCTGGCTTCCTAAATTAGTTTTATCAAGAATGTTTAAAATTAAATTCCGGGCTTCCTAAATCATCCACGTATTTTTTAACGTATTTTTTTTTGTTCTAACTCAGCTCGAGAAGAGTTTAATATGTTCAAGGTATAGAGCATCGAAATTTAAACAAATACAAAAATATATATTGCTTGATTATATAGGATAGTGGAAAAGTGCAATTTGATAACAAGAATGTATTCGTTGTATGTCCGCTAGCTCGATATGGTTGCGCATGCCGTATGCTTTTAGATATCTAGTTGGATTGCATTTAATCCCATTTTATCTTAATTAATCTTCGGAAGGTTGAAGTCCACATATATGCTTTAGTATAAAAAAAATTTCTATTGAAATAGGCATATAAATTATTTTTGTAACAGCTGATGAGACGTACGAATTCGAGCTCATACAATTAGGTCCAAAGCGTTTATTTTCATTACAAGACAATAGCATTTACTGGCTATTTAATACTTTATCCTTTTCACTTTAGAAAAATAACAAATGGATATCTTTCACTCATAAAAGATATGTGCATGGATTACTAAGGGAACTCAAATCTATTCTCTCCTTTCATCTGCAAAGAATTCAAATCCTCATTACAAAATTTTATATTTGCGTAATTGAACTTAATAACCACTTCTAATCAACGATTCGTTAAGTCATTAATATACTCGTGCAAATGGTTCGGCAAATAATTAATTAGTCTCGCAAAAGCTTGCCGTGTGAACACGTGTGCAGAGCTTCATGGCCAGATGTCCAATTTGGATTGTTTGCTTACCATATTCTCTTCTTTATTAATATTAATATATATATATATATAAAAATATAAATATATATATCATGAAGGAAGCTCGGTAAAAAGGTTGAAAACTGTTGGGTGGTTTTTCGCTTATTAGTATTAGTATTATATATGTATATATGAGATATTTATATAGTTGCATATAAATAGGAGATTGCGTTGGCTGATTCTGTTACAGGGTTTTGAATAAAAATCTTATTATATTGTTCTCTTTCTTAGTGATGCAAAGTTGATGTCATTGCAATAGTGAAGTTGATGTATGGCTGCATTTAGTCAAGCGTTATTCAGACGCATAGATAATAAATACTTTAATATGTATGAGTGCCGTGATTTACCCATTTTTTTCAAATGAAACCAAGTTATAATGCAATTCCTCGTCACAAAGAACGCTACTCAAACAATGTCCTTGTGTAAACCACTGCCTAGTTATATGTGTATATATACACATTTGATTTAATTATTATAACGTCCAAAGACATTAGAAGTGAGAATGTATATAATTATGTAATGAATTTTGAGTAAAGGAGTCGTAAGCATGCATCGCACCAATCGAATACATCCACCCTTACAGAGAGACCCAAGCATGTCGGATTAAATAATTACTGACCATTACGACATGCTTACTTGAATTAAATTAAACAATTAGCATGTTAGGTAATCCATGTGGTAATACAGATAATTAAAATATTATCGAATTAATGTAGTTAAGCGAACAACTATTAATCTGATGGACGGTGTATTTATATAACTGAAATTTGGTTAATGAAACTGATTAGACTACATATCATTTTGCTAAGTCGAAACTTTTCCTTCTAATGATATTATTTAAATAATCGATACTATTTTGGATCGTGTTGATAAGATTAACTAAAACGCAGCATAATTGCTTATCCTACTGGCCACTCTACAAAAATACACAAAATACATGATATTGAATGATGTTTGACTAATTATGATTAATATCAGTTTCCCTGAATGAAATAACAAAACTTGTCAACTACAAGAATATAAGTTGAACGTAATGTTTGAACAATAAAATGATAGACTTAGCATGCAAGAAGAGATAATAATGTGATCCAATTTTCAGGGACTTCATTAATTACGAAGTACCAACTTGTCCCAGAAACTTGCTTTGGCGCTTTAGTTTTTTAATCATTCCAGATTATAAATATGAAGCATATTTTTTTTATTTACATAGAATATGAACCCTTTATTGAATGCACATATACAGTGTCTCCACTTCATCTATAAATTGATTAAATAATCATATATCTGCATTAATGAATTTGATCGAGCCTAATATTTCAAATAAAAACATTACTCTTCATGTACAGTTCTAGATTATTAATTTTACTATTGCAGATTCGCCTGATATCTTACGTCAGCAAAAATATATATAATGACAACTACGAACATAGGTGACATTTTTTCTCCCACTGATACACTGTTATTAAATCCTTCATCACAGACACCAAAGTCAAAGTCCACCATCCTTGCATCACATAGTTAGGTTTCGATATCGATTTTCTCCAAATGGCAAATAAAAACATATATATGCATATAAGTTGGAAATAAAAAGAGTACTTGAGAAATATGATCGTGATGGACCAATCTGGAATCTTACAACTCGTGGCACAATTAAATGTAGTATAGAACAAGAGGGATAACTTGAGAACAGTTGTCCCAATATTTCATTATTTATGACGTACATACTTAACAATATTTGAATTTGGAGAAGAGAACTTATGTAGATGAATTGAAAATGGTGCTTGATTTTAGTGGGGAACATTGGAAGGCACATTTGCTTAATGTGGGTAAATTATTTAGGACAAAAAGCTTAATCCACGATATATATAGTGGATACTTTACAAGGCCTCGAAAGAGACTCTACTTAATATAGTTAAATCTTGCCCACTAAATGGTATATTAATACAGATAAAATAGCTGGAATCATATCATAAATGTAAATACATATAATCGATAATTAAAAAACTGTCAGAAACCAATACAAATGCAGATTATTAGTATGTCCATATTTTTCTTATAAAATTACGCAAGCAAATAATATATGTATACATAAACCTAACTTGCAAACGACGATCTTACAACAACGCTGTTGTGCCCTACAAGAAAGAAGACGAGAACGATGAATGTAATCCACACCTTTTATGTATGACCAATTATTAAGTGAAGTGCAATAATGGAAATATTATATAAGTTGTTCATCAATCAATCTGTCTGATCATCTTAGTAATTATAGTGTTTAACACATAGATTCCGGCCACTAAAAGATGTGATAAAAAGGGTCACAGTTATATATTTTAGTGTAATTGGGACGTAAAATGTATCCGGGTTAGGAGGTGCGGAGTGCACGCTCGGAGAACGCTTTATGTCAGAACTCAAAGCGAAGCAGGGTCGAGGGGGCTGCGCCCCCTTGCAGGGTACTAGGGGCAGCGCCCCTAGTGGGGTGGGGTCAAGGGGCAACGCCCCTGCGGGGTGCGGGGCAGCGCCCGTCCCGAAACGGTGCGTACACACACCTAAAAGGTGTGCATGCCTGAAATGATGTATACCCGAAACCTCTTCGTCCGAAAGGATGTATACCCGAATAGGTACTTGGCTTCAAAGGAAATATCTGTTCTCAAACAGACACCATCCTTGAAAGGATTATGTCTATTACGAACAGACATAACCGTCGAAACTTGGGTTATAATAAACGCAGAGACACTCGACACAGAACATCGAATTTACGAGCGATATAACAAGTTGATCTCTAGTCTTATCCCGGGACGAAATATTGTCTTTGGAAAGTGAACTCCAAACGCGATTCTAGAGAAATATCCGGCCTTCAAATCAACGCTACTTTTCTAACACACAGTACAAAGCAAGGTATATAATAGAGGTAATGTGGGTGGCCTTGTAAGTGGATTTTCAAATAATAGTCCCAATTGTATATATTTGTCCCATCTGATTCTTGAATCCGCCACATACTTTTCATATATTCAAGAGAGAAATTGGTGGAGTGAACTATTAACCATTATAAAGACTAAGTGCATAATAAGCACATTCTAACATGCGCAATATTTAAATATAAATATATTATTTTATATTTTAATTTATTATAAAATTAATTATAAATTTAATTTTATTACTTTATTATGTTCTCCATCCGTCCCGTTCTTTATCACATATATTGGTGGGCACGCAAATTAAGATAGTATTATTATAATAATATAGTAACAATGAAAAGGTTAAAAAGTGTATATTTTGACACGACTTTTAAGAATATTTAATATTATTATATTGATTGTTTGTGATGGTTTTTTTTGCTAAATAAGAAATGTGATAAAATTATTGGGACGAAATGGAAAAACGTGATAAAAATTAGCGGGGCGGAGGGAGTATACGAAAATAATTTGAGGATAATTGTAATTTTTATCGATATATGTGTAAATTTGTAATTATTATTGACACACCAAATTAACTAGATGGTAGTTACTTTAAGGCTCTCCCACTTAATAAATAGAAAGATGCTGTTTTTTTCTTCAATATTTGATTGCAAACATGTATTAATATCAATAACAGTATTGCTAAGTGCGCGATTAGGGTGGTTTTCCTTGTAATCCCATGTTTGGCTCTGAATTATTTTAGTTGCATATTTATTTCTCCATGGCCCCATTGATAATTATTGACTATTTAAAATTCAAAGCAACATATGAATCTTAATTATCATAACGTTCCATTTATAAATTGTAATTGCACCTTTTTTTAAGCCCAATTATGAAATGGCATTTCAATGGAAGATCATATAAGTATCGATCATTTATTACTGAATGATACTTTTTTTTTTCTCTCGATCTCTCTCATTATTATTTTTTTAGGTCTCTCCTAGCACGATAAAGAACTGATTTGTCTTTGTTTCTTCGTATATTGGACTTTTTCTTGACAATTATGGGCTAAAATTGGATTCAGTTTTACTATTATTTCTAAAGCTTCCAAGATGAAAATCGAATTAAAACATCGCAAATGCCGAGAAGAGGGCGAAGACGATCCATACGAAAAATCGAACAAGATTCGAAGTTTCGATTTCGTATCCAATTGAGAAAATTTCCCTTATATTTGAAGGGGATAGTCAAAAAAATGCAATAGCTCGCTGGAAAATAGAAAACGAAATATTAGAAATAAAAAAGGTGAAAGAATTTCACAACATCTCCGTTCTCAGAACCCAGAAAAGGTTTGACATTGGTTCTCGAAAACGGGATTTTTCACTTGATGGAATCTCTTCGGTGAAAGCTCTGTGCCGTGTTTCTTTTGCAGATAATTGTAAGTTGGTTTGTTGTTAGTGAACTTTTTTCATCCTTAATAACCGAGAATAGTCTGTTCTTGCTTATGGATAATAGAAAGGAAATGCTTTTGAGTTTATGGGCATATCTTTGTGTCCTATGAAGCAAAGAGGGGTTGGTTAGCTAGAGCAGAGCTGGAAATATTCATGTTTTCATTTCTTTTTATGATGTAAATGGCTTTGAAGTGTAACTTCTTGCAAGATCGAATGATAATATGTTGTAGTTTCTATGAAATGATATGTCTCAGCAGGTTATGGAGATAAAGAAAGAACCAGTTCATGAAACGTCACAAGAAATCGAAATGGAGGGCCTCAATCGATGTGTGGATGGCATATTTTCGAAAGTTAATCAGGTAAAACACTCATGAGATTTTAAGTATATCATTCAGTATGTGATGAACTTGGCATTGCAATACACACATATATATATCTCCCACTTTTAGATTCTTTGTGTACGAAAAACCTTTTAGGAATGAGCATTTGTTTCTAATTTGCAGCTTGAGAAAATGCTGAAAGAGGTTGAAAAAGTGTATGCTGGTTCAAGCCTGAAATATCCTTACGACGCTCCAATAGGTGGGCCCCGTCCGAAGAACAAAGAGATGGAACAGTTTATTGCAAACGTCAACAAGGCCCAGCAAATTTCGGCTCGTGGGAAAGCAACTGCTGCGAAGAGAATGCCAGAACTTATGAGTGAGTTCCGAACGATAGTCGATGAGGTAATTTAATCGCCCATGTTTCGAGATGTCTGTTCCACGTACTTGCTTTCTATTAGATTCTTGCGTGTTTATCGATTACTTGAAGTTTTCAGCTCATTCAACACAAGTGGGCAGGGCCATTTTTGCAGCCCGTGGATGTGATAGGCCTTGGTTTGCACGATTACTACGAGGTCAAGCCACCTATCTCTGATTCTTGTTCTATCCTTTCTCTTACAATTTTCCACTCCCTTATTTTTTTTTATGTACATTAGATCATTGAGAAGCCCATGGACTTCAGCACCGTGAAGTTCAAAATGGAGGCCAAAGATGGTTATGGATACAACGATGTCCAGGAAATACGTGCTGATGTAAGGCTGATCTTTAAGAATGCAATGACTTACAACAGGGAGAAAACTGACGTCCATGTTATGGCCAAGACTTTGCTCGATATATTCGAGAAGAAATGGCTGCAACTGCTGCCAAAAGTTGACAAAGAGGTCTTAGTCTCATGCACCGTACTTATCAGCTTATGAATACTTATCCATTACTTTCGGTAGATAATATCATGCCTGTTCTCTACCTTCTTTTTTCGTTTAAAGGAAAGGCGAAGGAAAGAAGAGGAAGCTGAAATGGAACGAGATATTCGATTGGCTCGAGAGGCAGCTTGCGCAAAAATGGCTAGAGATATATGCAACGAGGTAGGTGGTACCCAACAAACCCTTGTGTTCGAACAAATTAGTACCTCTGTTCGTAAACGAAAAGAAGAAAATTACAGTAATAGCCATGATTAATGTTGCTCTAATACAACAAACTTATCCATTTCTTCAGTTGGACGAGGTCGATTTCCATCTTGATGAACTCAAAGAAAGCGTTCTTCGGAATCACAGGTTTGATTTACACAACTCATGCATTAGTAGAAAAATACGCATATTTGACTTATATTCGACGTCGACCTAGTAACTGAAGTTGGCTGAGCAAGTACTCTGGTTTTTTTTTTTCTAGCGGGAATTAAAAAGAATGGATAGTTAATGCAAGTATTTTATTACAGAAAGATTACAACTGAGGAAAAGAAACAACTTGGGAGTGCAATGTCACAGTTCTCTGTGGAAAACATTAACAGGGCTCTTGAAATCATTGCCGAGGACAACCATGAGTTTGAATTCTCTGCAGAAACGTTGGATATCAACATCGACGAACTGGTATTTGACGATATAACTCAATAATTTAAATGCTCCAATTGTGCACTTATGCATTATACATAATACATAATATATTGCAGAGTGAATCTACTTTGTGGAAACTGAAGTTCTTCGTAAAGGACACATTACAAGCTCAGATGAAGAATTCAGGAAACTGCAGAAAGAGGGAATTGCCCGATTCTTCGCCCAAGAAACCGCGCAAAAAATGCAAAATCGAGAATAAGTGAATGTTAGGGACTTGACTTATTACATGTAACTTTTTTGCAGCTGTTATAGTATAGCTATACATTCTCAAAGGGTAGTGCAAAGTTCCTCTTTTGGGATATGAAATCATTCTTCGTAGATTTTTTTTTCTTTTACTGGACTCGATTCAAGGCCAAATGGACCATTAAAGTACTTTTAAGCCAAAAACACAGTCCGATTAAGCAAAATGTAATAATGTGCCTGATAATGAAAGGGTAAGAAATCTTCCTTCGTCACTAGGGTTGCAATGAATCGAATCGAGTTGAATACCATCATATTCTATTTGTATTCTTTTATTTTCCGAATATTCATATTCATATTCTTTTATTATTCGAATACTAAAATTGATTCATATTCTATTTGATAATATATTTGCGAATATTCGAATATTCGGATACGAATAATTTTTTTCAGAAATGGAACCAAATAACGTAAATACGTAGTGGAGAATGCGGTTACGCCATAAAAGAAACATACTGAAACATATCATTAGGTTATCCAATACCTAAAGCACAAATATCGATAAATTAAATAATTGTTTTTCTTAGCTTACTTTGATCATCAGCCATGCAATAACATCAAGATTCTATCTGTAGAATAACAAGAAATTGATTAATTATAATGATATATGATTTGCCGTAGTAAAGATAATGATATGTAATATTGTAATAATGATCTATCAAGTGATAATGTTTCTTTAAGTGATATTAATATGTTACTACAAGTATAGTATGTATTATATAATATATCGAATCGAATCGAATATTCTAAATTCGAATCGAATATTGCCATATTGTATATTCAAAATTATTCGATCGAAATATTCTTCTTCGATTTGATTTTAATATTTCGAATCCGAATTAAATTCGATCGAATTCGAATCGAACGAAAATTCGATTTATTTGAACCCTATTCGTCACCAAGTAAATGATTGAAATGAAGTGTCATGATTTGACGACGACGATGATGATATTGAGTTACGATTTATAGAAATGATAATTATAGAGTTGCTAACTTTGCCTATTATTTTGCAGTGATGAGTTGTCTGTGGACATCAAATGGGAATAGCAAAGCCAGCCAGCTAGCTATTCATTACTCTCTATTAACAAACGTAATACACATAATTTAATATTAATCGCATTGATTCACTCTACAAAGATAGTAAGACAATAGTGCTGGCGCCGGGAACAATCAATGCTATCCGATCATGATAACAAAATAATGCTGTCTAATGATTTAGTTTATAGTATTCATGTTTAAAATTGCAAATTAAATATAAGTTGGCGCACACATACCGATTCATAAATACACGCACACTACGTATTAAGTATGACATCGCTTATTTGTTCCGTATTATTGCTCCTTTTTAGTTCGTATGACAGGCAGGCGAGTAATAATTAATTAATTAGTATATGGAAAGACCTGCATTTAACTGTGGTAGGTAGCTGCAAGAAACGCATATGGTTACCTAAAATCGATATGGCTTTGCTTCACATTAACAGTAATATTATTGTTGATCTACACGTCTGTTGATTGTTTTGTTATTCTTGCAACCAAGATGCTAGCTATAGACCATGTGAAATCATGTTCGTGCAAATGTTGTCGACAATGCTCATTATTGTTTTTCCTTGAAATGGTAATCAAATAAACCATCCTCCATTAAAGGATTAGCTGAATTGAACAAAACACGTTCTCCTCCATAATGTGGCGCGAACAGTTGGGAGTTGAAAACGAAATCAATGCAAAAACCCTAATATGCAAAGAAAGGCACGCTTCGCTAATCGACTATATAAAGCCCGCGCGTATATGTTGCTCTTACTGCATGCAAACTGATCATAAACGCCACACAAAGAGAGGGAGAGAGGAGAGTTTTTTGAAGATGAGGATTGCCTTTCTTACGTTGTTGATTTGTTTCCAAGTTGTTGTATTGAGTGTGGCCGATGCTAGAAAGTTGAATGATAACGGCGAAGCTAAGTTCTTGTGGGGAGGCAAGGGCCTAGGGTTTGCAGGCGGTATAGGTGGTGCGTTAGGCGGTGGAATTGTTAAAGGTGATGGAGGAATTGGAGGAGTTATTGGTGGTGGCATTGTCAAGGGTGGAAGTATAGGCGGAGGAATTGCTAAGGGTGGCGGCGTTTTAGGTGGTGGTATAGTCAAAGGGGGTGGTGTGGGCGGCGGAGTTGGTGGTGGTTATGGAAAAGGCGGTGGCTTAGGTGGTGGAGTTGGAAAAGGCTGTGGTGGCGGCGTAGGCAAAGGCGGTGGTTTTGGTGGAGGAATACATAAGGGTGGTGGCCTTGGTGGAGGTTTCGGTAAAGGAGGAATAATTGGTGGTGGGATCGCCGGAAAAGGTGGCGGCTTTGGTGGTGGCATTATTTCTGGCGGAGGAATACATAAAGGTGGTGGAATTGGAGGAGGTTTTGGCAAAGGAGGGATTGTTGGTGGTGGGATCGCCGGAAAAGGTGGTGGCTTTGGCATTATTGCCGGCGGAGGGTTTGGTAAAGGAGGGATTAGCGGTGGTGGGATCGCCGGAAAAGGTGGTGGTTTTGGCATCGGCGGTGGGATTGCAAAAGGTGGTGTTATTGGTGGTGGCTTTGGGAAAGGTGTAGGGTTTGGCGGTGGAACTGGCGGCGGGTTTGGGAAAGGCGGCGGAGGCGGTGGGATTGTTGGACATCCTTAATTTAATCGAATTCTTATGATTTTCTTTCTATTTTTCTGTTTTCATGCAAGAAACATTTGCAGTGCCCTTGTTTGATTTCGTAGTATGTTACTTGGTTCACTATCGTGATTGTTGTTTGTTACTATTATCATATTTTGCTTACTACTTATCTATTCATTGATTAATGTGTACGTGTGTGTGTGTGTGTGTGTGCCCTTTTTTCATAGTTATAAATGTTTTCGTACGTTAATCATCTTAGCTAGGAGAGACCTAAAAAAATAATAATGAGAGAGATCGAGAAAAAAAAAAGTATCATTCAGTAATAAATGATCGATACTTATACGATCTTCGATTGAAATGACATTTCATAATTGGGCTTAAAAAAAGGCGCAATTACAATTTATAAATGGAACGTTATGATAATTAAGATTCATATGTTGCTTTGAATTTTAAATAGTCAATAATTATCAATGGGGCCATGGAGAAATAAATATGCAACTAAAATAATTCAGAGCCAAACATGGGATTACCACCCGAGAATGAGAAGGTTCAGGTTCTATGTTAGATATCATATTTAATGCTAATGCAGAAGACAAGAACAAGCTACCGAAACAGCTATTTCTTTGACTTTTAGAGCCTTCCATTGAAAGCTTTAGCAACTCGAAATTTTTAATTATTATTTTTCACTTGACCAAGAAATCGAGCTTTAGCTTTGGGTTCTCCGATTGACTTCGACGTGTAAAATCAAGAAAAGCTTGTTTTGGCTTGAAGGACGAAAATGGGTAGTCATGGGATTAAATGTGCTGTGGGCACTACTGATGCCTTCGGACAAGGGAAAGGTCGTCCCTTTAATAATTGTTTCTCCTCCGCTACATTCTCGATATATTTCTCTTGCGCATCTTCCTTCTGCAATAATTACTACAATTTTAACTGCTTCATCGCTTTTATGTGATGATATGATGGGTACTTCACTCTCTCTTTCTTTAATAGCCTTTTTACCTTTCAAAGTTGCATTCTTTTGACTTCGTGTTATGGTTGGTATATTTTTTTTTTTTTAACTTTTTATCTGGTGCGAAATCTACCTGGTTGTCTGGTGAATTTGCTTTCTAGCTTACTGTACCTAAAGCTATACGATATTTGTTCCTCTAATGATTTTTCTTCGATAATGTGGGTGCTTCTTTTGAGCTGTTCTGTTTTCTTGTTGGGTTTTTTATTCTTGTAAAGGTAAAGTTCGTTCATTTCTATTTGTGGGTAGATTTCTGCTGATTTACGGTATATTTTTCTTTTCTTGTTTTTCCTTGTCCATTCCAACTATGAATCAGGGGAATACAATATCTCTGATGCAAATAAGGGATGAGCATTAAACGCTGGCTGCAAATTCAGAAATCTGCGGTGAGTTCGAAGCTGAGGAAGATGGTGATGAAATGCATATGCTCAGACGAACACTTTAAAGTCGAAGAAGAAGAAGAAGAAACAATCCCTTCGTCAGAATCGCTGGCCACTCGAGACTACTCAGCTAGCGGCTTTTCGTCTAGAGCCGGCGACGCCGAGCAAAAGGCAACGATTCGAACAACATAGAAGAAGCTGAGTCGTCCCTTCGAGAGAGTGGCTTTCTGAATTACGAGGTTCTAAAAAAAACCAACCTTTTTTTCGGTAGGACATGAAATTTTTCGCTTACGTGTATTTTCTTCCTTCGAAAAAAATACCCAGGAAGCTAGAGCATTGCTGGGACGATTAGAGTACCAAAAAGGGAACATCGAAGGCGCACTCCACGTTTTTGAAGGGATCGACATTGCTGCTGTGATTCCCAGAATCAAAATGACGTTAGTTCGAAGGAGCGAAGTAACAAGGCGACATTCGCAGAGCGAAAATGCTCCTCCCATGTCTATGCACGCCGTAAGCTTGCTCATCGAAGCCATTTTCCTCAAAGCTAAATCTCTCCAAACTCTTGCAAGGTACAAAGGTAAAGTAAGCTATCCTCGCTTCGTTAATCTCCTGCCACGCCCTTGCGAAACTACGTTCAGTTCCTCAAAATTTAATTTTTTTTTTTAATTTTCAGACGCTGCTCAATCGTGTAAAGTAATATTGGACACGTTCGAGTCTGCATTGCCAGAAGGCTTGCCCGATAATTTTCTGTCTGAATCTAAGCTGATAGAAACCTTAAACGGAGCAGTCGAGTTACTCCCCGAACTATGGAAGCTAGACAGCTCTCCCCAAGACGCCATTTTGTCCTACAGAAGAGCTCTGCTTTACCAGTGGAATCTCGACACGGAAACGAGGACGAAAATAGAGAAGGATTTCGCCGTTTTCTTGCTCTACAGTGGCAACGATGCTTGCCCGCCCACTCTACGCTTTCAGATGGACGGCTCCTTCGTGCCCAGGAACAACGTCGAAGAAGCAATTCTTCTGCTGCTTCTCATACTCAAAAAGTTTATGCTCAATAGGGTCAAGTGGGACCCGTCGATCTTGGATCACCTAAGCTTCGCTTTGCCATAGCTGGAAACTGCTCGTCCTTAGCCCGCGAAATCGAGCAGCTGCCGCCCGGCGTTCTTGAAAGAAGAGAAATGTACTCGTCTCTCGCCTTGTGTTACCACGCCGAGGGCGAAGATGAGAGCGCTTTAAACCTTCTGAGGAATTTCTTGATCAACAGAGAGAATCACAACTGTGCTTTCGAACTATTGCTGGCCTCAAAGATCTGCTCGGAGGACTCGAATTTCTTGGATGAAGGCATAGAATACGTTAAGAAATCGCTTGATGGATTGGGAAAATGCAAACTGAGGGCAGGCTTTGCTAGTTACGTTCTTGGTCGTTCGCTTTCTGCCCAGTCTCGGGGATTTGGGTCAGATTCTCAGAGGTTGTCGAGGCAAAGCAGAGCGCTCGAGGAGCTCGAATCTGCTAAGAGAATGACCGAAGAGAAAAACGCAGACGTTCTGTACGCTCTCAGCTTGGAATACGCAGATCAGGGAAAGTTAGACAATGCCATTTACTATGCGAAAAAACTCTTGGAGCTCACGGCTGGATCTGATGTGAAGGGATGGATTCTTTTGGGGCGTATTTTATCCGCTCAGAAGAGGTATTTCGACGCTGAAAGTGTGATCGACGCTGCTTTGGACGAATCTGGGAAATGGGAACAAGGCGAACTTCTTCGAACGAAGGCAAAGCTGCAGATAGCTCAGAGCCGTTTGGGGGACGGCGTTGAGACGTACACTAAGCTCCTAGCGGTTCTTCAAGTGCAGAGAAAAAGCCATGCAGCTCAAAGACAGATTTTTAAGGTAGCCGATTTTCTTCATTTCGGGCTTATGTTTGTTCGTCGTAATAACCATTTGCGTACGCAGAACAAGATAACGTACAGTTCGACTTTGGAAATGGAGACATGGCACGATTTAGCTAAGGTGTACGCCGGCCTGGCTCAGTGGCGAGACGCCGAGATATGCATTTCGAAATCAGATGCTATCAGTCCTAACTCGGCCTCTAGATATTATTGCAAAGGTCGAATTCTGTCCGTTTTTCTTTTACTTTTTGCGAAGCGTGTCTACTTTACGCACGGCTCATCAGTCACTCTGATTTTGCAGGCCTTATCTGCGAAGCGAAAGGCGAGGAGAAAGAAGCTCTGAGGTGTTTTAAGGATGCGCTTGACCTCGAGCCCGACCATGTCCCAAGCTTGATATCTACGGCCATCATTCTCAAGCAGCTCGGCGAGCAGTCGCTGCCCATCGTTAAGAGCTTTCTGACCCATGCGTTGAAGCTAGATAGAACTAATGCAGCCGCTTGGTACCATCTCGGGCTGCTCTACAGGGGAGACGTGGGCCCGTCGGGCCAAGAAGCGGCTGAGTGCTTCAAAGCAGCAGCTTCACTCGAAGAGTTCGAGCCAGTCGAGCCTTTTAGATGATGGCAAGTCACCTCCTTTGCAGTGCACGTTACCGTGCGTTTCGTTTGGCTCGATTCGATACGAACTGGAGAATATAAATTGCAGGGACTGTTGCCCTTCGCTCAAGCAAAAATCGAATCTTTTACTCTCCTAATGATATTGAGAAACAAGTCGAAGAAAACAATTCATGGTGGAAACATACAGTAGAGCAAATCGGGACACTCACGGGAATCATCGGTAGTCATTGCAAAAGAATTAGGAAAAGGAAACGCTCGGAGGCACAACATACAAAACCAGCCCTCCCACTCGATGGCTTAAGCAACTAACTACTCTAACTAATCCCTCTGAAGAGGTCACTGACTAATGGAGATCAATCAGAAATAGGTTAATCCTACTCTGCATCAGTAGACAACTAAGAAGATTGCTTAAAATTTTTAATCAACTTTTCTCAAAGAAAAACATATGAGAGCAATTTGCCTTGACTTTCATGCGAAAATAACCTTTCAGGTGTAATAAGCTTCGATGGCTGCATCCACAAGCCCAGCAGTTACCAACACTCAACAGCCCTATGCCCACTTCAACAACCTTGGCAGCATCTCCAGGCCTGTACAAAACACAAGGCCAAATGCAAGGGGGGAAATTATGCCATTGCCATGATGATTTGTCTACCGATATTGCTTACTCTAGCTACCTCTATCTGTTACGACTCTGATCTACTGGCTAACTTTCTACGCAGAAAATTCTAAGTACGCATATCTACTACGACAGCATCAATACTCACGGTCGACAATCCTCCCTCTAAAGGCCAACCAACTCTCTTGGCCAGCCATTTCAAGAAAAATAATTCCAATAAATATACTAAAACAACACTAGCATAACGAAAAACAGAGAGAAATTCAGCAACCATAGAACTCTTGAGAAAGGCTGAGACCACTAAAATAACTCCATGTCATCATTCAATATCAGACCAGCAAAGCAAGAAAGTAACACAAGGTTGACACGAGCTACAATATAGCAAACACTAAGCAAAAACTTAGGAACAAACACGCACGCGAAAGCAACTTAAAGCTTAAAATCTAAAAACAATACGACAACTCTACTATTGCAAGTACTACTTATTATAGAGTAGCGAAACAAGTATCCAACCAAGTTCCACAATACAAGAAGACTCGCCACTTGTCAACATACGGCTCAGAAGAACCAAGACGGTGTTGGAAATTCCGGAAGAAGAAACCATAAATAGACTCAATCCATTAGTAAGATCACTGTTGTGGAGCTTGTCGAGTTTGCCCACCGCCATAGCCGCCTCCATAATTCCCAGAACCTTGTGATGGATCTGATTGCCAACCATCACCATACCCACGCCCCATATAACCACCATCTCCCGAAGGAGTACCGCCACTTGGGCCACCGCCTCCTACACGCCCGCCAACTGCACTATAAGCTCCCTCAGCTCCACCATAACCACCATAACCATAACCTTGATTTCCATATGCAGTAGCAGTATTCGGAGGCTGGCCAGCATTACCACCACCAGCATTAGGATTACCCCACTGAGAGCTTCCATAGCCATATGCAGAGGGAGCTTGTGAACCCCAAGAAGTCCTTTGTGCACTTGGCGGGGCACCATATCCAGCACTAGGAGCATTAGGGTTTGCATAGCCTCCACTGGCGGGCCCACCATAGCTCGCTCCTCCATAATTTCCATAGCCATAGCCCATGCCATTGTTTGGACCATAGCCATAGCCAGGAGTGCTATACCCAGACGAACCATACGAAGGGTAACCACCACCAGTGTTTTGAGGTGTCATGTATCGGTTGGACTCCATTCGACCTTCATAAGAGCTTGAATTACCATATCCCTGATAGCCACCACTGGCCCCACCCCCAAGTCGGCCACTTGAGCCAGGGTTGGCGTCCTTAGGAAGAGCACGCTTCACTTCTACTTGCTTACCGTTTAAATCATGAAAGGTTTTGTGCAAGACGTTATCGACAGCATCTTCAGAATCAAAAGAGACAAAGCCAAATCCACGAGGGCGATTAGTCTGCTGGTCATACATTATTACTACGTCAGTTACCACCCCGTAGGTTTCAAAGTATTGCCTGAATCCCTCCTCATTCAGAGTCGGGGGCAAGCCACCGACAAAAATTTTCTTGGTTCTAGTATTCCCACCACCTCCATAGTTTCTTGAACCACCCGAGTTTCCAACTTTTGAAACTTGTTCCTCTCTCGATAGAGCTCTTTTTGCCTCCACCTGTTTCAGAAAGTGATCAATGTCAAGCAATTCTGCAAATATCATAAACAGTATGCTGTGACCTGAAAGCCTAAGTCCTAACACCACTTTAGAAGAAATTAACTAAGATTGACCTCTAGAACACAGCACATCTTCGCACTAAAGCACTAATTAGCATCAAGCTCTAGACGTATATTGCCCGTAAACAGTAAATCAAAAACCCAAACTCAAGATATTAATTAGCCAAAACACGTGGGAAAAAAAGTTATGAAACAAATTGATTAATCGCTCCATACCGCGCGTCCATCAATAACATGCCTGTCATTCTCAAGAACCCTGTCAACAACGCTTGGATCCGCAAATACCACAAATCCAAACCCTCTCGGCTTCCCAGTCAGCTTATCTCTCATCACAACAGCTTGAAGCACTTCTCCATAGCTTCCGAAATAGTCCTTCAGCTTTTCCTCGTCCGTTTCCCATGAAATCCCTCCGAGAAAGAGCTTCCCTTGATCCGAATCCATGGGATTTGACCTGGTTTTGCGTTGTATGACAGAAAACTAAGAAGAAGCGGCTGAGAAGCGTTCGATGGGTAATGAGGGCTTCGATGGGGGTGATTGGGAATAGAGGGTTGCGATTTCACGAAGGATTGCCAATCGAGGGTCAAGATTTGGGAATATTTTCGTTAGGGGGGTGGAAAAAATTACTTACTAACTTTTCGATGAAATACTTTATTGAATTAAATAGTTTTTTCTCTCATCGAGGACGGAAAAAAAAAAAACAAAATTATAATATGATATATTGATATCAAGATTTACAGTTACACCATTCTTCAGATATACAGTGAACACAGCTATCAAGTATCAACTACATCAGATGATATCATGTCTTCTTCTTCTCCTCGACGTCGAAAATCATCAGATATATCCGCAAACAATCTACACTATTTTGTGTGGGAGAACCTCAGTAATTCAGATTCTCGACGAGCGAAGAGAATTCGCATCGATCTGTCTACAATGGCAGTGTTTCTCTAGCCAGCCATCTTCATGCGTATCTACTGCTGGTAATTTATTGCAAATCCCAGAATCTCTCTGGTGAATTCAGACATGTGATGAGATCTTTTTAGTTCAACATTCGAATAATTGCTTCGTCTACATGATTCTACAGATGCAAGAATCCAATTCGTCGTCATCTGAGTCGCTAGCATCGCTGCGGTAAGAAGCAGAGTAAATCACAAAAAGAAACTGGGCAGGCAATATATTCGTATGACTCGTTCGAGATAATATCAGAAAGGTTTGTGTGATTCGATATGTAAAGATAATATACTCAAGATTCGAACGAGTGATGATCCTTGACAACATCAGTAGTATCATCTCAAAAGAGTTCAAACGCATCTTGCATAATTTCCCAGACAGAATTCCAATAGCTAAAGGTGAAAAATCAGTTGTAGAATGACAATCTCAGCTAGCATACAAAAAGAAATGATACCTTGGTTGAAATTCCAATATTTCTGCAAGCTTATGTCCGTTCTTATCCAGCCATTGCACCCTTTTATGACGCTTCTCGGAATTTTTGGACATAATCCCACCTTTCTTGGAAGGTAATAACGACTGTAACTCGTCATCAACGTCACTCTCGCCATTAACTACAGCTACTGGAGAAACCACAGATTCAGAACCATGGCTATTAGTATTGGTATTATCACCAGCGCCACCATTTGCACCCTCCATTAGAGAAGTAATTAAAGCTATATCACAGAAATCCCACCCCCAAAAAAGCTATTACGACTTTTTTATTTCTTCATCACAACCCCAAACAATTGTTCCTTTTGATCTGACGAAAATCGGATGAATACGCCAAACATATGAAGCTTCCGTGTACGTTTGACGAGCATGCGATGGAAAGAAAAAGGGACACAGCTGAAATCGTTGTGAAAAAAGGTTCAAAGAAGAAGAGAACAACCAATCTTAGATAAGGGAAATAACTAAACCCGATCGGAAGAGATCATTCGATCAAATGGATCTCTTGGTCAAAAGGTACCCTGTTACGGAAAGGTTTGAATTGAAACGGACGAAAAAAGATTGAATCTTTTAGAGAGAAAAGAAAGAAAACCCTGAATTGACGATCAGATAAGTACGCTAGAGAGAGACAGAGGGAGAGAGGTGACTCAATAAATGAAAATGTCAAAACAAACTGGTATTGCCAAGTCTCGACCGAGTCAATCATATATTTATATAAAATATATAAAATGTGAATATTAGGAAGGAGATTCGATAGCTGTATAGCATTATTAAAGGAAGCATACATAGTAGCGTTACTTTATTACATAGATTTGTTTGTTATTACATGATGATCTTAATTTCGTCAACTGGGAATGGTTGGTTAATTTCGTTGTCCTTGATGATTGCCCTACTCATCTGCCTTTTGCCTTCAAGCAAGGTGGCAAAAATCAACTCGAAGGATCTCTCTCTCTACGCAAACACACGAGTCATTTACGTTATAGGCCTCCATTTAAGTTTCATTTAGAGTTCAGCCTGTCAGAAAATTCATAATTTTAAGGATCCAGTTTTTTTCAGAAACACTTCATGGTTCCCAATAACACTTCATGGATCTGTGGTAACACTTCAGGGGTCTGTGGTGGCACTTCACGGGTGTGTGGTACCACTTCATGGGTCTATGGTAACACTTCATGGTATGTGTAACACTTCGTGGAAACGCGTGAGTCTTTTTATCTAAATGAAACTTAAATTGGATCGTTATATATAAATGAAACTTACATGGGTACATCTCTAACTGAAAATATGAATTAGGGCCTGACCGTAATTTGCACAACTGAGCTTTCGTCCTACAAGGGCGTGGCTACGGGCCTAGTGGGCCCCGCGGGCGTGCTCGTGGGTAGGAACAAGGCGATCGCGCTGAGTAAGGCATTGGGCGACGGTGGGGATAAGCCCGATATCGGCATCGGGGATAGAAAGACCGATTTGCCCTTCATGAGGATGTGCAAGGTTAGAACTTTTTGTTGCGGAATTATTCGATCCTTGTAATAATATGATCCTCCGATTGAACGAACGAAATAACGAGTGGTGATCACCCAATCTTTATCTTATCTGATCTCTAACGAGTGAGACTCTAGTGGACACTGTTGTTTTCAGTTCATTGACGTACGTACTATTAGTAGAATTGCATGGAATTTAATTAAGAGCCCGAACGCCGATCTACATATTTATGCATGAAATTCAAATCAAAGATCAATCATTGACTTAGTCAACGCATGATAAAACAACGCAGGAAAGATACATAGTCCCATCGGCAAGGCCCAACGTAAAGCCCGTAAGGCCCGAAACACTACCAAAGCCCGTAATCTTCCACGACGGCCGCCTAGTCCAAAGGCCCACGCCGCTAATCGCCGCAATCATCGTCCTATGGTTCCCAATCGGCGTCGTCCTCTCCATCGCCAGAGTATTCATCTGCGCAGTGACGCCCATTTCCGTCCTCTACTACGTCCTTCAATTCCTCGGCTCGCCCATCAAAATCAAAGGCCATTTGTACCCTCAAATCAACAATAAGACACCACCTTCTAGAAGAAACAGAGGAGTGGCCTTCGTTTGCAGCCACCGATGCGTGTTAGACGCCGTCTACGTCTCGGCGTGCCTAAGGTGCATGACCACCACCATATCCTACTCCGTCCCGAGCTTCACCGAGTCACTCTCGCCCATAAGGACCGTGCGCCTCACGCGCGACAGAGCCACCGACGCGAGGCTGATAGAGGATATACTGAGTCAGGGAAATTACCTCGTGATGTGCCCCGAAGGGACCACCTGCCGCGAGCCGTACTTGCTGAGGTTCTCATCGCTGTTCGCCGAGCTCACGGATCAGATCGTGCCGGTGGCGATTAGGGCTAGGACGAGCTTGTTCCATGGGACGACGGCGCGTGGGCACAAGTGGCTCGATCCGTTCTTCTTCTGCATGAATCCGCTTCCGGCGTACGAGGTGACCTTCTTGGAGAAATTGCCGGCGGAGGAGACGTGCGGCGGCCGGGGAAAGTCGAGCCATGAGGTGGCGAATCGTGTCCAGGAGCTGATTGGGAGGAGTTTGGGGTATGAGTGTACGAATCTCACGAGGAAGGATAAGTATAGAGCCTTGGCTGGGAATGATGGTACTGTGTGAGTCGTGGGCCCTCGAATGGGCCGCATTAAGTGGGCCTCAAAGATGGGCTGAGAAAAAAATGAGTTTGTAGTTATTAAAAGCATAAGTATTTTATGTGTTTGTTCTAGTCTAATATATATTTATCAATTTTATATTTATTCATAGTTTGAGTTATTTTGTAATTCATACAATGGTTCATAGATAACATGGTAACTCAATTTAATAATTATTTTTTAAGTATGATATAATTCGAATAAATAGAAACAAAAAAAAAGAATGGATAAAATGATAATCACTTTGACATGCCAAATTAATCGAATAATTGCTATACACCCTGAGACCATCTCCAATTACTGCAAAACTCAAACAATATCATAAAATCTCTCCAACCGAATTCAAAAACCAAACCTAAATGGTTTTGTACTTTCTCTCTTATCGAGTAAACGCATAGGTGCATTGAGCGCATAAGATGGGTTCTATATTTAGGAATTGCATTGAAAGTCCTTTTTATTTAATTTAATAATTGAAGTAACCTTATAAAAATAAGAAGAAATAAAAAAGTAATTAGAAAGTTTTATAAAATCATAAAATTTACTAAAAATATTTTTTTTATGTATTTAAATGTAATATATTATTAAAATATTATTGTTTTTTAATTTATAAAATACGTGGGCATTATTAAAAGTTTGTCTAAAGTAATATTTCAAAATTGGTCCGTTGAGTTTGAAAATCAGTTTATCGTTTGGAGAAAAATTACTGGATTTTAAGTTTGAGAATGAGTTTGAGTTGGCAATGAGTTTATGGGTTGGAGAGGCTATGATACAAGAGTATTTTAAGCCGTTGAGCACTAACATATACTAGTACTATTTGCACATTCAACGCATGTGTAATAATATATAGATAGAAGAATATGTGTTATAATTATTTTTATTTAGAAAATGTGTCCATATATTTAATTTCATTAAATTAAAATTAGTTTTAAAGTATTAAATATATATATTTATTATTATACTAATAATAAATAGTGGGTGGTTATTCACTTAAGTATTTTTCAATTATTATTAATTGACAAAATTATGATTGGCTAATTGATATAGAAAATCGCGGCAGTTTTTAAAAGAGGAGTATAGATTTTAGTTTTTGTGGAATTATAATTCCATGCATAGTATGTAAAAAATATTTAAAAAAAAAAAAGTAAGAAAAGAGCAGAATTTCACTCCCAATATCTATTTGGGCAAGTCATCGGTTATACATAGCAATCGTTTGCAGACGACGTGGGTTTTCCATAACTTACGCACGTTACGTCGAATTAACTCTCGCCGTTGATTTCTCACATTAATACGATGAATCTGTCAAGGAAAGGAAATCCCTTCGCCTCCAAGAAACTGTCAACCTTATAAGTAAATCGTCACTCCTCTAGGGCTTAGCTCAACACCAAAGACCATCATCATCCACCGCTCAAAATCCAGAAAAAAAAATGGCGCCGCCGCCAATATACGACGACAACTCCGTCGACAGCTATGGAGGCGACTCCTCCTACGAAGGCTGCTCCTCACACGGAGGATACACCTCCGACGAAGGCATCGACGACATTACCTATCGGTTCCCAACGATGGGATACACGGAGAACATGTCGGCGACCTACAAGTCGTCAGGGAATCCTTGCTTAGACTTCTTCTTCCACGTCGTGCCAGATACCTGGCCGAGATCCGTACGCGAAAGGCTGAAGCTTTCATGGGATCACGATCCTCTTACAACCCTTAAGCTGATCTGTAACCTCAGAAGCGTTAGGGGCACCGGCAAATCGGACAAAGAGGGTTCTACGCTTGCGCGCTTTGGCTGCACGACAACCATCCGAGGACGCTCGCGTGCAACGTTAAAGCCATAGCCGAGTTCGGCTACTTTAAGGATCTCCCAGAGATCCTTTACAGGCTGATCGAAGGGCCCGACGTTAGAAAAGAGAGGAAAGAGGCGTGGGGGAGGTGCAGAAAAGGGAAAGGTAAAATTAGGAAGATGCGTTTTCTCATGGAAAAAAAGAGGAAGAGAAGACTGCGGCGCAGAAAGGGAGATTACGATGAGAAGATGCTGCTGAGGGCTACGGTTCCGAGGGAGGAGAGGATCGAGGCTAACATGGTCAAGGTGAAGGAGGAAATGGAGAACGCTAGGAGGTTGAGGAAGGAGAAGGCGCAGCAGATGAAGAAGAGGGCTGAAGAAAGGTACGAACTCGACGAAAATTACAGATTCTTGCACGATAAGGTGAGTGCCATGTTTGCAGAGGTGTTGAGATCAGACGTTGAGGCGCTGGCTTCAGGCGAGACGAAGAAGCTCAGCCTCGCTGCCAAGTGGTGCCCCTCCGTCGATTCTTCCTACGATAAGGCGACTCTGCTCTGCAACAACATATCTAAAATGATGTTTCCGAGAGATTCTTCGGAGGAATACGCGAGCCTCCACGACGATCAGTACTACAGTAGGGTGAAAAATAGGCTGAGAACTGAAGTCCTCGTCCCTCTTCACCGAGCTCTTAGACTGCCCGAGGTCTACATGAGTGCAAGGCAGTGGGGATCTGTAGACTACGAACGTGTCGCCTCAGTTGCAATGAAGAACTACACGAATATATTCACCCATAGGGACAACAAGAGATTCAAGGATTATCTCGAGAAAGTGAATGCGGGGATGCTAAAATCGCCGCCGGCGCTCTGCTCCCCCACGAAATAATCAGCCAAAACCAAAACGGCAGCAGGGAAGAAGTCCTCGTCTCAGAACTCCAATGGAAAAGGATGGTCGACGACATGCTAAAGGAGGGGAAACTCCGCAATTGCCTGGCCGTTTGCGATGTCTCGGGCAGCATGTCGGGCGCACCAATGGAAGTGTCCGTTGCACTTGGCTTGCTCGTTTCGGAGCTCAGCGAAGAGCCATGGAAGGGGCACGTCATCACCTTCAGCAGTGAGCCTCGGCTTCACTTGATCGAGCCTGGGAATCTCAAGTCTAAAGCTGATTTCGTCAGGCGAATGGACTGGGGAGGAAATACTGATTTTCAGAAGGTTTTCGATAGGATCCTCGAGGTAGCAGTCGGCGAGAAGCTGGGCGAGGAACAGATGATAAAGAGGCTCTTCGTCTTCAGCGACATGGAGTTCGACGAAGCTTCTGCCCATCCTTGGGAGACAGATTACATGGTGATACAGAGGAAGTACAGGGAAAATGGGTATCAAAACGTGCCCGAGATTGTGTTTTGGAATCTCAGGGACTCGTCCTCCACGCCCGTGACTGCTACTCAGAACGGGGTTGCTCTTGTCAGTGGGTTTTCCAAGAATCTGCTGACGCTGTTCTTGGAGCAAGGCGGGGAGATCAAACCCGAGGATGTAATTTCTATGAACCCTGAAGCTACCATGGAAGCAGCTATATCATCTGAGCTCTATCAGAAACTTGTGGTTTATGATTAGTGGAAGAGACTAGTTTTTTCTTGAGCAGATTTTACCGTTGCGTAATAAAAAGTTTTTTTTTCACTTTACTTGCTATTAAACCTCGGTTTATTACAAAGGACATAATATACGATCAGTTTCTTGAGTTTCTGATGGGGCCCAACGGTGGCCACCTGCCCGGCCACCCTGGGGCAGGGTGTACGGGCGACTTTGGCCTCGTCTTTGCCTTAGGCGAACCCAAGCAAGGGCATTTCTTCCACCAAGGAGGAGATTTTGGCTTATTAGGGCCCATTGGCGAGCCCGAGGAAGGTTTCTCCGGCGACTCGGGCCTCGTTTTCCCCTTAGGGCCAGGGGATGAACCCAAACAAGGGCATTTCTTCCACCAAGGAGGGGATTTTGGCCCGCCGCCTTTCTCGGGCGGATGGGGCGATTTACCAGCTAAGAGCGATCTGCGATGATTTCCAACGCAATCTGCGCTATGTTTTTGGATCTTTTCTTCGTGTGGGTTTATTCCGCTGGAGAACCATGCGAAGGATAGGAGGAGGAGATATGCAGCGTACATTGAAGGGCTCATTTTTCTGATGAGATTTTTCGAAGATGAGCAGCAACTGTGCCTGACTTTGTGCTGTGGCTCTTTCAAGTCTTCCCTTTTTATAAGGTTGTCCTAATGCGACCGTGAAGAGTTAAATGTGTGCACGTCTAAATAAATTCAGCTTAACGCAGTCAATGCAATTTGCCCCAGTTATTTGATTATATGTGAGGATATATTTAGTTTATAAAATAAAAAATTTAATTGAAGACGATAAGGTGGAAGATAATATAATAACATCTCCCATCACATTGAAAACAAAATCAACCAAACATTTCCTCATCGTCGTCACACCACCATGCATGCACTTGAGCACTTCACTTGAAAGAAAAGAAACATAAGGCAAATAAGAAAACAAAAAACACACAAACGTTGAGGGGTAGGCACGTACGTACGTACCAAGCCCACCTTAGACACTCTAAAATTAACAACATATATCGATATCGATCATCGACGATGGGATTATTATTTTATTCAAATGCATACGCGTAAATCACTCTTCATCAGATTCATCGTCGCCCACGCGCATCACCTTCTTCACGGATGCGCGGAAGCCATGGGCGAAGGCACGGGTGAAAGCATGGGCATGGGAATCTCAGGCGACTGAGCAATAATATTATTTTTGAACGACGGAATAGACTTAAATCCGCCGGCCGACGACGATCTCCCCTTCCTAAATGCAGCGGCGGAGCGGTTACGCCTAAGTGCCAAACGCTTATTGCGCATTTTTTCGATCCATACTTTCCCCGCTTCTGGCTTATAATTATCGCTGACCGTCGAGTAGTGCTTGCGTGAGGTGATCGCTCGCTTACTACGGTCTGCGTCGATTTTTCGACCGCCGGCAAGGGCAGCTGCCCGCCTCTTGCGGGCGGCTATTACCTTCTGATAGTCCGCCGCCCGATTCCTACGGGCGGCGGCGACGATCTTACGAAAGTCGACTTCCTTCTTATTACTACGAAAGCCGGCGAGCGTCTTGCGAGGGGAGGCGGGAATGCGCTTGTTGTTGTTGTTGGGACGACGACCGAAGTGGAATTTCTTTCCGTCGAGGGAATAAGTGGTGATGCCGTCGCCGTGGCGGGCGAAGAAGCGCTCGAAAACCTCGTTCCTCTTAGCCTCGAGAGAAGAAGAAGAGGTCTTCGCCTTCGTCTTCGTCGCCGCCGCCCGATGGCTTATGCTTTGATGTTCTTCGGCGGCGAGGGAGGCGAAGGCGAGGATAGAAAGGGAAAGGACGATTAGAAGAAGGGGTTGTTTGATAGTCGCCATTTTTGTTTTTAAATTTATTGGAGAAGGCGGGTTTTATAGCAGTCGTGTTTTGGGGGGAACAATTTTGGGTGAGGGTTTCGAGGAGGAACACAGTTGTTGTTACGTTGGATAATCAGATGCATTTTAACAAGAAAAAGAAATTCTTTTAGTTAAGTACGATGTGTGAATTGGGTTGTAATGAACGACGGTCATTGCCGTTATTGCCAGCGATAAACATTCTTCTTGTTTAATTAGCTAGGAGTATTTTTGTCTGCGTGAAAGGATATGATTATAATTTATATGATTAGGGAAGAGTTGACCTCATTATTTATGATGATAATTTTCATTTATGTAATTAAATATTTCTTATACAACTTCTAATATCATTCACGTGAAAGTATTTTATTATGGTGCCCATGGGAAGTAGAAGTAGTAGTTCAGGCGACTCGGAGAGGTCTTTCGTGGTTCACTTCACTGATAATTTGTTTTAGTTTCTTTTCAACTTTTCACGCCTAATTTTTCAATATACACTAAGGAAAAAAGTGTAAAAAGTAAAATAGGAAGACCTATTGAATGCTTTGCGCTTTCGTCCAAATCAATAGTCCATTTTCAACGCAGCTTTATGTAGAGTAGAGGAGAGATTAAACAATTTCAATTGTATTATTTATTGGAAGATTATTTTTCTCGACACACACCCACACAAGAGATCACGGCACGTGCGATGACTAAAGTTGAATGCGAGGCTCACGTGGTATCTTGTCTTTATTTTGACAGATTGATTAAATTCCCGTGAGAAAATTCTAAGTGCTTTTAAGATTCAGGCCCCATTACACTTTTAAAATCGGATTCAGGCCCGTGCCAGAAAATTTTTAGTTTTAAGGACCTGATTTCTGCAGTATAACTTCGTTGCTCTGCAGTACCACTTCATTTTTCTGCAGTACCACTTCATTGTTATGCAATACCACTTCTTCAGTACCACTTCATTGTTCTGCAGTACTACTTAATTGTTTGCAGAAAAATGAAGTGATACTGCAGAACAATGAAGTGGTACTTCAGAAGTTGGATTCTTAAAACTATAAATCTTCTGACATGAGTCTGAAACCTAAATGTCTGAAACCTAAATGAAAATTATGTGGCCTAACATCAAATTGCCCCATTATTCAATTCACTGAGTAGAGAGTTTAAGTGGCCGATGTAATCAAGTCCGTAACTATAGCTAAAAATGAAATGATTGAATCTATGCATGAAACGAATTCTTAATGCAAAACACTAACGACATTTACTATATTAAATTTCCAAGTAGATTTAATCAAACATAAAATAAATGGTTCTTACTACAAAAAAAAAAAAAAAAGATTGAGTGAACTTCTTCGAAATAGCCACCAAAGGCTTAATAGAATATATTAGAACAAAGATGCTTTGCTGCCTCATGAGTTATATAAAGATATTCAACTTTGGCAGACACGCACAATAACAACGCTACTCTTATCATAGCCGAGCGAGAGGAGAAAATTTAGCTCTTTGAATTTTTATTTTCTTCTCAAAGTAAAAGAGAAATGGTGAGAGCTCCATGTTGTGAGAAGATGGGTCTGAAGAAAGGGCCATGGAGCTCCGAAGAAGATGAGATTCTTGTGTCTTTTATCAGCAAGCATGGCCATGGAAATTGGAGAGCTCTCCCTAAACAAGCTGGTAAATACTTGGATTACAAACATCTTTTTTTTTTTTTGTATGATTAATTATAAATACAGCCCATATAAGTAACTATATGTAAAATTTGTGGTTGCTCATGAATTATTCCTTTTAAACTAAATAAAGGGCTGTTGAGATGTGGGAAAAGTTGCAGACTTCGTTGGACGAACTATCTGAGGCCCGATATTAAGAGAGGAAACTTCAGCATGGAAGAAGAAGAAGCTATCATCAAACTACACGAAAAGCTGGGAAATAGGTACCAATATTCATTTCATTAGATTATTTATTATATGTAACTATCTTTTTTTTCTCCTATATTCCTTAGTTTAAGGTTCACGCCCAAAATTTTAGATCTTTTTCACATGCACAGAAAACACTGGAGTCATTTATGATTCCATTTCACTTTCCCTTTTCCAAGGCGTGAATACATAGAGTATAGCAATCTTATATGAGGATACTCGCAACCAATTCCATGTTCAGTTTATGAAAATTATATATAAACTTGAGAAATGTTATAATCAAATACTTAAATTAGAGGTAATGCATGATTGCCCTTGCAATAGTTGCATGTGGGGTGAGATCATCCACAAAACGACATTTTCCTTGCAAATTTTAAATAGTCTATACCTCTGCATCATTGACATCACGAGTCTGACATTTCTTTTGTAACGGCTTGAATAGAAATATATAGACAATGATTTTGATCCCTTCTCTATATACGTGCAAGTTTGTAATATTAAATTTGAGTCTCTAATTTAACACGTACAATAGATTAGATGCCTTAAAATGCACAGAATCATTAACTGATGGAACGGACAAAAAGGCACGCAGTGTTTTACATCTTCTTAGGATTCCGTGTTCGAATAGTTAAGGGTAATCACGAGATTTAAGGCTCCCCACTACGATTTAAATCACTTGGAAAAGCTGCTCAAACTGCATCAATTAATCATTTAATTAATCGGTATTTAAATAATGCAAATTCAGGTGGTCAGCAATTGCAGCTGAGTTGCCGGGAAGAACGGACAACGAGATAAAAAATGTTTGGCACACGAGCATAAAGAAAAAGCTCAAAGATTATCAATCTCATGGCAACTCCAAGAGCCCCATGAGTTTCGAAAATTCCGAAAGCGGTCCCAAATATTCGGAAAAGTCAAATTCGGACCAATGTACTTCTACCCAAGTGACAAGTTCAAGCGAAATTTCGTCCTCGTTGACCGATACGTCGTGCGAGAGAATCATTATCAAGAACGAAGAAATGGTCGACTACGCCTCATCGAAGTACTTTCCGAAGACCGCTGAGAGAAAGCCTTTGGCCCGATGAATTATCCGATGAAGTTGTGATCGACGATAAGATTCAATTTCATTTTCCACTGACGGAAAATACCGAGAATGATATTGATGAGGACATGGGCTATTGGTACAGCCTCTTCGTTAGAGGCGGAGAGATTCCGAATTTACCAGATTTTTGAGGGGCTTATATGCAATATTAAAGATATTATGGGGATTTCTGGATTTGTTCTGTTAGGCTTGGGAGAAAAGGAACAAAAAAAAAAGATTAGCTTGACTTGACTTATAAATTGGATAATTGTAGATGAGGGCTAAGTAGTAGTGAAGGATGTATAAGCACACTCTCACAAGTTGTAATTCGGACAAGCTACACTAGTTGCATGTGTTTTCACCATTGTTTCAAGTCTAAATTGATCTTCTTAATTGCGCCTTTGATGACTATTTGTAATAATGATGTTGATTGATGATGATGCAAAGTTGAATAATAATGGGATATTTTGACTTGGGGTGCTTCCTCTCGAATAGAGTGAGCTTTAAGTGCTCTGTATTATGTGGATTTTTCCACTTAACTACAGCCGCCACATTTGATTTGCTGCTAATTATTAACAAATGTATATATTTATTATCATAGGTGGGACGAACGAAATTTTGAACAACCTCAAGTGGATTTAAAGTACAGTATTCTACAGCCAGTCAATCTTAATCCATGATTGAACGTTGAACAAGGTGGAGGGAAATGCATGTGCAATAAAGCATGTATTTTGAATATAATCTGGAAACGGATATTTAGTGGAATATGACTTATGTACCCAAATCCAAATTGAGCAACTATAAAATAAAATTAAATACCATAGACAATCGTCGCTTGTCAATTATAATATCATATTTCGGTAACGGACTTAACAAATAGTTGTATTTAATTGGCGGAGTCAAATGCAATAATTATTGAACACCACCACCATCATCAAACGACCAAAAGAAATCCAAGAATCGTCAAGAAAATGCAAATGGTAAGTGAAGATGTGAAGCTCGTAGGATATTATTGCGTTAATCTCTAGGGTAAGTTGGGCGCTAAGATTAAAGGACATTGCATATGAAAATATAAAGACTAGCCCATACTTTATTTTCAAGATCCACCCAACTGAATAAATTGGGGAAAACACCAAAAAAGAAAAGAAGAAATTAGCACCCACGCCACGCCACGTTATAAATGCAGCTACGAATCGCCACGTAAAAGGGCATTAGGTGTAAGCAAGGGACACCACACCACCATGCATGAATCCATGTAAGTAATATTTTCATGCAAACACCCAACAAAAACTCCATGCACAGAGCCAAATGTCCAAACCCTTCCACGTACGTGTCAACACCAAACCACCCCCCAACATTTCCCCTATAAAAAGAAACCCTACTATTCACCTCTTCAAGACACTCACAAAAAACACCATCAAATGGCTCGAATCAAGCTCCAAATGCTCCTCTTCGTAGCAACCATCGTCATCTCCTTGCTCGATGCTTCCTCAGCTCAGCTCGGCCAAGAACAACAGTTCTTTTGGCAGGGGCTCCATCAATCTCAGAAGCACAGGCTAAGGGCTCGAACCCAGTGCCAGGTCGAGACCATCACGGCTCAAGAACCGAACCTACGGTTCGAGTCCGAGCATGGGCTCACCGAGTTCTGGGACCGCAACAACGACCAGTTTCAGTGCGCAGGAATCGCCGCTGTCAGGAACGTAATCAGGTCAAAGGGGCTTCTCCTGCCCCACTACAACAATGCGCCTCAGCTGCTCTACGTAGTCCAAGGTCACCAGTGCCGTTAATTTTGACCTCTCTCGTCGTAGTGATAAAATAATTAAATGATGCGATGAAATGCATGTGTTTATTTTTGCAGGGCGAGGATTGCTCGGTGCTGTTGTGCCGGGCTGTGCCGAGACGTACGAAAGGGACACTCAGCAGAGGTACGATCGTAAGGCGAGGTTCACCGACCGGCATCAGAAGGTTCGCCGGTTCAGACAAGGTGACGTCCTTGCATTGCCGGCGGGGATGACTCTTTGGTTCTACAACGACGGCGAGCAGCAAGAGGATCTCATCACCGTCGCCATTCTTGACACAGGGAGTGAACACAACCAACTCGACTGGAAATTCAGGGTAATAATTATTAAATAAACAAATGAGCCATTAGATTCGTTGAGATTATACGTATGTAAACAGTATACGTTTTTTTTTCAGAATTTCTTCTTGGCCGGAAAGCCACGCGGCGGATCGGAAAGAGGAGAAGAGGAGCAAAGCGAGCGAAACAACGTGCTAAACGGCTTCGACGACCAAATCCTCGCCGAGGCTTTCAGCGTCGACCGAGAAACGATAAGGAAGGTGAAGGGCCAGGACGACAACCGCGGCCAAATCGTCCGAGCAGAGAACTTCAACGTCGTTCTTCCCAGAGAGGAGGAAGATGAGAGAGAAGAGAGGATGAGGCGCGACGGCGACGGTAACGGGCTGGAGGAGACCATCTGTACGGCGAAGCTGAACACGAACATCGACAAGGCAACAAGGGCTGACGTGTACAACCCCTACGGCGGCAGACTAACCACCCTCAACGGCCATAAGCTCCCCATACTGAGCCACCTCCGCCTCAGCGCCGAGAAAGGAGTGCTCTACAGAAACGGAATCTTGGCGCCGCAATGGACGACGAACGCCCACACCATGGTGTACATAACCCAAGGGAACGGCCGGATACAGATCGTCGGACACAAGGGAAGGTCCGTCTTCAACGGCGAGGTCAGGCGAGGACAGCTCATCATCGTCCCGCAAAACTACGTCGTTCTGAAAAGGGCCGCCGACGAGGGTCTCGAGTGGATAGCGTTCAAGACCAACGACAACGCCGTGACGAATCAGCTCGCCGGAAGGCTCTCCGCCGTCAGGGCGATGCCTGAAGAAGTGGTGATGAACTCCTATGGGATATCTAGGGAAGATGCGAGGAGGTTGAAGTATTCTAGGAGAGAGTCTAGGGTTTTCGCAGGTTCTAGAAGGAGGACGACTAGGATTCCTACGCCGTTTGAGTATGCTATGGGCGTGATTAAGACCATGATGTAATAATATGTAGCCTACCTAGTAAGAAAAGTAAATAAATTAAGAATAAATATGCCATGCTGCTTTGCTATGCAAGTATCATCTATGTCTCTACTTTGGAGAGCTTGCTTGTTGTAATGTATAATATAGATCGAGTTATTATTAATAATAATTTATTAGTAGTAAAATAAGTGGATTTAGTGACGATCTAAAAGAAACAAGTGCGCGCCAAAATCGCATCGACATCTCTCTTCAGCTGCAAAACTATCTCCGAAACTTTTGTAGCTCTCTCTCTCTCTCTCTCTCTCTCTCTCTCTCTCCATATCTGTAGAATAGAAAACTTTCCAGGCCGATCAACATACGACATGAATTGCATCGGAATCGTGATCGTTCGTGGGATTTTCGGTTTGAATATCTGAGGATCAACGCTGTTCTTTGGACGGAATTGAGCTGTGCATCTGCAAGATCTCGAAGGCGCGATTGGAAGAGGCTGTGGGCAATAGGAGGTCGGAAAGTACAAAGAAATAAAGGATTTGGTTGTGTAGATTTGATGATTTGGCGTATAAGAGCAGTGCACTGGTCGCATTATCGATGACGACTACACGGACGGTTGGAAAATCGATACGTAGGTCCGGTTCGTGTGTAACTATGATTCGTTTCAGATGGAATGGCAGATCCCGCTAGTTATGACAACCCCGACCGTAATTTTGATCAGGTATTAAACTAATCTAAAATTAAATCGTTGGGTGTTCTCTGTTTTCTTTTTTCCCCTGTCGAATAAGTAATGTTCAGTAATGGTATAAGCTAGTGAAGGAAATTCGATCCCACACATTGCTTTAGTATCGTTCAGAATCATGATTTTGGAAAATAGTTATCGATGTTTTCTTTTTGTGTAAATGAGTGATTCAAAACATATTTGATGATTGATCCACGGCTTATATGATCGTGATACTGTCTCTCTTTGAAGACGCTCCGCGCTTTGAAGAAAGGAACACAGTTAGTAAAGTACAGCAGAAAGGGGAAGCCTAAATTTTGTACATTCAGACTTTCTCCGGTAAGCATTATATACATAGATATCTCGGAATTTATGAAGAGAGCAATAGTTCATTGACTCATTCTAATAATTTTAATGATTTTATTTGAGCTTTTGCTATTGTGGATATATATGTGTTTGGATCATGTTGCCAGGATGAAACAACATTACTCTGGTACTCACGTAAAGCAGAAAGAACTTTGAAGCTATCTTCTGTTACGCGGGTTATTCCTGGACAAAGAACGGTTAGTCGAAATCGAAGTCTCTTCTATGTGTCCAATATATACCCAATCTCTTCTATGTGTCCAATATTTACCCAAGTAAACGGTCGCTTGATATTATTACTCGTCCGTGTTTATCAGCCTGTTTTCAAAAGATATTTGCGCCCAGAGAAAGACTACTTGTCATTTTCGCTGATATATAACAACGGTGAAAGGTCACTTGATTTGGTTAGTGGTCGATCTTTTCGCCTTTTCATTCACACGGTAATATTCGATAAAATCGAATGTTTCCACTTCTCTTCTCAGATTTGCAAAGACCAAGCTGAAACTGAGATCTGGCTTGGTGGCCTCAAGTCTTTAACATCAACTGGACACGCTCGTAATCGACGTACTAAAAGTGAAGTTTATGGTGTAAGTTTCCTGGAAAGAAAGTATACGATGTAAAGACAGAGATTTCCTGCTACAATTGGCTATTACATTTCTACTAACATGCATGTTATGTCTTCAGTTACACGGTAGTGTTGACTCTCACGATAATCGACACTCTGGAGCAACTGTAGAAACATTATCAAGCATTTCTCGCGCGAGACTCTCCGTAGATTCTCATTCTACTACATCCTCAAGCACACATGTTGGGCATGAAGGTACAGCAAACATGCAGGTAAGAACTAGCAGCGTAGATGGTTTTCGCATCAGCGTCTCGAGCACTCCGAGCTGCTCGAGCCAAGGCTCGGGGCACGACGACATAGAGTCTCTAGGCGACGTATATCTCTGGGGAGAGATTTGGCTCGATGGAGTTGCCCAAGATGGTAATGGCAATCCCATCCCTGTCAAGAGCGACCTCCTAACTCCACAGCCGCTCGAGTCAAACGTGGTTCTCGACGTTCATCAATTGGCCTGTGGGGTCCGCCACGTGGCTCTGGTGACTAGGCAGGGCGAGGTCTTCACATGGGGCGAAGAATCGGGGGGAAGATTAGGACATGGGGTTGAGAATGACTTCAGCCGTCCTAAGTTGGTCGAGTTCTTGGCCGTGACGAACGTGGATTCTGTCGCGTGTGGCGAGTTTCACACGTGCGCTCTGTCCACTTCGGGCGATTTGTACACGTGGGGAGACGGGACCCACAGCGCGGGGCTTTTAGGACATGGCGATGATGTCAGCCATTGGATTCCTAAGAGAGTTTCTGGTTTTTTGGAAGGGCATCAAGTTTTGTCCGTAGCTTGTGGGACTTGGCATTCGGCCCTAACGACGTCTTCTGGGAAGCTCTTCACTTTTGGGGACGGAACTTTTGGGGCTTTGGGACACGGAGATCGCTCGAGCGCTCCTCGCCCCAGGGAGGTCGAATCCCTCTACGGGCTCAAAGCTGTGACCGTTTCTTGTGGAGTTTGGCACACTGCTGCTATCATCGAAGTAACGAATCACTTGGGCAGCGGTTCGAATGCCTTATCGAGGAAGCTGTTCACTTGGGGAGACGGGGATAAGAACCGTTTAGGCCATGGTAGTAAAGAAACGTATTTCGTACCTACGTGTGTCTCGGGACTCGTGGACTACAACATGCATCAGATAGCGTGCGGTCATAACATGACCGTTGCTCTTACAAACACGGGCCATGTTTTCACCATGGGGAGCAACTCTTACGGTCAGCTGGGAACTCCAAGCTCCGACGGGAAACAGCCCTGTCTGGTTCAGGACAGATTGGTAGGAGAATTCGTAGAGCAAATCTCGTGTGGTGAACATCACGTTGCAGCGCTGACTACTAAAAGCGAACTCTTCACCTGGGGAAGGGGACTAAATGGAAGGCTTGGACACGGAGATATAGATGACCGTAACGTCCCAACGCTCGTCGAAGCGCTCAAGGACAGGCATGTAAGAAACATCGTGTGTGGGTCAAACTACACGACGTGCATATGCGTACACAAATGGGTTTCTGGGGCAGATCAGTCTCTCTGCACTGGGTGCAGGCAAGCCTTTGGGTTCACGAGAAAGAGGCACAACTGTTACCACTGCGGTTTGGTTCATTGCCATGCTTGTAGTTCCAAAAAGGCTTTGAAAGCAGCTTTGGCCCCCACTCCTGGTAAACCGCACAGAGTATGCGATGCGTGTTTTCTGAAGCTCAAGAAAATGTCCGAAGCTTCTAACATGTCTTCGACGACTTTCAATAGAAAGGCTTCTAACATGAGACGATCAATCGATTTCACGCTCAGGCCGGATCGTGGAGATGTGAGAGGTTTGTCGAGGGTGCTGCTTTCGCCTAGGGTTGAACCAGTTAAGTACCATGAGGTTAAGTCCTATGCAGCGAAAGCAGACAACTACTCTATCGTCCGTGCTTCGCAGGTTCCCTCCTTATTACAGCTGAAGGACATTGCTTTCCCAAGTTCTCTGAGCGCCCTTCAGTTTGCCTTAAAGCCCGTTAATACGGCCACCATTCCACAGCCTCAGACACCTCCAGCCGTGCTACCACATACACTGCCTACTCAGTCCAACTCGAGACCATCTTCACCGTACAGAAGGCCAAGTCCACCACGCTCGGTTACTCCCGTATTCTCGAGGGGTGTGATCGATACTTTAAAGAAGTCGAACGATCTTTTGACTCAAGAAATTTCCAAGTTACATGGCCAAGTATGGAGGGTTTCATTCCTTTTTCTGTGTTTCAATCGAATTTACCCATTAATCATTTGTGTACTCCTCTTTTGATTTTAGGTCAAGGCTTTGAAACGAAAGAGCCATGGTCTAGAAACAGAGATTACGGAGTTGAGGAAAACTGCAACAGAAGCTACTTCTCTTGCTGCTGATAGATCGGATAAGTGCGTCAAAGCGATGCATGCTGCTAAGACCATCACCGATCAAGTAATTCATTCAATATTTTTCTCTAATGCCATAGACTAGTACTACTTCTCGCATTTTTAACTTAATTTTTATCAAATGTTTCTAGTTGAAGGAAATCACAGACAAGCTGCCTCCTGAGATATCTGAGAGCGAATCGCTCGAATCCATCCGCGATCAGCTCGAGGCTTTTCTCGATGCTATCAAGATTCAAGAACGCGAAGATAAACCCGGCGACGACGAGTCTACTGACAAAACGCCAACGTCATCAGCCAACGGTTCGAACATTAAGGAAGATCACAGAAACGAAGGAGATCACGACAACGTAAATGCATCTGAACCGTTGGATGCAAACGGATCCGCCGTCTCCCACGAGCAACATACGGATCAATCCAATAACGAACTTGGATCTTCGAACCCTCGCCGCCAAAGGTCAGAGGGAGGAAAGGAAGTGATGGAGCAATTCGAGCCCGGCGTATACGTAACGGTGATTCAGCTTTCGAACGGGACCAAGATCTTTCAGAGGATTAGGTTCAGGTATATCGTATATGGTTGTCTTAAAACCTTCGTTGATTTTGCATTGAGTTGTGTATGAATCGTGCATTTATCTTATCAACAGCAAGCGAAGGTTTTCGAATGATCAAGCGAATGAATGGTGGCAATTGAACAAAGAAAGGCTGTACAAGAAGTACAGGCCTCCCAAGGTCAGTAGCAGCTCATCACCCTCTGAAGCTCAGAACGAAGCTGAGGATACAAACCAGATAGAAAATACTCAAGCAGAAACATCCTCGTAGGATATATATATATATATATATAGCTTCAATCACCTTTTTGATAGATATGAGGGTCTTTCAGGGAAAAAAAAACAGTCCTTAATTTATGAGTTTCTTTTTCCTGCTCGAAATGATATCGTTGTGTATGAAAAGATTCAGTTTTACAACATTTCTTTTTTTTTTTTCCTTCTTTTTCTATCGTGGTGAGTTTTGCGTTCGATGATGAGACCAATTCCGAGAGCGTTGAGAATTTCTCAGTGAACCACATATTGCCAAGGCGACTTAAATTAAAATTTGACTTTATGTACGCCCTTCCAAATTTTATATGATTCAATGCACATTCTCGATACTCCAAATTTCTAAAGCCGTGTTAACATTATTCAAGCGTGTCACAACTCATAGTTGCTCCGCATATTGAAATAAATAAATGATTTTGGCAGTTTATTACTTATTTTTTATTTTCTTGGCTGCTAAGTATCATCTGTAATTACTACAAATTTCATAGGAACCTCCTGGTAGTATAATGTTACGTATGAGGTAGTAATTTATAATATATCTATCTCAGCTTCATCCAAAACCAAAAGACCAAGTACTTTTGCCTGCCACCGATTTTCAGGCCCTTTTCGTTCTTCTTCCTTTCCCCCAAAAAAGTTGATTCTGGTGATTTTATGAAATTATCAGTTGTTTGATTTTGGGGGAAGTTTTTTTTTATCTTTTCACGGTTTTGGTGTTTAGAAAAATTCTTATATATTGTGTCAAATAAGTTCCTTTAAATAAAGATTTAGGATGGGTCAACAGCAATCGAAGGATGAATTGCTGTATCAGCAGGTGAATTATGGAAATATTGATGGGATCAAAGCTCTTCGAAGCCAAGGTGCTGGCCTTGAGGTAAATTGGGTGCTTGTGTTGATATTGATATGCTTATGCCCATGCCCTTTTCTTTGTTCTCTGACCGCTTATGTTGATTGGATTTATATGTTGTCAAGGAGAAGTGAATTTGCTCCCTGTTTTTAATCTGTAAAGCTGAAGTCTTTGCTTAATTCATAGCTATTTAGCCAATCTAAATATGCTATTTGACTGATTTGTATGATCCACTGTGATGGTTTTGTTGCGGTGGCAGTGGATTGACAACGAAGGAAAAACACCTTTGATTTCAGCTTGCATGAACCCACAGCTGTATAATACGGCTAAGACTTTGATTGAATTGGGTGCAAATATCAATGCTTACCGTCCAGGTAAATTCTCTCTTCTTTTATTCGGCTTATCCCAAATTTAGTTCTTGGTTAGTCATGGCATTGCTTTTTCAACTTTCTGTTATTTAGGTGCTTATAATGGTGGCTTGTACTATCCTGATTTTGCTTTTATGATCTTATTTGTCCTTTTATTAGGTCGGCATGCTGGAACTCCATTACATCATGCTGCTAAAAGAGGCCTCGATGAGACCGTAAAGTTGCTTCTTTCACATGGAGGTATGCATAGACCGAAATGTTTCAGAATATAACATCCTTTTCAATCCACTGATTTACTTTGGAAAATTCTCAGCGAATGCGCTTATCATGAACGATGACTGTCAAACGCCTCTTGACGTCGCTAGAGCCAAAGGGTACAGTAATGTCGTCCGCACAATTGAGGTATCACCGTGCTTAACCTAATGTTTCCATGCAGTTTTCTTTTTCTAAGTCTATATTTCTGCCATTTGGTTTCATTTCAAGAAAAAAAAATTCTGATGTTGTTGCTCAGGCCCATTTGTGCTTATTTTCTGGTTGGCTGAGGGAGATTTATGGACCGGGATTTCTGGGACTTCTGGCTCCTAATATGCTTTCACGAAAAGTGTACGTACAAAAGTTAATTTTAGTTTCAAAACTAGTAAATTTAGTTTCTGATGTTGTCCTCTTATTATTACACAGATATGTGGTCATTCTGCCTTGTGGCTCTCGCAATCCTAGAAAGCCTTTGAAGTTGGAGTTAGCTATATACTCTGGCGGACAGGTACTAAGCTATCCTTAACTATTACAATCTATGATAAAATGCTACTCCATTGAACATGAGTGTCATAAACTTATCCATCTCAAATCATGAACAATTCTATTTTCCCTTCATTTTTTACCAGGACGCTCAACCTCGCACCATTATTCAATTGTGGAAATCAAACCTTGAAGAGCCAGATTTCAACGTGCCTGATCCAGCAGCAGTAATATCTGATATATCAAAAAGTAAGCTTTTTTCCAACTATAGCTTTTGCATTGATCACCGTCATTCTGAGTCATTAGCTAAGGCTTAGTGCGGTGAATTCTAAACTGGGATAGAAGTATGCATTGATGTTAGTCAAAAAAATTTCTTAACCTCGACCCTATTTGGGTTGCAGCAGGCACACGAATCAAACTTGCGCCAGTAATGGAAAGCGAAAAGCATGAATTGCAACGTTTTTGCAATGCGTGCAAAGGCATCCCCCAGGTGAAAGATCAGTGTGTTTTTTATTTCTTTTCTCAATTTCTTCATAGGACTCTTACATCCTTGTTGAACTCTTACCATTTATGTCTGTTCTCATACGAATGGTCTCATGAAAAACAAAACAGGTGATGCATCCTATGCATGCCTTCAACAACCAAACCCCAACTGCCCCGTCTATCGAACCATCCGTTTCAGAAGCCGAACAGCTACAAATGGCCATCAACGCCTCTCTTCAATCCTCTGAACCACAACATGGAGGTGGTACTTCTTCTTACACAGGTTCTTCCTCAGTCGCCAGTGGAGCATCGACGAGCTGCATGGCTAGTGAAACAGATGACATTTTGCCCGAACCTTCTAAACAATCCCAAAGCCAAGGCACAGCAACTTCTACTGCCGAGGCAAATCTACCCAACCCTTCGACACACGCCGTTGAACCATCAGCTCCATCTATAGAAGAATCTCATGGTCCCATTCACTATCCATCGATTGATTTAAGCCCAGTTGACCTGTCTTCTCCTAACGCTGAAGCAAAAGTTGAAGGCAGTTCTAAGGATGCAACTCCGTGCTGTCCCATATGCCTTGATTCTCCCGTGGAAGGAGCTTGCGTCCCATGCGGACACATGGCGGGTTGCATGTCTTGTCTGAAAGAGATCATGGCCAAGAAATGGGGCTGTCCCGTGTGCCGTACTAAGATCGATCAGGTTATAAGGATTTACGCTGTTTAGTTTCGTTTGATTTCCATTAGGAGAAAAAACCGAAATTTTCTGGTGTGAGTCTATAATTAATGCTTGTGAGAAGTAGTAATGTCTGAGCAGAGATGGTATTTGTGGTTGTGCTGCAATGTATTTAGTGCTGTGATAGAGCACTCTGTTACGTAATTAAATCGATAATGCTTGTGCCCCTTTAACTGAGGAGCTTTGGGTGGAGCTATTGATCTCAAGTACGCTCGCATTCAGTCGAATTTTATTGCAGATGAAAACGATGAATTATGTACGTTTTTTGTTCTCTTGATCGAAACAATCAGATATGCAACTGATCTGTTAGTTGTATGAAGCTCTGATTTTCGCTTCATGTGATCGATCAGTTCCTTCATGTCATGACAGCCCACCCCAAACAACCTTCTTCTTCTTCTTCTTCTTCTTCTTCTTCAATACTAAGAAGCTTCAACTGTCTGAATCAGTGTCTCGAAAAGGCAAAGGAACTGCTTTCACTGCCCTGAACTTGCCCACGTTGTTCAGATGCTCATTCTCCAATCTGCGGATTCACCAGAAAAAACCAAAAAATATTTCATCTCAGAAGAAAAAAGAAAAGATTTCGTCTTTGCTCTCTGAATTCTTTCTCTCACCTGTAGAAATTCCAATGCCCGCGGCGTATAACTTCGAGCGAAGCAAGCAAGAATTCGATCAGGCGAGACTCGAACAGCCCAATGTTGAAATGGAGCACCGTCTCCACCCAACCCACCCTCAGTACAAAGTTCAACGCCTGAGATCCCATACATGGCTCAATTTTTTTTAAAAAAAACAAAAACAAAAAAGAGAGAATAAAAACAGAGCTCAAGCAAGAAAGTACAGTCAGCAATAACCACTCACGATCGAAACGTAATAGATGGACTTGTTCTTTAGTATCAATTCGTCCCTAAGCCAGCGATTCTTCGACTTTGGGTGGAGAAGTCCCCAATCTTTCACGAAATCCCAGTAAAGCTGGTAAACCGTGGCTATCACCGAAGTCACAAGGACGATGCCCATCCATAGGGCCGATGGGTCCCTTGTATACGTCAGCCTCGCGCCGGCTGCCACCATGGCCGAGACATACTTTCCTAGGTTGGCGAGGTGGTCTACTTTATACTCGTCGAACCATCTTCTAGCACACTAGGAGAAAAGAAAAAGAAGAAGAAAATCACTTCGTATTTCACTCAGATACGAAGAAGATAAACCTATATAACAATACCTGCATTGCGCGCCAATAGTAGGGAGCGAAGGAGATGACATATGCGAGTTCTCTGTAAAGCTTCCCCGACTTGCAAGTCTGATAATGGTGAGATTTGAAGCTCCCAGCTACAAAATAACAACCCGCCGACTCTATGTGCCTCAGCAATGGGATCTGCGCATCGATTGAGTTAAAAAAGACTGCATTTTTATATTGTGGGTTGGGCCACATATTGCAGCAGAAAAGCGCCTATATACATATACCTGACTGGTCAATTGATCCGCCATGAAAAAGTCCACAAGCAAAACCTTATAGAAAGGAGAGCAAACGATGTTGCGCATTACTCTGAGGAAGCAGTATCTCGTGGGGCGATAGCAGACGTTCAGTGGGCAGATGAGAATCAGCGCAAAGCACTGAAAATTGAACGTAAAGAATGAAGAGTGAGATCGTCGATCGATTGTCTGAATATCAGGTGTAAAGCGAAGCTTACGAGGAGTAAGATTCCTGGGATGAGGTCGACTTGGTTGGGGGAGAAGCCGGTGGAGAGGAATATCAGGTGGAGAATCATGGCGCCGACGACGGCGGTCATCAGGCAAGTGCATAGGAGGAAGGCGTCTCTGTACTTTAGGGCTGTGCTCGGCTGAAATTCGAAGATGAAGTTGTAGTTTATCCTAGTGTTCTTCCACAGGAACAAGTTGCATCCGTACATGAACAGATGGAGGCTCAACAGTGCAAACATGCTGCAAAAAAAAAAAAAAAAAATTACTTCCAAGAATATATTAGTGTTTCTTATTACAAGTTTGAAATAAATACGAATGCAATGCGAAAAGCATGGATGGTAAACACCTGAAAATAGGGTACACAGTTTCCATGTAAGCTGCTTCAGTTCCGCCTGAGAACATACCGCTAAGATGTGCTAAGATTCCATACACAGTGAATAACGTTACAAAGCTGCCCGTGAATAAACCTGCCCGTAAATTTTAGACGGAAAAAAAAAAAAGATTAGGTAGTTGTTGGAAAAAAATTTGAGTTGAGGTAATAAATTATCATTTCAGTTACCCATGAGAAATGTAACCATGTGAGACTCCTTGTGTTGCTGAGGCCTTAAGAACTTCATTGCCTTTTTCCTATCGTTATTCGCAAAGTGCTGTGTGAATAAGGACTCCACTTCGTCCATGAGTCTTACCACCTTCGAAAAAAGTACACTTTATTTATTACCATAATTGCGCCAAACCACAATTATTTACGTTATAATACATTTATAATACGTTATAATACATATATATGTAATGGTACCTTATCAGAACTGATGAAATGAGATCTCTTGACGACTTTAAGGTAACTCGCCGACGCATGTTGGTTCGACACCTACTCGAAACAAGGGAAATAATAAAGAAACTGGTTTCAGATTTTTTTCTAAAAAATATAATTGATTTAGTAAATTTTTTTGGATCTTATAGTTACCTTGTCGAATTTCTTTAATATCTTCGTGAAGGCCACCATATTCAGTGAACTGCCAGAAAAATGCTCGATCATCAGGTTTTTATACTCACAGATGAATTTGGAGACAAATTATTACAGTGTAGTATTCATAATTTTCAGTTTCTAAGAATGTTGCGTAGAGGAAACTCTTGAGTTATAAAGAAAACAAAATCCTATCGTTCTCATCAGAATGAACGTGAGTTTAAACGTGTTGTTGTTCTATACAACAACTTCGCTTATTGCTTTATTTCTTGGAAGCACGAAAAACACATCTTCACAACAAAAATAGAGTGCATCTCCTCTGATGTCCCATGTGACATTCATATATACGTAACATCTTATATTAACTGAAATATTGCATTTTAAAATAAGATGCATTTATAGATTACAAAGCTACCCATCTTATACGCAAACATCGCATGGGGTTCTCTAACATACATAGTTTGGGAAATAGCGATAGTATTTTTAAGGTTATGACTACTAATGAAGCTTTGACCAGTCCACTATGTCTAGTTCAATCAATTAATTGAATAAGCTAACGTTAACTGAGAAAATATATCTTAGATTTCAATCACAGTCGCCTAATTATAATTAAACCGAAGGCATGCATTTCCACGCACATTAATAAAAAATTCATATTCAACTCTTTGAGCTCGCGCCACATATATACTGTTATTATTTAGATCGCATCATCAATCAATTAAATATGCATAATTTTTATTTTTTGGAATTACCTGTACGTTTTCAACAAGCCGAGGCCTCTGTAGAGTTCCACAAATGCCCCTCTGATCATCTTCTCAGCACACTGAATCTTCTTTCTGTTGATATATTCTCCGCCGCCGTTCTTCTTAGGGTTGTTCACCAAATCCTCCCAAAGCATCGAAGTAACCGCCGATATCGTCCTCGTCGGAGTCGTCGCCGGAATTTCGATCCTCATCGCCGTTTTCGGCTTTCCGTTCTTATTCGCCTTCGCCCGAGTCGCCGAATTAACAAAGCTTATTCCGTTCCTCTCAAGCGTTGCTATTACGTCCTCGTCCGTTTGCGGGTCCCCCGGGCTTTCCGAATACTCGCTCGGGCTCCGATCTGCAACATAATATCGACGAAATGATTTAAAACCGACTACTTCGAGTAATTAACAGTGTCTCTTGGACTACTGGTGAGGGCTGAGGCCTCAAGAATTATGGGGAAGAAAGTCAAAGTTTTTGACTTTCTCTGCTGGCAACTATGTATCTGTCACTGTGTGGGAGTGTTGTGCCATTTGTGGGGTTTTGTTCCTCTTTCTGAGGACTTGTTTTCGTTTGGCGCAATGCGACCAAACGGTCTTGTGTGCTGTTTAGCACGTTTGTACTTGTGTTTCTAATGGCAAGCTATCGTTTGAGAAAATCAGTGTATCTGTCACAATGGGACTGTACATGTAAGATTGGCCTGGTTTGCAGGCTGTTAGGGTTACTTAGGTCTTAAAGAAAAGAATAATCTTTCCACGTTTCGTTATGTCACGCCACGTGTCGGTGCGATCGATTCGTTTCGTAAATCCCGGGAATTCTTTTATTCTCTCGATACCTTATTGGATTTTATTTTTGTTAGTGATGATGAAACGAGAAACTTGCCGGAAAAATCGGAGTTACGGCCGGGAGAAGAGTTATTGGAGCGAGGAGACAAAAACCCTAACGACGGGGTTAGGTTTTTGCGGCGGCGCTCGCTGATAACTCGTTTGAGGTCGAGCATTATCTGAATCTGCTTGCTCAAGATTTGTCCTCTCTCGACGAATTCGCCTTCTTTGTTCTTGTAAAAATGGTTCACTTTGTTGAGTTCTTCGTCTAACATCTCGAAGAACATCCTAACCTGTGTTTCAAACATGCATATGCATTATGAATATTATCAAACGTTGACCAAGTTGTGGATAGGCGAGTGAATAATTCAGTTAATTTTAAAATAAAATAATTGAAGAATTTGAGAACTTGGGGAACAAAATTTACTATGGATGTGAATATTTGGAATTATATGCATATATACAATACCTCATCTTCTTCGGAGAAGAGCTGAACAAGCTCGGTTTCGTAGATTTCAACTTCTTCTTCGTCTTCATCTTCTCCTCTGCTAACTGTACTCTTCACCTATTACGAAACAAGAAAGCGTTGAAATTAATGTACTTGGCCAACGAACACAAACATATCATATAATATATATTATACGTATTTTCTGTCCATTAAGTTGTTATATTTGTTTATCTTTTTCTTCACAGTTTCCTCATGATCGATGTATAAAGGTGGCTGCGAAACAGAATGCCTGCTCTATTATTACATTATTGTAGAAGAAACGGAAGGAAAAAAGAAAGAAGTCTATGGATGTCCCTTTATGATGTCACTAAAGTTTTAGCATCCATTTTCCTGAAAAAAATCATACTTCACGGAACATAATATCATCATAACACACAACCGATACGGAAAATGCGCACAATATAAACCCACTAAAGAAAAACAAATAGACTGCAATAATCAAAGAAGAAATCTTAATTAACGGAAAAAAAAAAAAGAAAAGATACGCAACTGCTTAGTATCTAATCTCATATTTATGCTTCACAATAGCGTATTATCATACATAACAACACGATAATTTCTGAAAGCAAAAAAACAAAAAAAGAGAAGTCCAAAAAACTTACTTGAATTATTTCATGGTTATTAAGGTCGTCATCCCCAGGATGTCCTCCGGCGATTTTACGCCACAAAACCCTAACTGGGTCGAACATCGAACGTCCACAGTCGTAGTTTATTGCATCATTAATAACATGCTTAGGCTTCCTAGATAACTTAACCTTCTTCACGTATTTTTTGAGCTGCCAATAATTCACAAACGCATCTTTCCATTCTGGGATTAACTGTGCTTCGAGTTCCTTCGAAAACTTGACCATGGTTATTTCATCAAAGAATAAATAACGATGAAAAATTCAGTTGAAGGGTTTTGCTATGTTGAGAGAAACGGAGAAGAAGAATATGAAGAAGAAGAGCTTTGCGCGTTTGTGCGTGTAGCTAAGAGGCGATTGAAGGTGCTTTTATTTATAGCCGAGGTAGGTGTATTTAAAGTTTACCTCGGGGGAGTTTTCTTCCTTACTTAGTGTAGGTATATGTATATGATAATAGTACGCTAATTAGTAATGCAATAAAGAAGATTGATGGTAAATAATTTCTTTTTCTTGCCGTGATAAGTTGACATTCCAGAAAAGGGACTAAAGATGTATTGGACTTTGTGATATTCAGTTATGTATAGACTTTCATTTCATTTATTTTCTCGTAATATTAAGAAATGAAAACTCAAACAAAATTAAATAATAGTTTGTTAATAAGGAAAAAAGTAGTTTGTGAGAACAGCCCTATATTTCTTTATACTACAATAACCAGACTTCTCATTAGAAAGATTATGAGTTCAATTGCACGGGACAACCTACCATTAGTAATAGTACTAAAGCATCATTAGTACATGAAATGGAATAGATATATAATATTATCTTATATGCCCATAGCTACAATGTAGGGACGATTTATTATACCAAGTCAGTCCTACGTAGGATGCCATTGTGAATATTCAGATTGCAGACCATCATCGTGTTTCATGTCAATGCCGCATTTCCCACTACAATGTCACAATATGAATTATTCTCTACCCTAACATACTCTGCGACAAGAATATTCCATATTGAGAAATTCCTTTCAACTTTTCTCAACTTTGTTTTTATCAAGTATGTTCAAAATAAAATTTCTGGCTTCCTAAATTAGTTTTATCAAGAATGTTTAAAATTAAATTCCGGGCTTCCTAAATCATCCACGTATTTTTTAACGTATTTTTTTTGTTCTAACTCAGCTCGAGAAGAGTTTAATATGTTCAAGGTATAGAGCATCGAAATTTAAACAAATACAAAAATATATATTGCTTGATTATATAGGATAGTGGAAAAGTGCAATTTGATAACAAGAATGTATTCGTTGTATGTCCGCTAGCTCGATATGGTTGCGCATGCCGTATGCTTTTAGATATCTAGTTGGATTGCATTTAATCCCATTTTATCTTAATTAATCTTCGGAAGGTTGAAGTCCACATATATGCTTTAGTATAAAAAAAATTTCTATTGAAATAGGCATATAAATTATTTTTGTAACAGCTGATGAGACGTACGAATTCGAGCTCATACAATTAGGTCCAAAGCGTTTATTTTCATTACAAGACAATAGCATTTACTGGCTATTTAATACTTTATCCTTTTCACTTTAGAAAAATAACAAATGGATATCTTTCACTCATAAAAGATATGTGCATGGATTACTAAGGGAACTCAAATCTATTCTCTCCTTTCATCTGCAAAGAATTCAAATCCTCATTACAAAATTTTATATTTGCGTAATTGAACTTAATAACCACTTCTAATCAACGATTCGTTAAGTCATTAATATACTCGTGCAAATGGTTCGGCAAATAATTAATTAGTCTCGCAAAAGCTTGCCGTGTGAACACGTGTGCAGAGCTTCATGGCCAGATGTCCAATTTGGATTGTTTGCTTACCATATTCTCTTCTTTATTAATATTAATATATATATATATAAAAATATAAATATATATATCATGAAGGAAGCTCGGTAAAAAGGTTGAAAACTGTTGGGTGGTTTTTCGCTTATTAGTATTAGTATTATATATGTATATATGAGATATTTATATAGTTGCATATAAATAGGAGATTGCGTTGGCTGATTCTGTTACAGGGTTTTGAATAAAAATCTTATTATATTGTTCTCTTTCTTAGTGATGCAAAGTTGATGTCATTGCAATAGTGAAGTTGATGTATGGCTGCATTTAGTCAAGCGTTATTCAGACGCATAGATAATAAATACTTTAATATGTATGAGTGCCGTGATTTACCCAATTTTTTCAAATGAAACCAAGTTATAATGCAATTCCTCGTCACAAAGAACGCTACTCAAACAATGTCCTTGTGTAAACCACTGCCTAGTTATATGTGTATATATACACATTTGATTTAATTATTATAACGTCCAAAGACATTAGAAGTGAGAATGTATATAATTATGTAATGAATTTTGAGTAAAGGAGTCGTAAGCATGCATCGCACCAATCGAATACATCCACCCTTACAGAGAGACCCAAGCATGTCGGATTAAATAATTACTGACCATTACGACATGCTTACTTGAATTAAATTAAACAATTAGCATGTTAGGTAATCCATGTGGTAATACAGATAATTAAAATATTATCGAATTAATGTAGTTAAGCGAACAACTATTAATCTGATGGACGGTGTATTTATATAACTGAAATTTGGTTAATGAAACTGATTAGACTACATATCATTTTGCTAAGTCGAAACTTTTCCTTCTAATGATATTATTTAAATAATCGATACTATTTTGGATCGTGTTGATAAGATTAACTAAAACGCAGCATAATTGCTTATCCTACTGGCCACTCTACAAAAATACACAAAATACATGATATTGAATGATGTTTGACTAATTATGATTAATATCAGTTTCCCTGAATGAAATAACAAAACTTGTCAACTACAAGAATATAAGTTGAACGTAATGTTTGAACAATAAAATGATAGACTTAGCATGCAAGAAGAGATAATAATGTGATCCAATTTTCAGGGACTTCATTAATTACGAAGTACCAACTTGTCCCAGAAACTTGCTTTGGCGCTTTAGTTTTTTAATCATTCCAGATTATAAATATGAAGCATATTTTTTTTATTTACATAGAATATGAACCCTTTATTGAATGCACATATACAGTGTCTCCACTTCATCTATAAATTGATTAAATAATCATATATCTGCATTAATGAATTTGATCGAGCCTAATATTTCAAATAAAAACATTACTCTTCATGTACAGTTCTAGATTATTAATTTTACTATTGCAGATTCGCCTGATATCTTACGTCAGCAAAAATATATATAATGACAACTACGAACATAGGTGACATTTTTTTCTCCCACTGATACACTGTTATTAAATCCTTCATCACAGACACCAAAGTCAAAGTCCACCATCCTTGCATCACATAGTTAGGTTTCGATATCGATTTTCTCCAAATGGCAAATAAAAACATATATATGCATATAAGTTGGAAATAAAAAGAGTACTTGAGAAATATGATCGTGATGGACCAATCTGGAATCTTACAACTCGTGGCACAATTAAATGTAGTATAGAACAAGAGGGATAACTTGAGAACAGTTGTCCCAATATTTCATTATTTATGACGTACATACTTAACAATATTTGAATTTGGAGAAGAGAACTTATGTAGATGAATTGAAAATGGTGCTTGATTTTAGTGGGGAACATTGGAAGGCACATTTGCTTAATGTGGGTAATTATTTAGGACAAAAAGCTTAATCCACGATATATATAGTGGATACTTTACAAGGCCTCGAAAGAGACTCTACTTAATATAGTTAAATCTTGCCCACTAAATGGTATATTAATACAGATAAAATAGCTGGAATCATATCATAAATGTAAATACATATAATCGATAATTAAAAAACTGTCAGAAACCAATACAAATGCAGAATTATTAGTATGTCCATATTTTTCTTATAAAATTACGCAAGCAAATAATATATGTATACATAAACCTAACTTGCAAACGACGATCTTACAACAACGCTGTTGTGCCCTACAAGAAAGAAGACGAGAACGATGAATGTAATCCACACCTTTTATGTATGACCAATTATTAAGTGAAGTGCAATAATGGAAATATTATATAAGTTGTTCATCAATCAATCCGTCTGATCATGTTAGTAATTATAGTGTTTAACACATAGATTCCGGCCACTAAAAGATGTGATAAAAAGGGTCACAGTGTTATATATTTTAGTGTAATTGGGACGTAAAATGTATCCGGGTTAGGAGGTGCGGAGTGCACGCTCGGAGAACGCTTTATGTCAGAACTCAAAGCGAAGCAGGGGTCGAGGGGGCTGCGCCCCCTTGCAGGGTACTAGGGGCAGCGCCCCTAGTGGGGTGGGGTCAAGGGGCAACGCCCCTGCGGGGTGCGGGGCAGCGCCCCGTCCCGAAACGGTGCGTACACACCCAAAAGGTGTGCATGCCTGAAATGATGTATACCCGAAACCTCTTCGTCCGAAAGGATGTATACCCGAATAGGTACTTGGCTTCAAAGGAAATATCTGTTCTCAAACAGACACCATCCTTGAAAGGATTATGTCTATTACGAACAGACATAACCGGTCGAAACTTGGGTTATAAATAAACGCAGAGACACTCGACACAGAACATCGAATTTACGAGCGATATAACAAGTTGATCTCTAGTCTTATCCCGGGACGAAATATTGTCTTTGGAAAGTGAACTCCAAACGCGATTCTAGAGAAATATCCGGCCTTCAAATCAACGCTACTTTTCTAACACACAGTACAAAGCAAGGTATATAATAGAGGTAATGTGGGTGGCCTTGTAAGTGGATTTTCAAATAATAGTCCCAATTGTATATATTTGTCCCATCTGATTCTTGAATCCGCCACATACTTTCATATATTCAAAGAGAGAAATTGGTGGAGTGAACTATTAACCATTATAAAGACTAAGTGCATAATAAGCACATTCTATACATGCGCAATATTTAAATATAAATATATTATTTTATATTTTAATTTATTATAAAATTAAATTATAAATTTAATTTTATTACTTTATTATGTTCTCCATCCGTCCCGTTCTTTATCACATATATTGGTGGGCACGCAAATTAAGATAGTATTATTATAATAATATAGTACAATGAAAAGGTTAAAAAGTGTATATTTTGACACGACTTTTAAGAATATTTAATATTATTATATTGATTGTTTGTGATGGTTTTTTTGCTAAATAAGAAAATGTGATAAAATTATTGGGACGAAATGGAAAAACGTGATAAAAATTAGCGGGGCGGAGGGAGTATACGAAAATTAATTTGAGGATAATTGTAATTTTTATCGATATCATGTGTAAATTTGTAATTATTATTGACACACCAAATTAACTAGATGGTAGTTACTTTAAGGCTCTCCCACTTAATAAATAGAAAGATGCTGTTTTTTCTTCAATATTTGATTGCAAACATGTATTAATATCAATAACAGTATTGCTAAGTGCGCGATTAGGGTGGTTTTCCTTGTAATCCCATGTTTGGCTCTGAATTATTTTAGTTGCATATTTATTTCTCCATGGCCCCATTGATAATTATTGACTATTTAAAATTCAAAGCAACATATGAATCTTAATTATCATAACGTTCCATTTATAAATTGTAATTGCACCTTTTTTTAAGCCCAATTATGAAATGGCATTTCAATGGAAGATCATATAAGTATCGATCATTTATTACTGAATGATACTTTTTTTTTTCTCTCGATCTCTCTCATTATTATTTTTTTAGGTCTCTCCTAGCACGATAAAGAACTGATTTGTCTTTGTTTCTTCGTATATTGGACTTTTTCTTGACAATTATGGGCTAAAATTGGATTCAGTTTTACTATTATTTCTAAAGCTTCCAAGATGAAAATCGAATTAAAACATCGCAAATGCCGAGAAGAGGGCGAAGACGATCCATACGAAAAATCGAACAAGATTCGAAGTTTCGATTTCGTATCCAATTGAGAAAATTTCCCTTATATTTGAAGGGGATAGTCAATAAAAATGCAATAGCTCGCTGGAAAATAGAAAACGAAATATTAGAAATAAAAAAGGTGAAAGAATTTCACAACATCTCCGTTCTCAGAACCCAGAAAAGGTTTGACATTGGTTCTCGAAAACGGGATTTTTCACTTGATGGAATCTCTTCGGTGAAAGCTCTGTGCCGTGTTTCTTTTGCAGATAATTGTAAGTTGGTTTGTTGTTAGTGAACTTTTTTCATCCTTAATAACCGAGAATAGTCTGTTCTTGCTTATGGATAATAGAAAGGAAATGCTTTTGAGTTTATGGGCATATCTTTGTGTCCTATGAAGCAAAGAGGGGTTGGTTAGCTAGAGCAGAGCTGGAAATATTCATGTTTTCATTTCTTTTTATGATGTAAATGGCTTTGAAGTGTAACTTCTTGCAAGATCGAATGATAATATGTTGTAGTTTCTATGAAATGATATGTCTCAGCAGGTTATGGAGATAAAGAAAGAACCAGTTCATGAAACGTCACAAGAAATCGAAATGGAGGGCCTCAATCGATGTGTGGATGGCATATTTTCGAAAGTTAATCAGGTAAAACACTCATGAGATTTTAAGTATATCATTCAGTATGTGATGAACTTGGCATTGCAATACACACATATATATATCTCCCACTTTTAGATTCTTTGTGTACGAAAAACCTTTTAGGAATGAGCATTTGTTTCTAATTTGCAGCTTGAGAAAATGCTGAAAGAGGTTGAAGAAGTGTATGCTGGTTCAAGCCTGAAATATCCTTACGACGCTCCAATAGGTGGGCCCCGTCCGAAGAACAAAGAGATGGAACAGTTTATTGCAAACGTCAACAAGGCCCAGCAAATTTCGGCTCGTGGGAAAGCAACTGCTGCGAAGAGAATGCCAGAACTTATGAGTGAGTTCCGAACGATAGTCGATGAGGTAATTTAATCGCCCATGTTTCGAGATGTCTGTTCCACGTACTTGCTTTCTATTAGATTCTTGCGTGTTTATCGATTACTTGAAGTTTTCAGCTCATTCAACACAAGTGGGCAGGGCCATTTTTGCAGCCCGTGGATGTGATAGGCCTTGGTTTGCACGATTACTACGAGGTCAAGCCACCTATCTCTGATTCTTGTTCTATCCTTTCTCTTACAATTTTCCACTCCCTTATTTTTTTTATGTACATTAGATCATTGAGAAGCCCATGGACTTCAGCACCGTGAAGTTCAAAATGGAGGCCAAAGATGGTTATGGATACAACGATGTCCAGGAAATACGTGCTGATGTAAGGCTGATCTTTAAGAATGCAATGACTTACAACAGGGAGAAAACTGACGTCCATGTTATGGCCAAGACTTTGCTCGATATATTCGAGAAGAAATGGCTGCAACTGCTGCCAAAAGTTGACAAAGAGGTCTTAGTCTCATGCACCGTACTTATCAGCTTATGAATACTTATCCATTACTTTCGGTAGATAATATCATGCCTGTTCTCTACCTTCTTTTTTTCGTTTAAAGGAAAGGCGAAGGAAAGAAGAGGAAGCTGAAATGGAACGAGATATTCGATTGGCTCGAGAGGCAGCTTGCGCAAAAATGGCTAGAGATATATGCAACGAGGTAGGTGGTACCCAACAAACCCTTGTGTTCGAACAAATTAGTACCTCTGTTCGTAAACGAAAAGATTAAAATTACAGTAATAGCCATGATTAATGTTGCTCTAATACAACAAACTTATCCATTTCTTCAGTTGGACGAGGTCGATTTCCATCTTGATGAACTCAAAGAAAGCGTTCTTCGGAATCACAGGTTTGATTTACACAACTCATGCATTAGTAGAAAAATACGCATATTTGACTTATATTCGACGTCGACCTAGTAACTGAAGTTGGCTGAGCAAGTACTCTGGTTTTTTTTTTTCTAGCGGGAATTAAAAAGAATGGATAGTTAATGCAAGTATTTTATTACAGAAAGATTACAACTGAGGAAAAGAAACAACTTGGGAGTGCAATGTCACAGTTCTCTGTGGAAAACATTAACAGGGCTCTTGAAATCATTGCCGAGGACAACCATGAGTTTGAATTCTCTGCAGAAACGTTGGATATCAACATCGACGAACTGGTATGTGACGATATAACTCAATAATTTAAATGCTCCAATTGTGCACTTATGCATTATACATAATACATAATATATTGCAGAGTGAATCTACTTTGTGGAAACTGAAGTTCTTCGTAAAGGACACATTACACGCTCAGATGAAGAATTCAGGAAACTGCAGAAAGAGGGAATTGCCCGATTCTTCGCCCAAGAAACCGCGCAAAAAATGCAAAATCGAGAATAAGTGAATGTTAGGGACTTGACTTATTACATGTAACTTTTTTGCAGCTGTTATAGTATAGCTATACATTCTCAAAGGGTAGTGCAAAGTTCCTCTTTGGGATATGAAATCATTCTTCGTAGATTTTTTTTTTTCTTTTACTGGACTCGATTTCAAGGCCCAAATGGACCATTAAAGTACTTTTAAGCCCAAAACACAGTCCGATTAAGCAAAATGTAATAATGGTGCCTGATAAATGAAAGGGTAAGAAATCTTCCTTCGTCACTAGGGTTGCAAATGAATCGAATCGAGTTGAATACCATCATATTCTATTTGTATTCTTTTATTTTCCGAATATTCATATTCATATTCTTTTATTATTCGAATACTAAAATTGATTCATATTCTATTTGATAATATATTCGAATATATTTGCGAATATTCGAATATTCGGATACGAATAAATTTTTTCTTCAGAAAACCTGTTTTAAGAAACCAAATAACGTAAAAAAATACGTAGTGGAGAAAAAATGCGGTTACGCCATAAAAGAAAACATACTGAAACATATCATTAGGTTATCCAATACCTAAAGCACAAAAAATCTTCCATCGATAAATTCCAAAAATAATTGTTTTTCTTAGCTTACTTTGATCATCAGCCATGCAATACCACATCAACCGATTCTTCTTCTATCTGTAGAATAACAAGAAATTGATTAATTATAATGAAATATATGATTTGCGGCGGCGTAGTAAAGGAAAAAATAATGATATGTAATATTGTAATAATGATCTATCAAGTGATAATGTTTCTTTAAGTGATATTAATATGTTAGTTTAACTACAAGTATTTATAGTATGTATTATATAATATATATTATATTATTCGAATCGAATCGAATATTCTAAAAAAATTCGAATCGAATATTGCCATATTGTATTCTTATTCAAAAATTATTCGAATCGAAAAAAATATTCTTCTTCGGATTTGATATTTTAATATTTCGAATCCGAATTTTAAATTCGAATCGAATTTCGAATCGAACGAAAAATTCGATTTATTTGAACCCTATTCGTCACCAAGTAAATGATTGAAATGAAGTGTCATGATTTGACGACGACGACGACGACGATGATGATATATGAGTTACGATTTATAGAAAATGATAATTATAGAGTTGCTAACTTTGCCTATTATTTTGCAGTGATGAGTTGTCTGTGGACATCAAATGGGAATAGCAAAGCCAGCCAGCTAGCTATTCATTACTCTCTATTAACAAACGTAATACACATAATTTAATATTAATCGCATTGATTCACTCTACAAAGATAGTAAGACAATAGTGCTGGCGCCGGGAACAATCAATGCTATCCGATCATGATAACAAAATAATGCTGTCTAATGATTTAGTTTATAGTATTCATGTTTAAAATTGCAAATTAAATATAAGTTGGCGCACACATACCGATTCATAAATACACGCACACTACGTATATTAAGTATGACATCGCTTATTTGTTCCGTATTATTGCTCCTTTTTAGTTCGTATGACAGGCAGGCGAGTAATAATTAATTAATTAGTATATGGAAAGACCTGCATTTAACTGTGGTAGGTAGCTGCAAGAAACGCATATGGTTACCTAAAATCGATATGGCTTTGCTTCACATTAACAGTAATATTATTGTTGATCTACACGTCTGTTGATTGTTTTGTTATTCTTGCAACCAAGATGCTAGCTATAGACCATGTGAAATCATGTTCGTGCAAATGTTGTCGACAATGCTCATTATTGTTTTTCCTTGAAATGGTAATCAAATAAACCATCCTCCATTAAAGGATTAGCTGAATTGAACAAAACACGTTCTCCGCCATAATGTGGCGCGAACAGTTGGGAGTTGAAAACGAAATCAATGCAAAAACCCTAATATGCAAAGAAAGGCACGCTTCGCTAATCGACTATATAAAGCCCGCGCGTATATGTTGCTCTTACTGCATGCAAACTGATCATAAACGCCACACAAAGAGAGGGAGAGAGGAGAGTTTTTTTGAAGATGAGGATTGCCTTTCTTACGTTGTTGATTTGTTTCCAAGTTGTTATATTGAGTGTGGCCGATGCTAGAAAGTTGAATGATAACGGCGAAGCTAAGTTCTTGTGGGGAGGCAAGGGCCTAGGGTTTGCAGGCGGTATAGGTGGTGCGTTAGGCGGTGGAATTGTTAAAGGTGATGGAGGAATTGGAGGAGTTATTGGTGGTGGCATTGTCAAGGGTGGAAGTATAGGCGGAGGAATTGCTAAGGGTGGCGGCGTTTTAGGTGGTGGTATAGTCAAAGGGGGTGGTGTGGGCGGCGGAGTTGGTGGTGGTTATGGAAAAGGCGGTGGCTTAGGTGGTGGAGTTGGAAAAGGCTGTGGTGGCGGCGTAGGCAAAGGCGGTGGTTTTGGTGGAGGAATACATAAGGGTGGTGGCCTTGGTGGAGGTTTCGGTAAAGGAGGAATAATTGGTGGTGGGATCGCCGGAAAAGGTGGCGGCTTTGGTGGTGGCATTATTTCTGGCGGAGGAATACATAAAGGTGGTGGAATTGGAGGAGGTTTTGGCAAAGGAGGGATTGTTGGTGGTGGGATCGCCGGAAAAGGTGGTGGCTTTGGCATTATTGCCGGCGGAGGGTTTGGTAAAGGAGGGATTAGCGGTGGTGGGATCGCCGGAAAAGGTGGTGGTTTTGGCATCGGCGGTGGGATTGCAAAAGGTGGTGTTATTGGTGGTGGCTTTGGGAAAGGTGTAGGGTTTGGCGGTGGAACTGGCGGCGGGTTTGGGAAAGGCGGCGGAGGCGGTGGGATTGTTGGACATCCTTAATTTAATCGAATTCTTATGATTTTCTTTCTATTTTTCTGTTTTCATGCAAGAAACATTTGCAGTGCCCTTGTTTGATTTCGTAGTATGTTACTTGGTTCACTATCGTGATTGTTGTTTGTTACTATTATCATATTTTGCTTACTACTTATCTATTCATTGATTAATGTGTACGTGTGTGTGTGTGTGTGTGTGCCCTTTTTTCATAGTTATAAATGTTTTCGTACGTTAATCATCTTAGCTAGGAGAGACCTAAAAAAATAATAATGAGAGAGATCGAGAAAAAAAAACGTATCATTCAGTAATAAATGATCGATACTTATACGATCTTCGATTGAAATGACATTTCATAATTGGGCTTAAAAAAAGGCGCAATTACAATTTATAAATGGAACGTTATGATAATTAAGATTCATATGTTGCTTCTGAATTTTAAATAGTCAATAATTATCAATGGGGCCATGGAGAAATAAATATGCAACTAAAATAATTCAGAGCCAAACATGGGATTACCACCCGAGAATGAGAAGGTTCAGGTTCTATGTTAGATATCATATTTAATGCTAATGCAGAAGACAAGAACAAGCTACCGAAACAGCTATTTCTTTGACTTTTAGAGCCTTCCATTGAAAGCTTTAGCACTCGAAATTTTTAATTATTATTTTTCACTTGACCAAGAAATCGAGCTTTAGCTTTGGGTTCTCCGATTGACTTCGACGTGTAAAATCAAGAAAAGCTTGTTTTGGCTTGAAGGACGAAAATGGGTAGTCATGGGATTAAATGTGCTGTGGGCACTACTGATGCCTTCGGACAAGGGAAAGGTCGTCCCTTTAATAATTGTTTCTCCTCCGCTACATTCTCGATATATTTCTCTTGCGCATCTTCCTTCTGCAATAATTACTACAATTTTAACTGCTTCATCGCTTTTATGTGATGATATGATGGGTACTTCACTCTCTCTTTCTTTAATAGCCTTTTTACCTTTCAAAGTTGCATTCTTTTGACTTCGTGTTATGGTTGGTATATATATTTTTTTTTTAACTTTTTATCTGGTGCGAAATCTACCTGGTTGTCTGGTGAATTTGCTTTCTAGCTTACTGTACCTAAAGCTATACGATATTTGTTCCTCTAATGATTTTTCTTCGATAATGTGGGTGCTTCTTTTGAGCTGTTCTGTTTTCTTGTTGGGTTTTTTATTCTTGTAAAGGTAAAGTTCGTTCATTTCTATTTGTGGGTAGATTTCTGCTGATTTACGGTATATTTTTCTTTTCTTGTTTTTCCTTGTCCATTCCAACTATGAATCAGGGGAATACAATATCTCTGATGCAAATAAGGGATGAGCATTAAACGCTGGCTGCAAATTCAGAAATCTGCGGTGAGTTTGAAGCTGAGGAAGATGGTGATGAAATGCATATGCTCAGACGAACACTTTAAAGTCGAAGAAGAAGAAGAAGAAACAATCCCTTCGTCAGAATCGCTGGCCACTCGAGATTACTCAGCTAGCGGCTTTTCGTCTAGAGCCGGCGACGCCGAGCAAAAGGCAAACGATTCGAACAACATAGAAGAAGCTGAGTCGTCCCTTCGAGAGAGTGGCTTTCTGAATTACGAGGTTCTAAAAAAAACCAACCTTTTTTTCGGTAGGACATGAAATTTTTCGCTTACGTGTATTTTCTTCCTTCGAAAAAAATACCCAGGAAGCTAGAGCATTGCTGGGACGATTAGAGTACCAAAAAGGGAACATTGAAGGCGCACTCCACGTTTTTGAAGGGATCGACATTGCTGCCGTGATTCCCAGAATCAAAATGACGTTAGTTCGAAGGAGCGAAGTAACAAGGCGACATTCGCAGAGCGAAAATGCTCCTCCCATGTCTATGCACGCCGTAAGCTTGCTCATCGAAGCCATTTTCCTCAAAGCTAAATCTCTCCAAACTCTTGCAAGGTACAAAGGTAAAGTAAGCTATCCTCGCTTCGTTAATCTCCTGCCACGCCCTTGCGAAACTACGATCAGTTCCTCAAAATTTAATTTTTTTTTTTAATTTTCAGACGCTGCTCAATCGTGTAAAGTAATATTGGACACGTTCGAGTCTGCATTGCCAGAAGGCTTGCCCGATAATTTTCTGTCTGAATCTAAGCTGATAGAAACCTTAAACGGAGCAGTCGAGTTACTCCCCGAACTATGGAAGCTAGACAGCTCTCCCCAAGACGCCATTTTGTCCTACAGAAGAGCTCTGCTTTACCAGTGGAATCTCGACACGGAAACGAGGACGAAAATAGAGAAGGATTTCGCCGTTTTCTTGCTCTACAGTGGCAACGATGCTTGCCCGCCCACTCTACGCTTTCAGATGGACGGCTCCTTCGTGCCCAGGAACAACGTCGAAGAAGCAATTCTTCTGCTGCTTCTCATACTAAAAAAGTTTATGCTCAATAGGGTCAAGTGGGACCCGTCGATCTTGGATCACCTAAGCTTCGCTTTGCCCATAGCTGGAAACTGCTCGTCCTTAGCCCGCGAAATCGAGCAGCTACCGCCCGGCGTTCTTGAAAGAAGAGAAATGTACTCGTCCCTCGCCTTGTGTTACCACGCCGAGGGCGAAGATAAGAGCGCTTTGAACCTTCTGAGGAATTTCTTGATCAACAGAGAGAATCACAACTGTGCTTTCGAACTATTGCTGGCCTCAAAGATCTGCTCGGAGGACTCGAATTTCTTGGATGAAGGCATAGAATACGTTAAGAAATCGCTTGATGGATTGGGAAAATGCAAACTGAGGGCAGGCTTTGCGAGTTACGTTCTTGGTTGTTCGCTTTCTGCCCAGTCTCGGGGATTTGGGTCAGATTCTCAGAGGTTGTCGAGGCAAAGCAGAGCGCTCGAGGAGCTCGAATCTGCTAAGAGAATGACCGAAGAGAAAAACGCAGACGTTCTGTACGCTCTCAGCTTGGAATACGCAGAGCAGAGAAAGTTAGACAATGCCATTTACTATGCGAAAAAACTCTTGGAGCTCACGGCTGGATCTGATGTGAAGGGATGGATTCTTTTGGGGCGTATTTTATCCGCTCAGAAGAGGTATTTCGACGCTGAAAGTGTGATCGACGCTGCTTTGGACGAATCTGGGAAATGGGAACAAGGCGAACTTCTTCGAACGAAGGCAAAGCTGCAGATAGCTCAGAGCCGTTTGGGGGACAGCGTTGAGACGTACACTAAGCTCCTAGCGGTTCTTCAAGTGCAGAGAAAAAGCCATGCAGCTCAAAGACAGATTTTTAAGGTAGCCGATTTTCTTCATTTCGGGCTTATGTTTGTTGGTCGTAATAACCATTTGCGTACGCAGAACAAGATAACGTACAGTTCGACTTTGGAAATGGAGACATGGCACGATTTAGCTAAGGTGTACGCCGGCCTGGCTCAGTGGCGAGACGCCGAGATATGCATTTCGAAATCAGATGCTATCAGTCCTAACTCGGCCTCTAGATATTATTGCAAAGGTCGAATTCTGTCCGTTTTTCTTTTACTTTTTGCGAAGCGTGTCTACTTTACGCACGGCTCATCAGTCACTCTGATTTTGCAGGCCTTATCTGCGAAGCGAAAGGCGAGGAGAAAGAAGCTCTGAGGTGTTTTAAGGATGCGCTTGACCTCGAGCCCGACCATGTCCCAAGCTTGATATCTACGGCCATCATTCTCAAGCAGCTCGGCGAGCAGTCGCTGCCCATCGTTAAGAGCTTTCTGACCCATGCGTTGAAGCTAGATAGAACTAATGCAGCCGCTTGGTACCATCTCGGGCTGCTCTACAGGGGAGACGTGGGCCCGTCGGGCCAAGAAGCGGCTGAGTTCTTCAAAGCAGCAGCTTCACTCGAAGAGTTCGAGCCAGTCGAGCCTTTTAGATGATGGCAAGTCACCTCCTTTGCAGTGCACGTTACCGTGCGTTTCATTTGGCTCGATTCGATACGAACTGGAGAATATAAATTGCAGGGACTGTTGCCCTTCGCTCAAGCAAAAATCGAATCTTTTACTCTCCTAATGATATTGAGAAACAAGTCAAAGAAAACAATTCATGGTGGAAACATACAGTAGAGCAAATCGGGACACTCACGGGAATCATCGGTAGTCATTGCAAAAGAATTAGGAAAAGGGAAACGCTTGGAGGCACAACATACAAAACCAGCCCTCCCACTCGATGGCTTAAGCAACTAACTACTCTAACTAATCCCTCTGAAGAGCTCACTGACTAATGGAGACCAATCAGAAATAGGTTAATCCTACTCTGCATCAGTAGACAACTAAGAAGATTGCCTAAAATTTTAATCAACTTTTCTCAAAGAAAAACATATGAGAGCAATTTGCCTTGACTTTCATGCGAAAATAACCTTTCAGGTGTAATAAGCTTCGATTGCTGCATCCACAAGCCCAGCAGTTACCAACACTCAACAGCCCTATGCCCACTTCAACAACCTTGGCAGCATCTCCAGGCCTGTACAAAACACAAGGCCAAATGCAAGGGGGGAAATTATGCCATTGCCATGATGATTTGTCTACCGATATTGCTTACTCTAGCTACCTCTATCTGTTACGACTCTGATCTACTGGCTAACTTTCTACGCAGAAAATTCTAAGTACGCATATCTACTACGACAGCATCAATACTCACTGTCGACAATCCTCCCTCTAAAGGCCAACCAACTCTCTTGGCCAGCCATTTCAAGAAATAATTCCAATAAATATACTAAAACAACACTAGCATAACGAAAAACAGAGAGAAATTCAGCAACCATAGAACTCTTGAGAAAGGCTGAGACCACTAAAATAACTCCATGTCATCATTCAATATCAGACCAGCAAAGCAAGAAAGTAACACAAGGTTGACACGAGCTACAATATAGCAAACACTAAGCAAAAACTTAGGAACAAACACGCACGCGAAAGCAACTTAAAGCTTAAAATCTAAAAACAATACGACAACTCTACTATTGCAAGTACTACTTATTATAGAGTAGCGAAACAAGTATCCAACCAAGTTCCACAATACAAGAAGACTCGCCACTTGTCAACATACGGCTCAGAAGAACCAAGACGGTGTTGGAAATTCCGGAAGAAGAAACCATAAATAGACTCAATCCATTAGTAAGATCACTGTTGTGGAGCTTGTCGAGTTTGCCCACCGCCATAGCCGCCTCCATAATTCCCAGAACCTTGTGATGGATCTGATTGCCAACCATCACCATACCCACGCCCCATATAACCACCATCTCCCGAAGGAGTACCGCCACTTGGGCCACCGCCTCCTACACGCCCGCCAACTGCACTATAAGCTCCCTCAGCTCCACCATAACCACCATAACCATAACCTTGATTTCCATATGCAGTAGCAGTATTCGGAGGCTGGCCAGTATTACCACCACCAGCATTAGGATTACCCCACTGAGAGCTTCCATAGCCATATGCAGAGGGAGCTTGTGAACCCCAAGAAGTCCTTTGTGCACTTGGCGGGGCACCATATCCAGCACTAGGAGCATTAGGGTTTGCATAGCCTCCACTGGCAGGCCCACCATAGCTCGCTCCTCCATAATTTCCATAGCCATAGCCCATGCCATTGTTTGGACCATAGCCATAGCCAGGAGTGCTATACCCAGACGAACCATACGAAGGGTAACCACCACCAGTGTTTTGAGGTGTCATGTATCGGTTGGACTCCATTCGACCTTCATAAGAGCTTGAATTACCATATCCCTGATAGCCACCACTGGCCCCACCCCCAAGTCGGCCACTTGAGCCAGGGTTGGCGTCCTTAGGAAGAGCACGCTTCACTTCTACTTGCTTACCGTTTAAATCATGAAAGGTTTTGTGCAAGACGTTATCGACAGCATCTTCAGAATCAAAAGAGACAAAGCCAAATCCACGAGGGCGATTAGTCTGCTGGTCATACATTATTACTACGTCAGTTACCACCCCGTAGGTTTCAAAGTATTGCCTGAATCCCTCCTCATTCAGAGTCGGGGGCAAGCCACCGACAAAAATTTTCTTGGTTCTAGTATTCCCACCACCTCCATAGTTTCTTGAACCACCCGAGTTTCCAACTTTTGAAACTTGTTCCTCTCTCGATAGAGCTCTTTTTGCCTCTACCTGTTTCAGAAAGTGATCAATGTCAAGTAATTCTGCAAATATCATAAACAGTATGCTGTGACCTGAAAGCCTAAGTCCTAACACCACTTTAGAAGAAATTAACTAAGATTGACCTCTAGAACACAGCACATCTTCGCACTAAAGCACTAATTAGCATCAAGCTCTAGACGTATATTGCCCGTAAACAGTAAATCAAAAACCCAAACTCAAGATATTAATTAGCCAAAACACGTGGGAAAAAAAAGTTATGAAACAAATTGATTAATCGCTCCATACCGCGCGTCCATCAATAACATGCCTGTCATTCTCGAGAACCCTGTCAACAACGCTTGGATCCGCAAATACCACAAATCCAAACCCTCTCGGCTTCCCAGTCAGCTTATCTCTCATCACAACAGCTTGAAGCACTTCTCCATAGCTTCCGAAATAGTCCTTCAGCTTTTCCTCGTCCGTTTCCCATGAAATCCCTCCGAGAAAGAGCTTCCCTTGATCCGAATCCATGGGATTTGACCTGGGTTTTGCGTTGTATGACAGAAAACTAAGAAGAAGCGGCTGAGAAGCGTTCGATGGGTAATGAGGGCTTCGATGGGGGTGATTGGGAATAGAGGGTTGCGATTTCACGAAGGATTGCCAATCGAGGGTCAAGATTTGGGAATATTTTCGTTAGGGGGGTGGAAAAAATTACTTACTAACTTTTCGATGAAATACTTCATTGAATTAAATAGTTTTTCTCTCATCGAGGACGGAAAAAAAAAAAACAAAATTATAATATGATATATTGATATCAAGATTTACAGTTACACCATTCTTCAGATATACAGTGAACACAGCTATCAAGTATCAACTACATCAGATGATATCATGTCTTCTTCTTCTCCTCGACGTCGAAAATCATCAGATATATCCGCAAACAATCTACACTATTTTGTGTGGGAGAACCTCAGTAATTCAGATTCTCGACGAGCGAAGAGAATTCGCATCGATCTGTCTACAATGGCAGTGTTTCTCTAGCCAGCCATCTTCATGCGTATCTACTGCTGGTAATTTATTGCAAATCCCAGAATCTCTCTGGTGAATTCAGACATGTGATGAGATCTTTTTAGTTCAACATTCGAATAATTGCTTCGTCTACATGATTCTACAGATGCAAGAATCCAATTCGTCGCAATCTGAGTCGCTAGCATCGCTGCGGTAAGAAGCAGAGTAAATCACAAAAAGAAACTGGGCAGGCAATATATTCGTATGACTCGTTCGAGATAATATCAGAAAGGTTTGTGTGATTCGATATGTAAAGATAATATATTCAAGATTCGAACGAGTGATGATCCTTGACAACATCAGTAGTATCATCTCAAAAGCGTTCAAACGCATCTTGCATAATTTCCCAGACAGAATTCCAAATACTAAAGGTGAAAAATCAGTTGTAGAATGACAATCTCAGCTTAGCATACAAAAAGAAATGATACCTTGGTTGAAATTCCAATATTTCTGCAAGCTTATGTCCGTTCTTATCCAGCCATTGCACCCTTTTATGACGCTTCTCGGAATTTTTGGACATAATCCCACCTTTCTTGGAAGGTAATAACGACTGTAACTCGTCATCAACGTCACTCTCGCCATTAACTACAGCTACTGGAGAAACCACAGATTCAGAACCATGGCTATTAGTATTGGTATTATCACCAGCGCCACCATTTGCACCCTCCATTAGAGAAGTAATTAAAGCTATATCACAGAAATCCCACCCCCAAAAAAGCGTATTACGACTTTTTTATTTCTTCATCACAACCCCAAACAATTGTTCCTTTTGATCTGACGAAAATCGGATGAATACGCCAAACATATGAAGCTTCCGTGTACGTTTGACGAGCATGCGATGGAAAGAAAAAGGGACACAGCTGAAATCGTTGTGAAAAAAGGTTCAAAGAAGGAAGAGAACAACCAATCTTAGATAAGGGAAATAACTAAACCCGATCGGAAGAGATCATTCGATCAAATGGATCTCTTGGTCAAAAGGTACCCTGTTACGGAAAGGTTTGAATTGAAACGGACGAAAAAAGATTGAATCTTTTAGAGAGAAAAGAAAGAAAACCCTGAATTGACGATCAGATAAGTACGCTAGAGAGAGACAGTGGGAGAGAGGTGACTCAATAAATGAAAATGTCAAAACAAAACTGGTATTGCCAAGTCTCGACCGAGTCAATCATATATTTATATAAAATATATAAAATGTGAATATTAGGAAGGAGATTCGATAGCTGTATAGCATTATTAAAGGAAGCATACATAGTAGCGTTACTTTATTACATAGATTTGTTTGTTATTACATGATGATCTTAATTTCGTCAACTGGGAATGGTTGGTTAATTTCGTTGTCCTTGATGATTGCCCTACTCATCTGCCTTTTGCCTTCAAGCAAGGTGGCAAAAATCAACTCGAAGGATCTCTCTCTCTACGCAAACACACGGAGTCATTTACGTTATAGGCCTCCATTTAAGTTTCATTTAGAGTTCAGCCTGTCAGAAAATTCATAATTTTAAGGATCCAGTTTTTTTCAGAAACACTTCATGGTTCCCCAATAACACTTCATGGATCTGTGGTAACACTTCAGGGGTCTGTGGTGGCACTTCACGGGTGTGTGGTACCACTTCATGGGTCTATGGTAACACTTCATGGGTATGTGTAACACTTCGTGGAAACGCGTGAGTCTTTTTATCTAACTGAAACTTAAATTGGATCGTTATATATAAATGAAACTTACATGGGTACATCTCTAACTGAAAATATGAATTAGGGCCTGACCGTAATTTGCACAAACACATATGGGAGGGGCCCACTCGGAGAAAAACAGCCAATAGTAAGCAGCTTATAGATTTCGAAAAATCATGTTGGAAAAACAATAAAAGAAAAACAAAATGGGGAAAAAATTCTAGACCAACCGCTAACTTGTGGTGGCTATCAAGATGGGAGCACACAAAATCAAGCAGAAACCAAGAAAGGAGAAGCTCCACAACCCAAAACCCAGCTTTTTCTATTAGCTAAGAAGCTAAAGAAAAAGCTGTAGATCAAATCGATGGCTACTTCAGTTACGTCTTCTGCTTTCCTCGGTAGCTGGGGCAGTACAATGGGCGGCGGCCAAGAATCCACCGCACTGCATGCTAAGGCGGCGGCGCCGCCGCATGTGGTGGTGGCTAGGCCCGTCCGTCCACGGCCGATGATGAAGAACGTCAACGAAGGTAAAGGCCTTTTTGCCCCTATCGTCGTAGTCGCAAGGAATATCATTGGGAAGAAGAGGTTTAATCAGTTCAGAGGAAAAGCCATTGCTCTACACTCACAGGCAATTTTTTTTTTTTCCTTTCTTCTGCTTCGCCCCTTTTCCAGGTCATGGTTATCGTTTTTAAAGTTCAATTTTCGGGTAGTTCTTTCATCTTTGAGTTGGCTAAGGTTATTCGTATTTGCAGGTGATCAACGAGTTCTGTAAATCGATAGGAGCAGACTCGAAGCAGCGACAAGGGCTCATTCGACTGGCGAAGAAGAACGGAGAAAAGCTCGGGTTTCTTGCGTGATTAAAACTATCCGTTCACATTACAACATACCTCAGATTGTACTAAAAAACATCGAGACAACATTAAATTCTTGTCTTCACTTTTTATATCTGAGAATGTTTAGCAGGATATCTGTGTGTATATTCTCCAATAACAGCTCTGTATCTTCAATTCCTATACAATTTGGATCGAAGAGTGGGACTTCGACAGTGTATCATCGAAGCAGCGATAGCAAAAGACTGCAAAAACGATAAACTCGGCTGGAAATGGACGTAGTATAATTCCTCCTCATGGATGTTCTCCATTTTCATTACAGGCCAGTTTTGTTTCGATCCCTGCAATGAGAAGGCGTTCGTCACTACTCACAACGATGCTTGCATCGTTCTTACCGCAAGAAGGGAAGAAAACAAAGACAAAGAAACTTTACCACAGTAAACAGATCGACAGACTTGCATTCCTCCGATGAACCATCTCCTCCAAACTTCGAGCCAAGAACTGTTAACGGGCAGCCCAAGTCCCACCCGCCACAGTCGCATTTTCCGCCCGAGGCCCACCTCTCTATGAGGCCCGTGGGCCCGCCGGCCCTAGTTCTTGGCCCACCATGAACGCCCGCGGGTATCAAAACGTTCAGGCTCGAGGAGCATTCCTCATTGCTAGCAATGGAGTTTGAACGGTTGAGTGTGGTCTTTGGAGATGCATTTTGCCCCAATTTTTTAAGAAATTTAAGTCCCCATCCGCCGTAATCAGCTTCCTTCTTCGTATTCTTGTACACTTCTCTCACGATTATCGCAGCCAATTCAAGATTGGGGGCGTCGGGCTTTACTTCACTTGCCTCACAAGAATCATCATCTGCAAAGTTAACGTTTTGCCCCTCGAACTTCGAATGCGTTCTTCGCTGCTTGAAGGAGTGCCTCGACTTGAACGCATTCGCCAATTTCTTCGCCAGCACGCCGTGCTTTCTGGTATTTTGGTCAGAAATCCGCAGCTCTTCGTTACTAGGGACCGTTAGGACGAATCTAGTCTCCACAGTTTCCGTGTTATTACAGTCGCTCGTAGTCAAACTAGACACATCCATTTTTCCCACAACCTCAAAACCAAGCTCCTCGTCGAAGAATCCACGCTCTTTCTTGCCCTCTTTCCTCGAGTGGAAAGTGTAAGAACAATCAGCAACTTTTCCATCCGAAGATTCCACCTTTGATGCGATGGCTAATAGCATCTCCTTCGTATCATCGACGGTGAACACAAGGCGAGGCAAACCGTTCTTCCAAGCACACTGAAGCATTCCCTGTAATGAAGGAACAGTTGCAGAAAAAGGCGAATCTTCCAAGAAACTCGATGCAGAAACAACCCTTTCGTGATCGGCGACAGACTCCTTAGGAGAAGAATCATCTGCTCCCTCAATCAAGCTAATTTTCGCACAATTAACGTCGTAATCTATCGAACCAAAACGTCGAAGTAAAGGGCTCTTTAAGATGTTTATCATGCTCGGGCTGTAAGTGACAGTAGAAGCAGCCCAGTCTACAGCTGAATCCATTATTACATCCCCGTTCGCTCTAGCAACATCATATGAACCTTGGACTTCAAACCTGGGAAGATTGCTGAGATCGTATGGTAATAAAGCGTCTTCCATGGATGCGAATTTCCACGCTGCTGCTCTGCGAATCAGTTCGAGGCAGCGAAGGGCATATTTTTCGTCAAAAGTTGTGATGTGTTTCGGAATGGTGCTGCCAAAACCTCGAACATTAGGGGATATTAATTCCCTGCCAATTGAGCTCTCTATTGATGCTTTTACTACATATCTGACTGAATCTTGCTCTTCATTACCATGTTTTCCCATTTATGTAGATTTAATTGCAGAAATGAAGCACCATTAACCTCAAAGCAACCAACCAAAATGACAACTGAAAGCTGCACTAGGCAATTGTTTCTCTCTGAATCAATCTGCTAAAGGAAGTAATCCATCATCAATACTAGAAAGTAAAACTACCCACAGCTTCTTGACACTCAGCAAGCTTTTTAATATGAACAAGAACAACTAACAAGAACGGTGAGAAAAAGAGAAAGCAAAAATATATGCATGTTTACTTGAAACCAAAGCCACAAAAAAAAAACCTTCAAGAAAACAAATCGAAACCTTAATCACAACGGACGTAAGCTTGAAGTCGATATTCGATTAAAAGAGAAAATCACATGGGCTTGCAAATAAAAGTAAGTAGAGAAAAACTTTACCAACTTTTTTCACATTGAATAATCTCAGCTGGCCCTCGACCATAAATGGACTAGCTTTTTACACAATACAAAGATCCCAGTTTCTCAGAAAAATAGAGAAATACCACTGAGAAAATGCCACAGCTTCGTCCTCACCTCGTAAAACGTGCATTCGGTCTTTAACAAAAGTCATGTGATGGTTGGTCCCATTCAAGACAAAAGCTTTTGTGTCGTCGTAACTTCATTTGTTTTTTTTTTTTTTTCCTTCTTACAAAGTCGCAACCTAACTTCATTTGTCACCATCAAATTTTCCAAGTGCTTTACGAGTTTGCAAGAACGACGAAGATTGAAGGTGGTTTATTTATTTATTTGCGCCATACTTAGCATCCTCTCATGTAGACTGTAGTAGGCCTTTTTTACAATACAATATTATTTCTCCATGGACATATTTTTACTTTATTCTAATATATGTAGTTATGATTTAATACATGTAATAATATGTTGTCTCCAATCCATTGTTACAGAATAAATGGAACATTGGTGGAATTTATTTTCTAATTATAAATGTACATACATAAGGTGCGATGCGATAAAGAATTGTGGGCATTAGTGAGCTGTTACGCATATGGGTTGAAAAGGCAAGTGCCCACTAAGAAACAATTATCTCATATAAAAAGCCCATAAAAAAATCTACACTGGACCCTACTCATGTGATATTTACGACTAGGGGTGAAAGATGAGCCGAGCCGGCTCGTGAGCTCGACGAGCCGGCTCGATAAAAGCTCCGCTCAAGCTCGACAAAAATGAGCTCGAGCTCATTTATGTTGAGCTCGAGCTCGAGCTCATTTAAGTCGAGCTCGAGCTTGAGCCCAAACATAGTGGCTCGCGAGCTCGTGAACAGGCTCGCGAGCTTTTTCTTTTTTTTTTTAATTTTTTATATTTTAATATTTTAATAACAATTTATATATTATTCTTTATTTTTTTTAAAAATTCGATTTTTTTAAAAATTTTATATTAATTTATATTATTTTTACAAATTATTTATTAATAATCTCGATTTTTTAAAAAAAAAATTATATTTTTTTGTATTTTTATATTAATTTATATTATTTTAATTAATTTAATAATTTTTTTTTATTAATGAGCTCGAGCTCGAGCTCGAGCTCGAGTTCGAGCTCATCTGGCAGTAAACGAGCCGAGCTCGAGCCGTGAGCTGAAAAGCTCGACGAGCTCGAGCTCGAGCTCGAGCTCAGCTGTAAGGGCTCGAGCTCGAGCTCGAGCCCAGAAAATGAGCCGAGCTCGGCGCTCGGCTCGTTTACACCCCTATTTACGACTGTCGAATAGTTTTATTTTTTCATGGTTTTTTTTTTTTTTACCGTCGAATAGTTCTTGATATGCTTTTTTTTTTTTTTGGAAAACTGATATTTATTAATTGTTAGGAGTAATATGAAGTTATAGAAAGTTCATCAAAAATTATCTTGTACAATAATTACTTTTTGCTCTTTTTTGTTTCTTTTTTTCTTGTGACATTTTCATATGCTTCACTGAAATTATATTCAATGATGTAATCCTTGGAAAAAAAATAAGAGGTCAGGGGAAGTGGTAAATACACGGTGTGTCTATATTTCAAAATTCGAATCAATGAGCCAACTTCTTTGCATTTTTCCAATGTTCCATTATTGTATTGGTCTGTCGTGCGTTGATCGTACTTCCCACTTGTGACTTGTTATTTGATCGTTATTTCTGCTAGTTTATTTATTTTTTTAATTATTTTTTTGGCATTTCATATTCCGGTCAATAGTTCAAGAATTGACTGGCAATTATGTGTGTAATACTATTCATTTCTGTCCCATTTCCACGTTATTCCCCGTTTGCTATAAAATTCAAATTTTCAAATACCGAAACGTTATGGCCCCACCATAATTATAATCAAGAACTAAATGTGATGGCTCGAGATAAGATCTTAAATTATGACTGATGGTGATGCATTTCGGTCTCAGCTGGTCAAAATGAAATCAAACTACGAAAAATTTCCATGATTCAATAAAATCATAAAACAATGAAATACTGCAATAACCATATTACCTATAAGTCTTTGACATATAGATCTGCCATATGGATTACAATAAATCATATGTATATATATATATATTCAATATCATTTCCAAACAAACCATTATTTGAAACCCAACAATCCAATTGTGGATCGAACCTTTGTCGAACAAATCAAGACGATTGAATTCCAAAGGTCTTTCTTTTTGTCAAGAAAAACATTAATCAAGACTTGCCAATTTTAGTAAAGTTAAGTTTCCATAGCAACATAACTCCAATAACTGATAGGCAAAAACTCTTTTAGTTCAAAGCTTGTCCTCTAAAATATCGTTTGCGATAGTGTTGGAAAAAGATTTATTTGTTGTATTATAAAAATTCATACTATAACGCATGAAGACAGAAACTTATTACCAACAATAACTTTACGTAGAACGCGGGGCCGTAGCTGAGAAAGCACGGGTCTGAAGCGAAACTTAAATTTTGGGGCCCCGATCAGTAATTTTTTTTTCGAAATACAGTATGATACGTATAATATAGCGTAAATATCAACGGTAAATGTAACTAAAATAAATAATAAAAGATAAATATTTTATAGTGGAATGTTCGAAAATACTTAATCCGACATCCGAACCGTTTTAATTTGGTTCAGTTCGAATTTTGTAATTCGGTTCGGTTAGGAACAAAGAAGATTTATGAAACGTGACATGTAGTAAAAATAATTCAAAGGTCCGAAAAAAAATGAAATGAAACAAATCTAACCTAAATATAAAACATTGTTCGTCGAAAAAGAAAAAATTAAATTGCGACTGCAACCAAACTAATAAATTAGCAACATAATATACCTTAAAGATCACCGGACTAATGTCTGGTCGGTCCCATAAGAAAATAGTGAACGATTTTATTAGATAACGACATCCTTTAACCTAAGCGAAACCCTTTTTATATTGTATCAGTATAGAAGAAGAAACCACATCACGTTTCCTTTTTTCCTTTTTTTCCTTAATAAAAAGCTTATGTCTTGTTTGGGCTGAACCGAATTTTTATAATAAATACAATACTTGGGCTTTGATTAACATCAAGGCTCCACTGACTTGTGCAGTCCACTCAGTTTTTTATAGATTTATTTTTAAGTTTTAACTATAATATTCTTTTTGATAAATATATATATATATATATACATATATATATATATATTATAAAAAATTTTGGGCCCCCTCCGAAGTTGGGCCCGAGGCGACCGCCTCACTGGCCTCCTATGAGCTACGGGACTGGTAGAACGCAACCTATTAGATTTTCTTCCTCTGGCTGTCGAGTTATATTCCTCAAGATATAGCCAAAACGAAATGAAATTGCATATTTCTAAAATTTTATCTATTTAATTACAACAACTTATACTTTTATTTCCCGGGTTATGGTAAATGCCCAAATATTACTCTCCAAGAGTGGGCTTATCCTAACTGAACTATGTATAAGTGGTCGGTCATAGTGGGCCTGGCCCGGGTTATTACAAGCATGAAGCAACACTGTTTTAATTTTTATTAGTTATATATTATTTATGGTTTTATTTATTTATTACTATTTTTTAATCTTTATCTACAGCGTTACAAAATATTTAGCCTGATTGATTTTATTTTTAAACTCCCTCGCTGGGCTTTTGTCGCATTGAGCTGAAGAGACGACCCTTTGAGCTGAAAAAACCCTAGAAGGCCTAAAAATCGAGTAAGCGAGGCAACGATGAATTGCTCAAGTAAGCGTCTCTCACTTTCTTTGCTATGGTGTGCGCAACTATCCTTGTGAATGTCTGAGCTGTTGATTTGTATACTGAATGTACAGTTTCTGGGGAGGTGCCCGAGGAGCCCGTCGTCTCGAAAAAGTCCGGGCTTCTGTTCGAGAAACGTTTAATCGAGCGCCATATATCGGTGCGTGATTTTATTCGCTGTACATATCAGTTGCTCACGTCACGGGGTAGCTTTTGTTCCAATTTTATCTGTTGTTCTCATAATACTTTGGGATCTGCAATTTATGATTGTTTCTCCAGTGCCATTTGTAACCTTTACTCTGTTAGAAGACGAGGGTTTATGCTTCTTTAGTTTTCTTGTCTATTAGGATCATGGAAAATGTCCTGTTACTGGGGAGCCTCTAACGATGGAAGATATTGTCCCTATCAAGACGGGAAAGGTTTGCACTTTGTCTGACTATTCAGTGTCTCCAGGGTTCTGTAGCCCTTTAGTTATTGTGTTTTTAGTGAGTGGTTTTGTTGATTGATGATGAATTGTTGAGTGAATAAGAGCCACTCTTCTTTCCTTGCAGATAGTGAAGCCCAGACCTGTACAAGCTGCAAGTATACCTGGGATGCTGGGAATGTTTCAGATAGTATGTTTTCCTACCAATTTATGACTTTATGTTTTTAACTTTTCCTTGTCCTTTAAGGTTTATGCGCTGTGCTCTGTGTTATGTGTGTTAATATATGTGGGATGAACGGTTTTGAGTCATTTTAGCTCCTTGAATGCCTTTTTTTCCACTGATTTTGTCTCTCCAATCTCTTTAGTGGTCTCGGAGTTATCTCTATCCATGAAGCAAAGATATTTTTTTTTTTGCAATATGTCTAACCATCAAAGTAAATCTATTAGCGTTTCATTGTCTTGCGTAAGTCTTTCCCTTTCTGGTTGAACCAGGAGTGGGATGGTTTAATGCTATCAAATTTTGCGCTGGAGCAACAGCTGCATAATGCTAGGCAAGAGCTCAGTCATGCCTTGTATCAGGTACACATGAATTTATTTAGGTAGTACATGATATTGTCTTTCCTGTGTACCCTAATGTTTTACGTATTTAATATTATTTCGTTTGCAGCATGATGCTGCATGTCGTGTAATTGCAAGACTAAAGAAGGAAAGGGATGAAGCTAGGTCATTGCTGTCACAGGCCGAGAGACAGATACCCACGCCAATGGTGATGCCAGATGGAGTCAATGCTTCTGCTATAAACAATGGGAAAAGAGGTTAAAATATACGCTTGTGATTGTTCGTTCCATGCCATGTTCCTGCAGAGGTGGCTGAGTAATGGGTTCATCTCTTTGCAGTTGCTGAGGATAATGAGATGCTTCCAGAGGGGAAAAAGATTTGTCCAGGAATATCGAGTAGCATCATCACTGAGCTTGCGGATTGTAATAGTGCTCTTTCATCGCAAAGAAAAAAGAGACAGGTATGGCTATATGTGGTATTGCATTTTTTTTTAAATAGAGATGCACAGAATCAGATGACTTCAAGTATCATCTATCAGCCTAAATATATTCACGTTATATCTGTTGCCCAGATTCCGTCAACATTGGTGCCTATTGATGATGTGGAGAGATATACTCAACTTACTGTGAACCCTCTGCATCGGACAAACAAACCTGGGATACTATCTCTGGATATCCTGCTTTCTAAGGTTTGATAAACCGTTTATTACTCCAGTCAAACATTTTGTTCTTGATAGAGTATTTCGAGTTTGATCCATATTTTTATCTTTCTTCTCCTTCAGGATATAATTGCCACTGCCGGGGCCGATGCAAATGTAGTCGTCTTTGATAAACCTTCAGGCCAAGCAATATCAACTCTCAGCGGCCATACGAAGAAGGTAGAAAAATGCTGCATGCTCAACTCATTATCTCATTTCACTATGATACATCTGTTGCCATGCGCTTCGCATTTTGATATGGATATCTTGTTTCTGTTCTCTCACAGGTGACAAGTGTCAAATTTGCTGCAGAAGGTGAATTTGTGGTTACTGGATCTGCTGATAAGGTATATTAGTACTTCTAGTTAGTATTTCGTACTTCCATGTGCAGGTCTGTTCATCTAGAAATTTGATATTTACTATACTTCAGCCCTAATGAAAACTTGGAACGCCCTGATGTAGGATATGATCTTTTCAAATTTCAAAGCCACCAGCTATGTCTAATAGTTTTTACTTATGTCATTATTACTTTGCAAATTGGATGAGTGGTCTCACCTGGCTTTACCTCTCTCTACCATTTGTCCAATAGAATGTTACTCTTCTGTTTGCAGACAGTTCGTATATGGCAAGCATCTGAGGGAGACTATAGTTGTCGGCACACTTTGAAGGATCATACGGCAGAGGTATGTTTAGTGAAAACTTTACGTATGTCGATGTCGCACAGCATTAAAACTTGAAATTAAAATAACAACCGGCCCGAAAATCATCATGTTAACCTTTACTTTGATATTATTGAGCTGACTATTATATTTTTCTAATAATTGTTTGTTTTTATGAACTGTGATTTGACAGGTCCAAGCTGTGACAATTCATGCAACGAATAAGTACTTTGTCAGTGCTTCTCTTGACCACACTTGGTGCTTTTATGATCTTGCTTCTGGTTTATGCCTCACTCAGGTTCCAACCTCCCCCCTCACCCGCAACCCATATATCCTTTAAGTTATATATCCAAAATTAATCGAGATCGAGCCCCTTTTTTTCATCATATGTTTTTCCAGTTTTCTTATTTATGCAATTTATGTAGGTGGAAGACTCTTCAGGGTCTGCAGAGGGCTATACATCTGCAGCTTTTCATCCTGATGGTCTTATCCTTGGAACTGGTACTGCTGGGGCCGTAGTCAAGATTTGGGATGTCAAATCTCAAGTGTGTACTCTTTTGATCTTGATAACACATTTCCCTTTCCTATTTATGGATTTGTTAGTAATTTGATTTTTGGGAAAATGCGCAGGCCAATGTTGCAACATGCGAGGGGCATATCGGGCCTGTCACTGCCATCTCATTTTCAGAGAATGGTTACTTCTTGGCGGTAAATTTTCATTTCATGACTAAACGTTTAACCATCAAATTAACTCAAGGTTTAGATCTGATGATTAGCTTGTTTTCAAAGACTGCTGCACAAGATGGCGTTAAGCTTTGGGATCTTCGTAAAGTGAGGAACTTTAGGACTATTTCACCTTATGATGAAAACACTTCAACCCAAACAGGTCATAATGGTCCATCGTTTTATGACTGATATGCTACATGTATTCTGTATTTTCGTAAGTTACCTCCGTTTGTGTCCTTTGATTTTGCAGTTAATTTTGACCACAGTGGAAGTTATCTGGCATTAGGAGGTTCTGATATAAGGTAATTTTCTATATAACGAACACTTGAAGTTCCTGAGAATCATCTAACATTTCACACACACTACAGAGTCCACGAAGTTGCCAACGTAAAGTCGGAATGGACCTGCATCAAAACATTTCCCGACTTGTCTGGCACAGGTAAGACTGAGACTAAAGCCAAGTGCTGTTTTTTTTTCTTGTAGTTGTGATGCTTATTGCTTTGTAATATATCTTCTCAATGAAGTTGAGCGTATTCCGTCCATGGTTGTTGATTGCATCACAGGTAAAATAAACTGCGTTAAATTCGGCCCAGATGCAAAATACATAGCCGTTGGTTCATCTGATCGAAATCTTAGAATATTTGGAAAGCCTGAGGCCGAGGATGGTCCATCTGAATCTTGAAGGACTTCCCTGCAAATGGTTTTTATTTCTTACTTCGTTCTTGAGGCAAATGGACTTACGTTCCTATGGTTTGTAGGCTATTATTATGTGTGGTTTCTTTGTGTTGCTACATTCATCATAGCATGGTTAGACAAATTTGTGTATCATTGTTAGCTATTACATTATGAAAAAAAAACTCCGGGAATATCCAACAAATTTGTAGTACTTTTTTTCACGTGAGTAGTAAAGAATAAATCCAACTAGTTAAATTAACCCATCTATTCGCTTGACATATATTGGATTTGTAGGCTCTAATCATGTTTTGGGATAAAGAAAGCTTGGATATCAAATAATTTTGAGGTTGTCATACGTACTTTCATATGCATAGTTCATTCAAAGAAATGAGATTCATGACTTTGGACCAGTCAACTTTAGTACATTTCTCACTCAAATTTCGAGTACATGTCTACTGGTTTTTTGCAAAAAAAAATGGTTTCTTTATTTTTTGTACTCTTTCTTTTTTTTACTACCCATTAAATCTTTGATTATCGTTGTACTTACATTGATGGCTTCATTCTTTTTATTTTACGCTGCAGAAAGCTTTATTGAACGAAACACAATAAATGAAGCTATCTTGTCACGAGTCTCCACACCTCGTTTCACAATAAATATAAATAAAATCACACCTCCCTTGTCTCGAGTTTCGGAGGACTATCTTTTCATTTTTATTACAAAGGGATTGATGATTTATCTTTTTCCATTGCTATTACTGGGCATATAAAGTATTAATTAATAGATAACCAATTTCCTATTTTATTTCCCAGAAGTGTTCATTACATTCTTGGCAGCACTTGTTGTCCTACTCCTAACCAAGGCACATTATACAGCTCCATTGTTAAGTACATAGACGCTCTCCTATTCATGTAATGTGTGTAGTACACAAACATTTACACACATACATACACTGACAAACATCACATAACCCTTCAGAACCATACAGTAAAAAAAATCCCAATTCCCAACGAGCACATTAAAGCTATCACAAAAAAACCTCAGACTCATTCGCGTTAGCCTCTCAAAATCCCATCTTTTTTCTACCCTCTTCGCCAATAAAAAAACTTGTCCAAGGAAGCAAAAAAAGGAAGATGCTTTAGCAGTTCAAGCTCATCATCAAGAACTCATACCAATGGGCTCACTCAACAACCTCGTATCTTTTGCTCTAACGATTCTAATCATCATCACTTCTCCATCATATTGTGCCAAAGACTACTCAGACTTAGTCTACAAGGGCTGCGCCAAGAACCCTTTATCAGATCCTTCAGGCGCCTATTCACAAGCCCTATCTTCCATATACGGAACCCTCATAGCTCAGTCCTCGAAGGCCAAGTTCTACAAAGCCACACAGTCTTCAATTACGGGACTCTTTCAGTGCAGAGGAGACCTATCAAACGCAGACTGCTACGATTGCGTCAGCAAACTCCCAATCCTAATGGACAAGCTCTGCGGGCGAGTAGTTGCTTCAAGAATCCAACTTTACGGCTGCTACATGTTCTACGAAGCTTCGGGCTTCTCTCAGATTTCAGGGATGGAAATGCTGTACAAAAGCTGTAGTGGGACTAACCGAGGCGGGGCTGGCTTTGAGGAGAAGAGGGACACTGCTTTGAATTCCTTGGAAAATGGGATAGGAAGCAGCGTTGTCAGTGGGTTCTATGCGAACAGTTTCGAAGGCGTTTATGTGATGGGACAATGCGAAGGAGATGTGGGGAACAGTGACTGCGTGGCTTGCGTGAAAAGTGCTGTCCAAAGGGCTCAAGTTGAGTGTGGTAGTGCTGTGAGTGGTCAGGTTTATCTTCACAAGTGTTGGATTGGTTACAGTTTCTATTCGAAAGGAGGTTTGCCCAAGCAGTCTCCTTATCCTTCTTCAAGTCCATCAGGTAATAAGTGGTGTGTTCGTGTGTTTTGTAATCTTCTTAACAGTACATCTAAAACCTGCAAAAGATTGTGCTTAAATCGATTATAGGGTCGCCAAATACAGGGAAGACTGTGGCTATCATACTGGGAGGTGCTGCTGGGGTTGGGTTTTTGGTCATTTGCTTGCTCTTTGCTAGAGGACTAATCAAGAAAAAAGATGGTATTTTTTTTCTTCTTGTTCTTTCCTTTCCCAAGTTTTCATGTTTTTCTGTCAACTCATGCCCTTTGTTCATTCATCTCTTGCTGCAGATTACTGAAGGGCCAAAGAGGAAGGAAATACACTGCACTGATTGAATGGGAGGTGTCTTTCTTTCCTCTTGTAAGAGAAGAAAAGAAGAAAAACCATGACTTGATTAAATATCTTTAATTGTTATTACATTGCATTTGCATAGGAGAGCATAGCAGTAGCAGTTTTCGGAGAGAACAAGAATCCCAGGACAAAAGTGGTGAGTACAAAAAATTCCAACTAATATCTCTCGGCCTATCTCATCCCATGTGACATTGTTTTTGTCTCTTTTTTTTTATGTTTATTGATAATAAATTAGTTTGTTTTCTTCCTAATTTGTATGCTTTTGAGGCCAGAAATTAAAAGGCTCTCTGCTAGCTTTATGTTGGGTCAAACGTCGAGATGCAATTTTCCAAGAAAGATGACATAAGTTCAATAAAAAGGACGTGACAAAAATAGTGAAAACTTTAAATATATTTTTTTTTTTTTCGGATAAAGAAAACTTTAAATATTGTATATTAGCAAATCAACCCTGGCGGGCATTTATCAGATTAGAATGCAAATAATTATTAAAATATGATACTCGCATAAAAAGTAAGGTGATGGACTACTGTGATTTGAAGCAAAGTAAACCACCATTTGCGCTATGGCAACGCAACGTCCGTACTCCTTACTCACTACCTTTCGAGAATATTAATGGAAAAAAATCATGCAATTATATATACGTACATATATGGTGCACAAATTTCGCTCTCTCACGTAATGTTACGATTTGGATCAACTAGAATGAATGATGTGAATGGATGTCAGTCACATTTTCCCGTAAATGGAGAATATCAGTATAAATTAACATAAACAGAAATCTACACATAAATACCCAATAGTAAAAAAATCAGCCACTTATGTACATTGTCAGAACTATTTTATAGCTAGGTACCTAGTTGAATAAAACTTTTACACTTAGGTACCTAATCACCTAAGATTACGAAAATACCCTTATTGATTTAGAATTTCATTTCATCTTTTTTTCTCTGTAAAATTCGACCTTCAGCTCGCCGTCGACGATTTCTTCTTGCCGACCAACTCCTTCTGCTCGTGCCGGCGCCGGACAAAGATCGAAGACCCTATTGAACGTTGGGTTCTCGATTTTGGGGTTGATTTTGTCAGGTAAAATTTTCTTTGGTTTGGGTTTGCTCAATCGATTTTGGCACCGGACGATCACGCCTGACAAAATTTCAGCTCCATCTCTGCAATTGACGATCACCTTTCGCTCGTGGTGGCACCGAACGACGAGCACGAGCCTACGATTTAGGGTCTCGATTTTGTCATGTAAGCTTTTATTTTGCTTTGGGTGTGGTTAATCAATTGCACTCGTGAGATCAAATTTAACCCAGATCAGGGAGCTGAATGCGATCTAAGAGCTCGATGTAAGGGTGGATGTCGATTCTTGACAGTTATTGAGGCTAATCCATCGGGATTTCAGGTTTCTTTATATAACTGTTATTACGTACCATTTGTTATCTTTATTACGTACCATTTTATGTGTCTATACGGTACCAAGATGTCCGCGTACGCTGTACCATTTTAAACTATACAGGCGTACCATTTATACAGGTTGTCATATTATCTGAAAATATGCCGTTTACAAGTTCGGTTAGTGGCGGGACGTTATTTGCATTGTGTGAGTATAAAAGGGAGTCATTCTTAGTATCAATCATGAAGCGACGACGCACGAGATGAATGCTCAAACCGATGACGGGAATTTTATTCGTGACCCGGGCATTTGTGTCCTTCTTGGTTGCTGAAAGATGCGGAGGATTTCTTCTCAGGTAGATAAAAGATCCAACAAGTGCAAAAGATGTGGAAAATACAGGAATAATCATCGTACTTGTAGAGAGGCCGTATCGACGTAGGGATGTATCTGCCATGTATTTCGTTACTGCTTTTGTTCCAAAACCTTTTTTGTTAACTTTTGTATGTGGCACATTCTTTATCAAAATGATGCCAACAATGTACTGTAATATATGACAATAAGGTATTGTAATATGCCAACAAGGTACTGTAATATATGCTAATTTGGTACTGTAATATATGACAACAAGGTACTGTAATAAATGTCAATAATGTACCGTAATATATACCACAAAGTACTATAATGGATGACAACAAGGTACTGTAATAAATGCCAATAAGGTACCGTAATATAGGCCAACAAGGTACTGTAATATATGTCAATAAGGTACTGTAATATATGCCAAATGTGTCAATAGGACATGGCTCATTCTTTTTGTCTAAATGATGCCAACAGATCATTTTTTTGTCCAAATATATTAATTGGTAATGACTCATTCCTTTTGTCTAAATGATGTGAACAATGTACTGTAATATATGCAAATTTGGTACTGTAATATAAGCCAGTTTGATACCGTAGTATATGCAAATTTGGTTCTGTAATATACGTCAGTTTGATATCGTTATATATGCCAGTTTGGTACTGTAATAATATGCCAGTTTGATATCATAATATATGCAAATTTGATACCGTATTATATGCTGGTTTGGTACTGTAATATATACCAGTTTGGTACTGTAATATACCAGTGATACCGTAAGATATGCAACAGTCTTTCATAAGCAAACTTGGTACTGTAATATATGCCGATTTGGTACGTTAATATACGCAACTATGGTACTGTCATATATGCCACGTTGGTACCCTAAGATATGTAACTTTGGTACTGTAATATACCGATGATACCGTAAGATATGCCAACATAGTACTAATATAAGCGAACTTGGTACTGTAATATATACCAATTTGGTACGTTAATGTACACAACTTTGGTACTGTAATATATGTCGCTTTGGTACCGTAAGATATGTAACTTTGGTACTGTAATATATGCCGCTTTGGTACGTTAATATGCGCAACTATGGTACTGTAATATATGCTCTGTAATATGCATATTTGGTACTGTAATATACCATTGATACCGTAAGATATGCCAACATAGTAGTAATATAAGCGAACTTAGTACTGTAACATATGCCAATTTGGTACGTTTACATATGCAAGTTTGGTACTGTAATTTAGGTCATTTAGGTACCCTAAGTGTACAACATAGGGTACTGTATCATTTCAGAAGTAGGTACCGTATAAATTAAAGTAAGAATTCGAATTTAAGACTTGGCTATTTTTCGTCACAAACGAAGCATTTCAGCAGATGTTGATGTGGAGAAAGGAAGAGACAATTTTTGACATTTTTCTGTAATGATTGAACACTTTTATGACATTTCTCTGTCATGAGTGGACAGATTTCTGAATTTTTCTGTCATGACTGGACAGATTCTGACATACGAGGTATTAAATCATAAAAGACAGCATTAACTGACATGTCGGTAGCTTTCATAAGATGTTTCATGTCATACGTAATTTATGGTACTGCAACCGTGTCTGAGTTGGTACGCTTCAAACAAAACGATAGGTACCCCTACAAAGCTATTTTTGGTACGGCGTCCATTAAATATATGATACGTCATACTAGGGTTAGTATTTTTCGAGGTCGTACGAATTACTTTTTCATCTCGAACCACCGTAGAACAGTAAAATATAGTATTAAATACGTTTTAGATCAAATTCGGTGCATTAGGCCCCGCACGCATGAATTGAATCTTAGAATACCAACATTCATTATAGTATAAGGATAGAAACAAGAACATCTACAACATAATTTGAATAATTTGGTGAGTGCTGCATCTGCGAATTCGGAGCATTAGGCTTTCATATTTTTTTCATTTCGTTATTGTTAGGTATTGTCAAAATCACGCAGGACAACGCGATTCGATTAGGAATGTATTTATTTTTCGATCGTATAAGAATGGTACGATATACTTTGAAATCTGGGTACTGTATATGTATAATTCTGGATACGGTAAACCTGCAGGTTATGGTACTATATATGTAAATGATAAGGTACCTTCTGTAAAACACAAGGTACCTTAGTGTACAACAGATAAGGTACTTCATGTGCGATATATAAGGTACGGTATGTATTTACATAATGGTACGGTTAACCTGCATTTACGGTACGCTATATGTAAGCGATATGGTACGGTAATATGAAAGACAAGGTACTTTTTATCTTCTGTTTATGGTACGCCATATGTTTACATAATGGTACGGTCTAACCTGCATATTCCGATACTCTGTACGTAAAGGATAAGATACGGTCCTACAATAACATATGGTACTGCATAAATAACGGACAGTCATAGAACAACATAACACCGCACACAGTTGGCAATAACCGTCCATGCACAAAAGAAAAACCAACATAAACAAACAAAGGTCTTCAAACAGTCCCATCCCCAACCTGATCCTCCTGATCCTCCTCTTGATCCTCCGCTTCATCCTCATCCCTATCCTCAACATTGTCCTCCTCGGCCTTCTCACCGTTGCTACGAGCCATCACCTCGGCCATATCGTCACGGTCACTATGAGCCATATCCCCGGCCCTATCCTCACTCGTATCCTCAACATTGTCCTCTCCGGCCTCCTCACCGTCGCTATGAACCATCTGCTCGGCCACATCATCACCCTCACTGTGAACCATATCCTCGGTCTTATCATCACCCCCATCCTTGCACACATCCCTATCCTTAGCCTCAGCCTCTTTATCATCCACTCGTTCAGTATCATCAGCCTCTACCTCCTCCCTCGCATCCTCGTTGGACACATCAACCTTCGACGTCCGAACATTTGACCTTAGATCTCTTATAACCTCGTCCTTCAATCTCAACTCGGCTTCCAACCTCTCCAAACGAGCACTCCACTCCAAATGAGATCTGCCAACTCCTCCATCAACCTTAACAACACATAATTAATTCAACAGTTAGAAACAAAGCAAATAATACATAAAAGTTGGGAATTTTATACCTCCAGCAGCAAATTTATCGGATGCACGAACTTCACTTCCTTCTTTGTTGGGTATATTGGGACGACATGGGTAATTGCAGCCAATTCAGCCTCCGCAGCGATTACGTCATTGGGAAACCTACTTTCTTCTCAATTGAACATTCGGGGAAACATATACATTCCCGCTTCTGCGCCAACGAGGGCACATGCTCATACACCCAAATCTGAAAGTTCCCAAAGCATTGAATTCATCAATAAATACATAAGTAAAAAAGGTAAACTCATAACGTAACGAGAGTATTACCATTAGCCCAACAATGCACCCGTTCATCATCAGGCCGGATGATTCGAGCAAACGAATGGCTCATCATAGGCATATCTGAAAAAATGAAACAGGGACCTTCTTAGAGCTTCTTTTTGATCTACGGTCATGCTACCCTTCAAATTGTTTATGGTAGATCGAAACAGCGCATGATGGCACCGGGAAGCCAGCTCAAATCTGTTCCGTGGAGGCATTTCTGCAAAAAAAACACTGTCAGCAAGCAGTATTATTTTATTCACACAAGGGGTACCAATTTGACCAAACAGAGGGTACCAAATGCAGTGATAATGTAGTACCAAAACAAATTGACCCCAATCGATAAAATAAATGTTAACCAGCAGTACCATTTTACTCACATAAGGGATACCAATTTGCCTAAACAGAGAGTACCTAATGCAGTGATAATGTAGTACAAAAAAATTGACCCCATTCGACCACTTTTGGCAAGCAGTACCATTTTATTCACACAAGGGGTACCAATATGCCAAAACAGAGGGTACCAAATGCAGTTACGATGTAGTACCACAACAAATTGACCCCATTCGAAAAAACCAAAATCGACCCGTTCCAAAAAAACCCCCAAATCAAGCAGCCATGACGAAGTACACGCACAAAAAAACCCTAATCGACCAACAAATCAATGTCATTCCAAAAACACGCACAAAAGAACCCTAATCGTGACGAAATGCGATCACTTACGGTAATACTGTGAATGACTTACCAATCGATTTTAGAAGGGAATACAACGACGAACGAGTGGACAGACGACGTAGAATCTGAAGCCAAAAAAACCCGAGTCGATTTCTGGCAAACAATCGTGCGATTTGGTTTGGGGCTGTGCGATTTTTTCTCTTTTTTAGGAGCGATCGAACGTGAAATAAGAAATAAGGTAAGAGATGTAAAAAACCAGTTCTAGCAGGGGTAAATCCGTCAGTTAGGTACCTATCAGTAAAATAAAATTCAACTAGGTACCTAGGTTAAAAAATACACTGACAAGGGACTGAACTGCTTTATTTTTATTGATGTAGGTATTTAAGTGTTGAATCCCCTAACATAAATGGCTGTTGAGTTTTGAATTTTGATTACCATCGCCTTTTTAAACTAAGATATGATTGAGTGAGTAATTTATGGAAAAAGATGGAAAATTTTGTAAATTTTATTACCGTCCACCGTTTATTATGACATGGCCATGGAAGCAACGAAGCGCTAGGGTAACCTATTGCTTAGTTCATCCCAATAATATATTTTTATTACAATAAAGCATGTATTACTCAAGATTTGACATTGACTCGCATGAAAGAACAAGTTGCTATTACCTTTTAAAACTTGTTAATTTCAAGAATCATTATCATCCTTTTTGCATTTTGACACTGACACAATCTTTAGCCCATTGAATTCTATTTTTTTTAAAATCATTTTCTATAATTTTCTGAACTGCATATCGTATTACTGCTTTCGAAGAAAGGATTTTGATCCCCCTTCGATAGAAGACTCTGCAAAACGCGATCTTGGTGGCATCTACAGCTAATCACAAGTGAGGGTTTTTTTTTTTTGTGTTTTTTCACAAATCCCAGTTGAACTTTTTATCTGTGTTTTTGTTTTTCTCTGGTGATGAGTTTTTAACTTTTATCGATTTTTCTTTTGGATTTTTTTCCGGGTAAGTGTACCCAAAAGTGAAGGTGAAGGCACATGAGAAGAAGCTGACCAATATGCTTATGAGAAAAATTCGTTGGAGTCTTTAAGGCTTTTGAATGGCTAACATTGGGCAACTTCTCTTCCTCAGGTATAAAATAGATACTTCTCTCTGTTTCTTGACTCGTATATGCCTAATTTTTCTCACTTCATAGCTTTCCCTGTTTCTTCATGTCACTATGTAACTTGGGCAGATTCAATGTATTTTCTGGGCAGATGTCTCTGTCTTGTGGAGGATCTGTTTTCAGCTGCAATTATGTTTGACTTACTGTTATCAAATATACATATAGAATGTTATTTCAAGCTGATAAAAAATGGAGAAATGCGTGACATCTCAGAGAAGTATAATTAACTCAACACTGTACTGATTCTTTGATCAGCTGCCATTATTGGAAAACTTGGCACTAGAAATTAAAAGATTGTTTTTTTTTTTTCTTTTTTCTCAAGAACAAATCTAATCAGATTTCGCATTCCTTTCGTTTTATCTGCAGATGAATCGCCCCGATCCATAGTGAGGGTTCCTTACTTCTATGCTCCAAGCATTCCACCTCCTAGTTATCTAGGATCAAGAGGTTTGATATTCTTCGGTAAATTAAACACTTTGTTGCTCCAGTCTGTTTCTTCACTTGCCATCCCATCGATCAACAGACGAAACGATTAATACGAAGAACACATTCGAGGAAGAGAAACAAAAGAACGCCAGACATAAGTCTGCCCCTCGCCCTCGTGCTGTCTTATCAAGTCCAGGTAATGGTATCAAGTGTTTGTTATACGTACGATTTGCACCGTTTGTTTCTGCTGAATTTCTGCGTCTTTCGAGCTCCTTTCCATTGCCTTGACGTCATTTGCTTCCTCCTTTTGATGGTTTTCAGTAAACGACACAATCCGAGCCAAAGTACAGTCGAGAAGGGAACCATCGTCATCGGGCCTTAAAGGAGACAGGTCGTGCCACAAAAGGCACACACACTGCTCTGTTTTTCCTAAATCACTGACCGACGAAATTCTTACGCCGCCGCCTATGCGAATGCTTCGCAAGGAAACGGCCCGAGACCATAACTGAAATTCGAGCAAACTTCAGACCAGCAAGGGTCGAATCAAGTGCAAGAACTGCTACTCTAAAGAAGATGATCCCTTCATCAGGCAAGAGATGAATGGTTCTGATTGATGAGAGACTAATCTTTGTACATAATTCTTTTCCTAATGCTGAGGTGATGTGGGAGAGAAAAAAAAATACCTATATCGTAAGAGATTGTGACTGATAATGGCAGTCTTTTGAAGCACTTTTGTGTGTTTGTGCAGTTTGATTCAAGAAAGAGCCTTTTAACATTCAGGGCATTTATGAACATGGACAAAAGTATCCCACCCAAAGACAAAAGTGAAATAGGGCCAGAAAGACAGGTAATCACAGTCCAAATGCAGCTCAAAAGCTCAAGCCATTGTTAAGTGGACGACAGTGGTCGGTTTTCTACTGTCTCTCATAAATGCTAAAATTGAAAAAAATAAAGCATACGTACGTACGTACATTTCCGACCAAACCCCTAGGAATCGATAAACAAGGATACTACAGTAGTGTGCTTTGTACCATCATTCCCGCCGTTTTCACACCATAAATAAACCCCACCCTATTACGTTCGCGTTATCACGCGTGATATTCATCGCATAAGGGCTGGGAAATCAAGAGGTAGCTTGAACTTGATGGAGGTTAATGTGGGAGGGTGAAAAAGAATGTGGGCGCTGTTTATATTTCGTAAAGATTAAAGTTTTCTTTTTCTTTTTTATCTTTATGACCGCGAGCTTGTAGATCTAGGGGTTTTCGGCTTAGAAATTTGGAAAGGTTTCTCTTTTAGGTGTTTCCTTCTCAACGGCGTCTGCTATGCCTGTGAAGGCATCCCAGGTATGTTGTGTCTGTTACTCTAATTCTGATGAGCATTCAAGCACCTTATGTATTCGTTCTAATGGCTGTTTTGATTGTTGGTTTTTATTATGCCTTATCTGTCACGAAGCTTCGCACTTGAAGCTAAGGTTGCATAAGTAGGTCTAACTCTAAGTTATGCTTATGTATGGTTGTCTATGAGGCAAATCTGTTAGCTATTTGCCCACTGAATCTATGGGATTGATATGTTATCTTGCATCTTCAGTCTTCTGACATTGGTTTTATCTGCTTAGGTTGGAACTTACTTTGTTGGGCAGTATTATCAGTTGTTGCAAGACCAGCCAGACTTTGTTCACCAGTTTTACAACGATGCAAGCACGATGCTGCGAGTCAATGGAAACCGAAGAGAGACAGCAAATTCAATGCTGGTACTCATAGTTTCTATGCTGTTTTGCGATTCAAAGTTCGTTGATGAGTAGTTATTTCCTTAGGGTGCGTAGCTTCTTTACAGTCGTTTTTCTTGTGTGATTCCACTGCTGTTGCGCAGATTCAATTGCTTTCCTCAAGATAATATTCGGTCGGTAACGAAATTTCTACATCTGCAGGCAATCCACCAGCTGATTTTGTCTCTTAATTACACGGAGATCGAAATAGACAGCGCTAATTCTCTTGAATCGTGGAACGGAGGAGTCCTCGTGGTTGTCTCAGGTTCTTTGCGCCTTAACAATTTCGGCGAGAGAAAGAAGTTTGTAGAAACCTTTTACCTCGCACCTCAGTACGCTGGATACTTTGTCCTCAACGATATTTTCCACTGTCTCGACGAAGAAGGCATTCATCAACCTTATCCAGTTAGTTATCATCCTCAGAACAACATTTACGCCAGACTCGACCATTCAGCAGCAGGCCGAGAACAAGGTCCTTTTTATGTTACTTTTTTTTCCCACGTTATGAGTAAATATAGCACTACCTTCTGAATCTACCTTGAAGTGATGTCGAGAAAGCAATAATATTTGGGTATGATGTTTGATATTCTAGTTTAGGTGTCTTAATCATGTCTGCACTTATTGTTTCTTACAGTATTTGACTTCACGCCGAGCGGAGCGACGAAGGATCTTTCTGCTACTGTTAATGCAAAGGGGAACGGTTCTCTCAACAGCAATGTTACGAAGACGAGCACCACCTAGAGTTAGTTCAAGAAACAGAGAACACCTTCGACGAACACTTTGCTGTTAGATCGAATGGTTCGCTTCATTCTGGGATCGATGGACTCCCCTCCCCAGTCGAAGAACGCACCGTGGAGACTCAAAAACACACATATGCTTCTATCGTGGGTGACACCTCTATTAAAAAAATTTGAACTTTTCATGCCTTTTAATGTGCTTCTTTACCGCAATATTCAAGTCATTCGGTATTGCAGGTTGTCAAAGGACAAGCTAATCCACCAATGGCCTCACCGTCCACTTTGACGAAGCCCATTTTCTCAGAAAGTCAGCACTTGCCTGAAGAATCTACCCAACAACCAGGCATCGAGTCAACACACACTTTCGAGTCAGCTGTGGAAGAAACCACAGAAGAAGCGTATGGCATGGAAGATGAAGGTCAACTTTCTGGAGTTTACTTTATCTTAGGCCTATAATTATGGGATTGCATTTATCTTGATTAGATATAGCTTAGAATATCAGTATAAATAGACGACGACGTAGAATGTAGAAGACAAGGAAAATTATATATTTACCTTCACATGGTACCGAAGATTACTTTATAATTAGGCTATAATTACGGGATTGCACGTATGAAACTCTTTATCACTTGTGAGAAGCTTTCATAAATCGTACTGATTGTTCTTCTTGGATCTGTTTTCTGCAGTTCAACTGAAGTCGGTGTACATAAGAAGCGTACCTAAGACGATGTCAACTTCTGAAATAGCAGATGAGTTCAAAAAGTTTGGCAAACTATCGCCTAATGGCGTGGCCATTAGGACTCGAAAGGTCCAGTTTTTCATGCCTTTTCCGTCTTCTATCTCTCCCCATTTCTGATTTTCCTCAAGGGAGTCCAATATATGCAGGAAATCGACGATTATTACGCTTTCGTCGAATTCGAAGACATGTCCTCGGTGCAGAGAGCTATCAAGGTAGTATACTTCTTAATCATTTCTTTCCAAAAAAAAAAGGCTATCAGCACTTTATAGTGATGGCTTTCGAACTATATCTACAGGCATCGACTGTTCAAATCAGCGAGCATCAGCTACACGTCGAAGGACGAAGAGCAAGCAGATACATCTCCACTCGAGGAGGAAGTACGCTTCTTATTTACTTAGTTTTTCTTTTTGAACTCTCCATATTCAAATGCTTGATAAGCTCAAAAATGTTCCTAAAATAAGGAGCTAGAGGCAGATTTACCTACGCAAGGGGACGTTTTGGAGGCCATGATTATTACAGGCCGAGGGCGAATGGTTACTACGAGCAATCGAATCAATACTTCCACCGTAATGACTCGCCAAATGGGCGGGCTGAACCCACTTGAACCATCGAAGCCTTTTTTTTTTTTTATTCGTCGCGACAAGTTTCTTTTAAGGTTAAAAGTTTGAACTGCCTTAAGTTTTATTATTCCTTGATTTTCTTCGAAGTTATGGAATGGAAGCATATTTGTTTGGAGTTACTTCATCACTACGTACTTACACGTAGTAGCCATAAACGACATGATTGGTTGTCCTCATTCTTGTATACATTACCATTAGTTTCCTTACAAATTTTGATTCGACTTTCGTCGTCGACCATGCGATTAAAAAATATATTCATATTTTGTCCCAAATGGCAATGGCTTACGAGGTTTATACGTAGTAACAAAATATATTCTATTTGCTAGTACAAATATATGTATGATACGTAGATTTCAAGAACGAATTAAAGACAGACACACTGCATGATTATTTTACGGCGCTGCTTTATTATATGTTCTTTTCTTTCTTAAGTAGGCTGTAAAACCAAGATGTCAATTCTAACTACAGTACCATGTAAGAAAGACCAAATTTTACCGCCAACAACTGAATTAATATTTTTGTTATTTAATCGTCGCAAGTGATAGGAAGCTCGATATTCTTGGTTGAGAAAGGATACTTGGCCACAAATTGATCATTCTCTTGAGGAATATTTGTCTTCCTTCAGCACACGACACGTGGCGTCTTCACGTGGACACGAATTATTGGCATGAATGAATATGAACCAAGAGAACGAAAAAATATTACTTGGCTGAGTACACGGGTGCATTTTCATTTCAATTTTCCCCATTTCCTTTTCCAATTGCAAAAGCTGGATGACGTGTGCTAGCTATTTGCATACATCTAAAAACAGTCAGCAAGATACTCTTTTATTTATATTCAAATATCGCAGAACCTATTGGGGAATTCATCTATTTGCGAATAAAAAGGACATAAATTCGCAACTTTCTGAAATTGTACGAGGTGGACAGTGATGTCTTGGTTCAGATTCTATGAGCATTCACGAGCTGGTCTTAGCTCTGGGCACCAACTATAAATAAATACACGGCCTTGGCAAACTTTAAGACACACACTCACATCGATCGATCGAAGATGCCGAGAAGCAGCAATGTCGTGAACCCTCTCGAGCTTAGCGGGATTGTAGGGGAGGTTGTACCGCCTTTCGTGCCTTCCGTTGATGTCAGAATTGTGAATGGGAATAGGAGAATCTGTAATGGTGCTGATGTAAGGCCTTCCCAAGTGGAAACTCAGCCCAGGGTTGACATTGGTGGGGATGACCTTCGAAATTTCTACACTCTTGTAAGCTATATTTCATTCACTACTTTCCTTGTAATGAAAGTTGAGAACTTCTTTCACTACTTTGCCCGTCCCAGAAAGGAAAAGATCGGAGAAGATTGAGTAATTGATATATAAAAAAGAAAGACACCCGTGTGATCTAACGTTGTTTGGGAATTTTACATGTTTTGTCAGATCATGGTTGATCCAGATGCTCCAAGCCCGACAAATCCACACCTTAGGGAGTATCTTCACTGGTAAGACTAAGATCTCTTTGTACTAAATAACGTGTAATTAAGTGTGTTAAAGAAGAGGACAACTCAGGTAATATATCATATCCCGTGAATATGATCATGCGTACATGTGTAAAAGGTGTGATCATGACGATAGAGAAATTATCCAAGGACATATGCTGGTTCTTGAATAATAATATTCACAACCCGCTATTGTAGTATTTCTCAAATAAGGACCGATTATAAACACGAAGGTTGAGGCATGAAGATTCTTCACTGCCCTAAAAGCTATTTCATGAACTCTCTTGTAGCTTTTAAGGATTCAACAACCTCTTCAAAACAAATTACACATGTATTGTGTTCATTATGAAAACAGAAGAAATTGAGTATTTATAGAGGTGATCAAACAATTCAAGATTCTCTCATTCACGAGTCATTTTATGGTCATTCAAGCATCTTAACCATGTTCATTCAAGCATCATATTCATGTCATTTTATTATGACTGTATTCATGCCCATATTGATGCTCTTTTAAAGACCCATATTTTTTCTTTTAAGAGACATAAAGCTCAAGAGTCGTGCATTTCATTTTGATAAGAATTCAATGACCAATTAAATAATAATCAAATAATATTATAACAATCCCCCCACACTGGAGTCTTGTCAAATTATTTGATCAATCACCTTGAAAAAATTACACTTGGTCATGGTGTACTCAACAATGAACCATAACCTTAGACAACCGAGACTTGAATCACTAGAAAAGTGGTGAAATTAGATTTCTATGAACCACTAGCCATAATGTAAAACAGATGTGACAATGTCATGGAATTTTCTCCATCTTCATTTCTAACATTGGTTGGGCGCCTCTCTAGCCATGCGGCATCCCTTTAATTTGCCGAAAAAAACTTTAGAAAAATTAGCCTTATTTCCATAGAAGCGGACACAACTCTCTTTTCTTATAGGTGAACAAACATTTAAGGTCATTTAGGTTATCAACACTTTGTTCATTAAGAGTATAACTCAACCTTACACTTAAAAATTTGAGCTTCTCAACAACATAGGTACAAAACTTAGGAAATAAGCTCCAGCATACATGTGCTTTGTTCTTACCTATATGAACCTTCTTTCATGGTATCTCCATTCATCAAGGTTATGTGTCAACAAATTCAATGGTCAAGTCACACAAGTTGCATACCCCTCGTTGTTTTCTCAATTAAAACCGTCTATAAGGGCTTAGTAAGAGGATCAACCAAATTTACCTCTGATCTCACGTAATCAATGGAAATTACCCCATTTTCAACAATTGCTTAGTCATGTTGTGTCTTAAGCGAATATGTCTACTCTTTCCATTGTAAGTTTTATTTTTTGCTATAGCAATTGAGGCTTGACAATCACAATGCATAGATGTAGAGGTGATCAGTCTCTTATCAATTGCAATGTCGCTAATAAAATTTTTAAGCTACTCAGCTTCCACACAAGCAAGTTCTAATGCAATGAACTCTTAATCCATTGTCGAGCAATTAAAGTTTGTCGAGATGATTTCCAAAGCCACCGCTTCTCCTCCCAAAGGGAGCACATATCCATGGGGATTTCGTATCTTTAGAATCTGGAATTCAACTTACATCACTGAATCCTTCAATTACTTCAGGAAACCCACTATAAAAATAATTCATAATTTATAGTTAGCTCAATATTCTTAATAAGGCTTTCAATGCATTTCACTAGGATTTTTCGTATATCTTCCTAGTTGTGAAACTGCATAAGCTAAACCGGGCTTTGTGAAGTTTGTGAAATGCAATAAACTTTCAATTAGTTGAGCATAAATTGTCTCTGCCTCAGGCGCACCACGTTTTTCTCAAGATGCACGATTGTACCAAAAGGGCTATCCAAGTCTTTTCAATACTTTTTTCGCGCGATTTTGATTGATCAAGATTGGATTCGATAGAGCTTTTGTGGTGTCATGAGAGCCAACAACACCATCGTCGTTGTCGAGGATACCATCGTCGTTGATAGGGATATCATCTTCGTTGTTGAGGATATCATCATCGTCGTTGACGCATCGAGATCATCAATCTCATCGTTGTTCGCCATAGTAGTTATTTCTCAAAGAACGATGAATTATAAACACGAAGGCTGAGGCTTGAAGATTTTTCACTGTCCTAAAAAACTATTTGAAGAATTCTTTTGTAGCTTCCAAGGATTCAACAACCTCTTCCAAGAATCGCACATGTATTTTGTTCTTTTTGGAAACAAGGATTGAGTATTTATAGAGGTGATCAAGCAATTCAAGGTTCTCTCACTCAAGAGTCATTTCATGTCATTCAAGCGTCTTAACCATAATCATTCAAGCATCATATTCATATCATTTTATGATTAATATTCATGCCACTATTGATGCTCTTTTAAAGACCTATTATCCACTTCAAGAGACACGTCTAAGGCTGTTTTTGGTTTATGTGATAAGCCCATATAAGTCCAATTAGTATAAATAATATGGTGTTATTTAATGTTTGGTTACTTTGGGTCTGTCCGATATAATTCAAAAGCCCGCGTGTCAGACTAAAGGTCCGATATCGCTAAACTAAGGGTTGCGTCTTAGATAATTTATCTTGGACTGTTAGATAAATAATTTATCATGTGCTTTATGCTAATATTATAACCAAAGTAAAGAGTCATCCATTTCATTTTGATAAGAATTTAATGATCGATTAAATAATAATCAATCCTAACACCTGATGTCTGAAAAAAAAAACGTAGGTTGGTGACGGACATACCTGGAACAACGGGCGCACAGTTTGGTAAGAAAAATAAACACAAAATCTCCCCTTTCCTCGATGAGTTACTGCCCAGACAAGAATTGAAAGAATAGAGATGTGGGATTTGTTTATTTTGTTTTAGGGCGTGAAGTGATGTGCTACGAGGCACCGCGTCCATCGATTGGAATCCACCGCATTGTGTACGTGCTTTTCCGCCAGCTTGGCCGTGAGACGGTGTACGCGCCACCGTGGCGTCAGAACTTCAGCACCCAAGATTTTGCCGAGATTTACAACCTTGGACCGCCGGTCGCCGCCGTGTACTTCAACTGTCAGAGAGAAGCTGGGACTGGTGGAAGAAGGATATAAAATATCATTGCAAGCCGATACATACATACATAGATGGGAATAATCGCAAGCGTGATATTGATGATGATATTTAATATTAATTATTAGTTGTTGTAAAGGCGCTTTGCTTTTATCGCCTGCCAGGTTGCGCTATGCTCCTAGCTGTGGGTGACACTTTGGCCTGGGATGTAAGATATTTTAAGCTTTTTGGATATGGGGAATGATTAATATTAAAATAATAATCATCGTAAATTAATTGCCATGAGTACGGTCATAATCCATTAGTTCTCTTATTCAAGGGTAATATTAGATCTACTACATATCGGTTGTATTGTATTAAAGAAAAAAAATTTCCCCCCCTCTCTCTCTCTCTCTCTTTCTCTGTCTCCATTCGACCCAAAAGCGATATATCCCCTCCGTACGTCGACGCCCGTCGACGGCGAAGGCGTGAGAGGGAAGACGCACACGGCGGCGATATTCTTCTGTCCCGGCAGCAGAAAAATTGATACTTTTTAGCAAGGAATTAATAACATCCAAGAAAACAAATAAAAATGGCGCCACCGCCAACTTCATCGTCGTTGAAACCCTTTCAGCTCCTTGAAATAAACATCATGTCCGCCCAAGATTTGGAATCCGTTTCCAAGAAAATGCGCACCTACGCCACGGCGTCCATCCACCAGGACCGCAAGCTGTCCACCGGCGTCGACGCCGACGGCAAGAACAGCCCCACGTGGAACGACAAATTCGTATTTAGGGTCGACGACGAGTTCCTCCGCCGTGACACCTCCGCCATCATGATCGAAATCTACGCCGTCCATTGGTTCAAGGATGTCCTCGTCGGCACCGTCCGCGTCCTCGTCGGAAATCTCATCCCTCCTCCCTCCGCCGCCAGGCCTCGCAATCATCAGATGGGCACGCGCTTTATTGCGCTTCAGGTCCTTTCCCTTTTTCATTAATTACACATTGCACCACATACCGTTTCGTTTCCAATCGCTGGTGGTACAAACAAATCGCCGTCGATTTTTTCACAGGTTCGCCGGCCGTCGGGCCGTCCGCAGGGAATACTGAACATCGGCGTGGCTTTGCTCGATAGCTCCATGAGAAGCATGCCGTTGTACCGCCAGCCGAGCATCTCAGCCGTCGGATTCCGAGATCTGATGATGGAGGATCCACCGATTCGCCAAAACGACGAAAATCGAACAACCAACAAAGACGAAGAGGGTCGTCCTCACAATGCAGCGAATCCCAAATTGCGCAGAACGAGGAGCGAAAGGAGCGAGCGCGTAGCACCCTTCGATGACGGCGATTCTCTAATCAGCAGCTCTTCACTCGCCGCCGCGCCGGCCAAATTTGGGGCCGGAAACAATAATCATCGAGAAAGCTCGATCTTGAGCATCACGGAGAACTTCGATGCTTTCAAGGCAGGGATGACGACGATGGCGAAAGGGAAGAAGGCAAGTTCTGTAATCAACGGAGCAGAGCTCAGAGAGAAGAAGAAGCCCAGCCGCGGCAAAGGCGGCCATAACCATAAGAGCAAGGCGAGCTCCGTGGTGAGCGATTCCATCGTCAGCAAGAAATCTTCAGGGTTCTGCAAAATGGAGATAGAAGACGCAAAAGACAACAACTTTAATAAGACTAGGAACAACATCTCCGTGCCACCGAAGAAGAAAGCTGGCAACAACAACAAGTCGGCATGGTCGGATTCTGAGGTGGGCCCACCACCGTCCGAGGTGGCGGCGGCCATGGCCGAGAGGAGGAGGCTATACCCTTTGGACCGTGGAGATGATAGAAGCTCAGTGTTGGACGGATGGAGCGTGGATGAGAGCGTTGAAGGGCTGAGATCGAAGCTTGAGAGGTGGAGGATGCAGCTACCTCCTCTGTACGACCGTGGGGGTGGAGGAGACTTTTCGTCGAGCAGCTTTAGGTCGTCGGGGAGGGGGAGGCACGTGAGGAGGCACACCGACGGCGGCGGCGGCGGCAGTGGGGATGGGATGTTTTCTTGCTTTGGGAATATATTTGGGTATGAGTGTCAGTGTGTGTGTGGGAAGCCGATGGGCGGAAGGAGGAGCCTTAGCGCTCGGTTCCATAGCCCTTCCACTCTTACGCCGGGCAGATCGTTCGTCTGAGGATGCGTTTAATTAATGATTGTGTTGGTTTTTGTAATGTGTTCCTTTTTTATTGCATTCTAAGTTGATTATGTATTTTTTTTTTATTATGTGTAATGTAATGTAGATGGAGGTTTGGAGAATCTTGTTTGTTTCTACTAGGTTTTATTTGCTCTTTCTTTCAACTGAAAGCTCTTGTTTTGTTTTTTAGTGTAAAGATGTAATAAATTTTTGTGGTTGTTCCTACGCTTCCATTAATTACTTACTTTCGCCAAATTCCTGTCGTTCCGCACGAAATTGGTTTTTCGACCTCTAGCTGTATTTATTACACCATTTATCATAACTAAATTGTTCATATATTTTTCTTCCATCATCTTATAAAATATTTCTTCCACACTTGAGAAATAGTGTTCACTAGCAACCGGATTTTACTTGTCTGAAAAAATTAAGTTAAAAGCACAGAAAACCGAACTTCGTGAAAATAAGACTAAATTTAGTTTTACTCTGCTCTCATGATCTATCTCATCACATTATTGGAACTGAATACAGATGCAACATACTAGATATCGAATACGTTCGATAACCAATACTCATGTAAATAGCTATAATTTGCTTCACGTCTCACCACAACAAAGACCCAACGCAAAATGCGAAACACGGAAATCTCCGACAAACAAGAAAAGGTTCCAACAGAAAGGCGAAGATACGAAGTGGCCATCACTCACATTAAGACGTCATCATAGCAGAAGAGCCTAAGCAAAACTTCCTCATAAGTTAGGGCAAGACAACATCTTACTGCAAAAACTCTCTTGGATCGGTGACATAACCAGTCAAAGCAGATGCAGCCGCCGTGTAAGGAGAAGCAAGATATATCTGCCCTTCTTTGTGGCCCATTCTTCCCGGGAAATTCCTATTCGTGGTCGAGACACAGACCTGCATATATTTCACTTACAGTCTTGAGATATTCTGTTACTTATCCTTTTCCTGTAAGAATAAACGGAAAAAAAGTGTAAACTTTGATTTGCCTGAGGTTCATTCATGCGTGCGTAAGTGTCTCTTGGCCCGCCCAAACAAGCTCCACAGCTAGGGCTCGTAGGTGTATCACAGCCAGCTTCTTCGAAGATCTGAGAGCAAGTCTTACCGCCCGAGCCAGGGACGGGGAGGCTATATACATCCATCCATACCTATGCGAATTTAATGCGAAAAATTGCTGAATAGATTCGTAAAGATGGTTTATGGGGTAACGAATACTTGAAGTCATACGCCGAAAGTGTACCTTCTGTGTAGCAGGAACAAGGAATGTTGGCACCTTAACCTTCTTCCCCTGTCGAAAAGAGACGGTAAGGGTCAGTTCTAGCTAAGCTATCAATAACGGTGAAGATCACGTTCAAGAAAATGTAGAGGATGAACTTGGAAGGTCTCGTTATGTATTGGAAGAAATTTATTCAGTTGGTTTACATACCGAGGCGAGAAATACTTTGGCAGCAGCCATGAAGTCCTCTGTTTTTCCACCAGTACAAGATCCGATGTATACTCTGTCGATCTTTACATCTTTGCATTCTCTGGCCAAAGCACGGTTGTCGGGAGAGTGTGGCTGGCAGAAAATCACAAGGGCATATTATAACGAGAAATTTAACAGTATTTGCAGAAACTGTACAGAAAAGGGTCACGACTCATGTCAATCTTGGTTATATTACCGACCTTAGCCACCAAGGGCTCCAGCTTTGAGACGTCGAATCTGTACTCTTGCAGATATCTATCATAAAAAAAAGTACAAGTATTTGTCACGTAAGTATCTGTCTGGGCTTGGCAGTGTGTGACAAGCTCCAAACGGGCAATAAGGTACATATAATCTATAAACGGTCTATGATCGCCCACAAGTCTCTGCGCAAATAGCGCAATTTAATAGCTTAACGCTTGATTTCTCCAGCATCACATATTTAACTATTATCACAGTGATTTTCCAAGTTACCTGGCTTGGCCATCGCTATAGACGGGTTCGTATGGCAGAGATGTCTTGCCCTGTATGCGAGAAAAATGAAGTCGTAAGAGATGTTCGACGTGCCCATACATACAGGGTACACTTGAGCTTTAATACAATCGTTCTCTGATATACACGTGTGCATATAAAATATGATGTATATAAGAGTTCAAAGGCATATAGCCAAGTTAAACCAACCTCGAGATACTTATACGTGGTGCTATCAGCAGGGACCAAACCGTTCTTTCCTCCAGCTTCAACAACCATGTTGCATAATGTCATTCGTTCTTCCATCTGTCAATTGATGATATTATTACAGGACTCATTAGTGATGACAGGTTTATATATGAAACGGCTAAGTAGATTAATTGCCCAAAGGCGATTTATGCTTACCGTCAAACTTTCAACAGTACTGCCAACAAATTCCATTGCTTTGTAAGTAGCACCAGCTACAGAAATTTCACCAATGATCTGCACAATATATAAAAGAATTTGAGTGAACTGAAACAGCCACGTATAATAAAGTGCATGAAACGTTGGATTTCGCTCACTTGTAAAATCAAATCCTTAGCAAGCAAATAATCAGGCATCTCACCATCCATCACGAATCTCAGAGTGGGAGGCACCTGCAACGTATCAGAACAAAAATCATCAGCTGCGGCCAGAAAAAAATCAACCTTTTATAACTACATTAGGTGATCAATCATTTAGTCTATCGAATCAGAATAGTAGCATTGGCTAGAAGAGAATATAAGGAACACGGTTTATCGAAAACAAAGCCACCTTCAGAATGAATAGATTGAAGAGAAACAACGAAAATGCAATACCTTGAGCAAAAGCTTTCCAGTACCAAGAACAAAACCTGCATCGGTGTTTCCAATTCCAGTGGCAAACTGACCAAATGCTCCGGCAGTACACGTGTGAGAATCTGTACCCAACAGAACCTACAAAAAAATAGCAATAAAGTAATAATAATAAAAAAAAATTCCCTGAATTGAGTGCTAATAAAATGAACAAAGACAAACTGAACATTTATACCTCTCCAGGTCGGCAGTGACCTTCTTGAGCGAGAGCCACATGACAAACACCTTTATAATCTGGATTTGCCTGCAATATCAATGTTTGAATTTCAAATATCTTATTCACAGATGGGGAGCAAAACCAGCACCTCAGATATCACTCACTTACCTTGAAATTACCAAGATCTTTAATGTCATAGAAATACTTAATATTTTGCTCCGTACAGAAATCCCTCAAGATGTCGACATTTCGATTTGCTCTTTCATCAGTTGTAAAAATATAATGATCGGGAATTATTACAACTTTTTCGCGGTCCCAAACCTGCGAGAAAATGGTTGCGTAATGGAACACTCACCTAATACACTGAATCAATCAAAGCTCAAAATTTCAACTTAAAAACAAGCTCGAGTAGCCATCAATAACTTGAAGTAACACAACATAAATACCTTGGCATTTTCACCAAACTCCCTCTTGAATATCCCAATTGAACCAGGGCCACAAACATCATGAGTCATCAATATATCCACGTTTACCCATATGTTCTCACCAGGAACCAACTGGCTTCTCTCTGAAGCCCTTGCTAGTATCTTCTCAGTCATAGTCATACCAGTCTTAACCTGCGTTAATACCCAACGTAATAAAACATTCAAAATGGCACGAAACGTCAAAGAATTCGCAAAATCAAAGCTTTTGTAGCCCAAAAGTTGCCCTTACAGCTCCAGTAGTTGAAGGTTTACGCTCAGTTTCCTGAGGCGCCATCACAGAAACAATTTTCTTGGAAATCCGTTTCTTTGCGACCTGCGAAGAGTAAGCTGAAAAGCCAACATCTTTCTGCAATAAACCAGAAAATAAAATGAGGGTTCTTTCCCTGCATCTCATACATCCAACTAAAGAGGAGGAAAGAGTGCAAAAAATTGCATCCCAGCTGCTCAAACAATAACTTCAAACAAAATAGATGATACCTTGTTGAAGAGAAATGATGCTTGTGTAATAGCAGATGAAGCCATCTTATTCTTGAGGATAACTTTGTCTGAATTGATAGGGGCAAACACAAACTGCTACGAGCTCCGATACGCCGGCGTGTTTTGCCTCACGTCCTTTATTTCTTCGTAGCTTTCGTTTATTTTTTCGTTAATAATTTCTGTAATTGGCGGCTAGCTGGGAAACTCAAGACGTTTTATAACCTGATGATTAGTCTTGAGTTGCCCTCATATAATCTTCTCGTGTTAATTCATGAATTCTAAAATATTTTAATTAATTTTAGGCTAATTAATGATGGTTAATAAAGAAAGAATCTTTACCTCAAGAAAAAACAACGAAAAATAACCCTATTTTCTCCTTTTCTTTTAATTTTTTTTTTTAATCTTTTTTCCCTATTAATTTTTTTTTTTTATCTGTCTTCGTTGAAAATGAAAAGACGAAATAGTTCAGCTTCAGACACATAGAAGAGGCGTTTTTCATCGTTTCACTGCTGTGGCGGGAAGCGCCATTGTCTCGACCAAAGACATTATTTTCTTTTCGATTAAAGCTCAGAAGAAGAAAACCCCGACTACCTCCTCAAAGATGCCTTGTTGGGTTACGACGGCTAAAAACGCCGTCGTGTTGGTGCCACGTTGGCGTTCCTTCTATTTTGTCTTCTGCCCATCTCTGCACCACCACTATGGCTCACACCGGCGCCTTTATTCCTCGTACGGCTCTCTGTTTCTGTGCGTTACTTGAACGTTGTCATGTTAAAGTTATTGACTTTGAAGGGGGTTTTGCAAAATGCCACTCCTGAAACTCGTGAGGTTTTTGGTACTAGCTAGTGTTAAAGGGTTCTCAACTTTTCTTCGTATACCGTTTCACTCGCCCCTGTTTTTTTTTTCTTTTTCCCTTTTTGCTTGCAGTTGGGCTGTTCTGGTTACTGGGGAAAGCTCGTCTCTTTCTAAGTCTCACTTTTAGTAGTTGCTTGGGTGTGCCTTTTTAAGATATTGCTGAATGAGGATGTTCCTTTTCATTTTCCTCTAATGCTTTATTGCATACTTGTCTTTGCATCGTTGTTTCGTGATTATTGTTCTTCCTTATCAATGTCAGGCATGCAAAGCCTATCTTTTGCTTCAAAGAGAGAAAGTTTGATGCAAGGACTACTAAGAAGCAGAGACAGTCAAAAGTTGCTCTCGAAGAGAGAGATTATGCTCACATTATATGGTGGAAGGAGGTAATGGGATGCGTTCGTTTTGCGCATTCTTGACTTATTTGCAAATTTCATCGACGATATTCTCTGTATTCATTTGTTGCTATGGATCATGTTTCCACATCTCAGAGAATGGAGATGTGTAGAAAGCCTTCTTCTGTTCTGCTGGTTAAGCGGCTTATGTTTTCAAATTTGCTGGGTATTGATACCGCCTTGAAAAATGGAAAGTAAGAACGTTTCATTTCATTCTCCGAATTCTTCTGTTCACCTAAATTTACATGTTATGGTATGTATGGTTAGAGTTCCCGACATTAATTCGTTTTGGGTTGCGTGGCTGTTTTCATCCAGCCGTTTGTTTTGGTTAACATTGAAGGAGATTACTGCATCTTATCTCTTATTGTGTATTGTTTCTCTTTTTATTCTAGTCTTAAAGAAGGAACTCTCAATTGGGAAATGCTGCAATTCAAGTCAAAATTTCCGCGCGAAGTTTTACTATGCAGAGTATGCTCATTTACTTCCATATTCGAAACTGTATTTCATACCTTGAAGCAATTTTATTACAATTCTCTAATGATTGTCCTTTTTTAGGTTGGAGATTTTTATGAGGCTATTGGCGTTGATGCTTGCATTCTTGTTGAATATGCTGGATTGAATCCATTTGGTGGTTTACGTTCAGATACAATCCCTAAGGCTGGTTGCCCTGTTGTGGTACTTACGCAGTTATTTTTCTTTGTTGGTTCAGATACCTTCTGTAGATTTCTTTTGCGTTATTCACTGGAATCGATTTACTAAAAGTATGTGGTTCGATGCTAGCATACATTATGCAGAACTTTGTTCTATAGATATTCTATGATAATTGACTTTATTGATCTTGCAGAACTTAAGGCAGACATTGGATGATCTGACACGTAATGGTTTCTCTGTTGTAAGTTTCATTTCTTTGGGATCAACTGCTTTATAACTCTAATTTGATATTTGGTTGTATCACCCTTTGTGTCACCCTATCTGATATTTTGAACATTTTTTATGTACTCGACATGTATGTATTCTATGATGTGGTTTAATTCTTGTAAACTTTCAATCAGTGTGTGGTGGAGGAAGTACAGGGTCCAACTCAAGCTCGAACACGTAAAAGCCGTTTCATATCTGGGTAATTTATCTGCCTTGGTTTTTATAGTTCGATTTAATTCATCTGTTTTTTATATTGGATGTAATTTATATTTCGTTTAAGAAAGTTGGATCCTTTTTGTCTCCGTGAAATTATGTCATGGAAGCAGATGCTGTTCTTATTGTAGTCCTTGCATAATATAAAACTGAACGTGATCATCATTATGCTGCTACTTCTATTCCATTTTTCAGGCATGCACATCCTGGTAGTCCTTATTTGTTTGGTCTTGTTGGAGATGATCACGATATAGATTTTCCCGAACCAATGCCAGTCATAGGTATGAGCTTAAGAAGTCACTTTATTGTAAGAAAAAACCCAGAAATTCAGTTTCCTAACAAAACAATGAAATAATTATCTGTGTGAATCAAGGTATATCTCATTCGGCCAAGGGATATTGCATGGTCTCTGTATTGGAAACGATGAAAACTTATTCAGTGGAGGATGGGCTAACAGAAGAAGCCCTTGTCACCAAACTCCGTACTTGTCAGTGCCATCATCTGTTCTTGCATTCGTCGTTGAAAAACAATGCCTCAGGTTTATAATCCACTGCCATGTCCTTCAGCAGTTTTCATGGCTTTGCATGGTGTTTTCTTTATGAGCTGACTAAATTGCCTAGCTTTTTATCGCAGGAACATGTCGTTGGGGAGAGTTTGGTGAAGGTGGGCTATTATGGGGAGAATGCAATTCTAGACAATTCGAGTGGTTCAATGGCGAACCTGTGAATCAGATTCTTTGCAAGGTTGTGATGAAAGTTTGATTTGGTTGATTGAGGTTGGTCAATTTTTGTTTATTATCTTACACTAACTCGTGCAATTTCAGGTCAAGGAGATATATGGCCTTGAAGAGGACATCTTATTCAGAAATGTTACTGTTACCTCAGAAAATAGGCCAAGGCCGTTGCACCTAGGGACAGCTACGCAAATCGGTTTGCTTTTGTACTAGTAGAACATGCCTTTACCATACTTTCTGTGATTAACTATATAGAGAATAACAGATTTTACTCCCGAATTTATCAGGTGCCCTTCCAACTGAAGGAATTCCCTGTTTACTCAAAGTCTTGCTTCCCTCAAATTGCACAGGCCTACCTGCTATGTAAGTTAGGAAGCCTGTTCTAAGATGTTACACCTCGTTAATATTGCCTCTTAGAAACACGAATCGTTATTTTCTTTTTTCATTTTTCCGTGTAGGTATGTTAGAGACCTCCTCTTGAACCCTCCTGCCTATGAGGTTGCATCAACAATTCAAGGTTTGTGGTTACATTATGCTATGTATTCAGTTTGTTTATATACAATCATGGTAATCAATGCTACTTTTACTGTATAAGTATTTCATTTATTACTGTAACATGTGCTGTTCTTGGCCGTATTAAGCTACACCTTTGATCTCTCTCTCTCTCTCTCTCTCTCTCTCTCTCTCTCTCTCTCTCTCTCTTCTTCTCTCTGCAGAATCCTGCAAACGCATGAGCAACACAACATGCCCCATTCCTGATTTTACCTGTGTTCCTCCAGCCAAGGTAGAATTTTTTATATATATAAAGTAGTGTTGGTTGTCAATATTTTAGGAGTATTTGTTCCATTTGTGCAAAATGTGTGTGAGATTATAGTTTGATGATCCATTGTGTCTTGTGCAGCTCGTTAAGCTCCTCGAGTCAAGAGAGACTAATCATATTGAGTTCTGCAAAATGAAAAGCATTCTTGATGACGTATTACAGCTGTACACGAATGCTGAACTCCGTAAAATTCTTGATTTATTAATGGATCCTACATGGGCAGCAACTGGATTGAGAGTCGATTTGGAGACATTAGTAAGTGTTTTCCCACTTTTAGTATTGTTACATGGCTCAAAATTTTATTATTGGAAGAAGCAGTAACTGATATGGGCCGTTAGGGCTCATAAACCAACTTCGTAAAATAGTTTCTGATTTATGAATCCTTTCATCCTATAATGACTGTTACTAGCAATTACAATAACCCTTTTGGACTGCCTAATTTCAGGTGCATGAATGTAAATTTGTTTCTAATAGAATCGGTGAAATAATATCCTTAGACGGTGAAAACGATCGGAACATAAGCTCATATTCCATTGTCCCGAGCGAGTTTTTCGAAGACATAGAATCATCATGGAAAGGCCGTGTCAAGAGGATCCATATAGAAGAAGAAATTGCTGAAGTGGATGAAGCAGCCAAGGACCTATCAATTGCTGTAAGCCTTTCGGATATTAGAAAACTTTAAATGAAGTTTTTTTTCTTGGTCAGTATGATACCTTACAATATAAACATGCTTATTCAGATCAACTAGTTGGGTGACTTGATATTTGAAATGAACATCAAACGATATACAGATTGCAGAGGATTTCCACCCTATACTTTCTAGGATTAGAGCAACCACAGCCCCATTAGGAGGACCGAAGGGAGAAATTTTATACGCACGTGAACATGAATCTGTTTGGTTCAAAGGAAAACGATTCACACCATCTGTTTGGGCCGGCACTGCTGGCGAAGAACAAATCAAACAGCTTAGACCAGCTTCAGATTCCAAAGGCAAAAAAATTGGGGAAGAATGGTATACCACAGTAAAAGTAGAGGATGCATTAGCCAGGTAACACCTTTCCATTTTTATTAATAACATCGATTGTTGAATGTGCCTTTTACGTGCTTTTCAGTTCAACCACTGTGCGCTTTCTTGCTCTTGTTATAGGTATCATGAGGCTAATAACAAGGCTAAAGCGAAAGTCTTAGAACTCTTACGAGGATTATCCGCCGAACTGCAAACTAAGACAAATATTCTGGTTTTTGCATCCATGTTGCTCGTTATTGCAAAGGCATTGTATGGTCACGTAAGGTCGGTGAAAATCAACTTTTTTTTCTCGATCAAATATATTCATATATATTAGAGATTGAAAGCTGGATACTTCATTTAAGCAGTGAAGGAAGACGAAGAAAATGGGTTTTCCCCAATCTCATTCAGCACTGCTGCTCCGAGGTAGTTTTCTGATGCTATTATTAGTTAATTTTTCTTTGATACAAAAGAATCAATCCGGCAAGATACAAGATCGAATATTTGTTCAGAAACTGAGTGCATAAGATCGTTATGTAACTAAACGTAGCAATTACTTGCAGGACCTAAAAATGACACAAGAAGCTGAGAGGTTGAAGATAAACGGATTATCTCCCTACTGGTTTGACGTTGCTCAAGGTGGAGCCGTTCTAAACGACGTCGAAATGAATTCGCTGTTTCTGCTAACTGGGCCCAACGGCGGTGGAAAATCTAGTCTCCTTCGATCGATTTGCGCAGCAGCGTTACTTGGAATCTGTGGGTTCATGGTGCCCGCTGAGTCAGCAATTATACCTCATTTCGACTCAATCATGCTCCATATGAAGTCTTACGACAGCCCAGCCGACGGAAAAAGCTCTTTCCAGGTTCTCAACGTCGAGCCTTAGATCTATTTTTCTGCACAAATTTAACGTGTGTGTGTATCTTTTCTTCCCTGATTCTTGCATGTTCTGTTCTAGGTTGAAATGTCTGAGCTGCGTTCGATCATCACCGCAGCCACTTCGAAGAGCCTTGTCTTAATAGACGAAATATGCCGTGGAACTGAGACAGCAAAGGGCACTTGCATCGCTGGCAGTATAATCGAAACTCTTGACCATATTGGCTGCTTGGGAATTGTGTCCACTCACTTGCACGGTATCTTCGACTTGCCTCTGAACACTGAGAACGCCGTGTTCAAAGCCATGGGCACGGAGTACATCGACAATCAAACCGTACCGACTTGGAAACTGATCGACGGAATATGCAAAGAGAGCCTCGCCTTCGAAACAGCCCTGAACGAAGGTGTCCCCGAGCCCTTAATTCAAAGGGCCGAGGAGCTGTACCTTTCGATTTATGCAAAGGAAGGCGCTTCGAATGCTCGTGGGTCGGAAGCAGAGCACATCGCTGATTCGAAGGCTCGTGAGTCCGATAAAGTAGCTGGAGTAAAAAATCATCGGGAAAAGGAGCTCCTTGCAAAGAACCAGTCGTGTAGTAAGGCGGTCGAAGTATTGCAAGAGGAGATCGAGGTTGTTATCGCGAGCATGTCTAGTGAGACACTCATCGATCTTCACTGGGGAATCGATACGCCCGAGAGTTCGTTGGCAAGATGTGTACTCATTGGTGCTAGGGAACAACCTCCTCCTTCCGTGATTGGTCTGTCGAGCGTATATGTCATGCTCAGACCCGATGGAAAACTCTACGTTGGCGAGGTATATACATATATACATATAGAGGGTCTTTATTTTCTTGGCTTTCGATGTACATCGAAGGATATTATGATTTCTGCTTGAAATTCTTACTCTTTTTGTTTTTCAGAGTGATGATCTTCAGGGCCGAGTGAGGGCTCATCGGTCGGAGAAGGGGATGCAAAATGCGTCGTTCGTCTATTTCTTGGTCGGGGAAAAGAGCACAGCTCGTCAAATGGAGACCCGTCTCATTAACCAGCTTCCTAGTAAAGGGTTCCGCTTGACCAACGTAGCTGATGGAAATCATCGAAATTTCGGAACGTCGCGCGACTTGGGAAAGGAGATGTTGGTTAGATGAAGTTTCTTTTTCCGCGAGTTTGGAAACGGTTTTGGTGGGATGAGGTTTTCTTAAAACTGATGTGGAAATTGAAACTGTAGAAGTAAAAAATGTAGCTTCACTATCCATAGGTTGTGCAGGGGATTATTGCAGCTATTTTGGGGATTATCATAGTGCTGCTTTTCCTCAAGCTCTAATGTTGTCGGAATTTCCAAATGTGGTTATATTTATTTATCCTAATTTTTCCAGATTAACGAATTGGTTCGCCTCTATATTAATTGGAAATTGCACTTTCACCCATGTAATATGATTAATAACACCTTCGCCCCATCGAAAATAAAATGTGAAGCAATGGATCCTTTCATTTCCTGACATGAGTGGTCGTGCCGGAGTGGTTATCGGGCATGACTAGAAATCATGTGGGCTCTGCCCGCGCAGGTTCGAATCCTGCCGACCACGCTTTTTTTTTTTTTGTAAAGCAATTATATCGATTACTCAAATGAAGAGTTTTTTGGAACTTATTTTCCAAATATCCCAACATACACAACAAACCACCCAAAAATACATCGACAACCCCCATCCCATCATCAATCAATTCTGTAAAAAAGTTCAATCTTTCGCTTGCAAGTATACAAAACATTCAAATTCCCGAACCAAAACGACACCAGTTAAACCATATCTCAAAATCTCTACCAAAGTCCTTCACCACCAAATTTATCCCCTTTCTTCCCCATAGCAGATAGCAAGTCTCTCCTTCTTACACAACTCATCACCACCCTTTCCCGCCCCATAGTCGAGCGTTATCTCCCTCATAGGAGGGATATTCTCCATGGCGAAAACCATCAGTCGAGGGAACGAAGCATTGCTGTGATCGTACATCACGTTCTGAACCATAGCATTAGGGCTCGAAGAGCTGTGCCTAATATAGCAAGCAAAGTTCCTCACCCTCGAAACGTCCATGGCAAAGTCCAACGGAGGGATGGAGGGGAAATTGGGCGGAGAATAATCTGCAAAAATCTCAGACAAATCTCCCCATTCTCTCCACCGTTCCCCAAATCTTCCTGGGTAGACAAGACCATCGCCGTTCATGGTAAAGATCTCGGCTTGCTGGCTCGTAAGAGCTACGCCAGCGTATTCGCATATGAAAGAACCTGCTGGGATCATCTCTAACGACCTCAATCCCCATTTCTTATCTTTGGTCCTAAAGACCTCAAAGTGGCTTGCGATCCCTTTTTGAGCCACACGGTTCTTACAGGTAATACGAGAGCATTTACAACCGGGCCCACATTCAAAAACCACGGGCTTTCCACGGGTCAAAATCCCATCTACGCAATAGGAAAACTCGCCGCCATTCCTCGTGAAACAAAAGCAACCATCTGTGCAGTTCTCCTCACATTCGCACCCGCTCGAGCTTTTCGCAGAGGTAACGAAAGGAGGGAAGACTGCCTTCGCAATGTATTCGTAACGCAATGGATTACGATCGCTGTCCACGTTGTTGTAAATCATGACTGGGTATCTCTCTTTGCCCTGTGATAAATCCAAACTGATATAGCCCTTGGGCTTGATTTGTAAAGGCATTGAGCCCGCCATAGTCATAGCCAGCTTCACCAATCTACTTCCCATTTCCTCTTGACCTTCGATTCGCTCTAACCTGAATTTATAAACACCATGGCCCGACCTTCCGCAATCGAACCAAGACTCGACGACATGGTACAATCCATCGTAAATGTAGAGCTTTCCACTGGGACTCTTTTCGCACTGAATGCCTCTTATTACTCTAACTTCAACGTTGTAACACATACTCCTATCTAAGGCTAAGTTACCGCTTTCTAGTGACTGGCTAGCTACCTGGCGACCTTGTCGTGTTTGGCCTCCTTGCCCTGTGTAGATGATTACATCGCCGGAATCCTCGTCATCCTCGTACCCGCCGGAAACCACCACGCTGGTGGCGACTGGCTCGCCGGTGGAGCTCTCCGACCCGCTCAAGTAGTCGATGCCGCCTTGGGTTTGACCATGGAGGCCGACGACGCACAGCTCCGCGCGGTAGCAGTAGGCGTCGCCGACGCGAACGCCGGGTATTTGGCCGACGTAGCGCTTCTCGCGGTTAAGCCAATGGTCATTCTCCCTCAGCATTGAGGCGGATTTGAGGTCGAACCTCCGCCGGCCGTTGAAACCTCCTCCCTTGAAGAGGCGCTTGTGGTGTTCGGCGTGGAGGAAGCAGACGACGGAGTTGTAGAGGATTAGGGTTTTGCGGACGCGCTGGTAGGCGGCGAGGTAGCACTCGGCGGGGTTGGCCAGGCGGACGAGCTCTGAGGAGCGGGGTTTGGAAGGGAAGCGCGGTGGGTCCTTGGGAGGCACGAGGGCGCGTGAGCTGTCGAGCGCGTGGGGATCTTCAACTGGTTCGTCTAAAGGTTCGGGCTTCGGATTGAGGATTGGGAATTTGGGTAGCGATTTGTCGTCATCGGAGCTCATCTTCATTTTCTTGTTTCCCTCCATCTTTTTTTGGGAGTGTGTGTGTTTCTGTGTGTGATAGGCGAAAACGAAGGACAAGTTTTTATTTATTAATTGATAAATATGCTTTTTTTCATGACGTCGAACGGTGGCGAAATCCACACTCCTAATAATGGGCCAGTTTAGGCCCATTTGTTTTTTCTAAAATGTTGTTGATACTTACTTTAACTTTTTTTCTTTTTATAATCTAATTTAGGATTTAATATACGGACATTTACACATAATTGTTACGATGTGACATCTAGTAGGAATGATGCTTTGGTTTGGATAAGAGATTTAAATATCTTTTGGTAAACCTTTACGATTGATACCTTACGGTCGTATTTAGATTAATTAACTTTTTGTAGCGTTTGACGGCGTCTAATATCGTGTATATGACGAAATACATCATCATCATTTGATTTAAGTATTACCATAGGCTATGAAAGGAGTAATAAATAAATTAATTACTGTCCTTGCAAAGAAAAACTGAAAATTGATGGTTTGGATAAGGACACTTTGAACTAATTTTCCCTCCATGTCATCTCCATTCCCATATTGAATCATTTTAAGGTAATTATATTGGCATATTTTCTATTTGCACTCATAATTAATATGTGGAGTACGAATTAATTAATTACTAGCTATATACCCCAATAAAAAGGAAAAAAATGAGTTTTAATGGTAATAATTTAATTAATATAATATTAACAAAATACTTGCCAATTAAAAGAACGCTTTTAATGTGAAAAAAATATTATGACTTTGAAATAAAAACTTATTGTATTAGAAAGCTTTACATAATTCAAACTAGTTCTGTTAAACGCAGGCGGGCCGGGGACTCGCGTGCTTACCCCGCCGGAAGTAAAAAAAAAATCGAGAAAAAATTTAAAGGAAAAAGGGGAAAAATAAAAAAATAAAACAAGAGGAAGAAGAAGATGAAGAGGAAGAGCAAGAGGAAGAGGAAGAAGAAGAGGAAGAAGAATTTTAGTTTGCAACTATAACTAATTTAATCATAACTCTTTAATAATAATTTATTTATTTTATTAAACTTAGTTTTATTTATAATTGTAAATAAAATATATAAAAAAACCTATATAATTTATTTATACATCTATTAGTTAATATAAATAATAATATTTTAAATAACAGCGGGCCTGACCCGGCCCTCCAGGCCTGGCCCGACAAAGCCCGCAGCCTGCTGCCTGCCTCCATGTAATTACGGTTCTAAATTTATCGCTTAAAAGGACTTAATTTAATTTAATAGTCCATGTAATGTTAAAGGAAAATAAATCAGTAACTAATTTTGTTGATTCATGTTATTATTTAAAATTATTATTACAAATATTGTTTAGGAATGCAAAGAGTGTTATTGAGGGTGCTAGTAGGATCATTTTATTAATTAGGTATTGATGAATGAGAATGACAGTGATAAATGGTATCCTTCACGTGTTTGGTTAGAGTAATTACACCTCATACGAAATGTCAATTTATATATTTAATTACTATGTATCATCAACGAAATCGGACCTAATTAAATTCCAGTATTTGACAACTCGGTAACAAGTGAAATTTTTGGAAGATAGTTAATGAACTACAACTTAACTTCCACAGCTTTTCCATGCATCCACGGGTATACATGATCTTCATGTTCCATGAAAGTTATAATAAGAAAAATTTCTACAAAAACAATAATCAAACTAAATCATCTTAAGCCAATATTCATATGACAACTGCTTCAGCCCTTCGCCAATCAATGCCCAGTTCTCTCGTTTCTATCCTTCCTTCCCTTCAGCCAGAGATTATATTGGAATTGATATATTTGCTACATCATAAATATCTTCTAAAAGAAAAGAAGAAGAAACTAAAATTACATATTAACTAGCTTAACAAGTAGTTTTCCACCGAAGAAACAATCATATGTTTAACAATATATTAGTGTCTAACTATGACGTAGCAAAAGCATGAATAAGTTGGTGCCATATATAATAAATCATGATTATGATCTCTAAAATGGAGCTTGATGAGGTTTCTTGAACCGTATCGAAGTGGAAAAGGTGTTTTTTAAAGTAAAGCATCAGATAATAATAATAATAAATTAATTTTTTCTAGAGATCGGTAGAAGCGCCAACGTGTAACTAGATATGCATCACACCTCTTCAGACTTCTTACCATACAAATGATAGTAAATATGAAAACTTAAGACACGCGTCTAGAAATCGACGTGTCAAACGCACAGTGCATCAACAGTGCCACGTACCATCTACACCCTTCTTTGTAGCCCACCTCTTCCTATATATATCTTTCTCGTTTTTTGTTGTTTCCTAGAATCTAACCGAGCAAGAATCTCTATTTACCAACTGTACTATTCTGAAATAAAAGTAGAGTAAAAAGACGAAAATGGCAAGAACCGTGGCTCGTACCTTGGCAGCACCATTGCTGTTTCTGAACCTCGCTATGTACATTGTGGTGCTGGGCTTTGCGAGTTGGTGCCTCAACAAGTACATCAATGGCCAAACTGGCCATCCAAGTAAGTGAAACTCAGAAGAAGTAATACCCCTTAAATATATCTATCTATTAGACGGTGTTATGACTGACTTGAGATTCTGCGTTTTCTTGCCTTGTATGCGTAATACATACAGTCATGGGAGGAAATGGGGCGACAGGGCTTTTCCTGACATTTGCGATACTCGCCAGCGTCCTAGGCATCGCTTCCAAGCTTCCCGGCGCTCTCCACCTCAGGTCGTGGAGGAACGACAGCCTCGCCGCCGCTGGGTCGGCGTCGTTGCTAGCATGGGCCGTCACGGCCCTTGCTTTCGGGTAATATTCTACTCTTTGCGACCACTCGAAAGCTCGCATGAAGTAAAATAAGTATTTAATGTTGCGTATGTGTACGTAGTTTGGCTTGCAAGGAGATACACATAGGCGGGTGGCGAGGGTGGAGGCTTAGGGTGCTCGAGGCATTTATAATAATCCTAGGAGTCACTGAGCTGCTGTACGTTTTGCTCCTCCACGCCGGCGCTTTGAGCAGCAGATACGGGCCGGGCTACAGAGACAGAGAGTACGGCCATGGGGCAGGCGAGCCCGCCAAGGGACTTGGGCCCGGCGCTACTACCGCTGGCGTCTGAGTAAATATACAAAATAAAGAAGAAAGCCAGCCTCTCTTTCCGAGGTTGGAAAGCAGCATGGAGCTGTTGGTGTCTTTCCTCAATTTAGTTATATATTATGAACATGGTTTGTAATTAAAGTAAGGCTTAGAAGCGCGTGTGTGTTTCTTTCTATCTTCGTCGCTCGTTTGCTTCGTTTCTATGTTATTTATGTCGTGGATTTCTTCGGAAACTTGTGGCTGCTTTTGTAAAGGCGTTGCTGTGTGCTTTTCTTTCGTCGTGTTTGTGTCTTTAATTGCCCTTTCTCTTATTTCTCAATCTCTCGCTCGACCCATCGATTAAAAGCCTTTTGTAATAGTTGAGTAAGACGTTCAGAGAGAGCCAAAAGCCTAATTGTTTTCATACACTTAAAGCAAGGTTAACCATCTTTTATATAAAAACAGTTGTAAATAATATTGTTTTGGGAATTGTATAGAGCACAATTTTAGTAATTTTAAGTTCTTAGAGACGATGCGTGGAGCATGTTTTGCGCCACACTTGACAAGCAGCGTTTTACTCTGAACCATCGACTAACCGATGTTAGATCTCCACTTGTAGCTTTTACATTGTTGCTCGTCACAAGCTTTTCTATAAATACCTCACTATACACAAAAAAGATTAATATCCAACTTGCAATTGAGAAAGAAGTACCACGCAACTTTGATTTATCTACTAATCCTTTTCGAACTATCATAGAAAGATGGCGAGTGCACAACACAACCGTGGCCAGGCTCAGGTAACATGCAATCTGTTTATTGGATTTGCACGTATGATGATGATTTTTTTTATGTTTGAAATACATATATATGTATATATATTTTAAATTTAAATTGGGCCTATTATAGGCTAAGACTGAGGAGTGGGTGGAATCTGCTAAGAACACAGCAAGCCAAGCCCATGACAAGGCATGCGATGCAGCTGGAAAATCCCCTCAAGAGACCCAACATAGCAAGGATGAGAATGCTACTTTCCTTCAACAGGTATATAATATATATATATATATATATATAATATATTGCTAGAGCTCTATATTCAAATTCTTCAATTTTTTTCTTGATTTCATATTCTTTCTGTTTACTATTATTGTTTTTTACACGCAGACGGGGGAGCAAATGGCACATATGGCTCAAGGTGCCATTGATGGAGTGAAGAACACTCTCGGCATGGGTGACAAGAAGTGAAAAAAAAATACAATTTAAATAAAATGGCATGCGAGTAATATTTTTTTGATATTAATATGCTGCTATATAATAATTAGAAGTACCTTTTTATTTCAATTAGTTGCTGCTTCCGGGTTTCATTAGGCAATTAATTACCCGGGATGCAAAATAAACGTTATTTTCTTTTGTTCTGGTGAAGGATGTAACTCTATGTTCTTCCGACAAATGTTTACGTTACCCTCGTTATATATTTAATTTATCTTGGATATTAATTATCTGGGAATTTCAGTTATTATCGTTACATGGTCCGTTGCATTTGACATGAAAACGACCGCTCATGAACGGATGAACCTTGTTCTTGGAGGGTGAATCTTGTGTGTTTAATATAGAATCTCTTAATTTAATATTGTATGTTTAAGATGGTTTGATTCTTTGAACACTTCTGGTGAATGAAGATCTAGTGATATGCTTCGAACGAGGGTGAGCAAAATCTAACAGGTACAATGAATTTATTACAGACTTGGTCATTTCAACGGGTGCTACTATTGGCACCCCTTGGATAAAAAATACTAATGTCACCCCCATATCACATTAAATACTTTCCATAAACGGTATAAATGATATTAACACATTAAATACTTCTTACATAAGTAATATACGGTTTGTTTTTTTTTTTTTTTAAATGAGGATTTCAAAATCCAAATGAACACAAAAGTACAAAAGAGCAATATTCAAAATATTACAACATATTTGACTATTTCTATTGCGTAAAATACCGGTGATAGTACAGTATCCGTTCCAAGACCCCGAACAGAGAAACCCAAAAGGGGACTCCCACGAGGGGAAAAAAGACTCCTACAAATGGGAAAAGTCCAAAAAGAGTAATACACAATTGGAATACCAAAATTATTCCATCATTCTTAATTTTGTTTTAGTTTATGTTTTCAATAAAACATTGCATTAACAATATATTTTTAAATTTACACCTATTTAAAACGTATTATTGAGTATTGTGAATAAATATAAATAAATAATTTATTTTGATAAAATAATATCATGATATTTTTATAGTTATACAATAATCATCGAAATATATATACAAGTTAGTTTAGCTGAATGCACATCAAATATAATTATTAGTAGACTATAGATACTATACATTAACGTAACAAATGAAAAGAAAAAGTCGTATTTTATATATTTTGCTCAATTAAAATATAAGTATATATTTATGAGATGAGAAGTCGTTGACTATAGTAAATAAGTTATTCCCTTTACAAATTTTACTTTACTTGTAGAATAAATATGTGAGGGAATATTTCTTTTCGGATACCCGACCGGTTCCGGGTTGCCCCGACTAATCCGGTTCGCCCCGCGTCGCGTACCTGGTAAGGGCAGGTGAGGCTCCCAAAGGGGGGTGCTGCATGATTCGAACCCGAGACCTTGCTTAAGCGATACCAAACCGCTTACCACTTGGACCAACCCCCATTGGTAATATGTGAGGGAATATAATTAGTAGAGAATAATCAAGCTGTAAAACATACTATATTTAGTATGATTTACTTAAATAATAAATAGGGGGTGTTTTTAGTAAATAGGTGGTGTGAATAGAATTATATTACGATATTAGAAAATAGTTATTACATTCAACCAATGATTAGGGAAATGGAAGCATTGAATTCGAGGTATCATAATATGTTGGAGGCTTCGTAGTTATATGAGGAAGATTCAAAAAAGATGCAGGATATAAAAAGATTAATAAATAGTCTTCTTTCATTATAGATTAAAATAACGAACGGCCAAATGTACCGAGTGCCACATACATCATGTCGAATTATTTGCGGGTAACTATATAAATATAAGCGGTCATTCTCACATAAATATCCTTTTTTATTGCACAATACTTAATTTCTTAAGCGAGAATAAATTAACTAGAAGAAAGAAAAAGTATAATTACAAGTTGTAAAGTATTGGCGAGAAACTTCCGAGCCCAAGAAGTGCAATGCCCATGGTTGCTCTATCGTTGTATTCTTTTGTATTATTATACGTTACTATATATAATTTGTGTGTGTATATATATCTATATTGACATAGGGGGAGAGAGAGAGAGAGAGAGAGAGAGAGAGAGAGAGAGAGAGAGAGAGAGAGAGAGAGAGAGAGAGAGAGAGAGAGACTCAACTAATCATTGATAGAACAATAGACGTGTATAATAGGATCTTATCACATGATAAAATTATAATAACATAACAAAGTGCCAGTCCACAAACAAATATTCCTTCCCTTCATTAAATTTCCATAGAAGAGTTGAGCAGTGATTTGCAATGATGGATTTGATTTCGGTCAAATGAGATCACGCAGAAAGTCCTATTATAAGATAATCAGGATCATGAAATTATAGATATATAATATACGTGTGCGTGTAAAAAGTTCAAATTTCTTTATAAATTTTTTATTCGTGCCTCCATGTGATATCATATTGGAATAATGAGTGGAGAAATACAAACTACACTTTCGTCGAGGATGCCATTATTATTGTCATCAGTAAGTAGCATAGCATGCATGTACAACATAAAATGAGAATAGATTAAATCAAATATAATAAGGAAAGAAAAGCAAACGCGTAGGTTTAATATATTAATCGAAAGTTACTCATTTTCGCCTCCTTCTTATAATATTAATATAAATATATGGTAAAAGAAACCTATTTAAAATTCAAGTAAAGTGACTTACATATGTTATGGCACACACAAGCCCATCTCACCCACTCCCATGAGTAGGCCTAGCAACAAGCTGGCTCGACCAGCTTTCCAATTTTGAGAAGTCATCTATCAGAACATGAAGAAAAGCTCAAATGTAGCTCAGAAGATGAAGACTCTGATCAGATGTTGAGATACAGCTGATAAAGAAGTCTTTGAACAGCTAAAGAGAACGCGCCAAATAGCGAGGGAACGTCTTTTATTAAAAGAACGTTTTACTAACAGAGACGCGTGTGGCATCGACGTTTTTCTTAGTAGGGCTGTTAGCAGAGAGAGAGCGCGGGAGTTTAAAAATATCGTAGCTCATTTCATTTTTCATCAATGTCTTCTTCACAGTTCATCTTCTGTAAAAAACACTCTCATACAGAAAATAGATCAAAACCCTTCCGTGGATGTAGGATTCAAATCTGAATCCGAACCACGTAAAATCGTCTTGTTCAAGCTTCAATTTCAATTTCGATTTCTTAATCTTGTTATGGTATCAGAGCGATTTCTTAAGCTGCGAGTGTAAGGATCAAAGAATCTTGAGCTACGACGCATCAGAATCCATCTTCGTTTCATCGGCGATCTTCGTGAGTGATCAATTGAATCAACCTCGTCGAAAGATATGTCGACTTCAGCGGCATCTGTTACTTCCAGTACTTCAGTGCTAATCAACGATCCATATTTTCTCAACAATAATGATACTTCGGGCCAAATTCTTGTTCACGAGCTGCTAAATGGAGAGAATTACGCGACCTGGAGCAGGGCGATGATGATCGCGCTTATCGGCAGAAACAAAGAAGGTTTTATCAATGGCACCTTGACACAGCCGCAAGAAGATGATCAGAATCAGGTTGGTTCCCAAAATCAGATTAATGCCTGGAAGCGAAATAACAGTGTCATCATTTCGTGGATTCTCAACTCCGTCTCAAAAGAGATTTCAACCAGCATCTTATACAGTTCTTCAGCCAAAGAAGTCTGGGATGATTTGCAAGAAAGGTTCGGACAAACCAATCGACCGAGAATTTTTCAATTAAAAAGGGAATTGGTGAATCTGAATCAAGGGACTGACAGCGTTGCTGTGTATTACACCAGACTAAAAACCCTATGGGATGAGCTGTCCAATTACAGGCCCTCGTGCACGTGCACCTGTGGTGGAATCAAGGTGATGAAGGCCTATCTTGATGAAGAGTACGCGCTGGCTTTTCTGATGGGTCTTAATGACTCATACTCGCACATCAGGGGGCAAGTCTTGCTTATGGATCCACTCCCTTCGGTGAACAAAGTCTTTTCCTTGATGATTCAAGAGGAGAAGCAGAGATCTATGCTCCTTAGTGTCAATCAGAAGGCAGAAGATCAGAACAGCAGTATGGCTCTGTTAGCTGCAAGAAGTGATCAAGAGATGCACAAAAGAGGAAACATTCATCAGAAGAGGGAACAAGGAAAGCCATTGTGCACCCACTGTAACAGGAGAGGACACACTGTGGAAACGTGTTACCAACTCCACGGGTATCCCCCAGGGTTCAGACAGGGACAGAAGTACAAGACTGGCAGAGTGAATCAGTTCCTCACTGAGCAGGGTAAGGGTGGAACCAGCAAGGCAGATAGCCTCGTGCAACTTCAGGTGACATCCTCTCAACTTCAAAGTCTGAAGGCTCTACTCAATCAGTCTGTGTCCACTACTCCTTCTGATAATGAGGAACCACATCCTCAAGGTGAGAAAAATGAAGGTATCTGTCTTTCTTATAATCTGCCCCGGCTAGAAAATAATAAAATCTGGCTTTTGGACTCGGGAGCCACTAAACATGTCTGTGGGAACCGTAAGATGCTACATGACATACATAAGATACAAGAATCTCATGTTATATTGCCAGATAATTCAACAATAAAGGTTAATAGGGCTGGGACCTGCATTATTAGTGACAGCATTACTCTAACAGAAGTTCTGTTTATACCTGAGTTTCATATTAACCTTATATCTGTTGGTCTTCTAGCTAGTAGCTTACAGTGCAAGCTTATTTTTGAGGCTAATGATTTTCAGATACAGGATCATTCCTCCCAACTAATTGGCAAGGGTAAGAGGGTTGGAGGCCTCTACATGCTTAAGGCAGATAGCATAACTGAACCTGTTACATCCTTTAATTCTGTTTTCCTTAATAAGTGCTCTAGAGATTTGTGGCATGAGAGGTTAGGGCATCCCTCAAGTAGAGTATTAGATAGTCTTAGATCTGTTTTAAAGCATGACAGCAGACAGCAGACCCCATATTGTAAAATATGCCCCGTTGCAAAACAAAAGAGACTTACCTTTCCGAATGACAACAAAACAGCTTGTCAAGCCTTTGATCTTGTTCATTGTGATGTTTGGGGTCCATTTCATATCCCATCACACCTTGGACATCAATATTTTGTTACTATAGTCGACGATCACAGCCGGTATACTTGGCTTTTTATGATTAAACTTAAATCAGAGGTACCCGCTGTGATTTCTTATTTTTTAGCACTGGTAGAAACCCAATTCAAAGGCAGAGTTAAAGTCATTAGGACGGATAATGCCCGAGAATTCAACATGACCGAAACCTTTAGGCAAAAGGGAATCATTCATCATCTATCGTGCGTGCAAACACCACAACAAAATTCGGTGGTGGAGAGAAAACACCAACATTTACTAAATGTGGCGAGATCTCTCTACTTCCAGTCTGGAATACCAGCCATGTTTTGGTCAGAATCAGTGTTAACTGCTACATATCTAATCAATAGAACCCCATCTAGGAAGTTAGGCAACAAGAGTCCATATGAGGTACTCTATCAGAGACCAGTGGACTTTCATATGCTTCGAGTCTTCGGCTGTTTGTGCTATGCTTCTACTCTTGCAGGTGGGAGAAAGAAATTTGATGCCCGAGCCAAGGAATGTGCATTTCTTGGTTATCCTAGTGGAGTTAAAGGCTACAAGGTGTTGGATTTAGAAACCAAGCAGATGTTCATTTCCAGAGATGTGCAATTTAGGGAGGATGAGTTCCCGTTCAAGACTCATGCAACTTCTTCCTCACCAGCAGATCCATTCCCAAACCTCGTGCTGCCAAGGCCACATATTCCAGACCAGCCACCTGAAGGTGAGGACCTGCAATGCACTGATGAGGGCACTCAGCCCACTGATGAGGACATCCAACCAGTTGCAGGCAGTGGGGAAAATTCATCCGAATCAGAGGCAACTGAGTCAGCCCACGCTGAGCAACAACCACTAACTCAACAGCAATCCAGAAAGTCAGGGAGGCAACTGAAAAAGCCATCCTACTTGCAAGACTACCACTGTCACAAGCTGGTTAGCAGTCTATACCCTGTCTCTAAGGTAACCTCGTATCATAACTTCACAGAGACACATCAGGCACTCATGGCCAAAATATCAGTAACAACAGAGCCCAGAAGTTACAATGAAGCCATGGACAGTAAGGCATGGATAGATGCCATGAATGAGGAATTCAGGGCTCTAACAGAGAATGACACATGGTCATTAGTCCAACTCCCAGAAGGCAAGAGAGCTATAGGCAGTCGATGGGTGTTCAAGCTGAAACACAACTCAGACGGCCGGATCATAAAACATAAAGCTCGTTTAGTTGCGAAGGGGTATGATCAACGGGAAGGAGTTGATTTCATTGATACGTTCGCACCCGTGGCCAAACCTAACACAATCAAAATCATCCTCTCGCTAGCAGCCAAGCTCCGGTGGAATTTAGCGCAGATGGATGTAAGTAATGCATTTTTAAATGGAGATTTGACCGAGGAGGTTTTCATGGAATTACCTCAGGGCTTCTACAAAAACTGTGCAAGGACAGGCCCAGGGAAGATGGTGTGTAGGCTGAATAAATCCATATACGGCCTCAAGCAATCATCACGGCAGTGGAACAAAAAATTCAGTGAAGCAGTGCAGCAGTTTGGGTTCAAACAAACGCAGGCAGACCACACCTTGTTCACAAAGGGAAATGGCAGAGAGCTTGTGATTCTGCTGGTCTACGTAGATGACATAGTGTTGGCCGGCCCGTGTGTGGATCAGATAAGATCAGTGAAGAACTTCCTCAGCTCCTGTTTTAAGGTCAAAGATTTAGGAGATCTCAAGTATTTCCTCGGGATCGAAGTAGCACGAAGCCGGGCAGGGATTTATATATCACAAAGACAATACACCTTACAGTTATTGGAAGATACGGGATACATAGGATCTAGGCCATTATCAACTCCCATGAGTCAGGGAGATAGCTTAACAGAAACTGATGGTGAACTTCTGAGTGATCCTTTCAAGTACCGAAGGTTAGTTGGTAGGTTGCTTTACTTAACATTTACCCGGCCCGACATAGTGTTTGCTGTGCATAAGCTCAGCCAGTATATAGCAGCACCACGTACAGGTCACATGAAAGCCGCACACCATCTGTTAAGGTACCTAAAAGCTTCGCCAGGACAGGGGGTACTTCTGGACTCAAACTTGAAGATGGAGCTGAAGGGATTTTCTGACGCGGATTGGGGAACTTGTAAGGATACGAGGAAGTCTGTAACGGGTTATTGTACGTTCTTAGGCGACTCCATGATAACCTGGAAGGCCAAAAGGCAACCAACCGTCTCAAGATCGTCCACGGAGGCTGAATACAGAGCCTTGGGAGCTTTAGTAGCAGAAATGCTGTGGATAAGTCACTTGTTAGCAGAATTGGGAGTTAGCTTGAGCCAAATTCCAGTGGTATATTGCGACAATCAGTCAGCTCTGAAGTTAGCATCGAACCCAAAGTTCCATGAAAGATCTAAACATATCGAGATCGATTGCCATTTCATTCGGCACCACCTATCAAGTGGATCAATCAAATTGCTGCCTGTCAGAACCGAGCATCAGTTAGCGGATGTTTTTACCAAACCGCTCACAGGACCAGCCTTGCAACGACTCTTATCCAAGATGTCTGTTATAGATTTATACCATCCATCTTGCGGGAGGCTATCAGAACATGAAGAAAAGCTCAAATGTAGCTCAGAAGATGAAGACTCTGATCAGATGTTGAGATACAGCTGATAAAGAAGTCTTTGAACAGCTAAAGAGAACGCGCCAAATAGCGAGGGAACGTCTTTTATTAAAAGAACGTTTTACTAACAGAGACGCGTGTGGCATCGACGTTTTTCTTAGTAGGGCTGTTAGCAGAGAGAGAGCGCGGGAGTTTAAAAATATCGTAGCTCATTTCATTTTCATCAATGTCTTCTTCACAGTTCATCTTCTGTAAAAAACACTCTCATACAGAAAATAGATCAAAACCCTTCCGTGGATGTAGGATTCAAATCTGAATCCGAACCACGTAAAATCGTCTTGTTCAAGCTTCAATTTCAATTTCGATTTCTTAATCTTGTTATCATCCCTTTGCAAACCTTTATTTCCTTTAATTTACATTTCACATATTAAACATACCTACAAAGTTTATTACATGTGTTGTTACACAACGATATATAGTTTCGTGATTTAATTTGTCGGTTTCTTGATGTACGCAAACGCAGATTGAATACTTCTAAAGAAGCTTGATTGATTAATTGATTGTGCTCTAACTCCTAAGCCATTGGAAGATAAAACAATATCGCATGACAACAAATGCTAAGTTTCTTGCATGAAAAGAAGAGACTCCAACTAACAAAGGCTTCCTTCCATAATAATGCACATGCCTTCATTTCGAAAGTGTCTCACTACTTTCTTTTCTTAAGCTCAAATTCGACGAGCAGTTTTTTTTCTGAATCTCTTCGTAACTTGCACTACTCATTCATGAATGTATGTACTTAAAAAAAGTTATTAGAACTTTAAGACAACCTCAAAATTCCACGTCACTAGTTAACAATATCGAGAGATCAACTACTCCAAATCAAATAAAGTTCCGTATTAAAAAAATGGCATTTTCCCGTCCCAACCCAATATCTCGATAAATCATTGAATGGGTGTCATTAATAAATAAATAAAATGCACTACATAGTTGCATATATGAAGAATGTGTGTGTTTGTAAACTTGCCCACGTTCACGTGGCCGCACGGCTATAATACAACGCCTTCATCACCGTTCTTAAATATTAATGTGGTGAAGATGGCGATTTAGGTTAGCAATAGATATGAGAGGGTCTACGGAGGTGTCGGCAGCATTGAGAATCGAAAAAATGCAAAAAAAAATAAAATGTTGCTTAATGCTCACGGTGGTTGCTCACGGTAGATTTGCACCATAGCACATCTATATATATTAGTAGATTATTCCAATATGTAAAAGAACGATGATGCGCATATTAATACTACAAATGGGTTTTAGATATTCATAAGTACCACATATAGGTTGTGTAAGCATATTACATATGCGTGCGTGTCTAGCTAAAAAGAGAGACGACGTTCTTGCAATAACAAGCGAATTAGTGGGGCTAATAATAAGAATTGTGGACTTCGTCAACCTCAAAACATCACTTGTAAGAACAACCGTGTGTGTTGACATGTCCATTATCAGTAATGTGACAATTAACACTTTTGCTAAATATTTAGGGTTTTGTAACTTCGAATCTGTAAATACATGTCGAGACAGATACGATCTCTGACTCATATCTACTCATCCCATCGCGTAATATATTTATATAACATTTACATGTTTGTTGTATACGAGTCTACGACCAGTCATGACAGTAAACAAGAAGAAAACGTTAGAGAAGCACCCACTGGAAAGCTGATCAGAGTTGAAAGTAAAGATATATAGTAAATTGATCTTGGATCATGTAATAACATGCATGCTGTAAGTGCGATATAAATTTGCATGGTAATAGTTACGGTTGGCATTAAGAAAGTTTCGTAAAAGGAATAAATGATCCTATCTGGTTAATTGCTTTATACAAAGTTCCTTTTTCCCCTAATAAGGCATATAAAGTAGCCTCTTGTTTCATAGTCCCAACTAACATAACTCGTCGCGACTCCTAAAAGTAGCTTAATATATATTATTTGTGACGAAAAAGCTTTTTATAAATTCCATTTACCGAAAGTTGCTTGCTTGCTGTTACACAGTTATTAATTTAATCTTTGCATGTGTTTTCAAGAAATAAGTCATCGGTTACAGCGCTATGTAATAATCCAAATGCATTAGCCAAAATAAAAAAAGTTATACACGCGGACAAAGCAGCTACTGTTTTACAGCTTAATTTTTATTATACTACAAATATGGCAGACGTAAATTCATAACAATTTTAATATTAACAATAATATTAACTAGTATTTTTAGCACACCATATGTGTGTGCAAAAATATAAAATTATTAGTGGATATACTAAAAATCGAACGGGGTGATTATATGAGTCCTTGTAAAGCTACGTGGTTTACTAACTTTTTTTAATAATTGATATACTAAATAGAATGAGGTGGTTATTATGATTTAATAGGGTTTTTATTTATAATAGTAATTAAAGTAGAAAAAAGTTTGATTGATCAAGTTTGACAGACCACTTTACAGTTTTTATCCCCTCTAGGATCTTTCTATAAGAGTATAGATAATAATAACTAGTATATCTGGCACACCCTACTGCATGCAAAAAAAAATATTATTAAATATTTTTAATATAACATACTAAAAATAAATTTTTGTAGTTATTATGAAGTTGTGAAAGGTACGTCGCTTAATAAAATCTTTTTTATTTTTTAATAAATTTAGAAAAATCTGATTGGTCAATTGAAACAGTCTAAGTGATAGTGATGATATATCTTTATCACCCTTAATATAAAAGAATCCATAATAATAACAACTTTGATTTTCAAGAAAGAAGAAAAGAAAGGAGGACACTTGGTAGTAGTTTCACTCTAGTACATCTACATAGTGCCGACTCAAGATTATCTTATTATATATATATAATATATATATAATATTTCACTAAGATATATATGTAATCTGTAATAGAATCTAATCTCTCTCTCTCCTCTTCTTTTTCTCCAGCCTCTCTCTTAACCCTAAAAAAACTCCAACGCCGTCAACCTCTCCCCCTCCTCCCCCTCCCCCTTCTCCATTATTGGAGGTAGGGGAACATGGAGGTAGGGGGAGCTCTTCTCTTTTCCTCTTCTTAGTGGGTTTTCTCTGTTTTATTAAAAAAAAAAAAAAAAAAAAAAATTGCCGGCCTCCTCCGACTGCCGCTGCCCGCCGCCTCCTCCACCTCCGTCAGCCCGGCGCTCACCTCCGCCTCCGCCGGGACCCTACTGCACCGCCACCGTCTACTGCCTCGCCATAGCCATCCACTGCCGTCCCGCCGCCACCACCGTCCGCCACTTCCTTTGTCTCCATTTTGGAGCATCTTCTCCTGACCATGGTCAGGAGCTTTTTTCTCCCGATGTGGAGCCATTTCTCCCTTCGTGGGAGCCTCTTCCGATGAAGACGCGAGCCTTAATCGTTGGACAAAGAAAGTGTAGAGTATTGTAGGTTTGGCTTAATAGCCTTTTCTGTGGTAGGGTCTATAGCTCTTTGGTCCAAGTTTGAGATTTTCTTGTTTTCTGTCGGCTTTTGTTACCATTGTTGTGTGTGTGTTTGCTCCTTTGTGAGCCTTTGTTCTCCCGGTTGACGATGTACCGGTGAGACCCCTTGGGCTATTTAGCTCTGTATTTTTGTTATTAATTCAATCAATCGTTTCGGAAAAAAAAAAAAATCTGTAATAGAATCTTAAAAAGAAGAAAAAGAAAAGAATGATTTTTTTCTTCACATATCTTAATTACAAGTTGCCCTATAAGAATAAGACCTCCCTTCCGTTATTTAAACCTCCCCATAACTCTAATCCCCCTTCATACACACGTCTCATTCAATACATTCAAAACTACATAAACATTCTCCATAACAACATTATTCCTCCTAAAAACACCAACGACATTATACTGCTTGCTTCTCCATATCTTCCTTTCACAGAACGAAGAAAAAAAAAATAAACACTTGATGAGTCGCTGCGATCATCATCATCTCTGCGTACCCTCAACCATGGTTCTCCCCACCCCAGACGGCGACGACTTCTTCTCGGGCCGCTGCGTACTAGTCAACGGGCCCGTAATAGTCGGCGCCGGCCCATCGGGCCTAGCCGTCGGAGCGGGCCTCAAACAGCAAGGCGTACCCTTCGTCATCGTCGAGCGAGCCAATTGCATTGCCTCCCTATGGCAGAACAAAACCTACGACCGCTTAAACCTACACCTGCCCAAACAGTTCTGCGAGCTTCCGTACGTACCCTTTCCCAGGAATTTCCCAGAATACCCTTCGAAGCATCAGTTCGTGAGCTACTTGGAGGACTACGCCGAAGAGTTCGAGCTCGATCCCAGGTTCAACGAAACTGTCAACTCCGCCAGGTACGACGAAACCTGCGGCCTGTGGCGCGTCAAGACGGCGGCGGCGGGAGGCGGCGGCGACGTCGAGTACATATGCAGGTGGCTCGTGGTGGCGAGCGGGGAGAACGCGGAGAAAGTCGTGCCTGAGTTTCAAGGGTTGGGAGATTACGAAGGGAGTGTGATGCACGCCTGCGATTATAAGTCGGGCGAGGATTTTAGGGGGAAAAGGGTTTTGGTCGTGGGATGCGGAAACTCGGGGATGGAAGTTTCGCTCGATCTCTGCCATTACAATGCGTTGCCATCCATGGTTGTCCGAAGCTCGGTGAGCGTAGTACGATAATGAAATCTTTAAACCTCCCCTGTTTCTTGAAAATACCCTGTTCTGATTCTTTATCTTTCTTCGTATGCGCAGGTCCATGTATTGCCGAGAGAAATTCTCGGGAAATCGACGTTTGAGATAGCTGTAAAATTGATGAAATGGATGCCCCTTTGGCTTGTGGATAAGATCCTCTTAGCAGCATCAAGATTGATTCTTGGAAACGTAGAGAAATTGGGAATCAAAAGGCCTTGCGGTGGCCCTTTAGAGCTGAAGAACGCACGAGGGAAAACGCCTGTTTTGGACATAGGGACTCTTTCGAGGATCAAAGCAGGGGATATCAAAATAGTTCCTGGAATCAAGAAATTCTTACAGGGAGGCGTCGAGCTTGTCGATGGTCAGGTTCTTGAGGTCGATTCAGTGATCTTGGCCACTGGATATTCAAGCAATGTCCCCTCTTGGTTAAAGGTAATAATAACGTGGATCCTTTTCTTTTCCTTTTTTTCCCTGTTATGTGGATTCGTGCGACAGTTATGGAAGTTGGGCTCACACTAGATTCTCTGTTTTCTTTAATCGTTCATTTATTTATTCTAAATTGTTGCAGGAAGGTGAATTCTTCGGCTGCGATGGATTTCCAAAATCTCCATTCCCAAATAGCTGGAAAGGCAGAGATGGGCTCTACGCAGTTGGCTTCACAAGGAGAGGACTCTCGGGCGCATCGATCGATGCGATCAAAGTCGCACGAGATATCGGGAAAATGTGGAACAGAGAAACGAAGCAGAGAAGCCATTCGGTCGGCGTTATGTGTAGAAGATGCAAGCCTTGTTAGTTCTGTCTGTACTATGATTTCCTTTTTTTTCCTTCTTGCATTGCATGCATACCCTTTTTCTGGCAATTTTAGTTTTCCACTGTACATTCCAAGGATCAGAAAAGAGTTTGGCTTAGTGTAGAGAAGGTCTCCTCCTCATTACATAAAAGGGAAAAAAACAAAGTCCCATTTTTGTCCTGAGGATTTGTACAAAGTTAGTACTCGATCTATTTGTCTCCATCCGAAAAACCGTCGACGAACTGAACGTTTATCCGAAAAAAAATCCGCATGGAAGCAGATAACACGCACAAACACACACACAGTTTGGTCCAGGGCATGTGTTTAGTGCAAGAAAATTGGTCCATATGGGGACCCATTAAATATTGTGGACCTTATATTCCCATAAACCATTTAGCACCATATTCTATTCAATGTGATGCAGACCCTTCGCTGCCTTTGCTAAGGAAGTATGAAGTTTCTCTTTTTTCTTTTTCTTTTCTTTTTTTTTTTCAAAATAAAAGGGAAAAACAGAGTCTGGGGAAGTCCATGTTTTCTTGCACATGCATAGGAGCCCACCGTAAGAACAAGAACTATGTTACTTTCATTTGGATCATTTAACTGCAAGTCAAAACTCAGAATTATGTGAGTGTATGGCAAAAAACTAAGATGTGCATTTAAAGCTTTGACAGCAGCAGCTTCTTGTTAAGTAGTTTTTTTCTGACCTATAATACTACGCAGAATGTTCAAAAGAAAAGTCGTTGTCATAAAACAGGTATTGATCTTAAGGTACCAAAGGACAAATCGATGATGTATTTGAGCTCACATCCACAAAATCTCTCCTGTCATTTCATTTCCCTTTAGGCTGCCAAAAATGGTTAGAAGGAGCTATGAGCTTCTCTCCTTTTTTTTCTCTAACTCTTTCCCATTAATGAACCTCTTTCTTACATGGCTCTGTTGAGATCTCTCTCTATTTTTGTCTGTGGCGCACGACTTCTCATGTTTATAGGCCTTCCCTGTTTGGGTCATTAGTTAACACCTTCATCATTTGATTACTACAATGACCTAAATTTCTGGTGAGAGTAAAAAAAGATCACGTTGATCACACGTGTAAAAATAATAAAATCTATCTATGGATGTAAGAAGAAACAAAGCAGCAAACAGTAGATTCATTCTTTCTTTCATTCATGGACAAGGCACATGAGTTCCCATACCTGTTATATTTTAAGCATATGTGTTATAGCCTCTGATGAATCTTGGACCATGTAATGTTGCTTCGGGCAACACACATGAATCAAAATCTAACCCACATGAGTCCAAGTCAATGGAAGATCTTTCATAAATCAAAACACATGATAAAATTAAGTTTTCCTTTTTTATCTTAAATAAAAAAACGAAAGAGCGTTGAATGGGGCTGGTCAACAGATTATGTATGTGCATCTATCTCCTCTAGTTTACCTCGTGAAGAAAGCCCACTCCTTCATGTTCTGAAGCATTTCTGAGTGTTTCATTAACTTGTTGGAAGGTAAGAATTATCTTCAGATCCTTGTAATGTAATGCGTAGGCCCCGCCGAGACAATGTGCGAGATATTAAATGATGTCTTGCAACCCCAAATCTATGTTGTGATTGTTTTCTCAGTTCTTCAAAGATATATATATATATATATATATATATATATATATATATCAAAGAACATGCATCTTCATCTCATTAAACTGTCAGTTTACCCAATAAGTTTGTTCCAATGTAGTTTGTTCTTGGGGTGGTTGATAAGTCGGTGGTCGTCTTGTAACTGAAACTGGATAATGTCTCAGTGCCGACAAAAAACAATTTCTCAATTGCAATCAAACCAAGAATGCAACTGATAAGAAGATGCAAGTATGAATGGGAAACAGATGAATAAAGAAAGGACATTGATAAACGCAGACAGGCCACATTGTCATATAATCCTAAAGCAAAAAAAAAAAACAACAAATCTTTATTGATTACAACACTGAATGTATAGTAGAGGAGATACTATTCTATTTTTTCCGACGCCTTTTATTCCCAACACAGTTTGGGCAGTACCATTTTCCTTTCGGCTGTTCTTTCAGTCCAACGCAGCCATAGTGGAACCACTCGATCTTGCACTGCAGAAAAAAACAAAAAACAGAGAAATGAAATTACGGTCACGAGGTTAACACTAGACATGGGATTAGTTCGCATTTGCATTATATACTCATACTTACGTCAGGATTATCACAAGCAACCATTTCTCCATAGCTCACTTGGTTGCAAATACAATACGTAGGTTCGTTGGGATCAACGGGTAAATCCAATTCCATAGCTGCGGGATTTGCTGTTGTTGCAGCAGCCGAAGATGTGGTTCCAGTTACTGCTGCATTGCGCCTGCAAAGTGTGCATACAAACATTACACGAATATTTATAAATTATCCAATTATAGCGCAGGTGAAGCATTAGGAAATACCTCTTTCGCCCTCTGTTGCTCGTCTCGCCCGACTTTGCAGTTTTTGTCTCCGTACCATCATGACTAGGAGCAGATCCAGCATTAGCTGCTGTCTCGGCTGGTCAACGAGATTTGCACAACCTTTAGACGGAAACTAAGGGTGTGGTGCCATTAATCTAACTAATGATAAATTTATCAAGTGATGGTGCAATAGGTATAAGTACCGCGACGGAGCTCTTCATCGAGTTTCTTCAAATACTGGTCGAGCTGTTGAACGTGACCATCCACCTGTTTCGAGTATGGCAAACTTGTAAATTCGTCATTGATAAAAAAACAGATAGGTCTGCGACATTTTGCCTTAATGCTGTGACTTTGGGTCGCTCTTACCAAATCATACGTCTGGACAGCCAATGCAACTTTCTCATCGGCGATTCTGATTGCATGCTTTTGCTCTTCAACAGCATCGGCCGAGAAATTGAGAAGAGAAGGATTAGGAGTGGTGTTACCAGTCTTAATACCACGCTTCATATCCTCTATTTCTTGCTCACATCGCTGTTCATTTTGCTTCTGGATTTCTGTTCAACAAAGTAAAAGAAGGTGATAAATTGCTCATTACATCAAATCACTTCCTTCTCAAAAGTTTCACTCTAAAACACGTACATACCTTGCAAACTTTTATCCAAATCTCGCAGCAATGCATATTTCCTTTGCAATATATTCGGCAGAGCTTCAATGTCTAGAAAAAAGACCAGGATGGAAACACAATAAAATCGAGAACAACATTTTTACTGAAACTCTCTTTAGGAATGGAAAAAGCACAAGACTTCATCAACAACAAATTAGAACAATAAACACAATCGAACAAATCAAAACAGCCAATATATCAGGCTCCCAGTTATAGAAATACAGTGTACTTTCTATCGAGACATTACCAGCTCATGAACCCAATATCAACACGAAATCAAAAACAAAGAAATTAAAAGGCCAACTGAACCACAGCATAGCTGCAACGAAGGCCGGCGCAGCCCACAAAAAAGGGGCATAAAAATCATGAAGCACGGATGAAATCAAACTCACTAGATTGGAATTCTTCGAACGAGGACATCGTTGAGGAAGGAGACTATCCTGATCCAACGAAACAACTAATTGTCAACGAACCTTCCCGCCAGTTATAAGAACAATTTCAAGCCCTAATTTATACGATTCCGATTCCTCCCCCAAATATTTCAACTGGACACTTATGCCCCTGATCTCCCCTCTCTCTCTCTCTCTAAGCCCAACAAATGACGTTAGGATTAGGCCCATTAAGAAGTTATCAGCCCAACTTCAAATTATAGTTTATAATACCTAATCACAATTATATCAACAAATCAAATATGCAAATAGAATATAAAAAAATAATATCATATATAGTAATGTAAAATCGACATGAAGCATTTTCTTGCCAACTTTCACCAAATCCCATTTGTCGTTTTAATTTTACTTTGCCCTAACAAACAAGTGTACTAACTCAAACAAGGACATAACAAAACCCCAATCATGTACTAACTAATGACTGATATGAACATCTACTTCTCCCCACCAGGAAAATAAGATTAAAAATCTAGAAATAGGACAAAAAAGAATTACAATCAAAATCTCGAAGTACGAATATATCCAAAATATTTGGTCGATAATTAAAGTAAGAACCACATACTTTTACGCGGTGCATGACAGTCTAGCCTCGAGCACCTCACATGCCCTCCAACGGTAATAGATATACGTACGTAGTACAAAGATACAAGAATTCCGTTATAAAATATCAATGGTAATTTAATCAATTTCATTTGTTTATGGAGATACTTGCATTCCAATTAAAAAATATCCAGGAAATTTTGTATATTGTTTCCCTAACGAAGCTCAATCTGCTTTGGCTCCCACCCTCAACCCACCTTTGTCTCTTCTATCCTTAAACCTCTCTCACTTAATCAACACTCTTTGCTTAATCCACTTTCATTGGTGTTTGCTTTTCAATAATACTATTAGTTATGCATGCGCAGGGACATTATGTAAGAGCAACGATGATCACTTGAAATAAAATTTATATATATTGAGTTGTAATAAATATTCCTGCATCATGGGATCCGAGGAGTAATTGCCATTTCTTGGACAAGGCACTAAATTCAAGGTCCAAATATAGACAGACACCTCATCATTTGTTGACTACTGATGTTATGGAATGTTTATTTGTAATAATGACATGGAGAAAAAGTCTATAAGGCATGTGACCAAAGTGGGTTGTTGAATGATTTAAATTTAGAGGAGCCTAATCTATTTTTAACCTTTTCCTTTTCTTTTCCTTTTTTCCCATTATATTTCTTCCTTTTTTTTATGGTCAATAAATTATACAGTGGGCTTTCGAGTAGTCTGTAAATATATTAATGCAATCAGCCTTACATTTTCTTTGCGTTGAGGGTTATGTCTCTGAACTCTCACTTCTCCAAGAAACGTGAGGAGTTTTTCAAAGCCCAGAGAGAGTTCACAAAGGTTAGCATTCAAGAATCCTCATTACAGGAATTTGCTTCTGCTATTTGCATTTTTTTTTTTTTTTATGTTATCTTCACAACGGATTCTCTGCTATTTTCTTTAATCTTTGGGGCAACAGTAGTTGTTGACAGAAGTCACAGGTTTTGGCGATTTTTTGTAGTGTGAATAAATAAAAAACCTCGACTTTGCTTGTGCTTGAATGGGAAGCTTCAATCTTAGGCCAACAGAAAGTTTCTCTCCCACCTTAAAATCCCTTCGTAACCGATTCTTTACTTCATCTGCTAATGAGACTTGAACATACATACCTTTCTTGCCAGGCAAAGCTTACTTGGCTGAAACAGAAAAATTCCATTTTCATCACATTTCTTACCAGTTATCGCAGCAATTTAGATCAGTTAGTTCGCCATAGTTCGTTTAACTAATTATACACCGTAACGATCATGGCTTAGTCTTAGCCATTACCTTTCTTAGAACATGGCTGAGAATGGACAGCCTAGCCCATCGTCGAGGGACGAAGAAGCTGCCCAAGATCATCAAGAACTTCCCTTTCAACGCCAGAAGAGCATCAAATGCTTAGTCGAAAAGAGGATATCTTTGCGCGCCCGATATGCCTACGGTGCTATATTCTTGCTTACGACTATCATAGGCTGGCTCTTTCGAGACTATGGAGAAAAGATTTTGCCCATGTTGCCTTGTGAGCTAAACGTCCCTTTATCGAATGCATATGCGTACGTTGTATTAACATTTTACTCAGGCGTGTTTTCGTCGTTGTCTAAAGATTCAAAAGCGTGCGGAGCGCAAGAGAGCAAATGCTACCATACGATGGGAGTTCTTCGTGTCAGCTTAGGATGCTTCGTATCCTTCCTCGATATACCTCATTTAACTGTAATAACCAACTCCAACGCTTCAGACAATTGAGAAGAAGCTCATGCCTCCTTCCTTGACTCAAATGGGGCACAGATATTCTTCTTCATAATGATGATCACGACTTGCAATACCAGAAAATTTTACCAAGTTAGGAATACTTGGCACTCCGCTTGGTGGGGCCCGAAGTTTGTCCTCGTGCTTATCTGCTTCGTCATCCCATTCTTTATCCCGGCTTCTTACATTCAAGTATACGGTATGAAATATAATCTTCTGTTCTTAGTTGCTCTTGCCAAGAAGCAGATTCACAGTCAAGAATCCTTATGAATCCCTTTCTTTTTTTGCAGGTGAATTGGCTCGTGTAGGCGCAGGGTGGGTAATCATTACATATCCAATCACTTGAAAACAGATTCGTACTATACGAATAAGTTTTTTTTTTTTTTTTTCCTTGATCGTTCTGTTTTTAACTGGGCAGGATTTTCTTGATTCTCCAATTGGTGAGCGTGATAGAGTTCATCACATGGTGGAACAACTATTGGATGGCCGACGAAAGGAAGAGATCGAGGTAATAATAGTATGTACATACATCTAGCGAAAGCCTAGGACTAAAAACAACTTAGTACATGAAATGCAAGAAGAAAAATGGGTCTGATCATCTGATGAGTGCTACCGTCTCTGCTTTTTTTTTTTTGCAGCTGCATAGGGCTTTTCATGTCGACTTTATTCTACGTAGCGTCGGTGTGCGGCATTGTCGTGATGTACGTCTTCTACGCGTCGAAAACTGCTTGCTCGCTCAACATATTCTTCATCTCATGGAGCGCAGTTCTACTGCTAGTGATGATGGCCATATCGCTTCATTCGAAGGTCGTGAGAATTCCCCTTTTCTCTTTTAAGGCGAAAAGATCGTTCGTTTGGAACAGAGCTTCGTATTCTGTTCTAAATGCTTCACTGCGTGTTTATGACAGGTGAACAGAGGCCTTTTGTCGTCGGGGATTATGGCATTGTACATCGTATTCCTCTGTTGGACGGCTCTTAGAAGGTAAGAAGAAAAGAACAATCTTTTCTACGATCCCATTCGTAAAAGATCTGTGTTGAAATCTAGGCTTATAACAATTGGCCATTCGATATGATTCATTGCAGCGAGCCAGCGAGCGAAAAATGCAGCCCTCAGAAGCAAGAGGGTGCGCATAACAATTGGGCCACCATTGTTGTAAGAATAGTCATGATTCATTCGAATCCATCTCTAATATTTCGTAGTGGCTTATCTTCTCTCTGTTTTTTCTTTGAAGGGATTTCTCATCGCTCTGTGTGCCATTGTCATAGCAACGTTTTCCACTGGGATCGACTCCCAGACATTTCAGGTGGGCTCAGAGTAGACACAAACTTCATTGAATTTTTCCCTAATCATAGACAACATCTTATACGATTTCTTGTTTTTTTTTTTTCAGTTTCTTAAGGATGGAATACAGTTATCAGAAGACGACGTACCTTACGGCTATGGATTCTTCCACTTGGTTTTTTCGCTTGGCGCAATGTACTTTGCCATGCTATTCATCAGTTGGAACCTGGGAAGCCTCACGCAAAAGTAAAAAAAAAAAACACAAATTCTACAGATTCATCAGTTTGATTCTCTCGTCCGTTGATCGTCATCTTTGTGTAATAATAAGAACAGATGGAGCATAGATGTAGGGTGGGCAAGTACGTGGGTGAAGATCGTCAATGAGTGGTTTGCCGCCACGATTTACCGTGAGTTTCTGCTTCACTTTCTGCAATCGATATTTATGGGACTTTTGCTGATATTTTCTTTTTTTTTTTTTTTTTGTCGAAAATCTATATTATAGTGTGGAAGCTGATATTCCCAGTGTTGAAGCAACAGCCCAAAGTGATGAGCCATGAAGACTACTCTGTACATGGAGGAGCTCAAGAACATGAGAATAAATCTGTAGCTGAACCTTGATTTTTGTTCTTTGAAATTACATGTATCAAGTCATCGTATGATAATACCATGTAGCGATACGTTTTCGGATTATATATATATACGATACGCACACGCACACAGTTGTTCAACGTTCGGTTATCATTCACTACTGCAATCTGGACATGATTAAGCGAATAACTCCCAAGAGAATCGTTGAGATCGAGTAATACCTACGACGTATAACGTAAGTAAGCCCAGAAAATAGAACTGCTTTAGATAGCTTGAACTTTGGGTTCGGATTTTTGTGGGCTTATGACGGGCCAGTTTAGGATGAATATCAAATAGGGAGATGTTATTGCCATTAGGTGATTTAATGTTATATAGTTTTTTTCACGAGCGACCTTTCTCTCGAATGAGATCTCTCCTCCTCTCGTATGAGAGTTTTTCTACCCGTGACCCCCACCAACCGGGAAGGGCTGAGATCACCTATACCCCCGTCAAAACACCCGTAAACATCATTACACTTATAAATTTCATTACAACAGGTGTTTAAACAAGAAAAAAAATTCATTATTTCGTTTTTTTTAATATGGTGTAGAAAAAATCAGTATTATATATTAAAATAGAAAAAGACGTAATAATGAGTTTTTTTTCTTAATACATCAACGATACGAATTTTAGTAAAATATATTTATTTTCAGGGGTTGCGGTAGTTTGAGTTTACCGATTCCCATTTAATTTGAAGGATGGACAAATATTCTTTCTTGAATCGTGCGCTTATTAGACCGCGCACGTAAGAGATGATATAAATCACATTAAATTATCACAAGAAAAATAAATGATTCTAATTTCCAAGCCTTGTGATGATCATCACAGTTCGTCACTAATATTATTACGAGGTTTGAGCGATGAGATGATTCTATTTATCAGATTCTCGTAAACCTCATCCCTAATCCTAACTGAGAGTCACAGCGATGCTACCAAAATATTACGATTACATTTCGAACCAATATATAGGATTCCTATGTGTTTTATGCTTTAGTTTCGGTAAGAACTTGAGCAAAAGGACCGAGAAGAGTATCTGATTCTCAGGACAAATACATTCATATGTGCTTTTCACTTATTCTACCTATAACCCGAACGGAAATGAAACACTTCGAGCCATTAAAAGAGGAAAAATAACAGAAGATAGAAAACAATAATATGTTTTGAAATGTAACTTGTAGGGAAATTGGGGCAATTTTCTAAGTTTTTCGAGGACTACATGCATACACAACAACAACATTTACTACATGGTCGCCCCAAAAACCTCCACGTAGACGAATCCCATGTCTATGAATCTCAATCGCAAACGGTACCTAACCGTTAGGTACCCAAAAAAACCCCAAAATTCGAGTGTATTAATGCTTAATATACTTTTCCACACACAGGACAAACAAAATATAAACAGAAAAACATTATATTAAAACCTAAGAAAGTTAAAAAGATACGTCGTCTTACAAGGAGAGCCACGTGATTCAGCTACCATAGCCATCGCCACAGTAATAACTACGAGACTGCTACAACACACTCCATTTCTCTTCTTTATATAAATGCACCGCTCGAACTCAGTTCTATTCACTGAGTCTTGCTAGCGATCGCCTCTTATACATATATATTTTCTTTTGAATAATCAGTTTATAATATATAATTAGTTTTATTATTTGAAAAAAAAAAATGGTGAGCGTAGAGGAGATTCGCAGGGCTCAGAGAGCTCAAGGACCAGCGACAATCTTGGCCATTGGTACTTCAACTCCAGCGAATTGCGTAGATCAAAGCACTTATCCTGATTATTACTTCAGAATTACCAACAGCGAACATATGACTGAGCTTAAAGAGAAGTTCGTCCGAATGTGTAAGAGATGCTGCTTTATATCAATCTGATCATGTTATAGGACTTGAGTTTCTCTTTTTATTACACACACGACTGAGTTTTTTTTTTTTTTTTTCTCAGGCGAGAAGTCTATGATCAAGAAGCGTTACATGCACCTCACGGAAGACTACCTCAAAGAAAACCCCAACATATGCGCGTACGAGGCACCTTCCCTCGACGCGCGTCAGGACATAGTGGTGGTGGAAGTCCCCAAGCTCGGCAAAGAAGCGGCGCAGAAAGCCATCAAAGAATGGGGTCAGCCCAAGTCAAAGATCACCCACCTCATCTTCTGCACCACCAGCGGCGTCGACATGCCCGGCGCCGACTATCAGCTGACCAAGCTCCTCGGCCTCAGACCCTCCGTCAAGAGGTTCATGATGTACCAGCAGGGCTGCTTCGCCGGCGGAACCGTGCTGAGGATGGCCAAGGACCTCGCCGAGAACAACGCCGGCGCTAGGGTTTTAGTCGTCTGCTCAGAGATCACCGCCGTCACCTTCCGTGGGCCCAGCGATTCCCACTTGGACAGCCTCGTCGGCCAGGCCCTATTCGGCGACGGCGCCGCCGCTCTCATCGTGGGCTCCGACCCAACGGTCAGTCTCAATCTCAGACTCGATTTCCCATCGTATTAACTACGTCCACACAAAAGCATAAAAATTGTTTCTTTCGTCAAATTCGACGCACAGAGCGTGGAACGCCCGCTTTTCCAAATGGTCTCGGCGGCGCAGACGATCCTCCCCGACAGCGACGGCGCAATCGACGGCCACCTGCGCGAAGTGGGTCTCACCTTCCACCTACTGAAAGACGTCCCCGGCCTCATATCGAAGAACATAGAGAAGAGCCTCAAGGAGGCGTTCGATCCCTTGGGAATCGCCGATTGGAACTCCATTTTCTGGATCGCCCATCCCGGCGGTCCGGCGATACTCGACCAGGTGGAGGCGAAGCTCGCCCTGAAGCCCGAGAAGCTGAGGGCGACGAGGCACGTGCTGAGCGAGTACGGAAATATGTCCAGCGCCTGCGTTTTGTTTATCCTCGACGAAATGAGGAAAGCCTCCGCCAAGGATGGGATGGGCTCCACCGGCGAAGGGCTGGACTGGGGTGTTCTGTTCGGGTTCGGGCCGGGCCTCACGGTGGAGACCGTCGTGCTCCACAGCGTGCCCATCAACTGAATTCGATTTCTGGTGCGACTGCGTTTTAATTTACTTTTCATAAATGGTGTAACATTATTACGTGTTGTGGCTATAATGACACATTTATTGTGGTGAATTACGTAAGATTGGATTGTGCATGTTGCGAACGATGTTTGATTACTATTACTTTTCCTAAGGGCAGTTAAAGGTAAGGACATAACATACGTTTATTTAGAGTTCAGAACATTGTCAATAATTTTTAGGGTTAAGGACCTGCTACACTTAAGTATTTTTCAGTGCCACTTCATGGACCTGTAGTAATACTTCGTGGGATGCAGTACCATTTCATGGTTCTGCAGTACCATTTCATCGTCCTGCAGTACCACTTAATTGTTTCACATTACCACTTCGAGTGTGTCTGGTTGGGGGTATTAGAGGGGGATTATGGAGCATAGGATTTACTAAAGTAATGTTTGGTTGAATGGTTTATTTAAAGGTGAGATTTAATTAATACCCCTGCCCTTATAGGTATTAATTAAAGGAGTCTTCACCCCTCCATTTATTTAATCCCACTTTATTATTAATTATTTTATTTCAAATTTTATTAATTTTATTTTTTTTCCTTTCTAATCCCCCCATCTCTCTCTCTCTCTCTCTCTATCTTTCTTCATCTCTATCCACTCTCTTTCTATCGGAAATTTTAATTAAAGAAATGGTAAATTTGTAATTATATTTATTAAAACCTAATATCATTTAAATCCATATACCAAACCTGTCAGACATCATTACTTAATCCCATCAACCAAACATTCTCAAAAATTCATACTCTTCATTATATAAACTCAACTTAAACTAATACATCTATATTCATCCCTCCAACCAAACGAGCCCTCATTTTGCAGCACCACTTCTGTGTTCTGAGATAACACAAAATGATGATCCCGATACCAGTTCATGTATAACATCAGGTCATCATCCCTAAATTTCATCCAAATCAGGTCCTAAACCCAAAAAATTTCTAACATAGTCCTAAATCTTAACTTAAACTATATTTTGGGGCCAGAAGTTTAGTTTGTACTTCCTTAAATTGATTCGTACAACCTTGGCATATCATATAATTATAGAGGCATGTCTAACGTGGCCAAATATCCATCACCGGAGCCACCAACCCTCTAAAGATGAAAGAAAATAATCGCTCGTTCATATATAGTTGTTAACTTGTTAAATGAACAAGAGATGGGTCGTTTTGTTTATCCATTTGGGCCTCCATATTTCTTTAGCCCTGCCATATCTCTCCCTCCCCATCTCTCTCTCTCCATCTCTCTCTCTCTCTCTCTATATATATATATATATATATCCTTATATTTACACTAACTCGTGTAATGAATATTATATCACTCAAAATATTATTTTATGAATATTTATATAAGGACGGAGATATAAAAGGCTTTTTCGAGAACAAAATGGGAAACAGATGGCGATGATTGGATTAGATTATAGCTTCCAACTGCTCATGATTTTATGACAATATGTACTATCACGGGAAGAGATTAGAGACAATAATTATTACAACGATGATGATGGCTACTTACCGACACTTTGTGAAAAGATCAAAATATTACACGCCATGAAATCTTTCTTTATCTTCCAAAAAGCACCATGCCTAGACTTGTAGTAACAAAAGCCAGCTTATTTTTAGTGACATAACAAAAGAAAAAATAGAATAAATCTAAGTAGAAAACATTAGTGGATCCTAGGCACGAGCTCTCTTGAGTTCATGATTGCCGCATAACTAATCCTAAATCTTCTCTCTTTCCTTTTTTTCACCCCTTAACTTTCCAATTAACCCTACTTTAAAATCTTTTTCATCACAACTTCACTATATGTCATATATATGTACAAGCGCTCACAAATTCTATCCTGGCGTCGGCGATCGCACAAAGACAAGTGCAGCTCGATAGTGTGTGCTCTTGCTACGTGGCTTCGAGGAAACTCAGATACGAAAGAAGAAAAGAACAAGTTCGAGCAAGAAATAGTAATAAAAATAGGATTAAGGGATCTGATGATAATCATATCATGTAGAGAACAGTGAATGCTCGAGGAGAAGCACTATTAGTATAATGGTTCGAAGGAATAAAAGCGAAGGCGATGCTGCAGCTAAAGCATCGATGATGATGATGAAGTATGAGCAGGTGAACTGTGCTCCTCTTAAGAGTAATCTGAAGAAGTTTAGCAGCAGTAGTAATAGCTTGAATCATCAGATGATTAGTAGTAGTAATGAAGGGACGACGACGATGATGATGATGAGGAGAGTGAGTTGGTCGGATTCTCATGGTAAAGACATTGCCCATGTCCAAGAATTTGAACCAAGGTAATAAAAATAAAACAAAAATATTATAGCTTTTGTTACCAATATATATATGTATGTTTGTTGTTTACTGTCGAATATATGATTCTGTAGCGAAGAAGGGGAGATAGGTGGAATAGGAAGCTCTTGCAGATGTGTCATTCAATGATGAAATTCTATTAGGTATGCCTCTCTTTTTTTCTTTTTTTCTTTTTTTTTTCCTCTGAAGTTTGAACTTAGATTATTAGAGAATGCACATCGACATATTTGTAGCTTAAGAGTCTCGAATTTATTTATTTGTAGTGTATTGGTTTGGTATCATGTCTTGTGCTTAAAAAATGTGTTGGAAAATATTATAGCCGGGCCTTTTTACCACATTAATGTTTTCAAGCAATCTTGATCCCAAACGATGATCATTCACCATATCCAATAATGACGTTTTCAAGATAAAAAATCAACAATATTGTTCCAGAGATTAATCTGAACTACTTACAATTCCAATAAACAGCTAATACTAACTACCAAGTATAAGATTTAGTGGGCTTTAATCTTGGATAAAGTGCAGAAAAGTAGATTCCATCCTCCTCAGCCTCCCAATAGCACAAGGCTGAATAATGGCAGAAAGCCCTCGTAGTAGAGTTGAATGCATCGAAAGATATCTCCTTCTTTCCCCACTTAAGGTGGCAAGAATACAACGACGTTTGACCACCGTCGTAAGGCTCGCATAAATTCCAATGAAACTCTCCTTTAAATGCAAGGAGATGACCTCCGAGATCTTCCTTCTTAGATCGGCAGCGAAAGAACAATGAAGCCCTACGATTAATGCCGTTCACCATTCGAACTTGGTAGCATTCGCCTGCCTTTGTTTCAAGATTTAAGTTGCAAAATATTGCGAGTATTACGAAGCATACAATGATTATTCGCCTCATCATGATGATATATTTCTCCTTCAAAAAAAATAAAAACATATATATGATGTATATACGTGTATATATGTCACGATGAATGCGCGTGTTATGAGGATTTTCGTGGTCTTAGATGTCAAAATCTGATTCGATGAAAGGATTGTGACACTGCACAATGATATGGATAAGAACAACGGCTCAAATTTCCCCAGATTCGTCGGTGTTACCTACGTTTCTTGCGGGAAATATTCCATAACGTTCTAATATAGCGTTGACCATTGAGTTAAGAATTCGTTTCATGATAAATGCGTTGACCCTTCACATGGAATATTACTAGCTGATCATACAACTTCGCACACACCATGAATACAGACAGATCTTTATTTTAAAAACATATTTTTTTTCCCCGACTACTAACTACCAACTGTAAGATTTCGTCAAGTCTTGCCTCGGATAATTGCCCGAGAAATAGATCCCATCGGTGCGAGAAGCCCAATAGCACTCGCCAGAGTCGCCGCAGAGGGTTTCGCTGGAAGAGTTGAAGGCGTCGAAGGTTATGCTCTTCTTGTCCCATTTAAGGTTGCAGAAGTACAGAGTACGGCCGAACACTTGGCTGCAGAAAGTCCAGTTATAGTCGCCCCTGTAATAGAGCGTGTGTATCCCAAGGTCGTCGTCCTTCGACTGGCAGTGGACGAACATTGGAAGCTTCGATGGGCTGATTGCGTGGACGACGTGGACGGTGTACTCTTCGCTGGCGATGCATGTCTTGGCATGCGTTTTAAGGAAGAGGTTGTTGTCGTCCAAGGTTGTTAGGGTAATGAGGAATAGAACGACATGGATGATCTTATTGGTCGTTTGCATCGTCATGGTTTTTAAGGGTTTACGACCAGGCTCTTTCAGATATTTATAGATGGCGTTTTGTTACATGTGATGTGTTTGATTTTCCAGTTTGAAATGTTTAAAATCCAATGGCTTTAGTCAAACTGTAATGTGATTTTCAGATTTATGGAAGGATAAAGTATTACTAAACAAGTCAGCAAGCAATCCTTGACTTGAATAATTTGATTTTTCACAATATGAGATCATGGATAACAGTAATTTTTATACTCACTTCTAACCAGTTACATTACAATACAACCTTGTGGTTGTCGATATATATAGTATAGTATCTATAGAGTCCTATCATTATTTCAATTTGAGAATAAGATGGTCTTTATATAACCCATAATAACCCAATCGCTCTCGTCATATAATGTACTACTATCTCGTGAAATCCTTCTTATCTGTTTAAGCCTAAAATTATATAGAAAAGCAGGAAAGATAAATTTCGTGAAAGACTTGACATACAAAAGGTAATGGGACTCAACGGAAAAACACGATTTGAAGAAAAAAAAAAAGAAAAAGAAAAAAACAAGCTAAAATCATGACATAAATAATATGCATGGGATTCTTTTCTTGATCATCCATAGACAGCAGACAGTGTCCTTAAACGCTCCTTCGTCGTTTGATGGTAATGATATTACACACTCTTTACATAGTTTAAGCAATAGCCACTAAGACACCATATAAAATGACTATAGAATCGCCGATTTTTCCTGCAAAAAACAGCATCAGATCGTCCGAATTGCAGCGTAGTCTCGGGCATTTTATTGAAGATTCAGCTGATACTGAGGATTTAATCAAGCTTGACATTAGAATACAAAAGCGTGTCCTTGGTGAGAGGCATGTTGAAGAGAAAGATAACCTGCAACCAAACACGAACATGTTATTACAGACATTATGTTCTCAGGACAGGCCCGAAAAAGTTTAATTAGTCTAAGAAATAAACAATTACCCCCAAAATAGTTGCGATTAGGAGGATGATCCCAGTGATCCACGCCAAGGCTGTCCTGACGAATATCACCTCGGCGATTACGATTGCTGCTTCGGGGGAGACTTCTGCTTCTTTGTCTTGTAACCGTCGTACAGATGGAGACGGACTCACCGTGAAGCGCAGCGTATTTTCTGACTCGAGCCCAATGGGTAAACCGCTGGCAATGACTCCGATAATTTGTCCTGCATTTTTAGATGATAGTGACCGAAAATACACTATTGTAATCGCCCTAATCAAGAAAATATGTCTATTTCGCAAAACAGAAGCATATGTAAGACTGAACTGTTTTTTGGAGATAATAGCTAAAAGTACCTCTGTATGCCTCCTGCAAGCTGTCGAATATCTTCGAAACAGAATTGAAAAGCAATTCTAGTCCACTCCGAGCAATACCTTCAGTCCCATAATGATCTCGCAAAACCTGGAATATCAGGTTCATCCATTATAGGACAGAGAATATTAAGATGAATATGCTCCATTCTCCATTCAAGGACCATACAGAGTTAAGACAAAGTTAGCGAGTGATTAACAACCTTAATTCCATCAAATCTGCCGGTGATTAGCTCTGCGGGACTTTGGTCGCCCTTTGTCAGCACTTGGTGCAACTCCATAGCACTTCTAATGTTATCGATGAGCGTTAGAAGACTCGTGGTGAACTCCTTATCAGCTCTCTGTCAGTGTGAGATGGAAAGGGTGAAAAGCTTTATCGAACAAAACAGTCAATGGCAAGATAGAGAATCATGAAATTCAATAAACCTCTGACATATGAAGTCTCATAACTGCGCCGTTTGCCATAGGGATGGCCAATTCTCCGTTTAACGGGCCAGAAGCATCTTCTACATATGATCCTCCCAACCAAGTTGCCTAAATACATATGTCCAAGATTATATCGAGCTTACAGAGAAGTCCCTCATATGCATGAACAGATATAGGCAAAGGAGAGCGAGAGAGACAAAGAGACTAACAAATTCACTTAGTTGTTTATCTGAAAGATCACTTGAGCTTTTATCCAATGAGAACAAAGAAACTTCATCTTTTCCCGGCAATTGTATATGCACTCTCTGATCACCTTCAACCTTAATCCCCAAAGCACCATTGAATGGAAGCGTGCTCGAGTCAGCGGTGAATTGGGAGTCTGCAGATACAGCACTATCAAGTCACTACTGACTTCACAACAGAAAACCAACAATCACATTCAATATACTGAAGTTAATTAACACACCTTCAATTCCTGTAACTTGAAGCATCAATACGGAACGAGGTTTATCAAATGGGTTAGGCGTGAGAACCTCATTTAGCTGCAAAATTTTACATCATTATACTTGTTAATAATAGCAAAAATACAAGAAATCTTACGTTCTCATATATTGATGTACCTTGAATGAGCCAGCAGCAGTGAGCGTAGAAGGGGGTGCAAATCCAAGCAACACAGAGATTGCAGCACCAATTTCTAACACTGAAAGTGAAGCAGTCTGCACAAGTAACAAGCATAATCATCAACAGTGGGAACTTATGTCAATCGTGACAACGAAAACCTACAACAGTAACCCACAACGGCCGATATCGATCTCATACAGGAAAACATAAAGAACGAATCTTGGACAAGCTAAGCAGCCAAAAGCTTCTAATATCGCCAAGACAATTCAATTTCAGGACCTACCTCTGGATTCGAATGGCGAAGATAATGCCGAGTAGGACTATCGAGGAACAAAACAGACGAATCCCCACAAATCACCTGAAAAAGGAATTGAAACTGTAATCATCATGTGCATCAAATAGCTCAAAGATACAGATATTACCGAGCCGACGCCAAAATCGACGATCCAACATGCAAAAACAAGAAAGATTACCCTGTGATTTAGAGAGAGAAAGCACGCCAAGATCAAGAAGGCTCTTAGTCGATCCATGAGGCGGATAAATGGATTGTGAGACCGTGAATGATAGGATTAGATCCGATAGACGAAGACGATGAAGATGAACTGTCGAGTCGACACCACGTTTAAGGCAAAGCTCACAATCTGGGAAATGACAAATAACTCCCGCAATCACTAAAATATACTTTTTTTCCCCAAAATTTTGCATTATTATATTATATAGGTCATACAAATTCTACAAAATTAGTTATTATACTTTCACGGACATGAAAACATAGATGTTTCTCCGCAACATCTGCAGATTACGCAACTCTTCAGTCCTCAGCTCGCAACTCTCATCGAGGTACATAATAAAAGGCCTGTCTTTGCCGTACTTTCGCTCACCACTAACAATATAATCTTTTTAATGCATATTTGTGTTAGTGGCCAAATAGGTGTAGTACCCGATTCAATGTGTATGAAAATCGATGTTGTCATTAGGGTTTATGAACGTTGTGCCATTTATCAGCGAAGGCTTATCGATGTTGTTGGTTAGCTGGGTTGACTCTTTTTCGTTGTTCGCGTGTTCGTTGGATTGATTATTTTGGGAAGAATTGTGGGAGATTGATGAAGAAAGCTCTGTTCTTTGCCCAAATTTTAGTTTTCTCCTAGTTCTAACAAACTATAATGAAGAACGTTGTTTATTTCGTGTATTTGAACTTTGATCTTTCTAATTGATTCATCAGGCTGATTTCGAGGATCCCAACACCCATTTCAGCTCAGAGAAAATCATCTTTCTCAATATGGTCACAATTGTGTCTTGGAAATCCAGGAAAGGCTTGGCTTTGGATAAAAGGTATAAACTTTAGCAGCATTAGTCATGGGACTTTGAGCCTTGTGATCTCACCCGAGGGTCAGCCCAAGTTTGAAACTCACGAAATCGATCCCCCGAAAAAAGAGAAGTGGACAACGAAGAAAAGATTTAAGCTTCAGAGGAAGAGAGAAAAGCAGAAGAGGAAAGCTGCCAATAAGAGAGACCCCAGAAGGCTTAGCGGTGGCACGACAAAGAGGCAAAGGTTCTCAACTGCAGAGGAGAGGATTAAGTACAAGCTTGAAAGAGTATGTATTCATTTTTGCGTGTGTGTGCGTGTGTGTTTTTTTAACTCATCATCATCATTTTCAGGCAAGAATCAAGGAAGGGTTATTGATCGAAAGGCTCAAGAAATATGAAGTTCCCAAAGCTCAGGGACCCGTAGTCGAACCCCATACGTTGACAGGCGAGGAGCGATTCTACATGAAGAAGATGGCCCAGAAAAGATCCAACTACGTTCCTATTGGTCGAAGGGGAATATTCGGAGGAGTTATCCTTAACATGCATTTGCATTGGAAGAAACACGAAACCGTGAAGGTCATATGCAAGCCTTGCAAACCTGGCCAAGTTCAAGAATTTGCCGACGAAATTGCCAGACTTAGCGGCGGAGTCCCAATTCAGATAATTGGAGATGACACGATAGTGTTTTACCGAGGAAAGAACTATGTGCAGCCAAACGTTATGTCTCCCGTCGATACATTGTCCAAGAAGAGAGTAAGCTTCTCTCTCTGTACTGCTGTTATTGCTTCAGAACCATCCATTATGTGGAAAACTCTTTCCTTACCATTTCTCTTCGCAGGCGTTGGAAAAATCGAAATACGAGCAATCGCTCGAATCTGTGCGGCGCTTCATTGCTATTGCTGAGAAAGAACTTGAGCTATACTACCGTCACGTTGCGCTTTACGGAGACCCAAATGATAGGGATCCAAAATCAATCCTCAACCGCAAAATTGGGGCAAGAAAGGTAAAACCTGAGAACGATCGAACGCTTGCAAGTTTCGAGCCTAATTTAGAGACTGAATTTTTCGATCATGAGATTTCCGAACTCGAGGATTGTTCCGAGGGCGACGAAGAGTCATCAGATTGTTGAGATATAGATTCATTGGATACACTGCAATATGGCTGCTGAGCTGAAATGAAAATAGGTTAGATGACTACTTATGGAAATCATATTTAAAAACTCGCTCAAATGTTAACTCTCAAATGAGCAGAGATCTTACCTCTTTCTAACCGCCGTGTTATGGGGAAGGGAAGTTAAGATGATTATTCAAACGGGCCGGTCCGGGCCGGGCCGCCCAACTGAAGGGTACAACATCAACGTGGTACTGCTTCAAAATCTGAAGACCAAGAAGCTTTATTATAAAATATAACGCTATATTGTAATGTTATTTTCTAAAAACGTGACTAAGCTACATTTCAGAATCGTGCATTATCTCGATTGACCCGCAATTAAAGGTCTTGAATTTCGAAATGTTGTGAAGGCATGTTTAAGAAAGGAGAGACATTGATGGCGGCCTACCACTTGTATAAAATAAAATGTGCGTACGTGTGTGCCTTTATTATATCTTTCTTTCCATTGCCCGATTTCATTATTGCACCACTTACAAGGGGTTACTTACATTACATGTCTCGGGAATGTTATCTTTTCTCATAGTCATCTCCTTCCACCATTAAAAATACCTTCACATGTAATTTCTTCGTTTCCTAAGGCCGAAGTCAATCTTGAAGGTCCGCCGACGTGGTTCATGGGTATAGATTATCCCTTGTGGAATTTTGGGGGGTGGGAACATTATTATTACAAGCTCTCAAGTCATGGCAAAGACCAAGAAGTCCCATGTTCTTCCACTCATCATTTTCTTTGCGCATTTGATTGTTTTCACAAATGTAATGAATCTTTGCTGGGCTGCGAGAGGATTAAGGGCTCTTTCGAAGAAACAAGGTGTTAAAAACTGTCCACGCCATCATCCTCCTATTCATCAACAACAACATCAAAGATCAGCAGCTACTTCGCTTGATAACGACGGCTCAGCTTCGTCTTCCTCAAACGCCGCTGTGAATGGCGACTCCAAGTATGAGTTCGCTAATGATGCTCACGAAGTACCAAGTGGTCCGAATCCCGAGTCCAACTGATGGCTATGTAATATATATATATATTATCAGAATTTGATTTACTGTTTGTGTAGTTAAATGGGCTGTAAGTTTCGATTTTGTATCACTTGTTTTGATGATGCAAGCTTTGTTGGTTCTTGGCAATGATTTTGAAAAATCTGCAAAGTCATTGATAAAATCACATCTTGGCCGAAATTCACGTGATTATGAATATTCATTTGGCGTTGTCTTTTTTATGATGAATTGGATGTGTCCATGCAGAATGTAATCCTTCTTTTTTTTTTTTTTGTCTTTTAGTCATTATTATTTCTCAGATTCAGAAGATAGAATGGATTTGAGCGTTTGTCCTGTCTGAAGTAGGTGGCCCTGCCCTAGAAAGAGAGTAAGTGGTTCGATATGATTTGATAATTAATTAGTGATTAACAGCATGAATATGAAATTAATGTTTATTACATGGCTGATTGTTAATGAAGAGAAATCCATTACAGCAAACAGTGCAGCGGGGATCTTTATTGACCTTCCATCAGAATCTTTATTACAATACTACCGTAGTTAAATATTAAACATGTAATAAGGAAAAGAAATTAACAACATAAAACGATAACGACCAACACAAACAACAAACAATATTTTATTTATAACGGTACTCAAGTTAATGGCCGCCCCCAAATCCTCCACCATCTCCTAATCCTCCACCGGCGCCGGCACCACCACCAAGACCACCACCCCCACCAAATCCGCCTCCACCACCGGCGCCGCCACCTAATCCTCCGCCTGCACCACCTCCCAATCCTCCACCAGCTCCATAACCGCCTCCAGCACCTCCACCCAAACCACCTCCACCGCCGGCACCACCACCTAAGCCTCCACCTGCTCCTCCACCAAACCCTCCACCGGCGCCGCCACCACCACCAAGTCCTCCGCCACCTCCTAAGCCACCACCACCCCCCAAACCGCCTCCACCTCCAAGCCCACCACCGCCGCCCAAACCACCTCCACCTCCTAACCCACCACCGCCGCCCAAACCGCCACCTCCTCCAAGTCCGCCGCCGCCGTACCCATGCCTCAGCCGTTTCTTATAGATCCCATGGCCGAGACGTGGGCCATAAGGCTTTCCAAGAAAAGGCTTGTGCAGAAACGGCTTACCAAAGAACTTTGCGTCGCCATTTTCAACCCCATTATTTTCATTGGCGGTAATCTCAGCAAAAGCTAGGGCAACAAAAAGACAAGACAGCAAAAGAAAACCATGAACTGAATGGCTCATCGTCATCTTCATTATATTATGTCTTACAATATATAACACCTCTTGCATGCGCATGCATCTGCATCACATCTCAACTACCTAAGTGTATTTATAGTGAAAATTATTTTACAGTTCTTTCTAAAAGCTAGAGAGCCACATGGTAGTAGGTCCCAACCATATCAATCAACCGTCATTACTTTCTCCAACTGCCCCCTACTTCTTCAAATTTAGTTCGAACTCCAAAATTCACTCGTCCATTATTTTCTGTTTCTTTTTTATTGCATATATATTGTATATTATTTTTCACGAACATGGATGGAAGGTTTGAGTTGGTAGGGTTCCAATGTTCAACTACTTGAGTATTCCGCAGCCACTCATTACAGCTCAACTATTGATTATTGCCATTATGGTTATCCGCGTCTCGTGAAGATATATATCCGTGAAGTAGAGGTTGATATGAAATGGCATTTATTCGAAGCTACTACGAAAGCTTTTTCATTTAATACTGTCACCAAACTATGTCTTCTCATTGATAATTTTCCTCGCTGAGTGTATCCGTGATCGTCGTTGAAAATAAAGTTTTCAACCAACATATCATCTCTAGAATGCATGATTTGAAAATTGAAAGAGATAATGAGGGATGTAGAAAGCAACTCATTTGTATTCTCTTGATTATCTTATCGAAGTAGGCCGAATAGCAAAAGCCCAATCCATTGGTGAACGACCAGTTTCTTACACATGGCGATGACCCAAGTACTCTTTTTCTTGGTTTTGTAATCTTCACTTTGGGTAATAATTGGGAATTATCCCATTATTTGTCATTTTATTTGTTTGCGGAAAGTTGACTTGAATTGAGTGATTGATTAACGCTCGTCCTTTTTGTAATTTCCCTTCGCTTGTGGGGTAGGGTAATAAGGACCCAATATAGCTAAGCTCTCGACATGTATATTATTTAGACTTATAATTGATGGATAGTCAAATTGAAGCAAAGGCTAGTCAGTCTAAAGAGCCTCCAAACACATAATTCAAAACCTCATCATCGAAGCTTCAGGCCAATTTAATCCTCCTCGTCTTCGAGTCAATACAAGGAATACAAGTCCCGCACACTTAATTCATCGTAGCCAACGAGAATACTAAAAAGATTGGGACATTTATTTTATTTCTACGATTATATTTGTTATATATACGTACACATTATTTGTTTATGAAGATTTTAAAAAACACTATTTGGTAAGGTCCACAAGGCGCCGTATGCGGAAGGTGGGCTGAGTCACTCGCGTCAATTCCACATGCTATCAAATGATTCATAATTTCTGAATTCAATTTATAATTAGATGTTAAATTATTAGCAAAAGGTATGATGTATTTGCTTCGTTGTATTGTAGCATAGACAACATTTTTATATTGCAATTGGATATTTCTATATACGACGTGGCATATAACTTTGGGAATTAAACGTACAACATTAAAATAAGCGTGAGTCACTTCGTCCGACGAGAGACAAAGACAGCACACATCAAGACATCAATCACTGTCTTATATGGGTTGAGATACTCTATTCCACTTTCTGTATTACACTGTATTCAAACGAACGAAAATCGTTACACCTCCCCCGATAAGTGTTAAAACACACATAAACATCATTACACCTATGAATTTTATTACAACAAGTGTTTAATAAAAAAACAACCTCATTATTACGTATTTTTCTATTTTAATATATAATACTGATTTTTCTACTCCATATTAAAAAAATACGTAATAATGAGGTTTTTTATTTAAACACTTGTTTTAATGAAATTCATAGGTGTAATGATGTTTATGTGTGTTTTAACACTTGTCGGGGAGGTGTAACGATTCTCGTTCGTTGGAATACGGAGTGGAATACAGAAAGTGGAATAGAGGATCCCAACCCGTTTTTTATATTGTTTTGTAATGTAAATACTGAATTTTGTATCCCTCCCACAACATACCTTACCTTCTCTACCTTCAAACACAAACCAAACCACTGAAGAATGTATTCATCTCTGCCAATACACGGCTTGGGAATAGAGACGACTCTCCACCACCACGGCGGGTCGGGGTTGGACGGGTCGAACTTGCCCGTGGATTCTTGTGGGCTTGTTCTTACATCCGACCCGAAACCGCGCCTCAGATGGACGGCTGAGCTACACGAGAGATTTGTCGATGCAGTAACACAGCTCGGTGGCCCAGAAAGTCCGCTCTTTTATTTTTCATTATTATTTTCAAATCTTTCCTCAATTTTTTTTTATTTTCTTCACGAGTTTCGTCTCGGATATGTTTCGTTGTGTGTGGGCAAGATTCAGTTTTTAGATAGATACTGACCGCAGTTGTTAATTTCTGAGGATTCTTCGTTGTGCTGGAGATTTTTTTATTTATTTATTTTTTGCATTTGCGTTGAGCATTTGTGTTGACTTCATATGTTTTTCAAGACTTAGTCGATTGAATCGGTAGCTTGCAAGCTTATTCCTTTTCTTTTACGCAGAAGCAACGCCGAAGACGATTCTTCGAACGATGGGAGTGAAAGGGCTGACGCTGTACCATTTAAAGTCGCATCTTCAGGTATTTATTTCATTACATTGTTGTATGTAAGGAAAGAAGACAACTTCATACGTAGATGTAATGATCAACCAAAGAGGCTTTTCAAATGGCAATTGTGTTTGTAGAAATACCGATTGGGGAAGCAAGCTAACAAGGATTTGGTTGACAGCTCTAAAGATGGTAATCTGTAAGATTTATCTATGACATCCTTGATTCCATATAGTGATTGATTCTCTGCAAAATTCTCCGCAGTGTCCTCTGTTTCCGAGAGCCAAGATACAGGTTCTTCTGCTTCGACGCCGTCGGCAAGGATGATTTCTCAAGATGCAGTCAACGAGTTTATTTTTTTCCCCGATTTTCGTCTCTTATTCATTTTGGTTTCATATCAACGATTTGATGTCCTTCGATCGTCATTATAACTACGCCTTCGCTCTGTTCGCAGAGGCTTCAAAGTGACCGAGGCTCTGCGTACACAAATGGAGATCCAAAGAAGACTTCACGAGCAGCTAGAGGTCTAATCTCTTCTTACAGTTGGCTGTTTTTCATCTTACATTAAACTATGAACCCACATAAAAAAAAAAAAAAGAAAGAAAATCGAAGTTCTTACAGAATCTTGATTGCATAGGTTCAACGCCATCTCGATATCCGCGTCGAAGCGCAAGGCAAGTATCTGCAATCCATCCTCGAAAAAGCTTGCAGAGCATTGGGTGATCATACTTCAGTATCTTCTTCTTGCCTTGAAGCTGCTAGTCAAGAACTGTCTGAACTAGCAATCAAAGGAGGTAATAATAATAATAATGTCAGCGCTCGTCTTGGAGACGGTAACGTTCCCCAACCTACCGTCGAATTTCAAGACCCTCTAACGCTAAAGAAAAGGCAGCGACCCCCCTACGACATCAGCAACGCAAGGCCCGTGGGGTGGATGATGTAAACGAACTAAAATGAAATCTAATCCGTTGTTCTTTATCTCTTCTGTGTTAGCACTGTCATTCGTTTGAAGTCGTACCATGATTACACACTTGTATGTACATTCTTCAGTTTGGGTTCAGTTGATGTAAAGAGGAACAGCAGCAAAACATGATCTTATTACAACACACAACACAAGCATCAAGCTTTCTTTACTGAGGATGCAAGTAAAATCTTGTCCAAACTACTGATAGTACACCTTGTAACTCCTCAGAGGAACGCTCACCAAAGTCGCCTGCAAAAGATCGACGTACAACGGCAGCTGAGCGACGAGGAAGATCATCAAAGGTACGCCAACGGCCATGTATATGGGCAGAGCAGCAATCTTCATCTTCTCCCCCATAATAAAGCTATGCGCCGTGGAGAAAGACACTAACATGGCCGCTATGGACATGAACAAGCAGCTCAGACCAAGCATGAGCTTCATAGGCAGATTCATCCTAAACTTCTTCTCTTCGAACCTCGACGTGATAATCGCCAGAAAACAGACCAGCGACGTCACCGACAAGCACAGCGCAAGGAGCGACGCCACGGAGAATATGTCGAAGTTCGCCGTCCCTGTTTGAGTTTTTAACCGATAAAAAGATGAATTTTTTTTCCTAACCAAAGTCGTACAATGTCGATAAAATTTCACTTGCCTTGCAATTTGGGCAGCCCAGTCTGATCGTCGGTGCCGCCGGGAACAGATGCTGAGGTGGCGAACGCCACCCCGGCGATCAGCGCAGCGATGACCGAGCAAGACTCTGACGTCTTGCGCAGCCACTCAGCTCCTTCCTTGACGAGGTCTTTGTGCGTCTCGGTGAAGATTTTGTTTGGGATTTCGCCCTTTTCGTTCTCGTCAGCAATGGACAACGCCGGGAAAGACTTCTTCACATACTGTATATTACCATTGTCCTAACCTTATTCTCTTATGTCAATAAGGGATAATCTGTCTTAATAATTTATTATCAATACCTTATACCATATGAGCTCTCTCTGCATCTGAAGAGCAGCGCCGGGAATCTTCCATGGATGGAAATCTTTCTCCAATTTCGCGGCGAGGTGAAGTATTCCATTCCCTTGTCTGTCGACTCGATGGAAGACATATTCGGGCGGTTTGCTCTTCAGCAAAAGCCTAAGCACGGCCGTTTGCCTATTCTCAGCAGCCACCAAAAGCAGTCCCTTGCCCTTGGAATCGACGTCGTGGATCGAAATAGGAACCGAACTGAAGATCTCCTCGACCATCTCGGAGATGCCGTTCTTCACTGCTATTAAAATCGGCGTGTCCCCCTTTTTCGCTCTTTTCACTGCAAAAGCAAAGCAATGACCACCCATCCTTATACTATAGTACGCCGTCGTACGAATTCATTGTTTGCTTAACGAAGAAAAAAAACATACTTGGAGAATTTGCGCCGCTGGGATTATCGGGAATGGGGTCGTTGTTAATATCGCTGGGATCGTATTTGAGGGGAGGGGCAAAAGTTGGGCCGATCTGAGGGTATTTTAGGGATTGGTCGCGCGGGTCTTGGCCGTCGTAGCCGTATTGGTAGGGCGACGTGGATTTGATTAAGTCCTTCATGACTTGCTTGGCGTGGACGTTCTTTCGCTTCTCGTCTTTGATCTTGTTTATCTTCCAAAACCCTAAGTTAGTACGTATTGTTGCATGCATGGGATCGATCGATTTTATTAGTGCGTGCATGGCGATCGATGTATGTATAAATTACGATCGAACTGTTCTAATTATTAATTATTAATTATTACCTAGTCCGAGGACTGTCAGGACGATCTTCATCACGAAGTAGAAGAAGAAAACGCAGGTGGCGCAGTGGGCGGGGAATAAATCTTCGTGCTTAGTCTCTTCTCCCGCGCACGCTGCATTATATTATCTGTCGTTAATTAATCAGCGCAATCTCTTTTTTTTAGCGAATTAAAAAAAAAAAGAAGTTAAGTACCCGTATTAGTTTTCTCTTCGACCCGATGATGATCCATGTATCGACCTTTACGTTCTCCGCGAGTTTGATTCTCCACGTCACGATTTCGGGATTTATTACTAACGGAGAGGTCTTTGTTCGGGAATAAAAATATATTAACTTTTCTGACCAACCTTGGAGAAAAATGGCTATGCTATTTTCGAAAGATATGATATATGTTGTACCTGAGAAACATATTTTGATCAGAGACTTAACAAGACCGAAGGCCTCCGAGCACGTCTTGTAGTTGGGCGGGCACTTGAGCTCGTCGAAGTTATCGCTTTGCGACGAAATGGCGGTATTTCGACTCTTCGGAAAACAATCCGAGGACTTCATCTTTTCGATCAGAACGCCTTTTCGTTATCATATTAAAACTATCATTGATGATCAAATATAAATCCCACAAGAAAGAACAAAAGCTAGAAGATCCTTACAGCTGTAGATAATGGACTCAATTGGGCCCTTACTGCTGCTGCTTTCGAACACATTAGGCTTCCTTGCAAGAAAATGGAGCGGAGTTTCTCCATTAACGTTCTTTCTGCTGCTCAGAATTCCGTAGTTTTGAATTATCCAATAAGCCAATCCTGCGTTCGGACAGACAGCAAAATCGACGCGCTCCGTAATAAATAAACGGAAGGAACAGAAATTAATTATTTACTCTTACTGAAATGTTCGCCGGCGATGGCAGAGTGCAGTACGGTGTTTCCGTCGTCGGACCTCGTAAACAGCGGGACCAAACTGTTCCCATCGATAGTCCCGCGATTATTCCCGTCGCCGTCGAGGTAAGCCTCGTGCAAGGTGAGGAAAGCCTCGTGTTTGCCGTGGTGGGCGGCAGCGAAAAGAGGGGTTTCGCCGGCGTCGTTGCGAACCCCGACGAGCGCCCTGTCCTTCCTCGCGATCTTCGAGCACACGCTGTTCCAGCCGGCCGTCGCCGCCAGGTGGAGGGGCGTGTCTCCGCCGGAGTTCTTCAGCTTCAGATCTTCCGGCGAGGCGCAGTCGATCATTCCCGTGATTAGGTCGGCCTCTTCGTCGCTGTGTAGGCTGGAAACTGCCACGTGGAGGGCGGTTTCCTTGGATTGGGTGATCCTTGTGTTGGGCTCGAGTAATTTCTGCTGGTAGTATTCGATGATTCGCTGCCATTGTTTCTGCATTACGAGCTTGAAGACTAAGTCGGTGGTGAACTTTTTAGCTGCTTCTTCTTCTGATGTGATTATCTCCATTACGTTTATATTCTTCTTCTTCTTCTTCGTTGGCTTCCATTACGTTTTATATAGGATTGATGAGTAGCAACTGTAGCAACAGTTTATGTTTACTTCAACGTGGAGACATTATTGCGGAAAAGAACGAGTTCGATGATTCTATTGTTATTTAGAGAAGCAATGTATGACAGTGTCTGACAAATGAATCCTTGATATACACAATTAGATTAGACATGATAGAGAAAAAAAATAGAACAATGATTATTATTCCATTATTGTTCCTTAAGTGTAAGGTTTAAAAAGCTGATGTTCGCCAAGTCTTGTGTTCGAAGAATGAAGTAAGCTCATTATAGACAAGAGTCCCTTCCTTACATAGAGTAACTTGAGATTCATTTTTTTTTAAGGTTCACTAATAGTCATAATTTACCAAATATTTGATGATTTTTCACCTTCCTATTTTTATTAAGTTTAAGTTTGACGATCTCATCTTTGCGAAATCAGCTACACTAAACAAGGCACTTAAACCTAAACTTAGCGGATATTGATCGTATTAGTCATTTCAAACGTAGTTGAGTTGCCAAATGGATAAAGGATGAATAAGAAGTAAGCCGATAACAAATCCAAGTGATATTATACTATTTAATTTAATTCGTTATTACAAATTAAATCATTAATTACAAACCACAGCACAAGCAAGAAATAGTAAACGAAAGACATTTTGCAGAACTGAAAAATAAACATTCTTCATCTGCAGTTATAATTTCAGATAAACCCTTCTAAGCAAAAGCTGCAGATGGGGCATTATTACTGTGAAGGCCCACCTTCGCCTGAAGATCTTCCTTCACAGCGCCGACGACCTTGTCGATCACTTTGCCGTCTTTAATGAACAAGAAAGTCGGCATAGCCTCGACGCCGTACTCCTCCGCGACGGCGCCGACCTCATCGACGTCCACCTTCAGAAAGATCGTCTCCGGCGTTTTCTTTGCTATCTCGGCGAACACAGGCGAGATGAAGCGGCAGGGCCCGCACCACGACGCCGTGAAATCCACCACCACCTGCGGCGGCGGTTGGGTTATTGAGATAATTAATTCCCACGTTTCTTAATAATTAATTCAGAAAATATAAAGACCGACAAAGGATATCTAATTATTATTACCAGCTTATGAGTCTCTAGACCTTTCTTTAGATGAACGTTCCACTCGTCAACGCTGTGGACGCCGATAACTGCTTGTCCTTCACCAGCCATCTTCTTCTTCAGCTTCGTTTTTCTTCTTTCTTATTTCCAAAGTTAGAAATCGAATGATTTTTTTTTTCTGTGAAAATCTTCGTTTGATGTATATGAGCGTTGGTGGAAGGACCTCTTTTATAGGCCGCAAAGAAGTAAACGCGCTTGTTGAACGGTGTGAGGTGAGCTATGACGTCATGAAGATCTAGAACATTCACCTGGAATAACGCGGCTTGACCAAGGACTTCTTACTTTCTTAAGAGGATTTCAATATTATTCAACTTTGTGATGTGAAAGAATTGAAAGCACTTACAAAATTAGGTCACTTAGTTACCATTTTCTGATTTTGGATCACCATGTTTGCCAGTTACAAAATTAGGTTACTAAGTATATATATAGTAACAAAATTGTACCACTAATTACAAAACTAGGTCATTAAGTATGTATATAGTTACAAAACTAGGTCACTAAGTATGCATATAGTTACCAATTTGGGTCACTACTAAGTATATATCGAATAAGAAAAATGAGGTCAGTGACCCAATTTTGTTATTTATACATACTTAGTGAGCTAGTAATGGCAAACATAGTGACCCAAAATCGAAAATTTGCATACTTAGAAACCCATTTTTATAATTTTCCTAGGATTTCAATATTATTCAACTTTGATGTGAATTATATATATATTATATAGTATAGATTACATATATAGAGTATATTCATATTGAAAATGAGCTATTTATTTAAGAAAGAGGAACATGATTGACTTTTAACGGCCCCACGACCGTGGATAAAGAAAGCTAGTTGTTGTGGTTAATGAATCTGCTCAATATCACGTCCAGATTAGAAGAGTATAAATTAGAATTCATGACAAATATATCAATTTAAAAAATGTTACTTTTTTTTGGAATATCAAGTATGAATTTGTGTCAAATTATTAGGCAACTCTTCTAATGGGATATAGGTGAACATAGAAATTAGCCCACTCTTAGAACGAACGACCTATGTAAAGCCTTTAATGGGTCATTAAAATCTGAGCCCATTAATGAGCCAATATGCTGACAGAATTACATCAAAACCTGGGTGAGGATTTTCTCATCAATATCTTACATCTGTGGAGATTGGAGCAACGTTCATTTGTAAGTAATATATCGTAGAATTACACTCCGAAATGATTGTTTTCTAGCAATTAAGCGTGTGAAAAAGTGTGACAATTGACTATTGCATGAAGGTTGAAGATCAGTAGTGGTGATACTTAAAGAAGAATTATTTAGGTTTTTAATGATTAAAGGGGAAAAAGGAGCCCTAGAGATTAGCTAGTGCCATTCATATGCATCATTAGTCTCGTGCAATCTACTTTTTTTGATTTATTTTCTGTATATATCTCGCAATTGTATACTGTGTTAGCGTGCTATTTGAGTATATAATTAGAGAAACCTTTTTTGACTCAACCAATCATTACCCATTTGTCTGACAGCTACGATCCCACCTTGTGCTCAACAAACATGGCTTCATTACGTATTTATTATACATATAAAGCTCGTGACAATTTTAACATAAAAATATATTTTATCTTAAAATTGGTATCAACAAATAGAACTAAAATACACTATTAAAGTTATACACTTCAATTTTGACAAGATTGGTGTTAAGCTACAGATCTAACGTGTTTCGGCACAACATTAGATTTGAAAATGCATCACAACAATCGCTTGACAACTTCACCATGACATCATAATATATGTACCATTAATTTCTCTCTTTCTGTCGTTTTATACCTTGCAATATATATAGATAGAGTGATGCTATGGTGCTCACCTTGTGTGGGCACCTTTGTGAGCACCAACCACATCAACGCGCCAAATTCGATGGAATTTTTTATTGATCTATAACCTACACATGGGAATAGTGAATCCGTCGGGAGTTGATTTGGCATGTTGACGTGGCACAAAAAAAATGCCACATAACAGGTGCTCACGGATGGTTATCACACAAGGTGAGCACCATAATATTTCTATATATATATATAAAAACACATAAGAAAAAGTGAAAAAAAGCTTGTTGGAACATACCAAAACCATTTGCACTACACTACTTTACCCCTTTTATCGCAAATCGCAATGGTCGTCAGATTAAATAATGTGGGTCCCATGTGCTTTTTATTTTACCGAAATACATATATATTACACAATGGCTATAATCAAGATTGAAAATTCCACATAATCAACCCATATGGAGGAACATTCATATTGCTTCATTACATTTTTCGTTCATATTTCTTATAAAATTAAAGCCACTCTCCTAGCTACTAAACCAAAAGTAGAGCGACGAAGGTTCGAAATTCTAATTAGCAACGAAACAACAAAGCAGCTTAGACACGCAAACTTCAAGCATCAAACACACAAACAACATAAGTAAACATATTACATATATGGTCAAACATTTTCCGTTGACTGAGACAGCAGCGGCTGGGTGGCCGACGACGACGGCGGCGGGCTCTGTATCGCAGCTGCCTTCGCCGACTTCCTCTCCTCGTTCTTCCCCCAGAGAACGAAGTAAAGCCCGACTATAATGAACACAGCACCAATAATCCTGCGAATGAAAAACATATGAAACTCAAATCTTTTCCTCGAATGTAAATATCATGTAATAAACACTATCTATATATAACTTACCCTCCCAAGTAGAACTCTTCAGCCATGACAAGAGAGGCGACGATGGCGACGACCAGCGTCTGAACTGGCTGGTAGACGGCGACGAAGACTGGACCACCTCTGTCGATGCACCATATCTGTACGGCGAATGCTATCCCTGAAGCAACTACTCCCTGTAATAAATCCAACATTAATTGATAAAATGAGATTAAATTATCGTAATATATAGGTAAGCTTATTAGGGAAGAAGAAGAGGAAGAATTGGCGGCGGCCGGCGTAGTCTCCTTACAGCATAGAAGACGCTGAACAGCTCGGAGCCAGAGTGGACCATCCAAGCCTGTGGGTCCCTCTCCACGAAAGCAGCGATGAGAAGGAACTGAATAACGCCGAAGAAGCATTGGTAAGAAGTGAAGGAGAGCCTCGCTGGGTACTTCTTAAGGACCGGCGCCTGAAGCACGAGCCAGCCCGACCATGAAAGGCAGTGGCCGATCAAGAATATGCAGCCCAGCGTCCAGTTCTTCCCCTTCGCGTCGCCGAGGGATACGATGATGTCAGAATAAGGAGAAGAAGACGTGTTGTTTAGGACGATGTTTTGGTGGGGTTTATTGGGGCTGTAGATTGTGGGGCCTTTGTATAGGGTGATGATCGACGCCCCCACCACGCATAGGAGTGTTCCGGCGACTTTTGCGATCCCCTCTTTGCGGTCCAGCCTCACTTTTTCAATCCTGGTAAGAGAGGGAGAGAGATCTTGTTTAAAACTGAGATTCATTTCCTTGCATGATTACATTCGGATGATACGATGAAAGGAAAGAAAAGCTCGCCTAAGTAAGACGGCGAGGAGGAAAGTAATGGCTGGGACTGAGTTTTGAATTGCTGAAGCAAAGGTTGGCGATGTGTTCTCCAATCCCAACAGATAAAACCCTTGATTAGCAGTTATTCTGCAAAAAAAAAAAAAAAAAAGAAAGAAAAGAACCAATTTCCACGTTAATTATTTGAAGATATCGCAACATCAAACGATCAATGATCATTACATCATGCATAAGCATACCCGACGATGGCAAGGAGGAAGAACTGAAGTACGAAGTTCCATGAGATCCGCGGTCTCTCTTTCCTGACCATTATTAGACATTCATAATAAGTTCATCTATTTACTCAGAAAAAGAACGCGAAGTTAATTGGAGGGGAAGAGAAAGAGCTTCTTACTTCTCAAGAAAATAGGCAAAGGGCACGAGCAAAATCAAAGCCAAGATGTTCCTATAAACAGGGAAGACAATCTTGCTAATGCCCATGTTCAGCGCAGCCCTTGAGACGACATGGAAACCTGCGTAGCCAAACTGAAGGGCCAACATGGCCAAGTGAAGCTGAAATCTCTCTGGTATGGCGCATGATATCCTTCTTCCCATACCTGAATTACTACCACTAGCATCAGCCATTGTAATGAAACTATGATGCTATGTTTTTTTTGATGTATAGCAGCTAGTTTTTATAATATTAAGAGGCTATGAAAAAGAGTATGAAGAAGCTGTGGTGAATCTAGGGTAGAGTCTAGGGCTGTATAAATATTACTTTGGAGGTTAGGGGGTGACCCCACTCCAGGGACATGAGGTGCTAAAAAGAAAAAAAAAAATCCGAAAATAATGAAAGGATGTCGAGTTCGATCTACCTAAAGTATTATACCATATTGTGACTTCAAGTTTTAGTTTTATGGCAATTAAATGTTTTCACGATACGATTGATTAAATGGTTACGGATGAAGTAGGTCTGTGATTTTTGTATATATCAAGTTGGACTTATTTGAAAACAAATAGTCTCAATAATAAACCACTAAATGGGACGTGATTTATAGTAGACCTTTGAATTTTAGTACGTATGTATGCATTTGCATACACGTAACATTGATTGGTAAATACTAAATAGTAACGAAAAGCAACTGCCTTTTAATTACTACGTTTTAATATATGCGATAACACACCGTGACACTCCAATTGGTTGTCTTGTCTCCCACATTATTTAATTCCTTTCTCTTATTATATTTTCTTCCACGCTCTTGGGTGACAAGACAACCCCTCAGCCATCCCACTAGAGAAAAAGATAACAAATACTCCCTCTGATTTTTTATATAAGTCGTTTAAGGTCTTAAGTTTTGTTTTTTATTAGATGTCGTCTCACAGTCCCCCATACAAATATTTACTATAATACCAAATTTACCCTTTTGATGTGGTTTTCAATATTACAACTTCCAATTAGCATAATAAACACTCAATAAAATAAACAATCTTCATCATCAACGTCTGTTCCATAAAGAAAAGTCCTCCCAAAACTCACTTCCAGATCTGAGATATGACGGGCAACTCTTTCATGGAAGATGAAAAACAAAATGAACTCGTTTCGATGCCATCTCATAGTTTCCAAGTTCAAATCAAACAAGAGGCACGGGAGGATCAAATCATTTCCGAAGCCAAAGTTAACCATGATCTTGATTTGAACAAGTTCTACATCGGTGAAGGACAACTCCATGCCAATAGTGAGATTCAACAAGAGATAATAAAAATGTTGAAAATTTATCTTCCGAAATTTTTTTAATTACGTCCCAGTTTGTTGGAGGTAATTCTATGTTTATGATCTTCTCAAATATTCTACAATTGTTTGCCATCTATATATCAGATTCTTTTGGGTTTCTTGCATCTCATTAGACATGTTTGACAAAAACTGATATTATTAACTTGAATAATGTATAGTTTGTTTCACGTATATCAGTAAAACTGAAATCAGTACTTGATTCACGTATAGTTTCTTGCATCTCATTAAAATAATTCTATGCTTATGATTATCTTGATTCACGTACAGTTTATTTCAAATGATCAACTTGATTCACGTGTAGTTTATTTAAAAGAGTTCTGACATGAAACAAAACTGATACTTATGATTAAACTTAAGATCCCAACACAGTTATTGTATTTTGTACTACACTCGGATCACAAGTAATTTGTGTGGGAAGACGATCTTCTCTTTCGAGCGTGCCCTTCCTCAAATGCGGGATTTTGTACCTGTTAGATCCTCCAACTTTCATGATTTCCTGCATACACGATTGGAGAGTCAAAAAAATACGGTTTATCATCTTTGAGGGGTATTCGTCAAATGATTTATCGACGGCATGAATAAGTTGTTCCACGGTCTTCGGACACTCCTTGTGTTGTAGAGCCTGAATTGCACTGAAAAATCCAAGATCAAGAACATTTAAATCCGGTGAATTTGCCGGTTGACACATGAGTCGAATGTCGAAACCGTTTGTTGAAGCAACTTCTTGAAATTCTTTGTCACTTGGATCGACATGCGTTCTTGCGTTATCTTGTTGAATAAATATAGTCTTTCCAAAATCCTCCTGAGGCCACCTTTCTTGAATTTTCGGTACCACTTGCTCAATCAAGCACTTTTTTATAGTTTCTCTTGTAACGGAGGTGATAGGTTTTATCTCTAACGTCCCTGCTTCTCTATTTCTACTTCGTCGTTGTGCTGGTTGCGTACTAACAAAGGGAAAAACTCCAATTTTTCCCGAAAAAACTTCATTCCCGTCTTCGTCAAATCTTGGACGTGCCATTGCAGCTAAAAACATCACTTTTCCGATATAGTTCTTACTTTGACAGGTACGCAGCGGCTCCTCTTCGATCGGAAGCAAATAATAGTTCTCCGTCTTCTTGGTCATGTAGAACCATTTTTCATCAATATGCACAATATTGTACATATCTTGAAATTTTGGTTCATGTGGCGGACTATTAGTATCTAACATAGATACACAAAATTGTAATCGAGCTCTCATATGCTCTTCCTTAAGATGTGGTTTAATAGCGTTGGTGTGACGTCGAAGTAGGCCTTCTTTGACATGCCTGAACAATACCGTATAGCTAACACCCAAAGCTTCGGCAAGTGACCTCAATGTTGTTCGCCGGTGTAATGGAACATCATGAACTCGACCAAGATCAATTTGAACTCTTTTACGGCCACAATTTTTTGTTTTCTTGTGTGACACATCGACAAATTCATTGGTAGAAGTAACTTTTCCGCGCTTCCATATTCTTTGTACGGTGCGAATATGTACTGAAAATAAATCGGATACCTCTCTTGTAGTATTTTTCTTTAATTTTCCATTAACACTTCTCTCCAGTAGAGCACTATAAATTGCCCGTCTTTGATCATTCGTCAATTCCTTTCTTCGTGTCCCTACACGCAAAAGATTAGAAAAATTAACTTGTAACTAGAAAAAAAAAATAAACTGCAATAAGGTTATGTAAGATCCGTATATGACCTAATATGACCTTATGACCACATAATACGATTTTTTATGTAAGAATCGCAACAACAAAAAGAAGGTTACGAGTCCAAAGAGTTACCTGAATCTGCAACCTCATTGCCATCATCTTCTTCCATTAACTCATGGACATTTAGTTCTAACAATGGAGAATGAAGCTCCTCTTCCGGATTCGTATTCAAATCAAATAAAATTGTACCTTGTGATGATGATCTAACTATCATCGATATTGTGTCGTCCTCATTGTTGTTTCTCTCCGGAGATACGTTCAAGTCGAAACTATATTCTTGATAATCATCTATGATTGGAATATTCAAATCAAGGTTCTGTGAATCCATAGATCACTTTTACGTTCTTATTAGTGTTTGCCGTGATAATTATATATAGGCTTGGTTTACAATCCTCTTTGTACATTTAAATTTTAGATGAACTCTGAAAAAAAATTTGGCTCCAAGTTCAATTTTTTGGTGAAAATTCTTTGATGATTTAATTGAGGACGATAATAGTTAAGGTTCCAATTGATTTTGCATAGGTGAAGACTAAAATGACTTTTTATATTCTTACCAATCTACAACGTCAGATATGCAATGACAAATTATCGTCTGTGTAAAGCTTTTATGCATGTGGATCAACAATTAATATAAAGGCAAATTAATTATAATTAAATATGACTAAACAATTAATAAGGGTATATGAGACTTTCATTATTTTTCTTAATATATGTGAGAAGTTCTTAAACGACTTCTATAAAAAATCAGAGGGAGTATATAAAAAATAAGAGAAAATAAAAGAAACGCACATACTTAGGGATATGTGTGTGTGTGTTTAATTGTTATCGATGATCTATTTGATGCATGCGATTAAAGGATGATGTATGATTTGATAAACTTGAAGTGATGGCCGCCATCGATAGATACCGCGCACGCATGGACAGGTCTTCTCTATACCCTACCACGATTAACCAACCATGGAAGAAAAATACAGTCAATAATGTTATTAGCAAACTAATACTTAATTACTAAACGAATATCTAATTTTAGAAAGAAAAAAAAAAGAACAAGATTTTCGTTATAGGTGAGATGGATTCATCACGTTGAAGAAGAAGAAGAATATGTAAAAGTTCCTCTTTTCTCCTGATGATATGGACAATTTTCGTAAAAAGATCTTAAATTATTTATCTTTAAAAAAGAATGTACGAAATTGAAGCTTTTTAATTTCACGAGCGACATACAGATTATAATCAATCATGTTTGTTTAAGGATATTAATTCGTGTTTCCCACTTACAGCCCACTTTCATCATGTCAGAAAGATTTTTATTGCTCTTTTGCTTTCCGAAAACATTGTGTCCCCGCCCATAGTCGAGACCATCATTTCAATAATCTTTTCTTTGCTTAATCTTTTCTTTGTATAAAGTCGATGCACCCTTTCAATATACTATACAAGTAATACCGTTAATTACAGCGATACCATGTGATAGTTTAAGAATATTTACGCTAGAATTGCATTACTTACATACTAATGTAAGTTGATGAATTAATAGAATTGCATGCCAATAAACACTGATCAAGAAAAGAGAAAGTGCTGACCCGAAAGCAAGAACCGGTCGGTCACTAAGTGTACCTTTGTAATAAAACTCTGCAATGTACTTTTTTCTATGTTATTCTAAAGACGTTAAATGCTTGACAGCCATGTTAGATTTTCTTTGCTGATACACACACACATATAGATATATATTATATATATATAAATAAGAGAGCATAATAAATCTAAGTATCTAATATGCATCTAATTTGTGGACAAGATTTAGCGCGGTTAAAAGATTGTCATGAATTCTGCTCCATGAAAGTACAGACAAAGGAAATGAAGGCTAAGCGTGATTTTTCTTACTTTAAGGTTTGACCATTTATATTATATTATATAATGTACATAAGTATGTGATGTATATATTCATATACAGAACTTGCTGTTCAAAGCGTGTTAACTGCAATAATTGCGAATCCCTGATCATGCTCGAAATTCTCGATTCCATCAGAGGTAAAAACAAAACTAAATGAATGGATAAAAGTAGAAAAAGAATTAATATTACATTAACTTGAAATGAATGGGTAAAAGCAATAATGGCCAATGGGTAAGATAACACAATATATTTTCAAATTTTTTTTAAATGAAAATTAACATATCGTTTAAGCTATATAGGGCATATTGATATAGTATAGTGAAGCAACAATGCATGTGCATACGACATGTTAACATGCAATCTTGCGTTTGTTGCTTTCTCAATATAAATAGTTTATATATGGAAAATCGTATCACAAATCAACTTCTACTCCAACCCTGCATTTTTTTCTTTTCGTCTTTCATTTATAAATTATTCTACGCATATTACAAATACTAAAAAAATTCACATGTGGACATTCTTGATCGATGCAAAAGCAAAACGTTAACATTTCAAAAGAGCAATATTTTTAACTTGGATTAAAATAGGCAAACCGTGACTATAGTTTTCAGTAGTGCCTCGCTGGCTTTTTACATTTTGATATAAACTGACATATAGAGACAGACAAACAATAGAAAAGATACAAAAAAAAGTGGTGAATACACCGTACATTACATGCTAGTATTACTTATGCTATGTATTATATATACCTTTATATAGAGCCTACCGCCATAAACAGTCAATTTTGGTATGTCAATTTAACATATAATTTTCAATTTTACCCTTAACTGCTTACTTAAAATTTTCATTTATTATAAATTTTTCCCTAAATTAAAATTATTTATAAATAGCTTAATTTATAATGTAAGATGTTCAAAATATAAAATAATTTAATATGTTGGCACACACATCAGGTGTGCTAAAATACTAGTATAATAAATTAAGAGTTTGAATTAGTGAGAAACCAAGCTACAGTATAATACACTACCCATACATATTACATACACACATTCGATCATGGACTAAGATATGAAATCCTAGACACCTGCAAAAATTCAGTCATCATTCATTGTCGGATATTCTTCCTTTTTATATCATGAAGATAATGAATTTAGTACAATTTTAAGATATTTCTTTCTTAGAATCTAGAAACAATTTGAGATCCAAGTTTGAAATAGTGCATGAATTTTATGACACACAAACACACATGTGTGTGTCTGTGTGAGTGTTCGTGAAGTGTACACAAGCCTCCACTGCCTAGATTTTTTGTTGGCCCACTACGATCGTAGAAACCCTGATTTTCCTTCATCGATGAAGAAAAAAATTATAATTGTTTTATATTAGGAACTGATCAAAATTTGATTATTTATTTCAACAAACAAATTTCTAATAGGTAAAAAAAGCTTGTGTTAGATCTCCATCTCATCTCTTTGGGAATGTCTGCTTGACTTCATGCGAGATTTTAAGCCTAAAGTTCTAAGAAGATAAATGATAGAGATCCACCAACAGTTTCTTTATTTCATGCATTTGGAACTTTTTGGCCCATAAATTGATTCCGAACACTGAACCTGAAATCAAGTAAAAGCGGATACGTATTGTGAATTATCTCCTAACTTTCTGATAAAATAAAATAAATAAATAAAAAGTGTTTCTACGGGAAAAGAGGATAAGGAAGAAGAGTTCATTTCTATGAAACCAACATTTTTTTCCTGTTGTTGCAAGAATCGTTAAATTTACCATATATTTTTTATTTCACTGAGACTCAATTTATAGAGTATTCTTTCATGGAAGAACTGGCCATGAAGAATACCTATATAACAAATTACTGTGGCATGTCGAATACCTTGATTTGATACGCAGCATAAACTAATTTTTGTTTATTACGTAAACGATAATCTTACAACATCATAGTTGTCATTATCACTAGTGCTAAACACCCGACTTAAGTCTTTTTCACAAGATAAAAATAACGAACATGCTTGATAGCTACATTTACGGCTCGTTAAGTTTCTGACGATTCAAATAAAAAAATGGATCCCAATAGTATATAAAATCATATACATTTCTAGGTCAAAAATCATATCGAGAAGCAACCGATCGAACTAACCTCGAACACGAAACACAGAAAGATATTGACAATTAACCATAATTATGTGAAATAAGTGGAGATCACATGAAGATTCACTCAAGACTACATATTAGCTAAAGATTATATTCTTGCAGGAATCTTTCAAGACAATATAGCTAGGGCCACCACCATTAAAACCCATCAATAAAAACCCCTTGAAAGAATATAATCGTTAACCATTTGCGTCATCCACGTTTATGGGATGATATTAAGTGACTAGGTCTTCCATTACCAAGAGTCTTATAAGCAATGAGAGGCGATAACGAAAAGAAAATAAAGAAGATTCCTAGTTGGTCGTTTTCAGTTAAATTGACACGAGTGGAGTTGGCCTTTCGAGTATAATAAGGGCTATGCTATAAATCTCCGAGTGCTGTGATATTTGAAGTAGGCAATCAGTGGATGATGAACATGAAATTGATCACAATAACGAAGCATATGACATGAAAATGTGACTAATAGATAGTATTGGAATTTGTTCAACAAAGCATTTCGAATTGCATCATGATGTTATACGATAATGCCACCCATACCTAATTTCGATCATATGTAGTTGTGAAGTACGATTGAATTTCATATATTATGAATGAACACTAGCAAAGAATTAATTCCATACAATACAGCCTCTTATCTCTGGGCTTATACTTGAGCCTTGAGACCTAACTAGAATCTTCTTAAAATTGGATCTCAAGCCCATCGTTTGATATTACTGACTGGACTTCGAAATATATATACTATTTGCTTCTTTTTTTTTGAAGTAATTTAATCTTTTGAAAACAACATAAGGGGTCCTATGTTCCTGTTGGTCGCAGACATAAGACATCGAACAAAATTAATTGCAACGAACTTTTGTCCCCACTTTATTAACATCTTCAACAAGCACTTCACTTACGAACTTGTCTTAAGCCAGGGTGCTCTATGACAGAATTAACGAGCGTTTCATAAATAATGTATATATATATATATATATATATATATCTTTGACATTTGATGTTAGATCGATAAAAAAAATATATTTTTTCTTTGCTAAAAGCATGTAGAAAGTTCTTGCCATCAACTAGCAGAAAGAGATATGTGGATGATGATTGAGTTATTAACGATGGGATTTTGGACCACAGTCATGCATATGGACTGCCATATACAACGATAGCAGAAAAGATATTATAAGCACGCGTTTATGTTTTTAGGGCTCACCCTATAAATTAACTACTTCTCTTTCCCTAATATTTCCACGCCCTATATAACCCTAGTATTCGAATCGGCTGGTCTTTTCCCTGATATATACACTTATATATTATGATTTACGTAGACAATAAATTCTATATTTATTTTGACAAAAACTTGTGTGTAATTCCCTTTTCGCCAGCAGAAGAGCATTAATGATATATTGCACGCTGTGTTTATGAAGCAGTCAGTGTAAGTGCTATGATATATCACGTCCTGTTTTCTTTTTTTTTTTTTTAATACACTATAATAATTTCGAAAGATATAATTTAAAAATGGATTTCTAAATATACTAGTGGTAATAAAGGTGTCAACACGGTGAGTGATGCGATCTTGTCTCTAATGTGCAATATGCAGTGTGAATAGAATAATAATGGGATTTTTTTTTTCCCGCATAGAACGGAAATAGTAGAATATCATTATTTGCATGCCTATATTACATATAGCCTACGGTCATAAATGGAAATTTCTTCCGAAAGAAACATGCATTCACTCGCCAAAGGAGACTTGGGAGATTGCCTTAATATTTACACTATAATAATCTCCATGTTCTATATTTATTTCCAATGAAAGAAATGCATGATCCATTTATGCAAACTTATTATCTCCCACACCTTATATTGGGGACTTGGGAGCACTCTATATCACGAACCTTCACGTAGCATGTGATAACATACCAAATAGACTCCAATAAAACATTGAAATACGCGCAAGTTATTTCACTGTCCTATATCTAGTATCAATGTAAAAATAAAATTCGAAAATCATGACACACAACTTTATGGACAAAGTGGATGCGTATGAACAAGAACTGAGAGAAGAAGTATGTGTTAGAAGGAAAAAAGATTACGTCCTTGTCTACAAAGATCATTCATTGTACTTTCCTAAGGTACAGAAGTTTCGAAGACAAGGAAAAGTTAGTAAGATTTCCTGTTTCCTGCATAAGATACCATATCGAGAAGCCTATACAAAACGCAACCCTTTACCATATCATATATATCAACATTTTATATTGAATGGCCGAAAGTAATACTTTTGGGATGTATATATCACATTCATATGGGACCATTGAACCAGGAAACTAATAATTCCGAAGTCTTTCCAATCATTAAAAAGAAAAAAGAAAATTGAGCCTCTCTCTTTCATATGTCACGCTCGCATATTTCAATGTCAACTCAATAACAGCCCTTAGGAAACCCTTCTTCTCCCGGCCATAGTTCAGTTTGTCGTGCAATGTAATAACTGCAAGTCTGCAACTTCAATGAATACTTCAATTTTTTTTTTTTGTCGATATTTATGTAGCATGTGTTGTGGGTTTGGAGGTTAGGACATTCTTCGTTATATGGATCATATTTTTTCGGGACTAAACAAAGGCAACACACGTAACATTGTTTTATGTGTAGTTCCAATATATTAATTACATCGTGGTGACGATTAGTGTAAAATGTATGTAAAGAAAGTATAGAAAGCAGACTCATTTATAATTATCCCGCATTTGAACGGATTATAGGGCGAGTTCATAAACCAACTGATGAAATAAATAATAGCAATGTCAGAAACCAAGAAACATAGTAAGTGACAAAAAGCTTATAGCATTATTCCCAGAAAATTAAGGATCATCGCAAGGTCAACAGCAAACAATGTTATAAAAAGATTCAACACAACCAAAGCACAAAATCATACTCGAAAAAAAGCAATTAAAACAACAATAATAACGTCTCACGATAAACATTTATAGCTCCCATTAATCTTAATCTCCTACAAAAGGGTTTTCAGATCAAGCTTTAGCACTTGATAATGTGCCAATAACAATTCCAAGCAACAAAGAGAAACGAATACCCACTAGGAAAACAAAAACTTTCATCTCAAAAAGCAGTTAAAAGATATTACCCATGCAAGACTTCTTTTTTTTTTTCAAGGTCTTGGCGGTGGAAAAAATTGCGTACCAGCCATAAAAGAACTCAGTGGAGTGGGATAGTTCATGGACGATGGGTCGTTAACCATTGCGGTCATATTCATGTCGCTGCTGCTGGTAATGGCCGCCGAAGAAGTGGTCGTTGATGCACCGGCGCCGGCGCCGGCGCCGGCGATGAGGTTAAGAGGCCGTTGGTGAGAACTTTCTCCGATCGTCATGCCCATGCTGTAACGATTCTCTGGGCCTTGATCGTAGAGGATTCCCTTAAAGACGTGGCCGGCGATGCTCACAGCAGTTTGATACGCCAAGTGTTCTTCGGGGTCGTCCACCGCACTTACTCTTACACATCGGAAAACTGCTGGTGAGTTTATCTCCGCAGGGAAGTGTCCTAACTCAAACCCTAGTGAAAAGACATGGATTTTACAATAATTCAGAACATATGTTTGTCTTTTTTTGATGACCATGTTGACTCAGGAAACTGGAAAAAAAAAAAGTCGTTCTTGAAAAGAAGTATATGGCTTTTTCCAAAATATGTAATTTTCTGCTCTATCTTTCATCTTGTTAAATCAAACTTGGCATATCTTGATTGGAATTTCTCTGCGTCAGTCTTACCTTGTAACAGTAAACGGAAAGGAAAGAAAAGAAAGGTCAGGGTATAATTGAGTGAAGCTGTCATGGAGAAGATAATTGATCATTACACGCCAAAATGAATGAATACACACATTATTATGATCATGCAATTATAACTTTATTATGCCTTGATATACATATACCGTCATCACTAATAAGCAGCAAAAGTGCTATAGCTAACTCTTAACTTCAATTCCACAGTTTTTCTTTGTGCCTCTGCAACTTTCACCAGTTATTATTACTGTTCTTCAGTGATCATCGCCCAGTATACCAAAAACCCTCCACAGAATGAAAGAAAATTAGAGGAAAAATGAAAGAAGCAACATCACCTGACGAGCTAGCAGCAGCCAAACGCGAACTAGTAGCAGCAGTGCAAGCCACGAGGCTGCAATTTCCGCCGCCGCCGCCAGCGCCGCTCGAGTCGTCGCTGAGCCTTTTACCGCCGCCGCTGTCACCCCTAACATTCAACTGCTGCTGCTGCTGCCTCTCGCGCCTCTTAGCCGCCGGAACCCACGTGCTCTTCACGTGAGTTTGGCACTCGAAGCCCCTACTCTTACAACAAGTCCTACACCTCATATGCATACAGTCCTTCTTAGCTTGATTTCCACAGTCCTGACAGTTTATGCCCTCGCTCCCACTACTGCTCCTTCCTTGCCTCATAACCATGCCAAGCCCCGACGACGACAATCTGTAGCCGTTGTAGTTCAAAGGATCGTCGCCGCCGCCGCCACTGCTGCTAGGGTTAATGATGAGGTTGCCGGCGCCGGCGCTGTTAGCTTCGTTGTTCCTCCTGCTTGGGCCGACGGAGAAATCGACATCTTGCAAGTTAATCTGATGATGATGATGATGAGATCTTTGCTGGTGAAGTTGATAGTATTGTTGCCACAATTCAAAACCCTTGTTATAGATCTCTTCGTTCTTGAAAAGAAAGAGGCTACTGTTATTGTCGGTGTGTTGATCTGCTTGGTCTTGCTGATGGTGATCTTTACTACTACCGCCTAGTGAGAAGAAGTTGGACATTTTTTTTTTTACTTTCTCGAAACCTACGACGATTTTATAGCTAACCAACCCTAAGCTCAATTTCGAGAGCAACTATCCAAAACGCCTTAGCAAGAAGAAGGCCTAAGATAATTTAGACAGGGGTTAGTGAAAGAGATGATGGTGTGATTATAAAGTTGTGTAGCCGATTCGGAACTAGTAGTGTGTGTGTGTTTGTGGTCTGGGTGAAAAGTTTTGGGGTTTGATTTGTAAATATTTGCAAATTTAGGTCATGTGATTGCGACAAATGACAATTTGCCTTTCATTATTACTACTATAAATAACAATGCAAAGAAGGTGCTTGCGAGTTTGTGGCTGGAGAGACTAGACTAGAGCTGAATTATATACGAGTGTGTGTATTCTTTTATTCAAGAAAAACAAAATTAGGATGAGAAAGATTAAATAGAGAAACGGGATTGTGGTAGAAAAGATTAGGGCTGGAAAAAAATACCGAAATACCGTTCTTATCGTATCGCATCGTATCGAAAATATCGAAAATTTTGGTATACCGAAGTTTTTGGTAAGGTATGATACCGTACCGAAAATTTTCGGTACGGTAATGGTATGAAAATTTTAAAAATAAGGTATACCGATTATACCGAAATACCGAAATACTAAAATTTTTTAATATATTTTATATATATATACACACACCTATATATATTATATTTAAAATGAAAAATTAAGGATCTTCTCAAACTTATTTAGCCAATAAATTATTAACTTATACACAACTTTCTAATATTAGGCCCACCATACTTTACTTATGTAACTCAAGTAACGTTTAATTTTTGCCTTTTTTTCATGATTTTGAAAGCGTGAAGATGCACTGCAATTACTTTTTATTAATCTTCACTAATTTTTTAAATATAGCCGCTTCGTTCTAATTAATCTGTATATAAAGTTGTATTTTGTAGTTATGTAAAGTTTTTTGTCTTACTAAGAGACTGGCTAAAATATGTAAATTATTTAAGGTTAAAAATCTTTTTATTTAGAAAATTTTGGTATTAATAATCTATCTTATTGGGGCCTAAGGAGTTTGAATTGATTAAAAATTCCAACACATCGAATTAACGAGTTACGAGACATGCATGGTAAAAAACACTCCGTGTGAATGGTATAGAAGGTATGATACCGATACCATACCGAAATTTCGGTATGATACCGTATCGAAATTTAAGGTATACCGAAATTTTGGTATGGTATTGGTATGATTTTTTTGGATACCGAAATTTCGGTACGGTATACGGTATCACAGTTTTGGTACGGTATACCGTACCGAACCACCCCTAGAAAAGATGCAAGAAATTAGAACAATTCTTCTTCGTTGGTTCGTTTCTCTATGTAAATCATTATCTATTTCCGTCTAACCTGGACAAGCTCGGTCAATGTATAACTTATTTCAACTCTATTCGCCTTCGTAACTTTCATTTACTTCTTTAATATTATATATTAGAAATTGGGTTTCCATTATGTTTTCTCGTAATATTTTTTAACCAAAGAATGCATTAAATTCACAGCCTGCAAACGCCGCCATAAGACACAGTAACTACTTCCCTGCAACCTCAATTTAAGACATTTCTTTTATTAATTGTGCATACTTACATAGTACGAATGTATGTGCTAGTCACTACACATACTACACACACTCTCTCTCTCTCTCTCTCTCTCTCTCTAAACATATATGGATATATAAAGTTGTGTGGCACTGAATGGTCTTTCTTTAAGCAGAAAATCTAGGGAGACTTGCTTCTACAGTTCTCTTGCAGTTTCCAGTTAAAAAAATATAAAATTCATCAAGAAATTAACGTTCAATCTCAGCCGTCGCATGACGATCGAAAGGAGTGTACTTGTCCACGTGGCAACGCGTCAGTATTTTTCGCTTATTCGTCCTTGCACCGGAAATCACGCTCTACTTTTTTCCTTCCTGACAATTTCCCATAATTTACGTTATTTAACATTTTGCTATATAATGCTGTTTAGTATTCATGTGTCAAATAAATAAGTCACAAATTCATGGAAAATAAACCAGATATAGTAACAGAAGATCCAGTCCCATTTTAGTCGTAAGATCCTCAACAATCAATACGCGATAATTAGGGTTTTCGTTTGATGATAGAAGTCACGGTCGGTCAGTGAGGTAATTTGTGATTGATTTATTTCTTTCCAAATCCATTTTCCAAATTAAATTATTTCTCGAGTGTATAAAAACCTAGTGCCTACACTACTTCGATGCTTTGTATAGTACGTATAATGTGTACAACGCCTCGTATTCCAAAATGTAATTCTATGGCTAATCATTTTTTCAACATTGACACATAAACGCCTGGACTTCTTTTGTCTTAAAAACCTTAAAACAATAGTATTAATGTATGTATAGGCTGGATTGAAAATTGAATCAAGTTACACTCATCCTTAACAATTAATACGAAATTGAACATTGTATTGATGTTCGTGTAATAAATACATGTATTACTGTGGGTTTTGTATGTATATGCAGAGACCCTTCTAAGAGGTCATCCTTTGCTCTTGTATTTCCAACTCGCTTAGTTGGACATTTTGTTATTTAGAAATTATAATTTATTCTACACCATGAGTAATAGATTACTTAAATTATTGTAACGGCTGAGAGAAATATAATTAATTCATGATTTTTTGGACGTTTAAAGGATTACATTGCACTTGCAGTTTCTAGACAAGACATCTCCTTGAGAAGGGAGATGCAAAAGACCATGAACTGCGATTCGAGTTTGGACCATCCTTAAATCTTACCACATGCTCATGACACTTGTATATAAATTAATCAATCAGTCTAAGTCTTTCATTTTTATGAAGATAATGTCAGAAATCATGTAAAAAGTTCTCAAAAAAAAAAAAAAAAGGTTCGTGCCTGAATGCTGCTAAGTGCTAATCCTAAACAAGTTCACGTGAGAGCCCATAATCGATGGCGTGTTTAAAACCCTAAAAATGATTACCACTCCTTTGATTAATCAACATTTATCTTCTACAATGAAATAATTTTTTCGGCCGAAATGCAAAAGTATTTTTAGTGGCCCGAGATGATCTTTCAAATATACTTATATATACGAGTCTGCATGAAACCAAAAGGTTCAACCTTTCGTAGAAACGCTAGAAACGTTGAAGAACCTGCATTAAATAATACGCTTAGTAATAAAATAGTTACGTATTTCTTTCGGCAGTTGATATTATTATGATTCTTCGAACTTCATATTTAGATTGAAAATTTAAAATTCATGACATATGCCAATGTTTGGAATTTTAGATTCCCAACAGTAATGAATTGAAAGAAATGAATAATGGGAATGCATATTGCATTAATATTAGTAAGAAAGACGTCGAGCCCCGTGTCCCATTCACCTTTTACTCAGGCGTTGACCTCCTCCGAATCGTCAGATAATAATAATATATTAATACAAACTTGTGTTATATATCTTTAATTATTCTCAACATGCCATGCCCCAAAAATAATTTGAGTGTAATAGTTAAAACTAATCTAAGGAAAAAAAAAGTTCGATAGCTCCCAATCCTAGTCATCACATGGTGGGTCCAAGTCAACTTTAAGTGGGACCCCAACCATGTGACAGAATCATGACGAAGTCCAGGCAACAAATCATATTAGGTCGTTTTTTTTTATTTTAATGTGTATATACGGATAGATTTAGGCGTTGATTAGCATGTATTTATAGACCCTTCTTAGGTTTCTTTGAGAATTATCATTATTGGTTTTATTCGACATTAACAAGTCATTATGTAGCTCAATTAAGAAGCACCGAGTCGGCCATATCACGTGGAATCTATTTTTAACTACTTTTGAAACCCTAAAACCAACATAAATCCAAGGTTTTGGTTAGCTACGGATCTTAAGACGACTAAAGTTGATATTCTCTTGTAAGAAACAATATATATTTGTAAAGGGTAAATTAATCACTTAGAAAGTGGTCCCTAGTGGCATTTTTACCGGAAACAACCAAGCAAGGGGTCGTGGGTACTAATTAAGAGTATCTTGACGGAAATAATAAATGAACCTCAATCAATTCTTAGGCAACTTTTTGATAAAGCAAAATACTTAAAGATATCGACAAATTACCAATATGTGAAACCATATTGGGCTTTTTATGGGCTTCTACATAGGCTTTAAGAAGATTTTCAAGGATAAATGGGCTCTTAATGGGCTAGTGATTGTTCTCCTTGTCAAAACTGGGCCATCACTACAACATTGACCTAAGAGCTATTACAAAAATCACTCTTCTCTTCGTCAGATGTAAACTTGGGAAAGGTTAGATTATCATGCCATGCAACGGCAGTAGTCGCTGAAAAATTGGTTTTTGGAAGTAAATTTTTGTTGGGACGCCGAAGTCCAGAGTTTTCTTTTCTTTTCTTTATTTTTTTTAACGGAAAAGATTGAGTTGAGGGTAGCGCAATTAAGCAGAAGATTGTGGCCCCTTACCTGTTTGATGAATTGCTTCAAACATCTGTGATTGAGGGAGATTCTGCGGGTTTTTATGTAAGGCACTACTTGTTCCTTGTGATGTCCTCACGAAGACTTGCATTCACGCATAGCTTGAGCAGAGCTCGGAGATTGTTGGAATGTATAAGTTCACGACCATTCACGGGCTACTACCATCGTCTAACAGTACCTCATTGTGTTCTACTGAGCCATGTCCTTGATCGAAGTCAAGCTCCAAGCTTTTCTACTTCTTTACCCTCCAACAGTTCATCGCTCAGTCGCAACTCGTTGATTCTTACCAAGGTAATCAGAGGGTACTGTTCTTTAGAGGATTTGGAGGCGGAAAGAACATCAGATATTGACTCGATTGGTAATATCGATAAGGTTTATAAAACCGTGTTGGATTACGCCAACCCTGAGTACAAAATGGAGAATGCTCTTGATAATCTTGACGTTGAACTCACAACAACTTTGGTGGTATCGGTTTTGGATAGGCTACGCCACGATGAAAAGTTGGCCTTCAGATTCTTTACTTGGGCAGGCCATAGGGAGAATTTCAGCCACGAGCCCGAATCTTACAATAAGATGATCGATATCTTGTCTAGCACTAAGTACAAGGTCAAGCAGTTTCGCATCGTCTGCGATCTCCTTGATTACATGAAGAGGAGCAGGAAAGATTCCGTCCCAATCGATGTTTTGGTGAGTACGTTGAGAAAATATGCAGAGAAGCACCTGGCCCATCTTCAGAAATTCGCGAAGAAGAAGAAGATAAGAGTGAAGAAGCAGCCCGAGATAAACGCATTCAATCTTCTCCTGGACGCTCTCTGCAAATGCTGCCTCGTCGAGGATTCAGAAGGGATGCTCAACAAAGTGAGATCCATTATCGTCCCTAATGCTGATACTTACAACATCTTGTTCTTCGGATGGTGTAGGGTTAGAAACCCTAAGAGGGCCATGAAAGTGTTGGAAGATATGATCGACATGGGCTTCACCCCCGATAACTTCACCTACAACACAGCTATAGACACGTTCTGCGATGTTGGACGATGCCAGCGAACTCTTACGGTTCATGAAAACGAAGGGCTCGACCATGTCTTCTCCAACTGCGAAAACGTACGCAATCATGACTTCAGCCTTGGTCCAAAACAATAGAATCGAGGAGTGCTTCGAAACCCTAAAAGACATGATAGAAAATGGGTACGTTCCCGACGTTTCGACCTATAAGGAGCTGATGGAGGGCATGTGTTCTTGCGGAAAGATCGAAGCTGCTTACAAGTTCTTGGAAGAGATGGGAAGAGCAGGTTATCCTCCAGACATTGTGACATACAACTGCTTCCTTAAAGTCCTCTGCGATAACAAAGACATCGACGAAGCTGTTAGGCTATACGAGAAAATGATCGACGCGGGCTGCGAGCCCAGCGTGCAGACGTACAACATACTCATCGGAATGTACTTCAAGGTTGGAAATTCCGGAGGGGCGTTCGAGGCTTGGGATGAGGTGGAGAAGAGGGGATGCGTTCGCGATACAGATACGTACTGTACTATGATCGAAGGCCTTTTCGAGTGTGGCGATGAGAAAGACGCCGTTTCTTTGCTACATCGGGCGATGGATCTTGGGATGAAATTACCGTACAAGAATTTCGATGCGTTTATGACGAAGCTTTCGGAGATTGGGGATCTCAGCAGTATACACAGACTTTCCGAGCACATGAGGAGGTTTTATAACCCTGCGATGGCTCGCCGTTTTGCTTTGAGCCAGAAAAGGAGGAGCATGAGCTTGAGAGGGAAATGATGGGAAAATACATTTGTAATTTTCAGACAACTACATTATCCATCAATTAGTAAGTACATGAGTATAACCAAAATGTCTATTACAACTCGGAAAAAAGCATATCAGAAAACAGTGCCTTATTACAACCAGAGAAAAAGGATGATTAAAGGTGCTAATATAGAAGTATGATATACTACATAGAAGATAAACTCTGTCGTCGCTTGCATCAGATCTTCGCTCCTAAAAACAGCAATCAGTCGCACAAAATCATCTAACCTGCGAAGGCGAGCACAATAAGCCTGAGGCATCGGCCCCGACCACCGCAAGGTCACAAACGGCACAGAGCTGTCCCTGCTGAGCCGGCACGAAATGAGCACCGCAATAAGGGCAAGTTACGTCCTTTTGCCCTCTGTAGATAGGAACGTAGGTGGCCCCACAGACCACGAAAGGGTTCCTAAAATCGTAGTTCAGCTGAGAAGCGTCCTTCATGCTCCTCTCGGCCGCCTGAAGCACCTGTCGGGCCATCTTCGCCTGATTCTCGCCGCTAGGGTTAGTCTCCAAAAGCCTGCGTGCGAAATTGGCTGCGTAGCTCATGTTCTGCGCCTTGAAGCAGACGGTCATAGCATTCTGCAAGGCGAGCCTCGTGTGTGGAAGCTGAAGGCTGCAGTGCGTGAAGTAGGCCGCGAGCTCTTGCTGGCGCGTGGGGTCGTCCTTCAGTTCCCTCCTCTTGAGCTCCATCTTTAAGCCCAGAACGTATTCTCTGACGATCACGATCAGTTCCTTCACTTCGTCCACCTCTCGCCTCGTTTCGACCACGACCAGTGGGATTGTGAAGAGAATGGCCGTAAACTGCTTAAGAGCCTCCGAGAATTTCCCGGCAGTCGTAGCTTTGTAACCAGCTTTCAGCTTCTCGTCGAGCTGGGAGAAGCTGAAGGCAAGGGCGGGCTGGCCCCGAACGTTGGGACTCGCCGACTCGCTCCAATTTCTCTCCACCGCGAATGAGATCACCGGCGCTGAGGAGAATGCGCTCAAGTAAGTGTGACTTCCCAAGTGAAGGTCGATGAATTGCGGCCTGAGAGGAGCAAAGTTCTTTATCCCCAATTGGCGGCTCAGTAAGCGCATGGCAGTGTCGAAGTTCCCAGCTGCTGCATGCTCGGCTGCTAGGGACGATCTCTGCGTCCATATTTGGCTCACTGGCATGCCGAGGGTCGGCGTAACAAACACAGAAGAAGATCGTGCGTTTTGAGCAGTCTTAGGCGTCTCGGCGTCTGGGGGAAGTTCGAGGTCTTCAAGGTCCCATCCTCCTTCCTCCTCGGGCACTTCTTCGCCTTCGATCACCGTAGAAATACCTCCACCATTCTGCACGTCGTCCGCCTCACCAATGTCCAATGCCTCGCCCCAATTGGCATCCACAGCTTCTTCGTAGTCCTCTTCAATGCCCTGATTTGTATCGTCGAGGCCGCCTTCGAATATACCTTTACTGACCATCAACAAAGGCCAATCGCCGGCGCACAAGACAGGGCTCGGAGGCATCAGAAGAGAAGCTTTCTTGCTTTGCGGCAAAGAAGGGATGCTGTCCCCTAATTTTTCAGCTAGGCGCTGGGAATCACCGTTGAGCCCGTGATTCGAAGCTGCGATGTAAGCAAGGGGCAAATGACCCGCCTTCTCAAGAATCTTGACACGCTCTCGGGCGTCGCCGAGGTAGAGGGCATCGTGAAATTGGCCCATTACGTCTTCCTTCACTTCTGCGATTTTCATCATCTTCGAGAGCTTGTCGAGATTTCCAGTGATGAGATAGTGAAAGGAAAGCCTCTCGAAATTCTTGGTCTTCTGGTAAGCATATTCAACTATGCCGGCATTTCCCTGTCGAAGTGCCTCCACGCCCAACCTGTACCAGTAATCTTTCTCATCGATCTTCTTAGCAGACTCGAGCGCCTTCTCAATGTTACCACTTTCAAGGGCCAAGTTGAATCGAATCCTCTCGTCCTTGACAAAATAGAGAGCAACTTGAGGAAATCCCTTCTGCTGAAGGTAAGCAATCATGGACTGTCCACAGAGGTCCGAGTTTCTAATCATGTTCATCACCTGGTCATATTTCTTCCTTATCAAGGCTAACTTAAAGACATACTCCGTAGAATCGATGATGACGGGACGGTTTTTCCCATCCTGGTCCAGGCAAAAGATGGTATTGCCATATATCTTAGTTACGTACAGAGGAACATCCAGCGTCTTTATAATTCCACTGTCCCCATTTGGAAGGCAATACTTAATGTGCGTCAAAGTAGTATAAACGAAGACTCCATTGTCATCCCACGAACCACTCTTGACGCGGATGGTCTCATGAAGGGTGCAGCGGTGCACGAGCTTCTTATCAGCAATGACGATGGAATGTTTGCTCAATAGAGCAACAATCTCCATATCCGCTGACCACACTACATATCTCACGGAAGGCGTCTGAAGATCCCCGAGAACAATCCTCTGCTGAAGGTCAAAGATTACAACCCTGTCCTCAGACCTGCACAGCAGATTTCCAGTGCCTGCGTAGAATATCGCGTCGGTAGGGATAGGAAGCGGGCTCTTTTTCACCATTTCATTATTCAGGTTCTTGACCACGACCTGATTGGCGCTCTTCTCAAGCACTGCAAACCTGTTTCGGGCGACAAAAACCGCCGAGCCCCCACTACCTTTCTTTGCATCCTGTGATGTGTCACTCCTTCCATAACTGTCTTTGGGAACGACGTAAAGCTCATACGATCCTCCATCTACATCTGAGCAAATCAAGACAGCATTCTCTGTAGGGCTGTAAGAAAGAGTTCGAGGGCCTTGATTCAAACTATTAGATCCAGGGCGCCTTATAGGAATCAGCTGTGTATCTTTCTGAGTTGAGTACTCAAAACAGCGTAGAAACCGGTCCTTGACATAGAAGACAGCATCACCGCTGACAGAAAATGCAGGGCGCTCTCTCTCGAGTTTGAAAACAATCATACCACTGTCGTGGCCAGCAGCTAAAAGATTCATCTCGGGATGGGCGGCGAAGATCCAGAACCGGTCATGTTCCCTGCGGAATGTCTGCAGCCCAGTTCTTTTCGTAGCATCCCAAACTCGGATGCTTTTGTCTTCTGAATTTGATACGATGATGTCCTGCCTTGCATGAAACAGAACACATGACACGTTGTTCATGTGCCCTCGCAATGTATCAACTTCCCAAGCCTTTGTATCTGAATATAAAAGAATTCGAATGCTCTGTCAACCTCACGACGTATTAAATTTCTTGTATATAATAAAGTTGTGTACAAGTAAGCTCACCAACTAAGAAGTAAGCGTAAACTGTATTTAAATTGAAACAAAACAAGCACACATAAGAATTTGATATCATGTAATGCTTGTGCAGATGGGTGGTAGGTAGTAATGTTAGCCAGGCTCTTTCAAGACCAAACACCAGCGAGCCTGACAATATTAGTCAAACAGGAAGCTAAAGAATCAAAGTTTAAGTCAAACATACCATTCATCCGCCATATCTTAACTTGGCGGTCATCTGCCCCGGAGACAATTAGAGGGAGAGTTGGATGAAATGAAGCCCAGTTAACTCCTCTATCGTGGCCTTCTAAGACATACTTTACGACAGCATCAACTCCGCCGAAAAAATCTGTATTCATTTGCGGCAGTCGCAATATATCTTCAGCAGGCGCTACTGTTTTCTTCTTCAAGGCCCCAATGTCCCAGACACGAATGGTCTGATCCAAAGAAGCTGAAACGACAAGGTCTTCTTTGGGGTGAAATGAAGCACACATGACATAATGGTTGTGCCCAGTCAAAACAGAAATGCAAGTCCGTGATTGCCAATTCCATATCCTAATTGTCTGGTCATCGCTTGCACTTACAATCCAGGGATTCTCGTGATGAAACTGAACCGTTCGGATGTAATCTAGATGACCAAGGAGAGTAAACAAACACCTATGCAATTTGTAATTCCAGACCTTAATTTTGTAATCATCACCTGCAAAATTTTAGGTTAGAATCATAAAATGGTGTCACGCAACTCATTAAACAATGAATCTTCAACAGGAAAGGAAACAAAAGTAGTCCACACATGCATTCATATGTGAGCTGAATGAAGTAATTCAACTGCACATCCCTCATAGTATTTGCATAGTCCTACTCTATCAAGATCCTGCAATTTTCAAAAGTGACACATCCCTCGAAGCCTGAAACACCAAATACCAAAATCGACAAGGATCCATCTTCAAAACCATGAATATCCAGTCAAAAACTCAAATTCGTCGCATTTCCAAAATTTCACGAAATTATTTTTCTAAACAAACATCGAAAAATACACATAACAAATCAAACCTAAACACGAATTGAACACCTCATACCAAATGTAACCCCACAGATCCACGCTTGAAAACACCAAAATAAATCAAAACAGTGGATTGGATCCTAAAAACACTGTCAACGATTGATCGAGCTGAAGTATTTATATATCTGCAGATATATATAAGCTGGCGGAAAATTTAACCTCCAGAAACGAAAAGCGGCTGAGATTTATGAAAGTGAACACCGCGAACGGGACCATCATGCTCGTCGAATCGATCAATCAACGTGCCCATTCGATAATCCCATAGCTGGATCACACCACTGTGGAGACTCGCTAAGATCCATGGCCTCTTGTTATGAAAACTCAGACCTTTAACTCTATTACTCTTCGTCTCGAACTTCGTCAACATTTTCTTTACCTTTTCCCAGAGATCTGAATTCGATCAGGCCGAATCAAGTTCTCAATTTGTGCTTTGAGATCCAAGCGTCTCTTAGATCTGTGGAGAAATTGGAAAAATTTTCGTATACTCTCTTCCCTTCCCTCGCTTCGGACTATTATAGCATTGCATTTGCAGCTGTATACTCCTTGCACTATGTAGTGTGTACTGTCGTAATTCGCCATTTCTTTCTAATTTTACTATTTTATTCGGGTCGGGTCAGCTGTGATCCATGGTTTATTATTTTTAGTCTTTTATTAAGGCACCCGATTTTTTGTTAAAGTGTATTTTGGTCTGTCATAAATTAACCATCAATAGAAAAACAACAAAAATCACTCACTAGATATCATTTTACATTTTCAATTTTATCCTCCTATTTTTAGTAAAGTATTATTTTATAATTAACATACAAGATATAGAGATATGTAACACGTATGGTGTGCAAAAAGGACTAGTTAAGTAGAATTGCAGCTGACCTTATCAACATGTATTAAGCATTGCACGTTTTTTTTTATCTTCTGGAATTTACCCAAATACTCGACAATAAACACAATATCCAAAATTGACCTCCATCCTACAAAATATTCACGAAATTCCTAATCAGCCTTACATAATTAAATTAAATAAATTAAAATCCAGTGACGCCCCAAAATAGCTCACCACTACAATAAAGGTTGGCCTAGAAGAACATCCTCAGCAGGCCCAAATAAATCGCGGGCCGACCGCAAAAAAAGCCCGAACGTGCGCAGTGATCATAAGAAAATATTTCTTTCGAGAAAGCCCGAGCATTGCATTAATCGATCTGTTTCAAAATAGCAGCAAATAATTTTGTCACAGCAATGATAATTTTAATTATATATATATATATATCTTAATTTTCGGATGAGGGGTCGTTTGGTTATAAAGGTTGTATTAGGTCCATCATAATATATTAATAAACAAGCTCAGTATTATTAATCTAGGCTTCTTCTCCTAGTTAATTTGTATCGAGCCTTATTCTCCAAACACCACATATTATTGTCATATTTGTTTATATTTTATGTCTTATCTTGGAGAGCACTGAGGGGATGGATTTTATATTCAAGGTGAATACTAAGCTGGTATCGATGCTCTCTCATTTAATATATAATTCATCACGGAAAGCTTTCATCTTTTTTATAAAGACGTATAAAATAAAAGGGGAAGCAACCAAAGCAGCGCCCAACTTTCTAAGAAAAGTCGGGCAAAGATATTGAAATGCATGTGAACCGAATCTGAAGAAATGAGATATATTCGACTCTTATCTTTTCAAAGTTTATGATATTATAAAATGCAACGCAAAGATTGAACGTATCTCCAATTAAATTTAATAATCATTTGGATCGTAGCAGAAAAAAAAGCTTCATTTGTCCTCTTGTGTTTTCTGTGGCTGCCAACGTTATTTTATTTTTAAATTTCATGAGGGATAATAAGAATAATAGTGTATTTGATAACGATGCATGTGTGCAACTAGGCAGCAGCATTTCCAAGCTTATCGAAGATACTTTCCTAGTCATCAAATTCATAATAAATGCGGATAGTTAAGTCTACATTGATTATGTGTAGTCATTTCACTTTAACATTCAACAAGCTTTTATCAATATGCTTATTTTCGATATCATTTAATCAAAGATAAAAGAACAAAAGAAGGGTCCTCCTGGCATTGCATTTTTCTAGGGGTAAATTTCTTATCAGACCTTGTCAGAAACTAAACTTCCTTATCAGTACCTCTACGAAAAATTTTTCCTGTTCAGTACTCATCTGCAAAAATTTGTGTGTTTAATACCCCAAACAGTGATGTGACAGAAATACCCTTTCCTGAAATTAAGTTGGACACCAACTGATTTGATTATTATACCAACTCTTATCCTAATTATACCAACTGTTATCATTATTATACCAACTAGTATGGTGTATAATTTTGTTGGTATAATTACCTCAATATTTGGTATAATTTCTACAATTTCTGGTATAATTTCAAAATCAGTTTGTAATAATGTCCAATATCGCTGTATAAAATTATAAAACATTATTTTTTGGTACGATAAGCAAAACAGATGGTATAATTTTACAATTTCTGGTATAATTTCAAAATCACTTGGTATAAATGTCAAGTTTCGCTGTATAAAATTTAATAACGTTAGTTAACCAACTGCTTCGACTATTATACCAACTGTCATTCTAATTATACCAACTGTTATCATTATTATACCAACTGGTATAGTGTACAATTATGTTGATATAATTATGACAACGGTTGGTATAATTTCTATAATTTTTTTGGTATAATTTCAAAATCAGTTGGTATAAATGTCTAATTTCACTGTATAAAATTATAATAACGTTATTTACTGGTACGATAACCACAACATATGTTATAATTTCGGTAATTTGGGTATAATTTCAATTTGGTATAAATGTCCAATTTCGCTGTAGAAAATCATAATAACGTTATTTACTGGTACGATAACCAAAACAGATGGTATAATTTTTATAATTTCTGGTATAATTTCAAAATCAATTGGTATAAATGTTCAATTTGAAGTGTGAGACTGGGGTATTTTCGACTTTTTCACCCTGAAAAGACCTTTTTAGGTACTGAACAGGAAGAAATTTTCAAATGGATAGTTATAAGGAAGAAATAATTCGACGGGTATTTAAGAGGAATTTGAAAACTCAAAAGGTAGTGACAAGTAATTAACCCTTTTTCTAGTTTCTACGTCGATCATTGTCCAATAAAATAATGAATAATTAGAAATTTAGTACTTGTGGTCTTCACATCTGTCTTGGCATTTGGGCAATGGCGACTTTTAATGTAGTAATTGCACCACTATCCGCGAATTCTATTTGTTACCTTGTAATAGGTGGAATTAATTACTGAGCAGATCTAAACCAAACCCTAATTATTTAGTTAAAACTTTGTCCATTTGCCAAAATAATGTCACGCATGACGTGCTAACAAGGCATATTACAGTTTCATTTAATCCAGCCACATACATTCAAACAAAAAGCCAGATAATATAATAATAAGATAGTGCAAGTTCTCGAGTCATGTAAATGATAAAAAATTGCATAACTCAATAATGCTGTGTACTATGTTTTGCGTTTTTATTGGTGCAAGTAAGCTTTTCCCCTGAATATAAAATCATATTTATTATAATTTTTATTTGAAAATTATATTGAGGAGAAAAGAAGATGGTCGCCCATAAATTACTGACTGACATCGTACGGTTCGACATTTTAATAGAGACCCATACTTTAATTCTACCCTACACCTTGGGTTGTTTGTTTCTGGTGATCCAACACTACGATGATACGCACATCACGGTGATGTCAGTATCACCGGAATGTGGATCAAGGTGATATACCATCAGTGTGTTTGTTTTAATGTGATATTTCATTTTGCAAATCAACGTGATATTGAAGTATATTATTTGTTTAATCATTGTGATGTGTAGGGTGACGTTGTATAAATGTCATATTTGACCATATACATATGACTTAAATAATGTGTTAAATTTTTTTAAGGTGATATTTTAAGTAATAATCATTAATAAATTAATATACATTTAATTTATAAGCATTATTTATATTTATACTTCTTTTAAATATAAGTTTTAATATTTTTAAATAACTGAAATACTTTTAAGATTCAATTATGTTAATCATGTAATTATATTTGTAATGATATATCAAGTAATAATGTTAAAAATGAGGGGTATTCTCGTCCATTAAAAGTTAGATAGATCACCACCGTGATGTTGGATCACTAGGTTTTTTGGGTGATCTGAAATATGAAATATCACCTCATTTTCATCACATAGGTGATCCATCACTCCGGTGATGACCCATCACCTGGACTAACAAACACAGTGCTAAGTGGTAAACGAGAGAATCACGGTGATGTTTTGGAAGATCACCTCAAAACAAACACCCCCTAAAATTCTTTTTCCTCATCGTATATAATCTCCTCATCAATAAGTAATTTAATCTAAACAAATGTTCTTGAGCTCATAATAACACTCGGGACGACAAATATATGACTATAATAAATAAAGCAAAATTGCGTTTTCTTTCTCCAATTTGAGTATGATATCTTACATATTCTCAAATTAAATTTTCTTGAAATAAATTTTATTATTTCCTCGTATATTATAAATTATAATACAATCACACCACAGAAGATCCATGATCTATTCTATTATATTAAGGTTGAAATGTGACTATTAACTGTCATTTTTGTTTGTTAAATATTTATTATTTAACCGCTCTATTTCAAAATTTATTACATAAATAATTTTTTATATTTAACCCATCAATTTTTAGTTATTATACTTACTTTAATTATTATTTTCCTTTTATTTATATAAAAATTAAAGAGCAACATGTTGAAATAAAAAGTACTTCAACCAAACCCCTCTCTCTCTCTCTCAAACTCCTTACATATAACTCTTCCCTGATTCTTGATCAGATACGTTTAACATAAAAAGAAACTGTGAACAGTTAGAGACAATCCAAGATGAAGATTCAGTGTGATGTGTGTGATAAAGACGAAGCCGCCGTGTACTGCGTCGCCGACGAAGCCGCCCTTTGCTCCGCCTGCGACCACCGCGTCCACCACGCCAACAAGCTCGCCGGAAAACACCACAGATTCACCCTCCAAAACCCAGCTGCCAAACAAGCCCCTTTATGCGATATCTGCCATGTAATAAAAGATACCCATTTCTGGCAATAAATCTTCAGCGATTCTTGATTTTTTTGGGTCTTTATTGAGTTTGACTGATTTATTATGATCTCAATTTCAGGAGAAAAGGGCATTCTTGTTTTGCCAACAAGACAGAGCAATACTGTGCAAAGACTGCGATGGGCCAATACACAAAGCAAACGAACACACGCAGAAGCACAGTAGGTACCTCCTCACCGGCGTGAAGCTATCTCCGACGTCGACCCTTTACTCCGACGAATCATCGATACCAACCTCAAACGCCTCAGATAATGTCCCAAATCTAAAGCCAAAGAGCAAGCCATCCATTCCCGCCGGCGGTACGCCTTCAACGGCCGGTCAAAGCGCCGCCGTCTCGCAAGTGGGTGGGAAAGTACCTAACGACAGCAAATCTCCGGTCAACGGCGGCGATTTCAGCGGCGGTTTCATCGACAGATCTTCGCAGAGTAGCATATCGGAGTATTTGATTGAGACGTTGCCGGGCTGGCACGTTGAAGATTTTCTTGATTCATCTTTTCCTTCCCCTTACGGTTTGTCCCAGGTTTGCTGCGGAAACTTTAACCTTTTCTTGGCTGGAAAACGCAGATCCCATGTTTTCTCTTCCTTGTAATAAAAGTTCTTTTCTTTTCTTTTGCAGAGTGGTGATGGTGGCTATGATCTGCAGCTGCCGTTTTGGGACGGCGGCGATCTTGATAGTAACTACAATAACGGTTTCTCCTCGGGGAAAAAGATGGGGTTTGGCGTCCCTCAAGTGAATCATAATCATTACAGTGTTCTTGATAATACACAGATCAACCCATCAATGGAGTTATTGGCTTTCGGTGGAAATAAGGAGCAATCGAAGGACTTCAATGCAAACAACAGCAGAAAATGGTCTGAGGATAAAGATGGCTCCTTTCTTGTTCCACAGATAAACCACAATCGAGTCTCCTCCAAGAGATCGAGAACTATGTGGTAGAATTTTCACAGGAAAGGGAAAAAAGAAATGAGAAAAAGGAAAAAGAAAACCATCTCGTGAGTTTTTTTTGCTTTTTTTAGTAATTTCTTTCCTTTTTTTTTCAGTAACTAGGTGTTGCTTCTGTAGAGACTAGAGATCCACTTTTTGCTCTTTCCTTTTTTCTTTTTTCCATTTTGGGATTTGTTTCATGATTGTTGTACACTGATGTATGCCCAAGAAAACTGCTCGACAAGAGACTTCCACTTTAGTTTGTAATGGATCAATTTCGCCTTGTAACATAACGAAGAAATTTTCCTAGTACGTTGTCTTTTTTTTTTGGGAGAAATTATCCACGACATTCCTTGAGAGAAATATTGAAGATCATTATAAGACGCACAGTGGCGAATAAGTGGATGTATTTGGTCATATCCAGCAAGTCATCGTTTCACTATCATTCTTGAACCTTCTTACTATTATTTTAATGGGTAAGATGCTTAATCTTTGTAATTCTATCATTATTAAAGTTTGGTTCTTTGCACTTAAACATTTAATCAATTACCACTATACGTCCATGTACATGGAATATTCTATTGTCATTCATATATAAAACTAAGACAATTGGATACTTTTGTTGCCTTAGATTATATTTCAAACAAAAAAAAAAAAACCCAATAGACGATCAACAAACACAAAGGCAGATAGAATGAACCTTGAAAGCATTAAATTTGAAGTGCGACCAAAGGCAAGCAAAAGGAATGGCGGCTCACTTAGCGAACATGTTCTAGTTTTGAAGAAAATGAAATTATTTACTCTCAAAGATGGAGCCTTTCTTCTTTACCATAACATTACAGCTCGATTGTTCCACAGATTATTGCCCAAAAAGTGCATGCTAACATGGCAGTGTCAGAGATTTCTCAGCCATGACAAGTACCCTTGCATGATTTAATTTATATATAATATATATATATATATATATTTTTTTTTTTGTATTTTTGGATGAAATAAGATGGTCCATTGCATAATACAACTTGCAGTTAGAGAGAATGGTTTAGAAGTCTTTATCACTCATTAATGTGCTTGAGTCCCATTTCTCAACGAAACCGTGTCACAAAGTCCAGCAAAGATCTGATAAACTTAAATATATATAATGTAATGATATAATATTTTCAGTTGTGAAGCCGCAAGAGGTTTCAACTTTCAAGTGAAAGTGATTTGATTTGAAGAACATAATATTTTCCTTCAAAAGGTTCGAATTACTGCATGTGGAAATTATTGCAGCTCTAAGATGGTCGTAGGCCAGTTATCAAATTTGACCTGAAAAGCTATGCCTAATGGTCGGAAAATGAGAACGCGTTGACTGAATTGAAAAAGTTACATGTTGTCATCTTTCGGAAAGTCTGCTAGAAAACCTTCTTAATAGCTCATAATTACATTTAGTTATACCGTAACGTGAAGTTGAATATGTTGATGTTTGAAAGTCTTTTCAAATCTAACTTTCGGCATTTTGGGTAATAGCCATTTTTTTCGTAGCATTCATTCGAACACGTGGAAGTTGACTCACTCAAGTTTTTCATCAAAAGAACAAGCCAAATTTCCATGGTTTTTACGCAATTGTATAGGCTACGAATGCAATGGTTGAGCGCTTTCTTAATTAAAGTAAAAAATTAATAAAAATGTAAAAGATTTCCGTTGCCGGGACTTGAACCCGGGTCTCTCGGGTGAGAGCCGAGTATCCTAACCAACTAGACTACAACGGATGTGCTGATGAGAAAGACTTGGTGAAGCTTTATGACAAATATGTAATGGTAGTACGTACTGCAGAGAATTTTGGTCGTAGTAACTATAATAATTTCTAATGTTGTGCTATAGTTCTATGTTTAAGCAGAGTTTATTCTTATCTCATGTTTACGTTATTCAACTTGGGATGATGGTTTTCCGATAGAAGTAGTCTTAAGGAAAGTCATTCTTGTATTTTCAAGCATGTCTCCGCTCCGACATATGCTATATATGGACTACAAGAACATTTTTAATTCCCCCTTTATTTACGGATAACCTGTTAAAATCTCGTCCACATTCACAGCTATTTAATAAAAGTTATTTTTAATTATTCCCCAATTTTTCCGTGGGCCTTTCACATCGCCATTGCACTGTTTGTCGTCGTTTTAATCCTCATTATCATTATTAGGCTCACGACATTGGTCGTTAGTTAGGAACCCTTCTACTTTCTGGGGTTTCCTGGAAAAGAAAAATTGCTTCTCTTGATATCTGATACAAAGAGGTTCGTCCATGCATTTTATTACATATACATATACGCTTGCATGTTGAATATGACGATTATAGAACGTGTAACTAGATCATAAACCTTATGATCTTAATATTTCATCTCATGTTGCAGAGAGGAAAGGCAATTTATACAGGAGAAAGAGCTCGTCGGCCTTGAGCCCTTCATCATTATATAAAACTTCCCTCTCTTTATCAAGGAGAGGGAAATTAGATATATAAAAAGGCATCTTATATATATCCTCTATTCTATCTTCTCCAAACTTCCATTTTCGTACAATTAAATAAAATAATAGAACAAAAATCAGAAAATGGGGTCGATTTACGGAGAAGATTCATCAGAATGGTTGTCTCAATGTTCAAGCACACACGAAGAGAAAATATTCGTCGCGGTAAGATTAAGGCCTTTAAACGATAGAGAGCTTAGCAAAAACGATGTGTCAGATTGGGAATGCATCGACCACACGACAATTATATTCAAGAATAGCCTTCAAGAGCGCTCGATGACCCCAACGGCGTATTCGTTCGGTAATAATAAATAAAATTTTCATTATATATCTCCCATAATTTTATCAATCAAAATTTCTGGGGTCATGAGGTAATGTAATATACAATTTGTAATGATGGTAGATAGAGTATTCGGTAGCGACGCTCATACTTTGCAAGTTTACGAGGAAGCTGCAAAAGGCATCGTTGTTTCCGTTCTAAGTGGAATTAATGGTGAGCATTATTATTACAGCTTACAAATCTTTGAAGATGTTGTTATATTTTCCTAGAATTAATATTTAATTGAAGAGTGTTCTTCCTATTTGCTTGCAGCTACGATATTTGCTTATGGACAGACGAGCAGCGGAAAAACGTATACAATGTCTGGAATTACAGCGTTCGCCATAGAAGATATTTACGACTACATAAACAAGGTATGCCTAGCTAATGCATATGTTGATGTTTTCTGTTATTATGCAATGTTCAAATCTTGTCCTAATTTGTTATCCTATTTTATATGAAATAAAATGGCAGCATGGCGAAAGAGAATTCGTGTTGAAGTTTTCAGCCATGGAGATTTACAATGAATCCGTCAAAGACCTTTTACGTCCCGAGACTCAGCTTCGACTTTTAGATGATCCTGAGGTATATAGAGTATCGAAACTTTAAAAATGTAAAATATTTTTTCATTTATCTGCCAAAGAATGCATAACAATGGTGTTTGTTTAAGCTCTTCTGTGGGTGTTTTAATTATTTTTATTTGCTTTCGTCAGAGAGGAACTGTTGTGGACAAACTTACAGAGGAGACTGTAAAAGACTCGGACCATCTTAAAGAACTTCTGTCCGCTTGTGAAGGTAAAGAACTAATCAGAAAGAACTGCTCATATATAATCGTGGTATAAGATTCCATAAAATTTTTCCACGATTAAATTTTTAGGGTTTTCATCAAAATGATCTAATATTGAATCTTTCTGCAGCACAAAGGCAAATAGGAGAGACTGCTCTAAATGAAGTCAGCTCTAGGTCTCATCAGATTCTGAGACTGGTAATAAATAATAATTCCTAACTTCATGATAAGAAGAAAAAACCCTAATCAATTATCACTATAGATTCCTTGCCTCAATATATTTTCATTTGCAGACCGTTGAAAGCGTAACCCGCGAATATTTCGGAGTAGGAAACTCAAGCACCTTAACAGCTTCAGTGGTATTGATCTACATTCATATGTATACAGTTGAATTATCCAAGAAACTATAACACAAATTCATTATTATTATTTACAAAAAAAATACAGAATTTCGTCGATCTCGCCGGGAGCGAACGCGCATCTCAAACGGTATCGTCGGGAACGAGCAGGCTTAAAGAAGGATGCCACATAAATCGCAGCTTACTTACCCTCGGAACTGTTATTCGCAAACTAAGGCACAATTTTATTCTCTTTCCTCAAATCATACTTTTTCTGCGCAATCGCATGCAATGCGTATCTTAAATCTGCGCTTTCGTATCACATATTTATTACCGCAGCAAAGGAAGAAATGCCCATGTGCCCTACAGAGACTCGAAGCTCACTCGAATACTGCAGAATTCCCTGGGCGGAAACGCTCGAACTGCGATCATATGCACAATGAGCCCGGCCCGAACCCACGTTGAACAGTCGAGAAATACGCTCTTATTCGCCAGCTGCGCAAAACAAGTCCATACGAACTCTCAGGTGAACGTAGTGATGTCCGAGAAAGCGCTGGTGAAGCAGCTTCAGAGAGAGCTGACGAGGATGGAGAACGAGCTTAGAAACTTGTCTGGTTCTGGCGCTTCTGCTTCGGTGCTGAAAGAAAAAGAAGTCCTCATCGAAAAGGTATACACAATCGTATAGCAAAAAATACGATATCGAAACTGTAATGACCATAATAAAAAAAAAACATGCTTGCAGATGGATAAAGAGATAAAGGAACTGACTCTCCAGCGCGACTTGGCTCGGTCTCGCATCGAAGACATGATTCGCTCGGGCGTAGAACTCCAATCGAAATCATGGGTTCGTTCGTCTCTTTAATTAGTCGTAATCCTTTTCATGATTGATTTAATCAGTTTGGGTATAAGAGCATATAAACTAGAATATGACACACTCCTTTCAAGCCTAAGCTTTTAGGGTAAAAATAAACATACGTCATGGTATTATAAGAATAATTACACGTTTAAAAACATGATATGTGTTAGCTTCAAGCTTAAACTTTTAGGTGAAGCGGTCATTCAATACGACCAGCCTTTATCTCCCATGTTGTCTTAAAATATATGCTCGGCGCAGATACATACGAACAACAACCACGAGAGAGGCTGGTCGGCCGACTATACTGAGTACTCAGCGTCCGAGGCGTCGGAGACAACGATAATCGATCCCCAACGCTTCAACGACAATATATCTCAGCGCATGGAAGACAATTTCCTCAACAGCAACGAAGAACAGTTGTTCTTGTCCGACAATACTTCGCCGAGGCTCTACATCGATAAGTACTTCGGCCCCGACCCTTGTCGGGGCTGGGAAAAGATCTCCCCCGACGAGGATATTTGCAAGGAGGCCGAGGCGCATTGCATAGAGATCGACTTTACGAAGAGCAATAGTGCGGTCGTTTCGAGCGCTTCGTCTCCCCATCTAGATAAGCTGATGACTTCAGGTTTGTAGACTTGTTATTAGTTCTCGTCGAAATTTTTGGATATATATAGTACTATTCGTCGGCATTGGTAGGATCACAATCGCCTTCTTCTTCTTCTTCGTTGGAGCACGGCGAAGAATCAGAAGATGGCGTGGGTGCTGGTGGCGTCTCGAGGAGCATGAGCTGCGCTGCGATTCTTACGACGCTCGCCGATTCTCAGGCGCACGAAGATGTAATAATGGAAATCGTAGAGGTTGAAGAAAACGAAGCTTGCGCCGACGATCAAGAGAAGCTCGACGCACTCGAGCCAGCCATGGACGAAGATAATGACGAGAAAGAAGAAGATAAAAGCAGCTCTACGATTTCAAATTCCACAGAAGACAAACATGAAACGGCTGCCGAGCAATGCGATCAAGTAGTCGAGCCCATCGAGGACAATCTGGTGAGCCGATAAACAATCCTCGATACTAAAAATTGAATCTTTTTTCCGTCGGTAAAAATGGAATTTTTTTATCTTCCCAGGCGGACTCGAAGGAGCTGGAGGTAGTAATAAACGAGGCGGCGCCCGTAATCGAAGAAGTGGCGCCGGCGGAGCAATCTCCTCCTCCTTCGGACTGGTCGGCGGAATTCGAGCGGCGGAGAAGGGAAATCATCCAACTTTGGCACGAATGCAACGTGCCTTTGGTCCATCGAACCTATTTTCTCTTGCTCTTCAAAGGAGACCCCAACGACGCCGTCTACATGGAGGTCGAGCTCCGGCGACTTTCCTTCATCAGGGACGCCCTTCACGGCGTCCGCGTCGTCGACGACGACCACTTCCTTCCGACGAAGCCCTCGAGGTAATCGATTTTTCAAATCTCCGTGATCGCCACCATCAAGGGCGACTGATTTAACCCGTCGATTTCGTTCTCAAAGCGCGAAGACGGTGAACCGCGAGAGGGATATGCTGGCGAGGAGAATGCTGAAGAAATTCACGGCGAAGGAAAGGGAGGCTCTGTACGAAAAGTGGGGCGTCGACGTTAAGTCGAAGCAGAGGAGGGTTCAGCTTTGCAGACGCCTATGGACGGAGACGGCGAGCATGGAGCACATCGACGACAGCGCTTCGATCGTGGCGAGGCTGATGGGATTGAAGGAAAGAGTTCAAAAAGCGCCCAAGGAGATGTTTGGGCTCAGCTTCAATCTCACGCCGGCGGCGAAGATGAGGTCGTCTTCAAGCTGGAGGAACAGCTTGCCTATGTGAAGAAGAAGAAGAAGAAGAACGAAGTCTTGTAATCACGGCTTCTTTTTTATAGAGCGAACTGTTTGTATGTTCTTTTGTGTGTGTGTTGTGTGTGTTTCTTTTCTTCTTAGGTCAAATATGTCTCTCCATTGTTGTGAGTGTACATACTCCTCTCCCATATTCTAATCTCTGTCGAAATTGTCTTCGAATTTTCAATTTTTTCTTCTGTTCTAAAGAAAAGAGGGGTGGAGGGAGACGACGGAGTCCACCATGAACATAAATGCCGCCAATATTTAGGAAAAAGTTAATAGGATTTTGAAATTTGAACACAGAGTAACAGAATCTACGACGTAATTGAAGCTGAATGCTGGACTGGGTACGATGGCGTCACTATAAATACAACCTTGAGCCAAGAATTCATTCATAATCATAATAAAGAACGATGAAGATTGTCACTTGTTTCCTGGCTATCCTCGCGGTTTGGGCAGGTGGTGCATTGTGGCACTGATTATTCTTTTGCTGGTGTACTTACAATTTCACATCTGATGAGTGCGAAATCGTTGTTATCGTTTCAGCTACGGAGACTATGCTGCGGACTGGGAAATTGTTGGATGTTTTGGGGGAAATCAACGAGTGGAAGGATTTGATCAAAGGCATGGAGAAATCGGATCATGTTTCCTCCGCTGACGATGATGCTCTTGCTTCTCAGGTCGCGCATATCATCGAACAGATTGTCTTCAATACTATAATCTCAGATTTACCGTACACTCTCTTGTTCAACAAGTTTCCTTTTCCCCAGGTTCGTGTCTTAACTACGGAGGTTCGTGACTTGACTACGGAGGTCCGTCAACTGTCCTTGCAGCGAGTAGCTCTTGAAATCGAAAAACGGGAACAAAGTCAGTAGTTACATCACCATGTTGTTAACATCGCTAGATTAGATCCATTCGTAGGCTTAACAGAACAATCGTCTGTTTTCGCCGTAACAGGCCATGATAATGCACTTCTTCTCCTCGCACTACTGACTGGTGCTGCTTTGATCGCTGTGATCTATAGCTCATTCGTTTGCTTGGAGGTAGTTTCGATTTTCTCGTCGTAAGGTCGAATTTTTGCACACCAAGGCGTTCTTTCTGCGTTCAACAATCCGATGATTCCTCTTTCTAAATGCAGGCACAATCATTCGCAAAAGACCTTGAGGCAGTTGAGTTTAAGCAGTGATTTTTATTGTACCAAAGTTCGATATATACATGCAGGCATTTTAGTACTGCTTTTCTTTTGCTGCAATCAGGCGAGGAAGAAGGAATTGACAAAATGGATGGAAAACCTGGACAAGAAGCTGAGGGATCAAATGGGAGTTTCTGAATCAATACGCAGAAAGGTAGTGTGGACATAAGAAATTGCCTGACCATGTCCCTCTCTTTGAGGTTCTTTCTTTCCTGCTTATTAGACAATGTGCAGAAAATTTTGTATGTGCTCAAATGTTGTTACTATTTGGGGAAAGATATACGAACAGGTAAATAGTTTGGGCGGCGGCGGCGGCGATATCTCTAATGCTGATGAGTCGAAGAGAATGGTTATGGGTTTGGTGAGTTTAGTTGCCTGTTCGTTTTCTTCTAGGAGTTCTTTCCATGTACTTTTTTTTTTTCTGAGTCATCAAATTTAGTTTTATCGTCTTGGCTGTGTAGGATGAAAACTTCTATAGAAGGCAAAAAAGGTAAAGAACTTCGCTTGTTCGTATTTCGCTAATGGTTTCTGATGATGAGTCCCTTCTGCTGCTATTTTCGCTAGTCCTTAGTTTGTAGGTAGCTTGTTAGTAGTGATTTGCCTTTTATTTTTTTTTTTTTCAGTAAGGTGTAAATAAATTTTTTTAAGGGAATATTGGTTGGTATTCATGATGATTTGATTTGGTTATTTAAAACACGAGTTCGTCCTCGAATGTCATTTTATCCAAACTCTTAATTCATTACTATGATAGTCGTGAGTAACTAAAATACGCTGAAATTAGTGCAAGGCTGAAGTTGAATATATATTTCCTGTAATCGTCGTTGATCGATCTGAAGAAAAATCTTGGAGCACTTTAAGGAACACAACCTAACATACAAAAAAACTTGACCTTGAAATAAAAACTATAATTCCACCAAAAGAAAAAAATTGTATCAGCTGTGTTTAAGAAAATTTGACTCCCAGGATTCAAGGGCCGGGTGGTCCAAGGTTTCATATAATATACTATTAATTTATTTGTCCTTAATTCTTAAACAATCAGAGAAAACCCAGGGCCTACATATAATCTGGTTCACAAGATTCAGACTATTCAGTAATTTTTTCATAAATACACATTAAAGTAAATTTAATAGAGGACACGGCCTTTTGCATGACTAAGATTTACTTCGAAATTTCTATCATTTATAGATAAGGGTGCATTTAATGCTTCGCAATGATTCACACGGTCTCCTATGAGAATTTAATCAAAACATAAATGAAATCACACCAAATTAAAGCTAATCTTTATGGCTGAATATAAAGTGTGAGCTTATAAAAGCGGAGATTGTACAGAAATTAAAATATTTAGAAAGATAAAATTAAAATAATTAATCCAAATACATTATTGCAACGGGGAAAGAAAGCACGCCCACGCACACACATAAACAGAAACAGCGTAGCAGCTCACATATGGCGTTACACCTTCAATTCAAGTTCCGAGTTCCGACACTATACGCTCCCTAACAGCAGCTACATAACTCAAGAAAAGAAACGAACAAAAGAAAAGCCATTTTTCATTTCATCCTCTGCTCTGCTGTAATGTAATGACAACGGCTACTATCACAATACTCTTTTGCGTGACCCTTTCCATCTTAGTCTTTGCGGCGGCGCCACGCGCCGTCCGTACACTGACCGACGAAGTCGAAGCATTGCTCTCATTCAAGACCAATCTCCAAGACCCGCGTGGCGCGATGGACGGCTGGAATGCGTCGACGCCGTCGCCGCCCTGCGACTGGGACGGAATCCTATGCGACGCGTCCGGCCGCGTCCGCGAGCTCAGTCTGCCACGTGTCGGACTCGCCGGAGAGCTAACGGACCACCTCTCTAACCTCCGACAGCTGCGGCGGCTGAGCCTTCACTCCAACAGGCTGAACGGGACGATCCCACGCGCCCTTGGGAGATGCGCTCTGCTACGCGCCGTCTACCTCCATTACAACTCTCTTTCCGGCGACGCGGGTTTTCTCTTCGACCTGACGAACCTTCAGCTCTTGAACCTCGCGGGTAATCTCCTCTCCGGCGAGATCTCAGGGGACGTTCCGCCGCGCATGCGCGTTCTGGACTTGTCGGCGAACGATTTCTCCGGTGAGATTCCGGCGAAATTCTCCGGCGACCACCCGTTGCAGATCCTCGACCTGTCGTTCAACCGTTTCTCCGGCTACGTTCCGGCGTCGATCGGAATGCTGCAGGAATTACGGTACCTATGGCTGGACGAGAACGAGCTGTACGGCACCTTGCCGTCGGCGATCGCCAACTGTACGTCGCTCGTCCACGTCAGCATCGGAGGGAACGCTCTCTCCGGCGTCGTTCCGGCCACGATGGGCCAGCTGAAGAGCTTGCAGGTTTTATCCCTTCCGAGGAATCATCTCACCGGCGTTCTTCCAACTTCTCTGCTGTGCGCCGCCGACGCGGCGATTAGGGTTTTGGATTTGAGCTTCAACGAGCTCACGGCCCTCGATAACAGCGATTCAAGCACTTGCCCGGGCGGAAATACGATCGAAGTCTTAAACCTTCACGGAAATCAAATAACTGGCATTCTTCCTCAGTTCTTCGCAAGGTTTCAGAGATTAAAAACATTAGACTTGTCGGAAAATTCAATGAAAGAAAATCTCAGCGACGATTTCTTTCTTGGTTTAGCGAGCTTGGAAGAATTCAGAGTTCGTAACACTTCACTATCTGGCAAGATTCCCCACAGCGTCTCAGAATGCAAGAAACTGGCAGTCTTCGACGTAGGAAATAATCGATTTTCTGGCGAAATCCCCGAATTTTTCGGACTAATGACGAGCCTAACATCGTTGATCCTAGATGGGAATCAGTTTATAGGCTCAATTCCTTCGAGCTTAAGCAGTCTTACTTCCTTACAAACATTGGATCTGAGCGGTAATAACTTGACTGGGATTGTACCTCTTGAGCTTATGAGTAGTCTTACCAATCTGAGCACTTTGAATCTGAGCCACAACAGATTCTCAGACCAAGTTTTGTCAGAAATCGGACGGCTGAAACGACTCGCCGAATTAAACATGAGTAACTGCGGATTCTCCGGCGAAATCCCATCCACCATAGGCAACCTTTTGAGCCTCGAAGTTCTCGACCTTAGCAAACAGAACTTGTCTGGAGAATTGCCCGTTGAAATCTTCGGCCTGCCCACTTTACAAGTCGTCGCCTTGCAAGAGAACGCCCTGTCGGGGAACGTCCCTGAAGGCATCAGCAGCTTAACGAGCTTGAAAAGCGTCAATCTTTCGTCGAATTCTTTCTCGGGAAAGATCCCGAGCAGCTACGGTTTTCTAACATCGCTGGCCGACCTTTCGCTGTCTCGAAATAAACTCGACGGTTCTATCCCGTCGGAGCTGAGCAACTGTTCGTCTCTCGAAACCCTAGAGCTCAGAGGCAACGAACTGACCGGCGAAATCCCGGGCAGCCTATCGAAACTAACTCGCCTGCAAAGGCTCGATTTAGGTCAGAACGGTCTGAGCGGCGAAATCCCAGAAACCCTATCGAACTGCTCGTCGCTAACCGATCTGTTATTAGATTCGAACGACCTAACCGGCGAGATCCCCGAGGCGTTAGCCTCTCGATTTCCCGACCCTTCGATCTACGCCGAGAACCCTAATTTATGCGGAGGGCCCACGAACAAAAACTGCACGAGGAAGAAGAAAAAGCGCAAGAAGCTGATTATCCTCATCGTCTCCGTGGCTTCGGGCGGCGGTTTGCTGCTGTTACTCTGCTGCTGCGGCTGCGCATACTCTCTTCTGAGGTGGCGGAGGAAAATACGAGCCGGTTCGACCCGCGGGAAGGAACGGGGCCCGAGTCCCGGCCCGAACCGCATCAGCAGCCCGAACGGCTGCGGGCCGAAGCTCGTCATGTTCGACAGCAAAATCACCTACGCCGAAACCCTAGAAGCCACCCGCCATTTCGACGAGGACAACGTCTTGGCCCGAGGGAAGCACGGCATTCTCTTCAGAGCCACGTTCGACGACGGGACAACCCTGGCGATCCGCCGCCTCGCCGGCGCGCCGCCGACCGACGAGGGAACCTTCCGGAAAGAAGCCGAAGCCCTAGGGAAGGTCAAGCACCGAAACCTAACCGTACTGAGAGGATACTACGCGGGCCCGCTGCCCGAGGCTCGGCTGTTGGCCTACGACTACATGCCGAACGGAACCCTAGCCACGCTCCTCCAAGAGGCGTCGGCGGGACACGGGCCCGTCTTGAACTGGCCCATGAGGCACCTCATAGCCCTGGGCCTGGCCCGCGGGCTGGCTAAGCTGCACTCGGTCCCTATGGTCCACGGAGACTTGAGCCCGAAAAACGTCCTCTTCGACGCGGACTTTGAGCCCCACCTCTCGGAATTCGGGCTCGATCGGTTCTTCTTGGGTCCCGAGGGGGGCGGGGCGAGCAGGGAAGGGGACGTTTATGGGTTCGGGATTGTGGTTTTGGAGATTCTGACGGGGAGGAGGGCGGCGGTTGGGGACGATATTGTGGGGTGGGTGAAGGGGGTTCTTCAGGCGGGGAGGGTGGAGGAGCTGTTGGAGCCGCCGGGATTGGTGGAGCTCGACGACTCGTCGTCGGAGTTGGAGGAGTTTCTTCTCGGGTTGAAGGTTGGGCTGCTTTGTGCGGTGGCTGAGCCGAGCGCGCGGCCAACGATGGGGAACGTCGTGTTTATGCTCGAAGGCTGTAGGTTGGCGGCGGAGGAGTCGGCTGGGTCGTGAATTTATTTGTAATTAATTATTATTGGGAAATTTGTATTTAATGATTGAGTTATAGAAATATGCAGTTGTTAGTTGTGGTGTGACAAAGGAGAGACTCCCGCCAAATGATGTAAATCATTAGTGTAAGAAAGTAGCCGTTGCTTGAAATCTGAAAAACCTGGTGTCCTTTTATGGGCCACATATATATACATTTCGATGGAATGGTAGTTACATCTTTATTTATTGTTTCGCGTGACTGAAATACAAGTAGGATTTAGGGAATTTGAACATCCGAGCGGTCAAGTGGGGCACGGTTGATGCATTTATCCATTCTTAATATTTGTCATTAGATGCAATGAATTCTTATTATATGTCAACTACTCGTGTGGACTGGCGTAGTGGCAATCTCTTCCATCTTGCTTGGCGTCACTTGCTCGCGTCCTTGGTGTACCATATCTGGATGGAACGCAATCGGCGATGGCGAGAAGGTCGGTCGACATCCCCAGATCGATTAGTCGAGGAGGTTATGCGGCTAGTCTGCTTACGTCTTTCCACTTTACACCCTAGATTTGCTTTTCAACTTGTTGCGTTACGTAGAGTATGGCGTATTGCTTGGTAGACTTGCCACTTGTACGCGACAGTCTGTTGTCGCTATCTGTGCATTAGCATTTAGCTATTGCGTTTGTACCCACTACCTTTTATACACGGAAAATTCCAAAAAAAAAAAAAAACTACTCGTGTGGATCGATTTATGTATTTACTTATATAACGAGTTTTTGGATCATGCTGCCTTTGTTTTATTCTCATTCTGAATAGGACAACTATATATAATAATAAAAACGAATTGAAATTATTTATACCGCCGACTGTGGAAAGGCAATAAAGATCACCCGTAATACAGGAACAAGCCGAGCGATAACGCCGCCGTTTCGTCTCCACTAAGCGCTGACGAAAATTTTCTATTTTTGTCAAGATTTTATAGTTGTGTCATGTAATGAGGGTAGGGTACTTAGAAGTATTAGTAACTAGTGGATGGGCTATGTTAGTTAAAAGTACAACTTTGCCCCTCGACAGGGCTTTTCTTGCACAACACACAACACGTGGAACGAACTTTCACAAGACAGAGACAAAAGTTACGAGGTTTCAGCCATTAACGCCGCCGTGTTCAATAACAGCTGCCTTCCTTCTTCGCCCATCTGTTGAACTTCCGACGGCGATAATATTCTGATGCACCGCACGCACCCCACGAACTCCCTATTAAAAGACAAATGAGAGAAAATACACACGTCATAAAGAGAAATTGCCACTGAAATCTTAAAAGTAAAACTAAAAAAGAAAAGGACTCACTCCCATGGATCATCTCCGACGAGAAGAACGTCGTTCTCATAATCCACGTAGACCAGCTTCCAACCCGAGCTCAAGTCGTTCAGCAATCCCTCAAGCCCGAACATTCTTTCGATCTCAGATCTCAGCTCGTCGTACTTCTTGAAGCTCGACACTGCGATCGACCTACCCACAGATCCTGCCTTCTGAATCTGTCGTCAACAACAACAAAAAAGCAAACCAAGCGCTTGCAATAGATCTTCATTTCGTCGACGAACGGAGATGGTTACGATACAATACAAACCTTGGTGTACGTTCTGAAACGTGTCGTCACTTGCTGCCAAGAACTGTGCTGCAGCAGATTGTTTTCGTCCAACTCTGCGTTGCTCGAAGAAGCAGCGCCGCCAGAGTTGTCTGCATATTCTTGCACGGAAAAGGCCTGAGAATCTGCTGCTGCTAGGGATTGCATGCCTTGGTTCAGACAAAAGCTTCCCACGAGGTAATCATCAGATGATGATGGAGGAGGGTTGTTCTGAAAATCTGCGTTCTTTAATCCCCCAAAGTCGTCGAGGACTATGCTCGAAACAGAAGCGTCGATCACTGTGCTCCCACTGCTACTGCCGTCGATGTTCAGACAACTGTATACATCGTTTTGGTTGCCGAATTTATCTTCCGACGAAACATCTTTGAGACCGAAGGAGCTGTAGTTGATGTTAGTTGTGATTTGCTGAGGCATTGGGATATCATGGGACTTGAAGCTATGATCCCACAATTCTTGCCCTTGAGAAGAAGGAAATTTATACGCGGTGTTTTCCAAGGATGTAATAGTTTGATCGGTGGGCTTATCGATCAAGTTGAAATTCCCAGCGTAGGGATCGAATTCGACCTGCTCTAAACTGAAAGGATCCGTCTTTTCTTGCACGTTCCAAGAACTTACTTGCAGAGGTAATGGCCCTTCGTTCTGCTCATCGTTCGACGGATCGTTTACTTCATTGCTTGGATTCACTGACTTCACGGGCAATTTTCCTTCGCCGCTGCAGCATTGTCCCTGCTGAGATTGAAGCTGGCTTGCCTGCTCGGGTTTCGAAAACTCCGTAGGAGATTGCATCAGAGACTTTGCTTCTTCTGTTGCAACGTTCATTATTACGTCTTGAGCAGAGGTTGTAATATGTCCATTCCCGGGAAAAGTCGTTCTCTGAGGTTTCATAAGCATGCTCATCAGCTGATGATCGGGCCAAAGATTGGGCATCGATGGGTACTGAGGATTCTCGGGAACCCTAAGAAATGGCCTGCTGCTGCTCACCAAAGTCTCCCAATCAGTTTGTGCTCCTATTACAAACAACCGAAGCAAATCAATCGACAACGCAAAACCTAGGAAAGCGACGAAAGAATTCTGATGGGGGAAAGAAAATGCTACCTAAGAAAGCAGAGTGGTACGGGCGTTTCAAGTTGGCGGTCAGGGACGGGAAAATGAAGAGGCTTTCGGGAGTTTCTACTTCCCATGGACTCACTCTGTTTCGCTTATCGCCACAGCCCGGCTCGTCCCATTCCACCTGTCGCACGATTTTATTACTATATTCTATTTTAAAGATCGTATTTTCTTACCAAGACTTTTATCACCTGAAGACTGCGCCATTTCGAGTTAGGCCATCTCAGTGGATCCACGTCGCTTATACTTGTGATCGTACCCATATATCTTCAATGAAGGTGAGCGTATATTACGGTCCATAGAATGTAATAAAATCGAAAAGGAAAAAGAGCCCGCGCCAAAAGGTACCTCCTTTTGCTCGATTCTTCGGTTTCGAACATCATGCCAAACCTCATGCCGACGGAGAGCTGCGTACCGAACACAGATTTGCGGTACTTGGCGAAGGGAATTACGAATTCTGAAGGGCACGCCCTGCAAAGTAAAGAAAGAAACCGTTACGACGAAAGTTTTTCTCTACGTAAGAGGAAAAGATCGAAAAGGCGCGACCTTGGATTGTAAAAGACGGTGAAAGGGCTTCTGTTTGCAGATGCATGGGCAGCAGCAGCAAGTATGCCTATGTGCATGCTATCTGCAGAAAGAACCGAAGATGGCAAAGTCGTCTGCTGGCGATTCATACGTCTAACTCCAAGCATCAGTTGCGACTTCTCGTCTCTATGAAATAAAATGTTTCAAAAGTTTTACAAAAATTACGATAAGATTTAGGGGAAATATGAGGATATGTTTTTCACCTGATGAATAGAACCGCGTCGCCAGCTCGAAGCCTCTTCGCGCCGACGAACATGCTCCAGCCAGTGGTGAGCAAGTGCCTCTTCGGTTGCCCTATGTAAGAAAAGAAATGAATTGTTAATTCCACTTTTTCGTTTTTGTTTCACACGAAATATGGCTTTCGAAACGAAGAGGTTAGATTTTGCACAACCTCGATATATATGACGAAACGTCCACGTACTATCGTGCAGATCTCGGACTACTAGTTCTTGGGTCGGAGGCTGCATCGAGTAATCCTGAAATAAACGTCGAAAAAAATCGATTTTTTCATAAAACAAAAACCACAAAAATGTACAAAAAATTAGGAAGATTTTTGTTTTCTGAAACAAAAACAGACTAGTTGAGGGAAAAGCTTTTCGGCGGCTCTCCGAGGAACAGAGAAGCCTCCATGTGTGCTCGTATCGCTTGCGGTCAACGTTTTGCAGAAGAATTCTGTGGGATGGTTGCCGGGCTTTAGGCCAAAGTCGGGGACAGGGATGACATCTTTTTCCTTAAATATAAAGCGAATGTGTTACGTTACGACATTCTTGGTTAAGAAAAATTACGTAGTAATATGTGGAAGGATGGATTTCGAGTGGCGAAACATACAGAATTTACGGGCTGGAGGCTCATCTGGGCGTATATTTCATCTGTTTCTTTGTCGGCCTGTATAGGATTACGAAAACCGTAACGAACGAATGCATATTGATGTACGCACTTTTAAAAGATGATCACTGAAAAAAAAGGGGGAGAGGAAGATTTTATACATGAAGAGTGACATTGTGGACTTGACACAGCAGTTGGGGCGGAAGATTTGGATAGTTCGGTATTTGAGTTGTCGCGGTTCTATTGGTCGAAACGGCGACCTGAAAAGAACAGAAAAGTGTTATCTCGGTCGATATACAAGCCTGCAATAACAAGAGACTTACTACTAATGACTTCAACGAGGGTTCGAAACTCATCTATATACATTACAATGCAGAACTGTTTCTAGCACGCATTTTCGACACGTTTCACCGCAAGAATCGCTGTCCCAAACAGAGCCTTAACGAATAAACAAATCGAAAACTAATTCACTAGAAGAAATAAGACCTGCTCACTGTGCCCTTGAGGGAGATAGTAGACAAGGCTTCCCACTTGAGGCAAGGTAGCCAAAGGGCCAGCACAAGCATGCCACAACTCAGAACTTATTGGCTTCTTAGCTCCACCTATCAATTGAAATGTCCGAGAAAACTGAGAGAGATGACTTAAAATCAGCAATACTTGAGCACATATATGGTTAAATGTACCAGTTTGATCCTGCATTTCTTTCAACAACTTCATCCCTTCAATCAGATTATTGCTCCCTGATTTTAATTTTTCTTCAGCAGAAGTCATATTCATTTGTATGTTTACACAACGGAGCCCACAATCAGACAATGAGAGGAATCATCAAACTCAGCGGAAGAGTGAGTCTTTTCACTTTGGGAGAGAAAAATTGAAGCAGCCCACTTCTTGTTCAAACTTCAAACTCTTCATCGACCAGCTCAGTGTTGAACCTTTAAAGAAAACTGAAGTCTATGTCATGAAGAAAAAATCGAAACAAACAAAAGGAAAAAGAGCCCAAAAAAAGACAGTTTACTCAGAGAATCTAGTGGTACTGAGAGCAACCAATCAAAGAGAGCATGCTCCAATAAAATCCAAAACCGAGGAACAAAAAAGAACAGAACCAACACTTTTCTGCATAGAGAAAAGAAAAACCACTGATTAATCTATGTGGGGCTTCCCTCTAATAACAGCAACTCATCGACGCACCAAAAAAAGGGTTTAAATTCGAAAGAAACACTCAATGTAAACTCAGATGGGGTCCTTCGTTTTTTCCTCGCATCAAAGCACGCGGACCGAAGCAAGCATGAGTAGGTCTTATAATCAAGTATTACACTACACCATCTTTTCTTTTACCCCCTCTTCTATATTCCTTTTCTCAAAAGATATTGACCTTTCAATGGCGCTTTGAGAGAACAAAAGCGCTCACCTTTCTCTTTCACAATCAGCACACAAGGCCAGCAACAAAGGTTCCAACTTTTTCCTTTGTGCTTCAAGTTTTAGCTTTGATTTTCCATTGTGGCTTCGAAGATAAAGAGAAAAGGAAACTTGCAAAGAGTGTGCATGCTCTTAAACTTGCTGAAAGTAGCTGATTCCATGCAGCTTTATGCCTTGTGAAAAAGTTATTAATTGAAACTATGCAATGCAATTTCCACACGAAATATAGTAAGACGAATTAAACTATAAAAAAAAGAGTTCATTTCCAAGCTTTTTGCTTGTGTGTCAAATAACTTCCTATGTTGGAAAGTTTCAAGAAACTACACACATTTCACAATTTAATCTTGAAATTCGTTTTATTTGAGAAAAGGAATACAGGGCACTATGATTGCATTATTACAAAGTGTTAGTGGTATAGCACCATGTGGATTTTAGTACTAGAATGACCTAGCAAAGAAAAATTCAATGGTAAGTTTTCTAATGTTGGAATATCGAGTACGATGAGAGGGGATTTCTCACTTTTCCTTCATAGTATTATGATAGCGAAGTTTTATGCTATTTATGACTTTCAACTATTCTTAGAATTGAGTTTTTCCAGTGATATATATTTGTTTTATTTATAATCAACCATGATCCAAAAAATCTTACGTTCATGCTGTTAGTTGCAATAGTTATTCTATATAACATGATCCAATTTGTTGTTCACGAAGAATTAAATATGTTATAAAATTTAAATCCCAATGTTAGGACATAACAACTCGTCTCCTATTACGAATATCAAATATAGATATAAATATGCAAGCGATTTAATTCAACGAGTGTCTCATCTATTTAATATTTTGGCACTTTATAGCTTTTGACATGACTCTTGGGTCGTTCGAAATTATATATCCAACTATACATATTGTTTAATTATCATATCGTACGAGTACGACGCCAATAATGATAGTGAAACTGATGAGTACAAATTTCATACAATAGGCACATCAATATTACATGTAACGGATACGATAATATTAGATTCAAATCATATATAACAAAGATACATGAAATTTACATGACAAAGAGACAAGGTGCGGAAAGGAGTAAAATTAGAAAAGGTCTCAAACGACTCGTTCACATGGGATGACATTAACACTATTCTATTTGTGAGAACCATGCAATGATGTGCTTATTGCATTAAACTTATACATGATGTAAAAGGAGAGTGTGGCATTTCTTGAATTGGAAACTAAATAATGCGTGACAATTATTTACCTATTCCTTACGTAACATTATTGATTGTATATGATTATTAATTAAATGAATTCATAGTGCTTATCCACAAGAGCCGTAGGGAAGTGGAGTTTACTCGATTGAAGTTAAAAACTAAATACTCATTTTTTTTCTCATCATGTTATTCTAGTTGCCAATTAATATTTAGTCATTACGCATTAAATAATAATGAAAGATAGCATAAATAAATACAAAAGCAATACCATCTTATATCCATTGGTAGGGAATGTGGCATTCCTCGTTCATAGAAAATCCCAGTGATCTGACATGTGATATGACCATTCTTATTTACCGATAAATTCCCTGCGGTTCCAAGTTTCCAATTCCATCCCAGTTCTTTTTAGGGTTAATTTCGTTCAGGCCGCTTTAAAGTTTTAGAATAGGTTTTGGACCCTATTAGAAAAATCAATTCTTTAAATGATCCATTTTTTTTATATAAATTTAGAGATAAGAAACTAGACCACACAAGTGTTATAAAGTGTATATGAGCTGGTATAAGTTATCGGTTTGTGTATTTCAGAACAATAAAGTGGTACCAATAGCCGGAGCCACATGAGAGGCTGTGGGGTCATTGGACCCAATGGAATTTTCTTTATTAGTAATATATGAGAATTTTTAAAGATAGGAGTAAAATTGGAAAAAACTAGACTATAAGGACCCCAGTTAAAATATTAATAAATATAGGGTATGGGGTCCAATTAGACTGGACCCCACTAAGTTGAAACTCTGCTTCCGCCACTGAGTGGTATTGCAGAACAATGAAGGTAATTCAGAACAATGATGTGGTAATGTGGAACACTGAAGTGATACTGCAGATATTACGTCCTTAAAACTTTTTTCCTGATAGGGTCTGAAAATTGAAATAAAATACTGACGAGGGCATGAAAAGAAATTTGCCCAACTTTTTAACTCTAAACCCTAAAAGCGTTTCTTCTTCTGCAACACTTCTGAAAAGCGTCTCCCTACAGAGGATTCAAGGACCCCAAGGCATCGTCTTCTTGATTGATCCAACGGCTAATAATGCAAGTTGATGATCGCGTGCTTTAAGGTTACGCTGATAACGAGAGATGAGAATTCATAGGTAGGCTTTGGAAATAAAAAATTCGCCGCAATTTTTGCGATAATTTATTGCCTGAATATGTTTATTTTTTCGTCTCTCTCACTTCACTGCTTTGCTATTTGCAAAAAGTTGATTGAGATCATCGTCCACGCTAATAACAATGCATAAAATATCTCCTCCTCCTCCAATATTAAATATCAAAATATTCTACTTCTAATTATCTTTAACTTTTTTGTCGGTTTAAATTAATCTTGATTTTTTTAGCCATGGCGTTAGCATTTTTCTGAAAACTTCTATAAGAAATAAAAACCATTAACGCATCATTATTTCGCTAACATTGTAGTGATAAAAGATACTAATAATTTTAAAAATTTCTTAAATCGGAATTTTTATGTGTTGTCGCACTCGACCAATTACGGTTCATAATTTAAGTTTTTACTCCTTTCTCCCATTGCTTTCGATTAAGTCCACCGATCAAATAATTTGGAGAATAGCATTGATTATTAGAATGATTTCGGTCAATGGCATGCCAATAATGCTATTCGTTTCCAACACGTATTGGGTTCATTAATTTTCAGAATCACCTGAAAAGACGATACTTGAAATTTATATGAACGAACCCACTATTTACAAAACAACAATTATATGAAGATTTATATCATTCATATACTAGATTGGTAACTTGCTAAAAGATTTTAACAAATGTAACTTCAATTATCACGGTTGAATTGATAATTAATAGAGCGACACTAAGAATTTCGAGAGAGGTGGGACCAAAATTGAATCAAGAGGTTCAACATTTTAAGACCGATCAATCAAATGATTAAGATTATCATTGTCAATATACACTATAATAGCAACTTATTAGGTTCGCAATTAGTTAGCAAAGCTGACCATATAATGGGAAAGGGATACAAGATAAAGAAGATAAAGAAACACACAGAGACACACAGTGAGTGGGGTCTAAGCAAAGCATGATAGTTGAAAGTGAGATTACAAGAAATAGGCGTGACTAAAGAAGGGAACATAAGAACAGAGTGCAATGTAGGGATGTAAGGAGACAAATTACTGCTGTATATAAAAAGGAAAAATGCATTTTGTCTCACTGTGAATCGTGGGCCTTTTCTAATTATTTTTCATATTTGCTTTTCTAAATTTGCAGTTGTTGTATAGAAAATGGGCCTCTATCAGAAGCCCACTGACAATTTTTCATATTTGCTTTTCTAAATCTGCAATTGTTGTATAATCAATTCCTTGTGTACGGAAGTGTTTGCAATTAATATCAAGGTCCTGCAGTTGCATTTCACTCAGTTTTAAATTATTATAAATTAATCATTATAGCATTTTTCTATGGCTTACATAGCCCCACATTCCACAATCCAGCATTAATAGTCTCTACTTTGTATTTTATATATATATATATATATATATATATATATTATAGAGGAATGATATGGTGTTCACCTTATGTGAGCATCTTATATGGACACCTGCTGATTTGGCATCGATTCGTGCCAAATTAGCGTGCCACTTCAACATCAAATGTGACGTGATATTAATCAACACATCTTAGGCGTAATAGATCGACACATATGATGCTTATTTGACATGGTGGAGTATATCAAGATCACATAAATGCTACGTAAGACATGAACATGCCATGTCAGCATCATTTCTCTATGACGCTTAATATGTGTTGATTAATGACACATCACATTTGATGTTAAAGTGGCACGCTGGTTTGGCACGAATCGGTGCCAAATCAGCATGTGCTCATATAAGGTGCTCATATAGGTGAGCACCATATCATTTGTATATATACATATACAGCTCCAAAATTTGGAAGATTGAAATTAAATCTTCACATGTAACTTCTGTATTTCCTATATATTCTGTCTAGGGACCCCTTTGCTTGAATATATAACGAGCTAAAAGATTTGGTGATCTTTAACTTACGGAAAGTCAATACATTACCATACTTTTATTGGTTTCATTGTTATTTTATGAGTCGATCTCCAATCTAGATTCTCTTTAAGATTGAACTCCTGGCCCTTTGTCCGGCCCCAGCAAATATCTACTATTTAGGTTGTACATTTATATTGATGAATTTATGTCATACAATTTTTGTAATTGAAATATCGGAATACGTACGAGTCGACGTGAATTACGTTAAGTGAGGTATTATAACCGATGAATATCGCAAGCTGGACTTTTATAGATTCTTGACATAATCTAAAAAACACGTTTCCTAGATAAAACAGTTACTGATGTCCGATCGGTACGGATATTCATAGGCCCACTGTTTTATCAATTTAAAATTAATTTCGGAATATCCTTGGGGAAAAAAAAGGCAGACAAAAATAACGAAAAATAGGATATGGTTCCTTGAAGTCTTCTCTATTTTACGTAACTTTCAATCTTCAGTTTGATGTGTGGTGGAACATTATTTCACTGTCTTGGACCATCCCACGATGACGTCACGTCAATCGTCACGGCAAATGTAATTTAATTTATTATCTAGTTTCGATCACAGACTATAGTATGTAATAAGGTTAAGAAGATTCATAAGTCTAAGGACCGACCTATAATTTTATTTAGCTAGATTCTTAATTTTACTGTACAGCCGCCTTCATTTTTTCGTATTCTCAATTATTTCGAAATTGAAAGATCCTTTGACTCTTCAATGATCACGAATTGAAATATCGTTCGTAGACCCTTTTGTCGTAATAATTGAAGAAAGTGGTGCGTAGACTCTTTGTCGACAAGGAAATTCGTGGGAGCAAGTAGTCCTTATAATTCAAGTGCGAATGATGATTGGTGATAATATAATGGTGTTTGGATGAGGTTGAGCTTAACCTTCAACATACGAAAGTTTTGGATAATATTTATGTTAGAGCGTGATTATTGGTATTTTCTCATGATTGATAAATAGAATAATTAATTGATTTAATAAAAAAAATAGAGTATTGAGTAGTCGGACTTATCATATTGTTCGATAAAGATGTCGACTTCGTATATCCAATTCACTATAGGAAATTGACATATTGGCATGTGCCCACATAACTTGAATAAAACATTTAATACCTAAAGTCCGACTTTCATCTTAATTAACTTTTTGCTGAAATACTTCAGTATCTTTCCAAGAGTTTACAATATGTCATGGATTCCAAACGATCATCACCTTTAAATATATATTCTCATAAACATATATGTAAATTAACTTATATTTAAGATCGCTTCATTACTAGCTACAACTACAAGTCCCATGAAGGGTACAAATCAACACAATAATCACCAATTAGAAAAAAAAAAAGAAAAGAAAAAGATAATCATACCCTCCTAACAATTCTAGCATCATATGCATCTATACGTATTCTATGTTTTCTTATCGAGCTATGTTTTCTTATCTAAAGCTCGACGTTAGAGAGTGGAAAAAGTGTTCGTCGCAAGGAAGAGTCAATCCATATCTTGATCGAATCCATATTCTTCGGCCGCTCTTTGAAGAAGGAATTGAAATTGTGGAAAATTCAAGATAGTTATTGGGACTATGTATCGACTTCGATTCTCACCTACGTACACTGCAAAGTGTCCTTTTGGGACATCCATAGGTAACCCTTCATCGTCGTTGTGTCCATGTTTCTTGCCTAAGCTTGAGCAACGCTTCATTATCTGCTTAATCACGGCCTTCTGTGAGGGCTTGCTTGATTTCCCAATAGCCATTGATAATAATTTCTAGTATACGAATGTGACGAAAAGAGAGGCCTTTTGTGTGTGTATATTATTATCAAAGCGAGTATGTGTATTTGTGTGTAATAAGGAAAGGATGATTGATTGTGGTGAGAAATAATTCGAGGGTTAGCGTGTGCTATATATAAAACCTTGCTGGAGTTTGAACTTTTATGAGAGGGTAAGAGAATTTAAGTAGATAGAGACGTTTATTGGCTATTATTATTATTTTTCTATAGATTTAAGTAACTGGTTTAATATTTTCTTGTATAATCTTAACACCCTGATAGACTTTCTTAATAATCTAAATGTTTCATAGTCACATCCAGGTAAAAGAAAAAAGAGACCATATGTGGTCCTCGTACTCCTACACTACTAGCTCGATTAGGAAATCTATGAAATTAAATTAAGTTGAAGCATATTCTAGATTCGATTAGCCACGTAATATGATACAATTATGGTGTAACTTTGGACGGTCGCCATACTAAATATAAGTTAATTATACAATATTGCATTTAACATGGTCCTATCTCCATTGTATTAATTTTCACTTATAATTAATTAAATAAAGACTTATATGGAAATGTGACAAGGGGCACGAGGTAAGGGGGCCTTGGAGAGCCTCTTTTGAATGCAATCGCATGTTCTGTGAATGAGATTTGTGTTGGCATTGTAACACAAACTGGAAATAGAAACAAAAT